>CM016926.1:0-1200000 GCA_006247105.1 Giardia muris
TGGCGTCGACCCGTGCACCTCACGCTCCTCGAACAGGCTCCAGTTCGTGGCACGGCCCCACGAGCTGGAGGGCGTGAACTCCGGACAGCCACTTCCGTCACGAGTCCGGGGCAGTGAGCAGCCGGCATTGGCTCACACAGCCATGCACGGCCTGGTGCCCTTCCCCTCTATCCATCCATGCCCTCAGACAGATCCGAGGAGGCTGGCCCTCCTTCATGGAGACGGGTTGAGATCAACCGGGGCTCATGGTCGTCCTCTCGTCCCCTCCCGTGATCCCGTTCACTCCACTTGATCGAAGGACGATGACCGGGGCACTGGACGATGACTGTTGATCCCGGAGGCCCATAGGAGGACCGACGGGGACTCCTTCATCCGGCCGGGCCTTCCGACCTCCTGCCCCTGCCTCCGGATGCAGGTCATCCAGTGGGCGTTCCAAGGCCCTGGGGGTGGTTGGTGAGCCTGCCCCCGACAGCAGCGAGGTTCTGGAGGAGGATCCTCTTCTCCTCCTCCACCTCCTCGAGGCGTCTCCGAAGGTCTTTCATGTCATGGCCCTCGGTCCTCAATTGGGTAACCTCCTTCTCGAAGACGAGGTTCTGGGCCTTCTGGTCTGAAAGTGCTCTCTTGAGGTCCTCAGTGGTCTTGATGAGCTGCTCCTGAAGAGTCCCCTTCTCGGTGGTGAGGGAGTTGATGAGGCTCGGTTCTGGTCAGAGGCCTTCTGGAGGTCCTCGTTCATCTTCGCATGCCTCTTGGACTCATCGATGGCATTGTCGAGCTGCTGTTTGAGGGAGGAGACTTCTGCAGTTAGCTGATCGATCTGAGCCTTGTCCTGTCGTTCCCTGTCCTCGAACTGTTCGTGGAGGGCGTCATTCTCTTCGTTGGTCTTGGAGAGTTGGACTTTGAGGGATGATATCTCTTGATTCATCTGGAAGAGCCTCTCCTCTGCTTCTTCTTGCGCCTTCTTGGAGGAGGATAGTTGCTCCTGGAGAGAAGTGTTCTCTGTGCGTAGGTGGGAGATCTTGTCGTCCTGCTTGAGTGTTGTGCTTTCCATCTCGGTGAGCTGATTCTTGAGAGAAGTGATCTCCCCCCTCGCCTCAGTAAGACTCTTCTCGGCCTCCTGTGCTCTCTTGTTCAGGGCCTCGTTCAGCTCGTGATTCTTCTTGGCCTCTTCGTTGGCCTTCTGGAACTGTTGTTTGAGAGAGAAGTTTTCTTGATTAGATTGGGTTAGCCTCCTCTCTTTCTCATCTAGGGCATTCTTGGAAGAGGAGAGGTCTTTCTTGAGAGACTCGTTTTCAGTGGTGAGTTCGTTGACACGATCCCGGAGCCCAGGTACTTCACTGAGGTTATGTGGCGGGGGGATTCGCTCTGTGCCCTCGTTCTCGAGGAGCTGACGGACTCGGGTGAAGTTGCCTCCCTTTGAACTATTCTTTGCATGCCATTTGGCCGTGTGACCTTTGGAGTCCTTCATTCCCTGTTCGCATGGAAGAAGGAGCTCAACAACCTCGGGGTAGTTGAAGTAGGCTGCGAGCATGAGAGCCGTGGTTCCGGGGTGGAAGGTAACCCTATTATGAGCTGAAGTGAACTTCCATTCCTCTGTCGTCTGCTTCCCGGCCTCAGACAGGAGGAGCCGGACGGAGTCTGTATTGCCATTGGAGGCTGCTAGCATCAATGCGGTCCAGCTGTCGCCTTTCTGTTTTCCTACTTCATTCATAAGGAGAGGAATACAGTTGGCGTGGCCATCTCTTGCTGCATACATCAGTGCGGTCCACCCGTCATTTTCTTGTATCCCAATCTCCTTCTCGAGGAGGGGGATGCAATTGGCATGGCCTCCTCTTACTGCCCACATCAGGGCCGTCTTGCCATCTTCATCCTGCTTCCCGATCTGATTGAGGTTCCTTTTCACGCCCTCGAGGTCCCCTCTCCCGGCCGCCTCCATCAAGTCTGTAACGGACATTTTTGAACATCAAACATCCCCTTCACCAGCCTTCCACTGAGGCCCCCATCCGACACTCCGGGCATCCAACCACTACCAACGACCTGCCCCGAGGACGGGAGGCCCACAGCTCTCCTCGGGGTGCTCTCGTCCCTGGATGAGCTCCCACTGGTCATCAGTCTCCCCTTATAGCCCCCAACCCCCTGGTGAGGATCGGGCCCGTTCCCCTCTCGAGGACGAATGGTCTCTGACGAGAGCCGTGCCAGACAGAGAGAGGAGCCCACTGGCTTCCCGGGGACGGGTGCATCGATCTGGACGCCCCTCTGCTGTCGAGGGGATGCGAGATGGCGGGTCGGCCTTTTGAACCGGAGGAGAGGGAGCTGGGGCTCGGAAACATCCCCCACTCCTTTGATGGAGACATCGAGAGGGAAGGACGATCTCGATGAGGTCGGGGAGAGGAAGAAGGTGGCCGGACTGCACGGTGTGGCCGCACAGACTGCTTCCTCCTCTCAGAGGCGAACGAGGAAGGAGTGGACTCCCTCCCGGACCGCTCCCATGCTCCCAACATGCCACGACCACCCCGAGGTCGTCGAGCCCTCCTCCCCACGAGCGAGGAGTGGAGGACTCCGGGGGGCACGGGAATGGTGGTCTGGGGACAGGAGGCTCCTCAAGAGGGGACAGACCCATCCCCCTCCAGGGAGCCACCGACGTCCTTGGAGTCCGTCACAACTGGGGACGTCGGGGGAGTCAGGAACACTACACGTGGGCATCGAGACTCATGGGATGCAGCCCTGATGATGGCCGCCTCTCACGGACGCCCCCCATCTGTCCGCCTGCTCCTTCCACTCGAGGGGGGGCTGTTCAACAACCGGAAGGAGACGGCCCTGCTGCTTGCACTCCAGGAGGGCCGGGTCGAGTGCAAGACTCCTGGCGGACGAGGCGGCAGTCCACGAAGGGGACGGAAGAATGCACATCGAGGGGATCCGAAGGCTTGTTCGGGAGTGGCCTGACTCACTCTTCAAGGACGTATCGAGCAGTTGCAGATGCCCTGGAGGAGGCGGTCATGCGGAAGGTACGGGAGAGGCTGGAGATGCTCAACCCGCACCACGTCCTTGCCCTCCTGTCCCCAATCGAGCAGTCGGAGGCCCGGGAGCTCGGAGAGATGGTCTGGTCGGCACTCTTCTGCGAGCCCGGAGCACTGGACGACGCCTTCTGTGAGGACGAAATGGTTGACGGGTGCGTCGTCTGCCTCTCACGCCAGAAGGACGCGATCCTCCTTCCCTGCCGGCACCTCGTCGTCTGTGCGGACCGGATCGAGCACTGCTGTCCGTACTGCCGGGGGAAGGCCGACGAGGCCCTTGTCGTCGAGTATCCTGAGTGGCCGGATGCGTAGCCATATGACCCCCTCTCCGGTCCATCCAGATGAGCTGGAGGTCTATAATGAGCTCGATGTCACCTCTCGCTCCAGGTCTCCCCTTCACCATTCACTCACTTCCCCCTGCATCCGAACCACCAACCGAGGAAGCCCCCGAGGCCTCCCAGCACCAGCAGGACGGCAATGACGATCCCCGCAATGGCGCCCCCAGAGAGCCCCGAGGAGCTGGAGGAGGGGACGGCACTGCACTTCCCGTCGGTCGGGGCACTCCCGTCCCAGCACGTGATGCAGGCCGAGGCGGAGCACGTCGTGCAGCCACTGGGGCAGGCCGTGCAGTCAGAGGAGGAGGTGACGGAGGTCGTGTTGTAGTACCCGAGACCGCAGGACGTGCAGGCGGTCGATGAAGTGCAGGCCCCACAACCGGCCGGACAGAGGGTGAAGACGCCATTGGAGAGGGGGAAGGGGGAGTTGGTGGCCTTTGTTGTGCACTTCCCATCAGTGGCCGCTGAACAGAGCTTACTCCCGACCGAAGTCCCAGGATTGGTGGCCGCAGGATAGCAGCCCCCTCGAAGAGGAAGTAGGTCGTCGAACAGTTCTCGCACCTCGTGGCGGTCCCGTCGACAGGAGTCGTCCCGTCCGCCTTCTTGCAGACGTCGTTGGTGGCCGTCCTCGAGATGGTCGAACTGACCTCGAGGCACGTCCCGTCGATCGGAACACTTCCCTTCTTGCACTCCTTGCACACCAGGGCCTCCCCGACGAGAAGCTGGTTGCTCCTGGCACAGAGGCCCGTCTTGTCCGCATCGAAGGAGGAGAGGCAGGAGGAGTTGGAGAGCATGCATCCGTTGAGGCAGGACGTGCAGGAGAAGGACGTGGAGTAGGTGCAGGTGTCGCAGTTCGCCTTCCCGTTCGTCGCGTCCCCGCAGAGGTAGAGCTTGGTGTCCTTGAGGAAGGCGATGGAGGTCGAGGTCGAGCAGGTCCCGTCTGCCGTCCGAGTCGTCATTGCACTGCACAGCTTGTTCCCGGGCTCCTTTGACTGGTTGTAGCACCCCCCGTTGAAGAGGAAGTGGGTGCTCGAGGACCCACAGGAGTTGCAGACCCCGACCTGAGTTCCATCTTGGCTCGTCGTGCATGAGCTGGTCTGATCGGCCTTCCCCCCTTCCACCTTTATACACCTCCCGTCGACGGGGGCGAGCCCCTTCCCGCACTTACCGCAGAGGACCTCGGACCAGCCCGGGACGGAGAAGGACTCGAGGCAGATCCCGAGGCTCTTGAGGCTCTCGGGGCTGAAGCAGCCGTCGTGGAAGAAGAGGCTCCCCTCCTTGCAGTCCGTGCACTTCCCGGCATTGGAGGCAGGGGTGCAGGAGGAGGCACTGTCCTTGGGGACGCACTTCCCGTTGACGGGGACGTGAGTGGCAGCATTGCACTCGAGACACACGAAGCTGGTCCCGATCTGCATGCAGCTCTTGCAGTTCTCGTCCGATGAGCAGCTGACGCAGGAGGTGATCGTTGGTGTCTCGAGGCTCTCCACGACAGGCCCGAACCCGGAGGCGCACTCCGTGCAGGTCGGCTTGTCGGCGGCGGGGGAGGTGCAGGTCTTGCAGTTGAGAACCCCGTTCGTCTTATCATCACAGGTGTAGAGGCCTGATGGGTTGGAGTTACTCCCCTTCACGAAGATGCCCGTCGCAGTATCAGCCCTCTCTGAGCACTGCCCTTTGGTGGCCGTCTTGCAGAGAGCAGCACCCTCTGTTCCTGCCTGGTTGTAGCACCCCCCGTAGAAGAGGAAGTAGGTCCCTGTACATGCCGTGCAGACACCATTGGAACACGTGTTGCTCTCAATAGCCGAGCTGCACGTCCCGTCGATCGAGGCCTCGGTCGTGGTCGCGCACTCCTTGCAGACCCTCCCCAGCGTCCCGAGGTCGAGGCAGCTCCCCGTCTTGCTGTCGCCTGATGTCTCTCCTTCCGTGCACGAGAGGACTCTCGCGTTCTTCCCTCCCCCCTTCACCATTCACTCACTTCCCCCTGCACCCGAACCACCAACCGAGGAAGCCCCCGAGGCCTCCCAGGACCAGCAGGACGGCGATGACGATCCCCGCAATGGCACCCCCAGAGAGCCCCGAAGAACTGGAGGAGGGGGGAGGGGGGCAGGCATTGTTGGTGGGAGTGGAGCCGTCCCAGCAGAGGGCGCACTTCCCATTTGGACAGGAGGTGCACCCACTGGGACAGGCCGTGCAGTCGGAGGGGCCGGTCACAGTAGAGTTGCTGTAGTACCCGAGACCGCAGGAGCTGCAGGCGGTCGAGGAGGTGCAGGCCCCGCACTCCTTCGGACAGGCCGTGAAGGCGCCTGAGGTCGTATTGAGGATGAAGGGGGCGTTGGAGGCGGGAGTAGTGCACTTCCCGTTGGAGGCCGCCGAGCAGAGGAGGCTCCCGACGGAGGAAGAGGAGGAAGACCCCGCGGCCGAGATGGGGTAGCACCCCCCGTTGAAGAGGAAGTAGTTGTTGGTGTTGACTGCCGTACTGATGCAGGCCCCGCACTTCGTGGCGGTGTCCGAGACCTTGTTCCCCTTCTCGTCGAGGCAGATGTTCTGACCTGCCCTCGTCGTCCCATTGTTGATCTGCTTGATCGGAAGACACTCCCCGTCGATCGGGACGAAGCCCCCCTTGCACTCGGTGCAGACGGTCGTGTTCCCGACGAGGAGCTGGCTTCCCAGGGCACAGACCTTGAGGTCCGCCGCCTTCTGGGGGGAGAGACACCCGCCCTGGTAGAAGAGGAACCCGTTCTTGCAGGACGAGCAGGTCCCGTCTGGGGGTGATGGAGTCGTGCAGACGTTCGAGTTCGTGGAGCAGTTCCCGTCGATGGGGACCTTCCCCGTTCCGCACTTCTCGCAGATGGTCGAGAAGCCCTGGTCGGCGCAGTCGGTGCAGTCTGCGGGGCAGGAGGTGCAGTTCGTGATGACGAGGGATGAGTCGTAGACGGGCCCGAACCCGGAGGCGCACTCGGAGCAGGCGGAGGAGGAGCACGTCTTGCAGTTCTGGACGGTGCAGGCCGTGCAGTTGACGGGGTCGGAAGTGGTGGTGGTGTTGGGGTAGAAGCCCTCGAGGCACGAGTTGCAGGTGAGGGCTGAGTTGGTCGAGTCGTAGGTGCAGGTGCTGCAGCCCGATGCCCCGTTTGTCGCATCGCTACAGAGGTAGAGCTTCCCGTCCTTGACGAAGGTGATGGCATCGGTAGTTGGAGCCGTCTTGCAGGTTCCGTTCTTTGCATCCTGGAGGGCGGAGCACAGCTTGTTCCCAGGCGCCTTGGTCTGGTCATAACAGCCCCCGTTGAACAGGAAGTAGTTCCCCGTTCCACATCCTGTGCAGGCACCATCAGCACAAGTAGCACCATTCCCAATCGTGGTGGCCGCATCAGTGTCACAGAGCCCGTTGACAGGGGCGGAGTTAGTGTTAGTCGAGACATCGCACTTCTTGCAGAACGTCCCCTCAACCCCCGGGATGGTGAAGGTCGAACCACCCCCGTCTCATCCTTCCCCTTCACCATTCACTCACTTCCCCCTGCATCCGAACCACCAACCGAGGAAGCCCCCGAGGCCTCCCAGGACCAGCAGGACGGCAATGACGATCCCCGCAATGGCGCCCCCCGAGAGCCCCGAGGAGCTGGAGGAGGGGACGGCACTGCACTTCCCGTCGGTCGGGGCACTCCCGTCCCAGCACGTGATGCAGGCCGAGGCGGAGCACGTCGTGCAGCCACTGGGGCAGGCCGTGCAGTCAGAGGAGGAGGTGACGGAGGTCGTGTTGTAGTACCCGAGACCGCAGGACGTGCAGGCGGTCGATGAAGTGCAGGCCCCACAACCGGCCGGACAGAGGGTGAAGACGCCATTGGAGAGGGGGAAGGGGGAGTTGGTGGCCTTTGTTGTGCACTTCCCATCAGTGGCCGCTGAACAGAGCTTACTCCCGACCGAAGTCCCAGGATTGGTGGCCGCAGGATAGCAGCCCCCCTCGAAGAGGAAGTAGGTCGTCGAACAGTTCTCGCACCTCGTGGCGGTCCCGTCGACAGGAGTCGTCCCGTCCGCCTTCTTGCAGACGTCGTTGGTGGCCGTCCTCGAGATGGTCGAACTGACCTCGAGGCACGTCCCGTCGATCGGAACACTTCCCTTCTTGCACTCCTTGCACACCAGGGCCTCCCCGACGAGAAGCTGGTTGCTCCTGGCACAGAGGCCCGTCTTGTCCGCATCGAAGGAGGAGAGGCAGGAGGAGTTGGAGAGCATGCATCCGTTGAGGCAGGACGTGCAGGAGAAGGACGTGGAGTAGGTGCAGGTGTCGCAGTTCGCCTTCCCGTTCGTCGCGTCCCCGCAGAGGTAGAGCTTGGTGTCCTTGAGGAAGGCGATGGAGGTCGAGGTCGAGCAGGTCCCGTCTGCCGTCCGAGTCGTCATTGCACTGCACAGCTTGTTCCCGGGCTCCTTTGACTGGTTGTAGCACCCCCCGTTGAAGAGGAAGTGGGTGTTCGAGGACCCACAGGAGTTGCAGACCCCGACCTGAGTTCCATCTTGGCTCGTCGTGCATGAGCTGGTCTGATCGGCCTTCCCCCCTTCCACCTTTATACACCTCCCGTCGACGGGGGCGAGCCCCTTCCCGCACTTACCGCAGAGGACCTCGGACCAGCCCGGGACGGAGAAGGACTCGAGGCAGATCCCGAGGCTCTTGAGGCTCTCGGGGCTGAAGCAGCCGTCGTGGAAGAAGAGGCTCCCCTCCTTGCAGGCCGTGCACTTCCCGGAGTTGGCGTCCGGGGTGCAGGAGGAGGCACTGTCCTTGAGGACGCACTTCCCGTTGACGGGGACGTGAGTGGCAGCATTGCACTCGAGACACACGAAGCTGGTCCCGATCTGCATGCAGCTCTTGCAGTTCTCGTCCGATGAGCAGCTGACGCAGGAGGTGATCGTTGGTGTCTCGAGGCTCTCCACGACAGGCCCGAACCCGGAGGCGCACTCCGTGCAGGTCGGCTTGTCGGCGGCGGGGGAGGTGCAGGTCTTGCAGTTGAGAACCCCGTTCGTCTTATCATCACAGGTGTAGAGGCCTGATGGGTTGGAGTTACTCCCCTTCACGAAGATGCCCGTCGCAGTATCAGCCCTCTCTGAGCACTGCCCTTTGGTGGCCGTCTTGCAGAGAGCAGCACCCTCTGTTCCTGCCTGGTTGTAGCACCCCCCGTAGAAGAGGAAGTAGGTCCCTGTACATGCCGTGCAGACACCATTGGAACACGTGTTGCTCTCAATAGCCGAGCTGCACGTCCCGTCGATCGAGGCCTCGGTCGTGGTCGCGCACTCCTTGCAGACCCTCCCCAGCGTCCCGAGGTCGAGGCAGCTCCCCGTCTTGCTGTCGCCTGATGTCTCTCCTTCCGTGCACGAGAGGACTCTCGCGTTCTTCCCTCCCCCCTTCACCATTCACTCACTTCCCCCTGCACCCGAACCACCAACCGAGGAAGCCCCCGAGGCCTCCCAGGACCAGCAGGACGGCGATGACGATCCCCGCAATGGCACCCCCAGAGAGCCCCGAAGAACTGGAGGAGGGGGGAGGGGGGCAGGCATTGTTGGTGGGAGTGGAGCCGTCCCAGCAGAGGGCGCACTTCCCATTTGGACAGGAGGTGCACCCACTGGGACAGGCCGTGCAGTCGGAGGGGCCGGTCACAGTAGAGTTGCTGTAGTACCCGAGACCGCAGGAGCTGCAGGCGGTCGAGGAGGTGCAGGCCCCGCACTCCTTCGGACAGGCCGTGAAGGCGCCTGAGGTCGTATTGAGGATGAAGGGGGCGTTGGAGGCGGGAGTAGTGCACTTCCCGTTGGAGGCCGCCGAGCAGAGGAGGCTCCCGACGGAGGAAGAGGAGGAAGACCCCGCGGCCGAGATGGGGTAGCACCCCCCGTTGAAGAGGAAGTAGTTGTTGGTGTTGACTGCCGTACTGATGCAGGCCCCGCACTTCGTGGCGGTGTCCGAGACCTTGTTCCCCTTCTCGTCGAGGCAGATGTTCTGACCTGCCCTCGTCGTCCCATTGTTGATCTGCTTGATCGGAAGACACTCCCCGTCGATCGGGACGAAGCCCCCCTTGCACTCGGTGCAGACGGTCGTGTTCCCGACGAGGAGCTGGCTTCCCAGGGCACAGACCTTGAGGTCCGCCGCCTTCTGGGGGGAGAGACACCCGCCCTGGTAGAAGAGGAACCCGTTCTTGCAGGACGAGCAGGTCCCGTCTGGGGGTGATGGAGTCGTGCAGACGTTCGAGTTCGTGGAGCAGTTCCCGTCGATGGGGACCTTCCCCGTTCCGCACTTCTCGCAGATGGTCGAGAAGCCCTGGTCGGCGCAGTCGGTGCAGTCTGCGGGGCAGGAGGTGCAGTTCGTGATGACGAGGGATGAGTCGTAGACGGGCCCGAACCCGGAGGCGCACTCGGAGCAGGCGGAGGAGGAGCACGTCTTGCAGTTCTGGACGGTGCAGGCCGTGCAGTTGACGGGGTCGGAAGTGGTGGTGGTGTTGGGGTAGAAGCCCTCGAGGCACGAGTTGCAGGTGAGGGCTGAGTTGGTCGAGTCGTAGGTGCAGGTGCTGCAGCCCGATGCCCCGTTTGTCGCATCGCTACAGAGGTAGAGCTTCCCGTCCTTGACGAAGGTGATGGCATCGGTAGTTGGAGCCGTCTTGCAGGTTCCGTTCTTTGTATCCTGGAGGGCGGAGCACAGCTTGTTCCCAGGCGCCTTGGTCTGGTCATAACAGCCCCCGTTGAACAGGAAGTAGTTCCCCGTTCCACATCCTGTGCAGGCACCATCAGCACAAGTAGCACCATTCCCAATCGTGGTGGCCGCATCAGTGTCACAGAGCCCGTTGACAGGGGCGGAGCCAGTGTCAGTCGTGGCATCGCACTTCTTGCAGAACGTCCCCTCAACCCCTGGGATGGTGAAGGTCGAATCAGCTGCACACGTCCCCGCAGCTCGAGCCTTCACCTCCCCCCTTCACCATTCACTCACTTCCCCCTGCACCCGAACCACCAACCGAGGAAGCCCCCGAGGCCTCCCAGGACCAGCAGGACGGCGATGACGATCCCCGCAATGGCACCCCCCGAGAGCCCCGAGGAGCTGGAGGAGGGGGGAGAGGGGCAGGCATTGTTGGTGGGAGGGGACCCGTCCCAGCAGAGGGTGCACTTCCCATTTGGACAGGAGGTGCACCCACTGGGACAGGCCGTGCAGTCGGAGGGGCCGGTCACAGCAGTAGTGTTGTAGTACCCCACTGAGAGGCACTTGGTGCAGTCCGTCCCACTCGTGCAGGTGGCGCACCCGGGGGCGCAGGAGACGAGGACGGTCCCATTGAGGTAGAGGCCCGAGTCAGCCTTGACAGCTGTGCAGACCCCATTAGAGGCCGTGGTGCAGGCGCTCTTCCCGACCTCCGTGGAGACGTTGTAGCAGCCCCCGTTGAGGAGGAAGAAGTTAGTGGTCGAGGCCCCGGTCACGTCCTGGCACTTCCCGCACCTCGTGGAGGACGCATCGAGGGCGCTTCCGTCCTCCTTCTGGCAGATCTGGGTCGCCCTCGTCACGTTCGTCGAGGCGACCAGAAGGCATTCTCCGTTGATCGGGACGAAGCCCGGCTTGCACTCGGAGCAGACCGTCGTGTTCCCGACCAGGAACTGCTTCTCCTTCGCACAGACGCCCAGCTCGGCGGCCTTGAAGGTCGAGTAGCATCCCTCGAGGTAGGGGACGTATCCATTGAGGCAGGACGTGCAGGTGCCGGAGGAGTCGGTGCAGACCTTCTTGGTGGTCTCGTTTGCAGGAACACACCCCCCGTCGATCGGGGCCTGATCAGTCGGACACTCGGTGCAGACGAGCCCCGGACCGAGGTTGGTGCAGGAGGTGCAGTTCTTGGGACAGGAGTCGCAGGACGTGATGGCAAGGGAGGAGTTGTAGGTCGGGCCGAAGGAGGGGAGGCAGACCTTGCAGGTCTTCTCGTCCGTGTCGCACGTCTTGCAGTTCTGGATGGTGCAGGCCTTGCAGGTCTTGTCGGCAAGGCCGAAGCCGGGGCTGCAGGCGGAGCAGGTGTTCTCAGCACTCACCTGGGCACAGTTGGAGCACTTGGTGGTGTCACTACAGGAGACGCAGCTCCCGTCCCCCTTGGGGAGGAAGCCACTGGCACAGGAGGTGCAGGTGACGGATGACTCGTAGGTGCAGGTGTTGCAGTTCGCCTTCCCGTTCGTGCTGTCACTGCAGAGGTAGAGGGTGTCACTCTTGACGAAGGTGACCGCGTCCTTGTCCGGGACGGCCGTGCACTTCCCCCCGGTGGCCGTCTTGCAGAGCTTGTTCCCGGGAGAGGCGTCCTTCTTGTAGCACCCACCATAGAAGAGGAAGTAGTTCCCCGTTCCACACGACTCACACGTGCCATCGGCAGTTGGGGACTTCTGAGTACAGTCACTGCCTGGAGTCCCACACTTCCCATTGATCGGGGCCTGACTCGTCTCACTGCACTTCTTGCAGAACTCTCCATCAACCCCCGGGATGGTGAAGGTCGAACCACCCCCGTCTCATCCTTCCCCTTCACCATTCACTCACTTCCCCCTGCATCCGAACCACCAACCGAGGAAGCCCCCGAGGCCTCCCAGCACCAGCAGGACGGCGATGACGATCCCCGCAATGGCGCCCCCAGAGAGCCCCGAGGAGCTGGAGGAGGGGACGGCACTGCACTTCCCGTCGGTCGGAGCACTCCCGTCCCAGCACGTGATGCAGGCCGAGGCGGAGCACGTCGTGCAGCCACTGGGGCAGGCCGTGCAGTCAGAGGAGGAGGTGACGGAGGTCGTGTTGTAGTACCCGAGACCGCAGGACGTGCAGGCGGTCGCGTTCGTGCAGGCCCCACAACCGGCCGGACAGAGGGTGAAGACGCCACTGGAGAGGGGGAAGGGGGAGCCATTGGCAGCAGTAGTGCACTGACCATTGGAGGCCGTTTGACACAGCTTGCTCCCGACGGAGTTCGAGGTCGTGGGGTAGCAGCCCCCCTCGAAGAGGAAGTAGCTGACGCTCCCAACAGTCGAACAGTTCTCGCACCTCGTGGCGGTCCCGTCGACAGGAGTCGTCCCGTCCGCCTTCTTGCAGACGTCGTTGGTGGCCGTCCTCGAGATGGTCGAACTGACCTCGAGGCACGTCCCGTCGATCGGAACACTTCCCTTCTTGCACTCCTTGCACACCAGGGCCTCCCCGACGAGAAGCTGGTTGCTCCTGGCACAGAGGCCCGTCTTGTCCGCATCGAAGGAGGAGAGGCAGGAGGAGTTGGAGAGCATGCATCCGTTGAGGCAGGACGTGCAGGAGAAGGACGTGGAGTAGGTGCAGGTGTCGCAGTTCGCCTTCCCGTTCGTCGCGTCCCCGCAGAGGTAGAGCTTGGTGTCCTTGAGGAAGGCGATGGAGGTCGGGGTCGAGCAGGTCCCGTCTGCCGCCCGAGTCGTCATTGCCGTGCACAGCTTGTTCCCGACCCCATCTGCCTGTTTGTAGCACCCCCCGTTGAAGAGGAAGTGGGTGTTCGAGGACCCACAGGAGTCGCAGACCCCGACCTGAGTTCCATCTTGGCTCGTCGTGCATGAGCTGGTCTGATCGGCCTTCCCCCCTTCCACCTTCAGACACCTCCCGTCGACGGGGGCGAGCCCCTTCCCGCACTTACCGCAGAGGACCTCGGACCAGCCCGGGACGGAGAAGGACTCGAGGCAGATCCCGAGGCTCTTGAGGCTCTCGGGGCTAAAGCAGCCGTCGTGGAAGAAGAGGCTCCCCTCCTTGCAGGCCGTGCACTTCCCGGCATTGGAGGCAGGGGTGCAGGAGGAGGCACTGTCCTTGAGGACGCACTTCCCGTTGACGGGGACGTGAGTGTCATCATTGCACTCGAGACACACGAAGCTGGTCCCGATCTGCATGCAGCTCTTGCAGTTCTCGTCCGATGAGCAGCTGACGCAGGAGGTGATCGTTGGTGCCTCGAGGCTCTCCACGACAGGCCCGAACCCGGAGGCGCACTCCGTGCAGGTCGACTTGTCGGCGGCGGGGGAGGTGCAGGTCTTGCAGTTGAGAACCCCGTTCGTCTTATCATCACAGGTGTAGAGGCCTGATGGGTTGGAGTTACTCCCCTTCACGAAGATGCCCGTCGCAGTATCAGCCCTCTCTGAGCACTGCCCTTTGGTGGCCGTCTTGCAGAGAGCAGCACCCTCTGTTCCTGCCTGGTTGTAGCACCCCCCGTAGAAGAGGAAGTAGGTCCCTGTGCATGCCGTGCAGACACCATTGGAACACGTGTTGCTCCCGACGGTCGAGCTGCACGTCCCGTCGATCGAGGCCTCGGTCGTGGTCGCGCACTCCTTGCAGACCCTCCCCAGCGTCCCGAGGTCGAGGCAGCTCCCCGTCTTGCTGTCGCCTGATGTCTCTCCTTCCGTGCACGAGAGGACTCTCGCGTTCTTCCCTCCCCCCTTCACCATTCACTCACTTCCCCCTGCACCCGAACCACCAACCGAGGAAGCCCCCGAGGCCTCCCAGCACCAGCAGGACGGCGATGACGATCCCCGCAATGGCACCCCCAGAGAGCCCCGAGGAGCTGGAGGAGGGGGGAGGGGGGCAGGCATCCTTGGTGGGGGCGGAGCCGTCCCAGCAGAGGTTGCACGTCCCATTTGGACAGGAGGTGCACCCACTGGGACAGGCCGTGCAGTCGGAGGGGCTGGTCACAGTAGTGGAGTTGTAGTACCCCACTGAGAGGCACTTGGTGCAGTCCGTCCCACTCGTGCAGGTGGCGCACCCGGGGGCGCAGGAGGTGAGGACGGTCCCATTGAGGTAGAGGCCCGAGTCAGCCTTGACAGCTGTGCAGACCCCACCAGAGGCCGTGGTGCAGGCGCTCTTCCCGACCTCCGTGGAGGCGTTGTAGCAGCCCCCGTTGAGGAGGAAGAAGTTAGTGGTCGTGGACCCGGTCACGTCCTGGCACTTCCCGCACCTCGTGGAGGACGCATCGAGGGCGCTTCCGTCCTCCTTCTGGCAGATCTGGGTCGCCCTCGTCACGTTCGTCGAGGCGACCAGAAGGCATTCTCCGTTGATCGGGACGAAGCCCGGCTTGCACTCGGAGCAGACCGTCGTGTTCCCGACCAGGAACTGCTTCTCCTTCGCACAGACGCCCAGCTCGGCGGCCTTGAAGGTCGAGTAGCATCCCTCGAGGTAGGGGACGTATCCATTGAGGCAGGACGTGCAGGTGCCGGAGGAGTCGGTGCAGACCTTCTTGGTGGTCTCGTTTGCAGGAACACACCCCCCGTCGATCGGGGCCTGATCAGTCGGACACTCGGTGCAGACGAGCCCCGGACCGAGGTTGGTGCAGGAGGTGCAGTTCTTGGGACAGGAGTCGCAGGACGTGATGGCAAGGGAGGAGTTGTAGGTCGGGCCGAAGGAGGGGAGGCAGACCTTGCAGGTCTTCTCGTCCGTGTCGCACGTCTTGCAGTTCTGGATGGTACAGGCCTTGCAGGTCTTGCCAGTCTCTCCAACAAGGCCAAAGCCGGGAAGGCAGGTCTGACAGGTGAAGGTGCTTGTATCCGAGGCGTAGGTGCATGTACCGCAGTTCTCTTTTCCTCCCGCATCTGTCGAGTTGTCACTGCAGAGGTAGAGAACCTCACTCTTGATGAAGGCGGGAGAGTTATCCTGGAGATCGGTGCACTTCCCAGCAACCACGGTCTTGCAGAGCTTGTTCCCGGGAGAGGTGTCCGTCTTGTAGCACCCACCATAGAAGAGGAAGTAGTCCGTACTTGAGTCTCCACACTTTGTACAGGCACCATTGGCACAAGTAGCACCCGAGACAGTATTAGTCGCCCCACACACCCCATCGATCGGGGCCTCCGACTCGGTCGAACACTTCTTGCAGAACTCTCCATCAACCCCCGGGATGGTGAACTTTGAGTTTGCCTCGCACTCTCCCGTGGCTCGAGCCTTCCCTCCCCCCTTCACCATTCACCATTTACTTCCCCCTACATCCGAACCACCAACCGAGGAAGCCCCCGAGACCCCCCAGGACCAGCAGGACGGCAATGACGATCCCCGCAATGGCACCCCCCGAGAGCCCCGAGGAGCTGGAGGAGGGGGGAGAGGGGCAGGTCCCATTGAAGGATGACCCGTCCCAGCAGGTCGTGCAGGCCGTCGTGTTGCATCCCGTGCAGCCCGAGTGGTAGATCGAGCACGCCTTGCAGTCGGGGGTGGCAGAAGCATTGGTGTTGGCGTTGTAGTACCCGAAGCCGCAGGACGTGCAGGTGACGGCACCGCTCGAGGAGGTGCAGGCTCCGCACCCCGGGACCTTCGAGGAGCAGGAGGCGAGGACGTTGTTGTCGAGGTAGAGGCCCGAGGTGGTATTGACAGTCTTGCAGACCCCACCAGAGGCCGTGGTGCAGGCGCTCTTCCCGACCTCCGTGGAGGCGTTGTAGCAGCCCCCGTTGAGGAGGAAGAAGTTAGTGGTCGTGGACCCGGTCACGTCCTGGCACTTCCCGCACCTCGTGGAGGACGCATCGAGGGCGCTTCCGTCCTCCTTCTGGCAGATCTGGGTCGCCCTCGTCACGTTCGTCGAGGCGACCAGAAGGCATTCTCCGTTGATCGGGACGAAGCCCGGCTTGCACTCGGAGCAGACCGTCGTGTTCCCGACCAGGAACTGCTTCTCCTTCGCACAGACGCCCAGCTCGGCGGCCTTGAAGGTCGAGTAGCATCCCTCGAGGTAGGGGACGTATCCATTGAGGCAGGACGTGCAGGTGCCGGAGGAGTCGGTGCAGACCTTGTCGTTCTTATCCACGCACGTCCCGTCGATCGGGGCCTGACCAGTCGGACACTCGGTGCAGACGAGCCCCGGACCGAGGTTGGTGCAGGAGGTGCAGTTCTTGGGACAGGAGTCGCAGGACGTGATGGCAAGGGAGGAGTTGTAGGTCGGGCCGAAGGAGGGGAGGCAGGCCGAACAGGTCTTCTCGTCCGTGTCGCACGTCTTGCAGTTCTGGATGGTGCAGGCCTTGCAGGTCGAGCCGGCAAGAAGGCCGAAGCCGGGGCTGCAGGCGGAGCAGGTGTCGGCAGCACTCACCTGGGCACAGTTGGAGCACTTGGAGGTGTCACTGCATGTCTCGCAGCTCCCGTCGGTCTTGGGGAGGTAGTCCTTGGCACAGGAGGTGCACTTGAAGGTCGAGTCGTATGTGCAGGTCTCGCAGTTCGCCTTCCCGTTCGTGCTGTCACTGCAGAGGTAGAGGATGTCACTCTTGACGAAGGTGACCGCGTCCTTGTCCGGGACGGCCGTGCACTTCCCGTTGGTGGCCGTCTTGCAGAGCTTGTTCCCGGGAGAGGTGTCCGTCTTGTAACAACCCCCGTTGAACAGGAAGTACGGATCTGGGCAGGCCGTGCAGGCACCACTACCACAAGTAGCACCATTCCCAATCGTGGTGGCCGCAGCAGTGTCACAGAGCCCGTTGACAGGGGCGGAGTTAGTGTTAGTCGAGACATCGCACTTCTTGCAGAACGTCCCCTCAACCCCTGGGATGGTGAAGGTCGAACCACCCCCGTCTCATCCTTCCCCTTCACCATTCACTCACTTCCCCCTGCATCCGAACCACCAACCGAGGAAGCCCCCGAGGCCTCCCAGCACCAGCAGGACGGCAATGACGATCCCCGCAATGGCACCCCCCGAGAGCCCCGAGGAGCTGGAGGAGGGGACGGCACTGCACTTCCCGTCGGTCGGAGCACTCCCGTCCCAGCACGTGATGCAGGCCGAGGCGGAGCACGTCGTGCAGCCACTGGGGCAGGCCGTGCAGTCAGAGGAGGAGGTGACGGAGGTCGTGTTGTAGTACCCGAGACCGCAGGACGTGCAGGCGGTCGCGTTCGTGCAGGCCCCACACCCGGCCGGACAGAGGGTGAAGACGCCTGAGGTCGTATTGAGAGGGAAGGGGGAGCCACTGGCAGCAGTAGTGCACTTCCCATTGGAGGCCGATGAGCACAGCTTGCTCCCGACGGAGTTCGAGGTCGTGGGATAGCAGCCCCCCTCGAAGAGGAAGTAGGTCGTCGAGCAGTTCTCGCACCTCGTGGCGGTCCCGTCGACAGGAGTCCCGTCGGCCTTCTTGCAGACGTCGTTGGTGGCCGTCCTCGAGATGGTCGAGCTGACCTCGAGGCACGTCCCGTCGATCGGAACACTTCCCTTCTTGCACTCCTTGCACACCAGGGCCTCCCCGACGAGAAGCTGGTTGCTGTTGGCACAGAGGCCCGTCTTGTCCGCATCGAAGGAGGAGAGGCAGGAGGAGTTGGAGAGCATGCATCCGTTGAGGCAGGACGTGCAGGAGAAGGACCCGGAGTAGGTGCAGGTGTTGCAGTTCGCCTTCCCGTTCGTCGCGTCCCCGCAGAGGTAGAGCTTGGTGTCCTTGAGGAAGGCGATGGAGGTCGGGGTCGAGCAGGTCCCGTCTGCCGCCCGAGTCGTCATTGCCGTGCACAGCTTGTTCCCGGGCTCCTTTGACTGGTTGTAGCACCCCCCGTTGAAGAGGAAGTGGGTGTTCGAGGACCCACAGGAGTCGCAGACCCCGACCTGAGTGTCCTTTTGGCTCGTCGTGCATGAGCTGGTCGGATCGGCCTTCCCCCCTTCCACCTTTATACACCTCCCGTCGACGGGGGCGAGCCCCTTCCCGCACTTACCGCAGAGGACCTCGGACCAGCCCGGGACGGAGAAGGACTCGAGGCAGATCCCGAGGCTCTTGAGGCTCTCGGGGCTGAAGCAGCCGTCGTGGAAGAAGAGGCTCCCCTCCTTGCAGGCCGTGCACTTCCCGGCATTGGAGGCAGGGGTGCAGGAGGAGGCACTGTCCTTGAGGACGCACTTCCCGTTGACGGGGACGTGAGTGTCATCATTGCACTCGAGACACACGAAGCTGGTCCCGATCTGCATGCAGCTCTTGCAGTTCTTGTCCGATGAGCAGCTGACACAGGAGGTGATCGTTGGTGCATCGAGGCTCTCCACGACAGGCCCGAATCCGGAGGCGCACTCCGTGCAGGTCGGCTTGTCGGCGGCGGGGGAGGTGCAGGTCTTGCAGTTGGGAACCCCGTTCGTCTTATCATCACAGGTGTAGAGGCCTGAGGGGTTGGACTCGCTCCCCTTCACGAAGATGCCCGTCGCAGTATCAGCCCTCTCTGAGCACTTCCCGTTCGATGCCGTCTGGCAGAGAGCAGCGCCCTCGCCTCCTGCCTGGTTGTAGCATCCCCCGTAGAAGAGGAAGTAGGTCCCTGTGCATGCCGTGCAGACACCAGTGGTTGTGTCCTTCGTACAATCATCGGCTGTTGGAGCCTTGCACGTCCCGTCGATCGAGGCCTGGTTCGTGTCACTGCACTCCTTGCAGACCTTCCCCAGTGTCCCGAGGTCGAGGCAGCTCCCCGTCTTGCAGTTGCCTGATGCCGTCCCTTCCGTACACGAGAGGACTCTCGCGTTCTTCCCTCCCCTCACCATTCACTCACTTCCCCCTGCACCCGAACCACCAACCGAGGAAGCCCCCGAGGCCTCCCAGCACCAGCAGGACGGCGATGACGATCCCCGCAATGGCACCCCCCGAGAGCCCCGAGGAGCTGGAGGAGGGGGGAGAGGGGCAGGCATCCTTGGTGGGGGCGGAGCCGTCCCAGCAGAGGGTGCACGTCCCATTTGGACAGGAGGTGCACCCACTGGGACAGGCCGTGCAGTCGGAGGGGCCGGTCACAGTAGTAGTGTTGTAGTACCCCACTGAGAGGCACTTGGTGCAGTCCGTCCCACTCGTGCAGGTGGCGCACCCGGGGGCGCAGGAGGTGAGGACGGTCCCATTGAGGTAGAGGCCCGAGTCAGCCTTGACAGCTGTGCAGACCCCACCAGAGGCCGTGGTGCAGGCGCTCTTCCCGACCTCCGTGGAGGCGTTGTAGCAGCCCCCGTTGAGGAGGAAGAACTGAGTAGCCGGGGTCCCGGTCACGTCCTGGCACTTCCCGCACCTCGTGGAGGACGCGTCGGGGGCGCTTCCGTCCTCCTTCTGGCAGATCTGGGTCGCCCTCGTCACGTTCGTCGAGGCGACCAGAAGGCATTCTCCGTTGATCGGGACGAAGCCCGGCTTGCACTCGGAGCAGACCGTCGTGTTCCCGACCAGGAACTGCTTCTCCTTCGCACAGACGCCCAGCTCGGCGGCCTTGAAGGTCGAGTAGCATCCCTCGAGGTAGGGGACGTATCCATTGAGGCAGGACGTGCAGGTGCCGGAGGAGTCGGTGCAGACCTTCTTGGTGGTCTCGTTTGCAGGAACACACCCCCCGTCGATCGGGACCTGACCAGTCGGACACTCGGTGCAGACGAGCCCCGGACCGAGGTTGGTGCAGGAGGTGCAGTTCTTGGGACAGGAGTCGCAGGACGTGATGGCAAGGGAGGAGTTGTAGGTCGGGCCGAAGGAGGGGAGGCAGGCCGAACAGGTCTTCTCGTCCGTGTCGCACGTCTTGCAGTTCTGGATGGTGCAGGCCTTGCAGGTCGAGCCGGCAAGAAGGCCGAAGCCGGGGCTGCAGGCGGAGCAGGTGTCGGCAGCACTCACCTGGGCACAGTTGGAGCACTTGGAGGTGTCACTGCATGTCTCGCAGCTCCCGTCGGTCTTGGGGAGGTAGTCCTTGGCACAGGAGGTGCACTTGAAGGTCGAGTCGTATGTGCAGGTCTCGCAGTTCGCCTTCCCGTTCGTGCTGTCACTGCAGAGGTAGAGGATGTCACTCTTGACGAAGGTGACCGCGTCCTTGTCCGGGACGGCCGTGCACTTCCCGTTGGTGGCCGTCTTGCAGAGCTTGTTCCCGGGAGAGGTGTCCGTCTTGTAACAACCCCCGTTGAACAGGAAGTACGGATCTGGGCAGGCCGTGCAGGCACCACTACCACAAGTAGCACCATTCCCAATCGTGGTGGCCGCAGCAGTGTCACAGAGCCCGTTGACAGGGGCGGAGTTAGTGTTAGTCGAGACATCGCACTTCTTGCAGAACGTCCCCTCAACCCCTGGGATGGTGAAGGTCGAACCACCCCCGTCTCATCCTTCCCCTTCACCATTCACTCACTTCCCCCTGCATCCGAACCACCAACCGAGGAAGCCCCCGAGGCCTCCCAGCACCAGCAGGACGGCAATGACGATCCCCGCAATGGCACCCCCCGAGAGCCCCGAGGAGCTGGAGGAGGGGACGGCACTGCACTTCCCGTCGGTCGGAGCACTCCCGTCCCAGCACGTGATGCAGGCCGAGGCGGAGCACGTCGTGCAGCCACTGGGGCAGGCCGTGCAGTCAGAGGAGGAGGTGACGGAGGTCGTGTTGTAGTACCCGAGACCGCAGGACGTGCAGGCGGTCGCGTTCGTGCAGGCCCCACACCCGGCCGGACAGAGGGTGAAGACGCCTGAGGTCGTATTGAGAGGGAAGGGGGAGCCACTGGCAGCAGTAGTGCACTTCCCATTGGAGGCCGATGAGCACAGCTTGCTCCCGACGGAGTTCGAGGTCGTGGGATAGCAGCCCCCCTCGAAGAGGAAGTAGGTCGTCGAGCAGTTCTCGCACCTCGTGGCGGTCCCGTCGACAGGAGTCCCGTCGGCCTTCTTGCAGACGTCGTTGGTGGTCGTCCTCGAGATGGTCGAACTGACCTCGAGGCACGTCCCGTCGATCGGAACACTTCCCTTCTTGCACTCCTTGCACACCAGGGCCTCCCCGACGAGAAGCTGGTTGCTCCTGGCACAGAGGCCCGTCTTGTCCGCATCGAAGGAGGAGAGGCAGGAGGAGTTGGAGAGCATGCATCCGTTGAGGCAGGACGTGCAGGAGAAGGACCCGGAGTAGGTGCAGGTGTTGCAGTTCGCCTTCCCGTTCGTCGCGTCCCCGCAGAGGTAGAGCTTGGTGTCCTTGAGGAAGGCGATGGAGGTCGGGGTCGAGCAGGTCCCGTCTGCCGTCCGAGTCGTCATTGCCTTGCACAGCTTGTTCCCGGGCTCCTTTGACTGGTCGTAGCACCCCCCGTTGAAGAGGAAGTGGGTGCTCGAGGACCCACAGGAGTTGCAGACCCCGACCTGAGTGTCCTTTTGGCTCGTCGTGCATGAGCTGGTCGGATCGGCCTTCCCCCCTTCCACCTTTATACACCTCCCGTCGACGGGGGCGAGCCCCTTCCCGCACTTACCGCAGAGGACCTCGGACCAGCCCGGGACGGAGAAGGACTCGAGGCAGATCCCGAGGCTCTTGAGGCTCTCGGGGCTAAAGCAGCCGTCGTGGAAGAAGAGGCTCCCCTCCTTGCAGGCCGTGCACTTCCCGGCATTGGAGGCAGGGGTGCAGGAGGAGGCACTGTCCTTGAGGACGCACTTCCCGTCGACGGGGACGTGAGTGGCAGCATTGCACTCGAGACACACGAAGCTGGTCCCGATCTGCATGCAGCTCTTGCAGTTCTCGTTCGATGAGCAGTTGACGCAGGAGGTGATCGTTGGTGCATCGAGGCTCTCCACGACAGGCCCGAACCCGGAGGCGCACTCCGTGCAGGTCGGCTTGTCGGCGGCGGGGGAGGTGCAGGTCTTGCAGTTGGGAACCCCGTTCGTCTCGTCATCACAGGTGTAGAGGCCTGTTGGAGCATCCTTGCTCCCCTTCACGAAGATGCCTGCCGTAGTATCAGCCCTCTTTGAGCACTGCCCTTTGGTGGCCGTCTTGCAGAGAGCCTGCCCCTTTCCAGCTGTCTGAGTGCTGTAGCAGCCCCCGTAGAAGAGGAAGTTGTTGGCTGCATTCCCGCACGAGCTGCACGTCCCGTTGTTCGCATTGACACAATCGTTCCCACTGGTCGAGGTGCACTCCCCGTCGATTGGGAACTCAGCAGCTCGAGTCGTGGTCGCGCACTCCTTGCAGACCTTCCCCAGCGTCCCGAGGTCGAGGCAGCTCCCCGTCTTGCAGTTGCCTGATGCCGTCCCTTCCGTACACGAGAGGTCTCTCGCGTTCTTCCCTCCCCTTCACCATTCACTCACTTCCCCCTGCACCCGAACCACCAACCGAGGAAGCCCCCGAGGCCTCCCAGCACCAGCAGGACGGCAATGACGATTCCCGCAATGGCACCCCCCGAGAGCCCCGAGAAGGACGAAGAAGACCCCGAGACGCTGTCGGGAGCACAGACCGAGGGAGTGCCGGTCGGGGCCTGTCCGTTCGCACAGAGGGTGCAGGCGGTGGCTCCTGTGCACCCCACGCAGTTATCGATGACCGTCGAGCAAGCCTTGCAGGAGTTGGAGTCGGAGTAGTGTCCGAAGACACAGCCTCCGGTGCACGTCTTCCCGTCTGTTCCGCAGTCATTGCATCCATTCGAGCAGGGGACGAAGCCCTTTGAGCCGTCCTTGTAGAAGCCGGAGTTCGAGGCGGGCGTCGTGCAGCCTCCATTGTTGTCGGCCGTGGTGCAGACTTTCTGACCGAGTGTGTCATCGGTCGAGTAGCACCCCCCGTTGAGGAGGAAGTACTTCCCGTTGCTGTCATTGCACCCCGAGCAGGCCGTCCTCCCCCCGTTGGGGACGCAGTTCGACTCTCCCAACCGGGACGACGGGAGGGCCGTGCAGGTCCCGTTGATGGGGACGCTTCCGGTCGGACACTCGGAACAGACGAGGCTCTCCCCGATAAGGAAGGTCTTCCCGTCCGCACAGAGCCCGAAGGCGCCCGAGTTCCGAGGGCTGTAGCAACCACCGCTGGCCGGCATGAATCCCCCCTTGCAGCCCGAACAGACCCCATTCGAGGCTGTGCAGACCCCGGCGTATCCTGTCGCCTTCTCGCACCTCCCGTTGATCGGAACGTCGTTCGTTCCGCACTTCGTCGCCACGGCCCGGCCCCCGAGAAGCGCGCAGGTCACAACTCCTTGCAGGCCCCCGTCCTCGAGGCAGGACAGGAGGCTCGTCCCGTTCAGATAGAGGCCATCTCCGGGCTTGGTGCAGAGGCCCCCGGAGGCGGACGAGCACTGGTCGGAGTATGTAGTGGTCGTGTAGCAGCCCCCCTTGAAGAGGAAGTGGGTGTCGGCACACTTCGTGCAGGCGCCCCCGCTCTTCTCGGTGCATGCAGTAGCGCTCTCTGTGCACGCCTCGTCGACGGGATACTTCCCCGTCTTGCACTGGGAGCAGACGACCTTCGTCCCGAAGGCGGCGTACTTCTCGCAGTCCTGAACCCCGTCGTGCTGGAGACATCCGATGATCTCCGTCCCCCTCTTGACCGTCAGGGCGTCGTTCCCGCAGGCCGTGCACTGAACCCCTCCGTCCTTGGCCGTGCATGTCTGACAATTCTCGACACCTCCTGGGGCCGTCGAGCAACTGAGGCAGGCCGATGAGGCGATGACGAAGCCATCGAGACAGACTGAACAGGAGGAGGCCGTGCACGTCTTGCAGCCCGAGGAGCAGGCCTTGCATGATTTGTCGGTCGAGTCGAGGAAGTAGCCAGACTTGCACTCTGAGCAGGCGGAGGAGGAGCACGTCTTGCAATTGGTGTCGGTGCAAGCTGTGCATGTATTGCTATCGAAGTAGTAGCCCTCGTCACAAGAGTCGCAGTGAGTGGCCGAGGTCGAGCACGTCTTGCAGGTCGAGTCGCAGAGAGAGCAAGCATCAGTCGTCGCAGTCGCAGCAGCATTGGGGAAGAGCCCGTCTCCGCACGTCGTGCACTTGAAGGTGTCAGTGGCATCCGTTGCCGTGCAGACGGGGCTGCCGGCCTTAGCCTCGTAGCAGCCCCCCTGGAAGAGGACGAAGGCGTCTCCGCACTTCCCGCACTTCGTTGCACTGTCCTCAAGCTCAGTGCTGGCATCCTTCTTGCATGCTGCTTTAGTAGTGTCGTCCACTGCTGCGCAGTTTCCATTGATGGGGACGTTCCCCGCATCGCACTCCGTGCAGACCTGCGTGCTCCCGAACTTCAGGCACTTGTTCGTTCCGCAGTTCGTTATGGCAGGACTGCAGGCAGCCAGAGCGGGAGCGGCTCGAGCCTTCCCTCCCCTTCACCATTCACTCACTTCCCCCTGCATCCGAACCACCAACCGAGGAAGCCCCCGAGACCTCCCAGGACCAGCAGGACGGCAATGACGATCCCCGCAATGGCACCCCCCGAGAGCCCCGAGGAGCTGGAGGAGGGGACGGCACTGCACTTCCCGTCGGTCGGAGCACTCCCGTCCCAGCACGTGATGCAGGCCGAGGCGGAGCACGTCGTGCAGCCACTGGGGCAGGCCGTGCAGTCAGAGGAGGAGGCGACGGAGGTCGTGTTGTAGTACCCGAGACCGCAGGACGTGCAGGCGGTCGCGTTCGTGCAGGCCCCACACCCGGCCGGACAGAGGGTGAAGACGCCTGAGGTCGTATTGAGAGGGAAGGGGGAGCCACTGGCAGCAGTAGTGCACTTCCCATTGGAGGCCGATGAGCACAGCTTGCTCCCGACGGAGTTCGAGGTCGTGGGATAGCAGCCCCCCTCGAAGAGGAAGTAGCTGACGCTCCCAACAGTCGAACAGTTCTCGCACCTCGTGGCGGTCCCGTCGACAGGAGTCGTCCCGTCGGCCTTCATGCAGACGTCGTTGGTGGTCGTCCTCGAGATGGTCGAGCTGACCTCGAGGCACGTCCCGTCGATCGGAACACTTCCCTTCTTGCACTCCTTGCACACCAGGGCCTCCCCGACGAGAAGCTGGTTGCTCCTGGCACAGAGGCCCGTCTTGTCCGCATCGAAGGAGGAGAGGCAGGAGGAGTTGGAGAGCATGCATCCGTTGAGGCAGGACGTGCAGGAGAAGGACCCGGAGTAGGTGCAGGTGTTGCAGTTCGCCTTCCCGTTCGTCGCGTCCCCGCAGAGGTAGAGCTTCTTGTCCTTGAGGAAGGCGATGGAGGTCGAGGTCGAGCAGGTCCCGTCTGCCGCCCGAGTCGTCATTGCCGTGCACAGCTTGTTCCCGGGCTCCTTTGACTGGTTGTAGCACCCCCCGTTGAAGAGGAAGTGGGTGCTCGAGGACCCACAGGAGTTGCAGACCCCGACCTGAGTGTCCTTTTGGCTCGTCGTGCATGAGCTGGTCGGATCGGCCTTCCCCCCTTCCACCTTTATACACCTCCCGTCGACGGGGGCGAGCCCCTTCCCGCACTTACCGCAGAGGACCTCGGACCAGCCCGGGACGGAGAAGGACTCGAGGCAGATCCCGAGGCTCTTGAGGCTCTCGGGGCTAAAGCAGCCGTCGTGGAAGAAGAGGCTCCCCTCCTTGCAGGCCGTGCACTTCCCGGCATTGGAGGCAGGGGTGCAGGAGGAGGCACTGTCCTTGAGGACGCACTTCCCGTCGACGGGGACGTGAGTGGCAGCATTGCACTCGAGACACACGAAGCTGGTCCCGATCTGCATGCAGCTCTTGCAGTTCTTGTCCGATGAGCAGCTGACACAGGAGGTGATCGTTGGTGCATCGAGGCTCTCCACGACAGGCCCGAATCCGGAGGCGCACTCCGTGCAGGTCGGCTTGTCGGCGGCGGGGGAGGTGCAGGTCTTGCAGTTGGGAACCCCGTTCGTCTCGTCATCACAGGTGTAGAGGCCTGTTGGAGCATCCTTGCTCCCCTTCACGAAGATGCCTGCCGTAGTATCAGCCCTCTCTGAGCACTTCCCGTTCGATGCCGTCTTGCAGAGAGCAGCGCCCTCGCCTCCACTGGCCTGGTTGTAGCACCCCCCGTAGAAGAGGAAGTAGGTGTTGGAGCCCCCAGTGACCGATGCAGTGCAGTCCGTGCAGGCCCCATTGTTGCCCTTCGTACAATGATCCGTCGCCTCTGTTGGGGCCTTGCACGTCCCGTCGATCGAGGCCTCGTTCGCGGTCGCGCACTCCTTGCAGACCTTCCCCAGCGTCCCGAGGTCGAGGCAGCTCCCCGTCTTGCAGTTGCCTGATGCCGTCCCTTCCGTACACGTGAGGTCCCTCGCGTTCTTCCCTCCCCTTCACCATTCACTCACTTCCCCCTGCATCCGAACCACCAACCGAGGAAGCCCCCGAGACCTCCCAGGACCAGCAGGACGGCGATGACGATCCCCGCAATGGCACCCCCCGAGAGCCCCGAGGAGGACGAAGAAGACCCCGAGACGCTGTCGGGAGCACAGACCGAGGGAGTGCCGGTCGGGGCCTGTCCGTTCGCACAGAGGGTGCAGGCGGTGGCTCCTGTGCACCCCACGCAGTTATCGATGACCGTCGAGCAAGCCTTGCAGGAGTTGGAGTCGGAGTAGTGTCCGAAGACACAGCCTCCGGTGCACGTCTTCCCGTCTGTTCCGCAGTCATTGCATCCATTCGAGCAGGGGACGAGGCCCTTCGAGCCGTCCTTGTAGAAGCCGGAGTTCGAGGCGGGCGTCGTGCAGCCTCCATTGTTGTCGGCCGTGGTGCAGACCTTCTGACCGAGTGTGTCATCGGTCGAGTAGCACCCCCCGTTGAGGAGGAAGTACTTCCCGTTGCTGTCATTGCACCCCGAGCAGGCCGTCCTCCCCCCGTTGGGGACGCAGTTCGACTCTCCCAACCGGGACGACGGGAGGGCCGTGCAGGTCCCGTTGATGGGGACGCTTCCAGTCGGACACTCGGAACAGACGAGGCTCTCCCCGATAAGGAAGGTCTTCCCGTCCGCACAGAGCCCGAAGGCGTCCGAGTTCCGAGGGCTGTAGCAACCACCGCTGGCCGGCATGAAGCCCCCCTTGCAGCCCGAGCAGACCCCACTCGAGGCTGTGCAGACCCCGGCGTATCCTGTCGCCTTCTCGCACCTCCCGTTGATCGGAACGTCGTTCGTTCCGCACTTCGTCGCCACGGCCCGGCCCCCGAGAAGCGCGCAGGTCACAACTCCTTGCAGGCCCCCGTCCTCGAGGCAGGACAGGAGGCTCGTCCCGTTCAGATAGAGGCCATCTCCGGGCTTGGTGCAGAGGCCCCCGGAGGCGGACGAGCACTGGTCGGAGTATGTAGTGGTCGTGTAGCAGCCCCCCTTGAAGAGGAAGTGGGTGTCGGCACACTTCGTGCAGGCGCCCCCGCTCTTCTCGGTGCATGCAGTAGCGCTCTCTGTGCACGCCTCGTCGACGGGATACTTCCCCGTCTTGCACTGGGAGCAGACGACCTTCGTCCCGAAGGCGGCGTACTTCTCGCAGTCCTGAACCCCGTCGTGCTGGAGACATCCGATGATCTCCGTCCCCCTCTTGACCGTCAGGGCGTCGTTCCCGCAGGCCGTGCACTGAACCCCTCCGTCCTTGGCCGTGCATGTCTGACAATTCTCGACACCTCCTGGGGCCGTCGAGCAACTGAGGCAGGCCGATGAGGCGATGACGAAGCCATCGAGACAGACTGAACAGGAGGAGGCCGTGCACGTCTTGCAGCCCGAGGAGCAGGCCTTGCATGATTTGTCGGTCGAGTCGAGGAAGTAGCCAGACTTGCACTCTGAGCAGGCGGAGGAGGAGCACGTCTTGCAATTGGTGTCGGTGCAAGCTGTGCATGTATTGCTATCGAAGTAGTAGCCCTCGTCACAAGAGTCGCAGTGAGTGGCCGAGGTCGAGCACGTCTTGCAGGTCGAGTCGCAGAGAGAGCAAGCATCAGTCGTCGCAGTCGCAGCAGCATTGGGGAAGAGCCCGTCTCCGCACGTCGTGCACTTGAAGGTGTCAGTGGCATCCGTTGCCGTGCAGACGGGGCTGCCGGCCTTAGCCTCGTAGCAGCCCCCCTGGAAGAGGACGAAGGCGTCTCCGCACTTCCCGCACTTCGTTGCACTGTCCTCAAGCTCAGTGCTGGCATCCTTCTTGCATGCTGCTTTAGTAGTGTCGTCCACTGCTGCGCAGTTTCCATTGATGGGGACGTTCCCCGCATCGCACTCCGTGCAGACCTGCGTGCTCCCGAACTTCAGGCACTTGTTCGTTCCGCAGTTCGTTATGGCAGGACTGCAGGCAGCCAGAGCGGGAGCGGCTCGAGCCTTCCCTCCCCTTCACCATTCACTCACTTCCCCCTGCATCCGAACCACCAACCGAGGAAGCCCCCGAGACCTCCCAGGACCAGCAGGACGGCAATGACGATCCCCGCAATGGCACCCCCCGAGAGCCCCGAGGAGCTGGAGGAGGGGGGAGGGGGGCAGACATCGTTGGTGGGAGTGGAGCCGTCCCAGCAGAGGGTGCACTTGTCGGCAGTGCACGTCGTGCAGCCCGAGATGACCGAGGAGCACGCCTTGCAGGTCGTGGTGGCCCCGCTCGTCTCCGCGACGTACCCGAAGGTGCAGGCGGTGCAGGTGGTGGAGGAGGTGCACTGGCAGCCCCCGGGGCACTGGACGATGTTCCCGTTGTCGAGGTAGAAGCCCGAGTCAGTCTTGACAGCTGTGCAGTTCCCGGTCTTGACGTCGTTCGGATCGCAGATGGCGCCCCCAACAGTCCCGGCCGCGTCGTAGCAGCCCCCGTTCAGGAGGAAGTAGTTGGTCCCGGCGCACTTCTCGCACTTCGTGGCAGAGGTCCCGACCTTCGTCCCGCTCCCATCGAGGCAGATGTTGGTGTTCGCCAGCCTCGTCCCCGTGTTCACCATCTTCAGGGGCGTGCAGGTCCCGTCGAGGGGCACGGAGCCCTTCCCACACTCCTTGCAGACGCTGACCTGTCCGACGACGAACTGGTTGCTCTTGGAGCAGAGGCCGATGGTGGCCGCCTTCTCGGGACTGAGGCAGATCCCGAAGTAGTCCATGAAGCCGTTCTTGCAGCCCCCGTTCGTCACGACGGCCCCGACGATCGGATCCGTGCTCTTCAGACAGGTCCCGTCGATGGGGGTGTAGCCCGTCTCGCAGCCCGTGCAGATGAGCCCGAGCCCGAGGTCGACACAGCTCGTGCAGTTGGAGTGGATGGTCGAGCAGTTCGAGGTGCAGGCCTCGAAGCCGTCGAAGTTCGCGTTCGCCTTCCCCCCGAGGCCCGGCTTGCAGGCCGTGCAGATCTTCTCGTCTGTGTCGCACGTCTTGCAGTTGGTGACGGTGCAGACCTCGCATGTATCGGTGTCGAGCTTGTACCCGGCAGAGCATTTGGAGCAGGCGTTCCCGGCATCAGCAGCGACGTCGCAGTTGGTGCACTTGGGGTCAGTGCAGGAGACGCAGGTCCCGTCAGCTTTCGGAAGGAAGTTCTCGTTGCACGTCAAGCACTTCGTGTTGTCGTCGTTGCACGTCTGACAGTTCTGGATGGTGCACGCAGAGGGAGGAGTTGGAGTCGGAGTCGAGGCCACACAGTTCGACTTGTCATCTGAGAGGGTGAAGCCGGGGTTGCAGGAAGCACACTTGTTGTCAGAACTCGCCGTGGCACAGTTGGTGCAGGCGGCACAGGAGTAGCAGTTGGAGCCGTCCGAGTCCTTGAGGTAGCCGTCGTTGCAGGTGTCGCACTTCGTGTCATCACCACTGACGCATGCCTGACAGTTCTGTACAGTGCACGTCGTCCTCGCCCTTGTGCACTCCCCCGTTCCGGCTCCTTCCGTGCACGTGAGGTCTCTCGCGTTCTTCACCTCCATCGAGCCCTCGAGGACGTCGATCTCCGGTACTGCCCTCCCGGAGGAGCGGTCGATCGTCCCGAGCATTGCGGGTCGTCTGGGCTCAGACCTCAGGCATGACGATCCCATTGGGTGGTGCGAAGACCGATCCTCCTGGAGCGGACCTGGTTGGGAGCTGCTGGATGGTCCTGAGTTGTGTGGTCTTGCACTAAGGTCTGGGATGAGAGGGGAGGGGCCTGTCAGGCTGCGGTCGAGGAGGCGGGCTCTATGACGACTCCTCACCAAGTCCTCTCCCCATCTGTCGGCAGGACTCCGAGCTCCTGGACGTCTGGTGCGTCCTCCCAGTGGTCCCGTCCCTGAGCCACGGTCTGAAGGGCGTGAGGAGCCACAAACCGGGCCCTGCTCGAAGTCCTTCGTTCGTCAACGATCTGCAGGACAGGCCTCCTCTCGTGGCCAGGATCACACGTCCACGACCTCTTCCATATCTCCTCGGATGCTCCCGTCCCTCCAAACTCATACTTGGTGGGCAACGAGGACAGACAGCACGGCCTTCTTGTCGTCCCCTGCCCCGAGGGAAGGCTCGAAGTGGTCATGATGGGGACTGCTTCTCGACTTCCGGAGAGGAGTAGTGGACGAGGTATCCCGACGTCATGCCTCTTCGACTCCTCGAACGAGCCAGGACTGAGAGTCCTCACGAAGGTCACGACCTCGAGGAGGAGCGGGGAGAGTCGTCTGTAATCCCAGAGCCACGGGCCGAGATGAGTCGACAGGAAGGGACGTCCGTCATCCAGCACAAGGGCCCTGGCCTCTCGATCCCAAGGACCTTGCAGGCACGGTTCCCGGTGCTCGTCGTGTGGTCCCATCTGAAGAACTGAGTCATGAGACACCCGTTGATGGAACAGGGGTGATGAGGACTGCAGTGTGACGGGAGGTGCCCACAAGGACGCCGTAGAGTGGATGGACGAGCCGCCTCGTGCAGGAATGGGGCCACGGGACGGGCCACCGGTGTGGAAGGACGGACGGGAGAGGGGAGCAGCAGGTCGTCATCAGGCCGGGCAGTCTGGAAGGACTGAAGAGCATCGTAGGCACCACTGGTTCCGGACAGCAGTGATGACTTCTGGTGCAGGACGGGTCGTTGTCGTCCCAGGCCGTGAGCCCGCCCACATTGGATGACTCCGGCTCCTCCTTGGCAGAGATGGGACGTGTCCCTCCCCAACGGCCAGGGAGAGAGGACGAGCATAAGTCGGGGGCGTCTCCCTTCTGAGTCTGGATGCGAGTTGCACGTCAGCCAGCTTGGACCCACGCCTCCTCGGATGGGCCGGGAGGCTCTCCGCCCCGTCATTGAGTGGGTGGGGGGCTATAAGGGGAGACTGATGACCAGTGGGAGCTCATCCAGGGACGAGAGCACCCCGAGGAGAGCTGTGGGCCTCCCGTCCTCGGGGCAGGTAGGTGGTAGTGGTTGGATGCCCAGAGTGTCAGATGGGAGCCTCAGTGGAAGGCTGGTGAAGGGGATGTTTGATGTTCAAAAATGTCCCTTACAGATTTGATGGGGGCGGCCATGTTTGGCAACCTCGAGGACGTGAAAAGGAACCTCAATCAGGTCGGGAAGAAGGACGAAGATGGATGGACGGCCCTGATGTACGCAACAAGACAAGGCCACTCTGATTGCATTCCTCTACTCGAGGGAGAGATTGGAATGCAGAACAACAGTGGACGGACTGCATTGATGAAGGCCGTAGAAGAAAACCACACAGACTGTGTCCGCCTCCTCCTCTCAGAGGCCGGGAAGCAGACGACAGAGGAATGGAAGTTCACTTCAGCTCGTAATAGGGTTATCTTCCACCCTGGAACCACGGCTCTCATGATGGCCGCCTGGATGAATCATATCGATTGCATCCCCCTCCTTGAAAGGGAAGTCGGGATGGAGGACGACGATGGACGAACCGCACTGATGTATGCTGCCCGCAATGGCCAAGTAGATTCTGTCAAACTCCTTCTTTCTGAAGCTGGGAAACAGACGACGAAGGAATGGTGGGTTTTTCCCCCCGAAACGACGGCCCTCATGCTCGCGACCTACTTCAACCACTCCGAGATCGTCCAAGTCCTCCTCCCTTATGAGCAGGGAATGGAGGACTCCAAAGGGCGCACAGCCGAGTGGTATGCATACAATAGTTCGTGGGGAGGTAACTTCACTCGAGTCCGCAAGCTCCTCGAGAACGAGGGTTCAGAACGACTCCCCCCACCAAGTCCTGGACTAACCAATCAGGAACGTATCAACGAACCCATAGCTGAGAACGAATCTCTCGAGAATCCGCCTACTAGAACTGAAGAGTCTCTCATCTCATCCGCCATCCAGGGGGACCTCAACACACTCCGAAGGCACCTCGACCAGGCGGGACAGAAGGACTCCTCAGGCATGACGGCCCTGATGCACGCCGCCTCCCGAGGCCAGACCGAGGTCGTCCGCCTCCTCCGGCCCCTCGAGGCCCGCCTCCAGGACGGGAGGGGATGGACGGCCCTGATGCATGCAGTGGGGAGAGGACACGAGGAGTGCGCCGGCCTCCTCCTCCTGGAGAGGGACCTGAAGGACGGGGAGGGCAGGACGGCAGAGGACGTCGCCAACGGCCTTCCCGATGGGAAGAAGAAGATCACGCCTCTCCTCAGAAAGAAGGTCCAGCTCCCCGACCTTCCCGATGAGCTCTCGTCCTTCCAGCTTACGGGGAGGCTCGGAAGGGGGGCCTTCGGGACCGTCTTCTCCGCCTGGTCCGAGGATCACGGGAACTGCGCCCTGAAGGTCGTCGAGTACGAGGAGATGGAGAGGACGATCGTCGACTCCCTCCGAAGGGAGATGGGGACCATTCCCTCCCTCGAGCACCCCCACGCCCTCCGCTACCACCGGGTGCACGACGACCCGGACAACGGGACCGCCTACCTCGTGATGGAGTGGTGCTCCGGGACGCTCCTCGACGAGGTCCGGGGGCGCGGGGAGAGGGGAGAGCCCTTCAGGGACGAGGAGGTGTGGAGATGCCTTCGGGAGATGGCGAGCGGTCTTGCCTACCTCCACGAGAGGGGGCTCGTCCACAGAGACCTGAAGCCGGGGAACATCTTCCTTGCTCCAAATGGAAGGCTCGTCCTCGCAGACTTCGGACTCGTTCGAGATGCCGCCAGGTCTCGCCGGATGAGTACGGTCGCAGGGACGGAGCTCTACATGGCCCCTGAGCTCTATGATCCGGAGCCGCAGTACTCCTTCCCGGTCGACGTCTGGGCCCTGGGGGTGATTGGATATGAGTTGTGCACTGGGAGGCTTCCCTTCTCCAATGTGTTTGCTATCTCTGAGGAAGAGCCCCCAGTCATCGAGGGAAGGGGTGAGCTTGCTGTCCTCATCTCCCAGATGCTCTCGAAGGATCCCAAAGACCGTCCGGCAGCACGGGAGGTCCTCAAGGAGGCGGAGGGTCACGATTGAGCAGGCTGACGTGTTGAAGACACGAACTCTGATCCTCAGGCCGGTCCTGACGTATCATCCACTCAGTCAGGACTGGGTCGACAAGAACGACCGTATTGCTTTCTCTTTTCAGTGGATTCTTACATGCTCCTGTAAAGAGAAGCTTGAAAGGCCCTAGTGAGGCAGTACCATAGTTGTCACGCCTTGTAGTAAAGTAGTATGGAGAGTTCTTTCTGAAAACCTGATCCAGCCTTTATGTGATAGAGTGATACTCTCTGAGATCAGTCTTGGACCGTGAGACGATAATCTTGTGCTCCTAATCGGCTACTCGATCATAAGCTCCCCAACCCACAGTTCCAGATATTCTCGACAGTGTCAAATTGCAAGCACCACACAAGAGCACTGGTCTTACGCACGTTACTCCACACAGAACTTGTGAAGTACATAGAATTCTCGTGGGTACAACTTCATGTAGAAATGGAACGGGGATCAAACCCACACTACAAGCTTCTTCCGGAACTGGGAGAAGTAGTAAAGCCTCACGAAGGTCAGTACCGACAGATGTTGCGGACTCATCTTTTCGTATAAGCGCAGAACCGAGGCGGCTATCAACGGAGTATCTATACTTTTGTCCTCCAGCAGGACTTCATAAGTACTTCGGACATCCTGCTGAGTTCTTGGTCCTGCAGACCGAGACTTGTCAGAGGACGGACCTGTATACTTGTTATGGAGATGAGTGTCTGGGGATTGACCAGTACCGGATAGCCCCGGCTCTCGATAGCAGCGGAGGCACCGTCACATTCCACGCATATATGGAAAGCATCGAAGACGTGTCCTCTGATGCTATGAATACATACCTCACAGTATGTGGATCATAGAGAGGCCAAGCTCGCTGAGCCATGAGGAGGGTCAAGACAGTCTGGGATCGGACTTAATCCCAGTCTTCGACTTCACACAACAATCACGCTTTCTCAGATGGTATGAGAGGCCCTGGTAAGAATAGCCCGTAGTCCGAGGGCCCTACGCGAATCCTCCGTGACCCCCCGGCGAGCATCGATGGTTTAGGGGTAGAATGCTTGCTTGCCAAGCAAGAGACCCGGGTCCGAGTCCCGGTCGATGCACTCTTTCACTCACGCATCTGACGCGCCAAGACTCGAACCGCCTCGAGTATACGAGGTCCGCAGACGGCCTCTAGTGCTGCATGTATTTGTGCGAGGGTATTCTGATTCGGAGGAGTTCCCAGAACGGTCACAACCATAGAGGGTGGGGCATCTCGCTTCCCCCCTTTAGGGGCAACCGGTTCTTCTAATATGGGGCTATTCTGAACATTTATCAGATAAGGCTTTCTATTAGCAAGAAATGCAGGGTCTGAGCCCGAGTAAACTGTTGTGATGCCCGTCTGCGTCTGTAAAACAAGCGTCCGACGCATCTGCTCTGGAGCCTCCTTTCCGCCTGTGGGCTTGGCTGCTTTTTCAACGGGTTGTTGGAAGGCATTGAAGTCAACGACAACACCATCATTCCAGGCCGTTTCAAGAGATAATAGGTGACTAGCCAATATTGTTCCAGGATGATCGTTCACCTGTGTAAGACGATCAGTGATATGCTTCTGCAGTGAGTTTCGAAGCGTGGTGACAAGGTCGATAACTGGGGAGGTCTGGCCTCGGCTTAACATTTCGCAGAGACTTGTCAATTTGTCCAGACACCAAAGGAGTGTCACCTTACTACCAAAGATGGACGATATGGTGGCTGTAGAAGTCAGGTCCGAAATTAGAATAAGAAGGAGAGAGATCTCCGTTTTTGTGAAGAGTTGCTCCATGAATCCCGCTTCTAATACGGTCAGAGAAATGCTTTCTGGATTGCTGGGCGGGTTAATCACTAGTTCTGGATTCAGGACTCCCACGATATATAATAGGACATCTTTAAGATCCGTTCTTTTAGGTTGCTGTAAAGTAAAGACCCCATTACCGCCCAAGCTATTTGAAAGGATGGGAGGAAGGCTAGAAGTATCAGTCATGGTTGTAGGTGCCTCAGTACGGTCGAAATACTCGGTGCAACTAATTGTATCGAGCACCGTCGTTCCTAACTTCATGACGACCGCCAAAGCGCGAGCAAGACAGGCTTGACGGAAACTTCCGAGAAGACGTGCGGCAACGAGGGCGGGCTGAACGCCCTGAAGTGCAAATGGGGAAGTCTCCTCTGGAAGCTTTGCAGATGCCTGCTTCTTTTCTGCCACATGTAAGTCCGCATTCTCCTTGTAGGTACAACCTTCTTGGAGCGAGACCACTAGTCTGGTCGAGGGGGCATAATTATTACGGTCAGGAGTAAGGACAAAAGGTCCTTCGGTACAAACTAATCTCAGTAATTGAGTACTGTACTCGCTGGAATTCATAATAGCATCCTGCAGAGTGGTGACCACACGCTCCATGTCGTCTGCAGGCGGCTTATAGCCCAAGACGTCGAGAACCGTTGCCATTCTCAAAGTGGCATAGCCCGTATCGATAAGAGCCTTATTCCCCATGAAGATCAGCATATCTGGATGAACACACTGGTTTCGAGGGTCCCGGCAAAACGTGGTCGGAGACACGGTGAATGCTCCAAAGGTTGCTGTCGTCTCGGCAAGCCACATGGCGACGATCCTATCCTTAATGAAGTCCCCCTGAGCGATGTCCTGAATCTCCTCAGGAATGGTAAGCACGACATACACCAATCTTTCAATGGCGAGTGCAAGGATAAGTCGTAATTCCCTGAGCAGACGACTCTCTGGTGCCCAACGACTGAGTATGTCTAGACATACCGTGATGATGACCGCCGCTAACTCGGCACGCTTGCCCGAGAGGGTCATGAGCGTCGCCTGAACGATTGAAAGGTCATTGGATGTCTTCGCAGACTCAAGTGAAATCCTTGGCATCCCTAAGAAGATGAAGGCACTTGTGAGATACATCCTTAAGGAGGTAAGGCAAAGGACTTCCACCATCGGGCGCCTGCTAAATATGCGCTCTGCGAAGTCGAGCGTCTCCAGTGCCGCATCATACAATGATGCAAGCTGTGCGGGATTGGCATCCACTGGAACGCAGAGATTGTGTGTTAGAACAAATTGGAAATCATCGGAGAAGAAGGAGCCGAAAGAGAAGCCAGGAGCACATATGAAGAGCAAGTGGTAAGCCAGAAGGTCAACGAAGTGAAGGGGAGTGCAAAGGGACGTTGGTTGTGGCGTTCCTTCCATATGCTCGCTAGCCGTGGGTACTTTGTATTCCTGATCCTGTGACCCGAAGACTAGGGTACATTGGCAGGAGAGAATACACTCCATTATTGTACAAACTGTTGCCACATTCTGCTGAAGGAAAAATGAGTCCATATATAGTCGAATACCACCTCCTCGTCGATAGTCTTGTAAGATCTTTCGCAACGGTGAGGGAGGTGAATCATCTGGGCTTGCCAATTGCTGACACGGCTCAAGCCCAACGATTTGCCTCTTATGTGCATGCTTCTCTTCGAGTTTAAATACTTGATCTTTCTCATAATAATCAAAGAGGATTTCTAGTAACTGGCACCATGAAGTTAAGTCGTGGCGTAGAAGGATCTGCACAGAGGTCATGGTACGCAGATATAAGTCTAGACAGAGGGGATGCAAAGAAAGGGACAAGAACTGCTGCGGAGATAGTGTTTCTGTGTCGGCGGCCTTAATATGTAGGCAGGGGCCTACGTTCTGGCCGATTTGTGAGATGTGGATACTAATACTCTTAATAATCGTTTTAGCAGCCAACGAGTAAGAGGCCGGATCGTAGAGCAGACGAATGCGTAGTAGATGGCTATATGCCTCACGAACCCTTCCCTCGGCGACATTGAGGAGTGCTTTGAGGAGGGAGAGTGGGATGTACATCTGGGTTACATATTGCACCACATCCTCCGGAAGTGGTTGGATCTGCTCGCCATCCTCAGATGACTCACAGCGACGAAGACGATATGGAGTGGAGGTCAGAATCGTTGCCTCTAAGTCTTCTGTGCATACAATTCCTCGTTGCACAAGCGCTGTGCCCGACTTGATCGATCCCCATAGAACATTGCAGCATGAGAAGACGATGAGATTTGTATTGATGGCCCCGACGATAGTTAAGCCAGAAGGCTTCTGCGCTGTAAGGGCGCAAAACTCGACGAAGCCATCAAAAAGGGGGTCTGAGAGGGACATAGCCTCCAGAGCAGGTACCATCAATGACCAAACGTCATTACAACTAAAGGCGCGAAACCAGGCTATGCAGGCCTGGACGGAAAGCAAGATGTGTGAAAATGACCGCCAGGTAAGCTTGTTGATACAGGCAAGACACGTCTGCAGAAGAAGCACAACGTAGAGGGTAATGACGCTTGTATACGGAATGTGCAACTCTGGGGAGGGCTCTACATCGCGTGGCCCACGACGAGCACTTTGGGGTCGGCATCGGAATGTGCACTGCTGAGAGACTACGTAGTGTATATGGGCACAGAGCGTCAGGAGAAGAGAGTCGGCAAATGGGGTGACAAATCGGCTACCAACCTCTGCTATTGACTGCGAAATGCCTCTCCCATTTGATTTGGGTGAAGTTAGGGCAGCAGAACACTCGCGTAGGATGGCCAGGACGTCCAGCTCACTATATTGCTGCTTGGCGGTGATAAAAGTGGTCCCACACTGCAATGCGTACCTTTGCATTACTAGCGTGTAGATCTGGGCATATTCTATATCGCGCTCGGTAATCTTCTCTATGTAGAAGAGTCGCGTGAACCAAATCACGAGTAAACGGGCGAGAAGCTCTATATCGGATAACGATTCGGGGCTGAGGGAGATAGTAGGCTTGATAGACTCCTCCTTCTTCCCTCCCTTTGCGGTGGTTTCCTTCGTTGGGGAAGGAGGTGTAGGCTCCTGTAATATGGTGGCACATAGCTGATGGATGTTATCGATCATTTCAACCAAATCCGCGTCGTGCTCATCCTCCTGATATAAGCCCAATTGGATAATGGCATCATATTTGGAAGCGAAAAAGCGACGTGAATAAAGAGGCCCTTCTGGTGTATCAGCAAGACCTGGAAGCAAGTGCTCAAAAAGGTCAAGCAGATAGACCACATCGCTTGCCACCGTCAAGTACCCTCCCTCAGGGGTATCCTGGATCTCAAGAAGCGATTGAAGTGCGAAAAGAAGGAAGTCTGCCATATTGGAGTCGGAAAGAGTGAGGCTAGCTAGGAGGCCTCGAAAAGTGTCCTGGTACGTATTGTCGAGTAGTGTAAACGTGAGATATTGACAGGCTAGGGTGTATGAGGAGGTGACGCACATACGCATATGGACGAAGATGGCCCGCACCTTTTCTAGCTGCATAGCACGCATGAGGACATCAACGCACGTCGAGATAAGTGCCTGCTGCCATTTTAGCGTATGAAGGACAGTCTTCGGGGGAGTGATATTAGTCGTCATCTGACGCGTCTCAAGAAAGGCTGGAATTCCATTTGTGCAGAGAGGTAAGTCTGCTGGTGTTTGCAAGAGCAGAAGCTTTTCCATCGGGGCGGTCGTGGTGGCCTCAAAGGAAGTACGTTGAGTGGCTAGCATTGTCCGATAGAGGTCTGTTAACGACTCCGCGTCCCTCAATGTCTTGTCTTCATCTCCTCCCTCTGTCCCTTCGCATAGAGAGGAATATATTTCAAATAGGGCGTCGGATATGTCGATAAATTGGACGTTGAAGATACGATCGCAAAACCTCTGTATACGAGTTGAGAGCGAGGCTAAGTGACGCGTCCGAAGTGCGTACGAGAGGGATCCCGTAGAAGCCTCATGGAGAACAGTTTTGGCCAAGTCGAGCATGCCTTGCAAAACCGGAGTGAGAGCATCCATGAGAGTGGTCCTATCCATCTTCTCTGGCTGCAGCTCCAAGGGACAGAAGTAGGTGCTAAACGTCGCAAGCCTGAGATTGGTGAGCAACTGCTGGCGAGCGAGCGCAGCGTTCAGGTTCAACCCGGTCTGTACAACATAGTCTGTGTCCAATAAGGCGAGTGTGTTTCTTGCAAACCCTAAAACCGATTTGAACGTGGAGCTGGTGAAAACCTCGGGTTTGAAGCGAAGAGAGTAATCAATGGGAGTCGCAACCCGCAAAGCCGCTAAGGTAACGTCCGTCAATAGCGCGACAGTCACATTTGCAGGGTCTCCAAAGTACTTCTGAAGACTCAGACCCACCATGTCTATTGTTGGCGGAGGCGTCTCCCCCTTCTTTTCAGCTTGTGTAGCTTGAGCGGCATACTCGGACGTGGGAATACGAAGCACGGCGCTATTCAGATCCAGGAGTGTCGCAATATATGCTTGTAGGCAGATGGGGCTGAATGGAGCGCCCTTCACAAGCTCAAACATGTGGGCAAGAACGGAGAGATAGGTGACGACCTGCAACGTGGGCAGTTCTAAAAGGGGCTTGACTGCTGGAAGCTGGAGAGGTAGGGATACGGCCGTAAAGAGGGCTGCTTTGCTTGGGTCAGGCATTGGAAGGAGGTCCATTGCAATTGCAGCTAAGACAAGAGAGCTAATAGCTGCGCCCTGCAATGGGACATAGGTCAGGCTTTTCCCAGGGATATCGTACCGAAAGATAGGCTTTTGCTCGATCAGATCCAAACACTGACCAATCTGCTTATGAATCCCGACGTACTGTGCTGCGGCCGTTGTGATCAAAGCCGTCGAGCCGTTGGGGGTCAGCTTGAAGGAGTAGGGCAAGGTAGATGCCTCCCGAAGCCATATCCGTGAGAGGATACAGAAGGAACAATAGCCCATAATTGCGGCTCTATCGTCCTGCAAAAGCTTCCCACTATGCTTTGGCGTGTGGTAAATGGCGGTGAGTGCGGCCATAAGCGCCATATGGTTTGCACAGACGAAGGTCGGTTGCATCCGAATGGCCTCTGACAAGGCCGGTGTGAGTCCAGCACTCTCCAATAGGCAATCGTCCTGTCGATCCCTTCGAGGGGAGTCGGGATGAGACTCATCCGTACCACTGAACTGGCTATAGTCGGTTAAAGAAACGGCCTGTATTCCTTGGGAGAGAGCCTGGAAGATACGAGTACAAACATGTGTGAGAGTAAGGAGGTCTTTGGCGAGCTTAGCATAAAGGGCTGAACCGCTTCTAGTGATCGAGTCCAACGTTGGTGGAAGACGTTCAACACCTGTTAGAAGCTTAGAGGCGGCCAACAACTTCTCAGATGGAGGCTCACGCTTACCAATGGTATCTTGTAGCACGGCTATACACTGATCGAGAAGGTCCTTCTTTCCACGAAGATGTTCCAAGGCTCGGCCGGAACTTCCCAGAAGGTCTTGCAAGGATGTAACAATGAGTGGGGGGATCATGAAACGATGAAACTGGTACAACTGCAACAGGGCGTCCAAAGACTCGGTGATCCGCTCCAAAACTTGTATAAGGGTACCGACTACTCCATCCAGTATCTTTCTGGCCTCCTCAGCGTTCTCAAAACTCTCCTTATTGAACTCCAGGCTATCCACTGGGTTCTTCCCTTTTATTACGGCCTTTGAAGGATCCTGCGTGTTCTCAAACGTATATAAGGGGCTACGGGTCAAATAAGCGAAGAGATCTTCGAAGGAAGCTTGAAACACCCGTACAAACCCAGCCAGACAAGACAAAATGGTTGGAACTCCGACGTGCAAGTCGGTGGGTAACGCATTAAGAACCACGGGGCTTATCTCGTGACCCGCGATGCTGGCCTCTGTAAAACGAAGGCCAATGTTCCAAAGGATCGGATCGAGCATTGTGAGATGCTTACAGAGCACTTCCACAAACGCCCCGGTAGCGAAGTATTGCTGGAGGGCAAGCTCGAAGCATGTCGTGGGAGTGATATGGTTGACGAGGATGGCACGAAAGGCTAGCTCGACGCACATATCCATTATGGTAGGTAAGGATGGTATGGATGCGTTTAGAACGGCTCGTGACGTTGCATACGAAATCCCCAAAAGGAGAAACAAACGAACTGAACGGAACTGATCTGTCTCAGTCTTCTTGTCACAAGTGGCAAAGAAATAAGCTTCTCGAGTCAATATCTTATCCTGGGCAATGAGTTGCAATTGAAATGAGGCTCCTGATGTGGGAGCTTCTTTTTCCTTCCGTTGTGGAGTCTTTGCAGATGTCTTTGTATTCGTAGAGATTGGTTGCGTCTGATTTGCCGTTCCAGTGGTATCTACCGGGGGGATGGGATCTCGACCTGTTATCACATGAAGAACTGGTGGGACGACATTTCCAATGACCTCGGGATCATCCGAACGCATGATTTGACAGACACTCGGGATATGGGAGTAGAGGGCGTGGGGCGCCCTCTTCCCGACTTCCAGGTCCCTACGCATCCCGCTGAGCCACGTCACGAAGTCCTCGGGGACATTTCGATACTCTGCTGGAAACATGGTCACAAAGAGCAAGAAATGAAAATTCGATGACCTCATTCTCTCACACTCTAGAACCCGGGCTCAAGCGGGACTGGGACGACAGGAATCTGCGGTTGGCCGAGGAGAGCGAGCTGGACTTCGGTAGTCTTTCAGCACGCGAGGTTGACACTCCAGACCCACTCTATGAGCCACAACTACAAGATCAAGGAGAGGATGATTACGCCCACGAGATCCCGTGGGCTAGTGAGTACCTTGAGGGCTCCGTGAGCGCCTATAGCCTCCTTTACAGCATCAATTCTGGGAAATTCCAAGCATTCTGCTTAACTTCCTCCTCGCATGTCTCCTTAGATACAGACCGCTCCTCATCTCCCGGGAGCGCCCCCTGGCATCCCGTGGATGCCCAAGAGTAAAGCCTATTCACTACTTACTTCTTAGCCTCCTCTAGAAGGGTGATCGTTGGACGAGCACAGACGGCAACTCCGTCAGCGGAATTGGCCGAGACGAGCTGGATGGGCCCGGGGCTCTGGTAGTCGTCCTCCTTTAGCCACTTCTCGCGATTCGCGACGAGTAACCTGAAGGGATTTCCTTTGAGGTCCGTCATCTGCTTCATAATGACGGGGACCGGACTTCCATGCCTCATCTCGACGTTCATCAAGCAAGTGAGCGGAAGCCCAATCGGCTGCCACTCGGCAGGAGGCTTAGCAAGATGGCGAAGAGATGCCATGTAGCCCGTCTTTCCGTTGCAGCCCAGAACCGCCGCAACAGACCCGAGACCATAACAAAGCGAAGAGTCGAAGTCGGACGGGGCGGTGCAGCGGCCCTCGTACCCGAAGAAGTGATAAAGGGGCGAGAACTTGAAGCTAGCTCCGCGAGCCTTGAGAACCTCCTGGACGCCAGCGACGAGGAACTTCTCGGTCTCGATCTGCGAGATCGCGATATTCCCATGAGGATCGCGGTCGAGAAGAAGCTGAGAACGGATTCCTGGTGGGATCGAAAGGAACGTCTTACGCAGAGCATCTGGGAGCTTCGCCGCAACGGCATCGGCTGTGAGCTCGCCCTCCCACGTCGGAAGGAGCTTGTTATTCAGGTGGTTGAAGAGCTCGTTATTCTCGGGGATGAACTCAATAAGACCTTCAGGGATCAAGCAAACGCCATAATGCTTCCCGGCGTTCGCACGGGTCGTGATGCAGTCCGCCAGGTACTCAAAGAGTTGCTTCGAGGTGTACTTCTTCTCAAGGATCTCCTCACCAATGAGACAAACGTTAGCATGCGTCTGAAGCCCGCATTCGAGGGTAATGTGGGAGGCTGAACGGCCCATCAAGCGGATGAAATGCCAATACTTCTTCGCACTGAGACAATCGAAGCAGATGTTCCCAATGAGCTCGGAATAGACCTTTGTGGCGCTATCGAAGCCGAACGAGCACTCGATCCCCTTGGTCGAGAAGAGATCGCGGTCGATCGTCTTCGGAACTCCGACGACGCAAGTCTTGAGCCCACGCTTGATGAAGTCCTCGGCAAGAAGACATGCATTCGTGTTACTGTCGTCCCCCCCAATGATGCAAAGCATATCGAGGCCATGGGACTCGGAGGTCTTCGCGGCGGCGTCGAAGTCCGCGGGCTTCGCGATCTTGTCACGCCCACTACCGATGGCATGGAACCCACCCATGTTGCGGAAGGGTGCCAGGAACTCAGCCGTCAACTCGACATAATCGTTAGTCATGAGACCCTTAGGACCGTTCTTGAAGCCAAGCAGGGTGGACTTGGGGGCGATTTGTTGGAGCTTATCGTAAAGCCCACAAAGGACGTTGTGTCCGCCAGGAGCTTGGCCACCGGAGAAGATGACCCCGACCTTCTTGGGAGGGAGCGATTGAGAGGCCTCCGAAGACGGTTGGATGTCAAGAAGAGGAAGGTACGTCGTCTTCGGGAAGAGCCTCGCAATCTCCGCCTCGTCGGCGATGGGAGCCGTCTTTTCCCCGGTATGGAGCTGGTAGTTCGCCCCGTGAAGGCACGACGGGAGGATGGGCTTCGTTTGGCGACGATAAAGCTCAAACTGTGACATCGACTTTTCTTTTCTTTGGCAGAACCTTCAATGTGAATCTCATTTATCAAGAACGACGTCGACCATCCTAGGCCCTTCAGCGAGTGCGCGCTTCCAGGCCAGAAGAAGCTCCGGCTCCTTCTCCTTCAGGCCATGCGTCCGGGCGTAGATGTATGGTATGAAGGGATGTACGGGCTGCGCCTTAAGCGCGGTGAGTGCTGCATCGTCATCTCCTAGAAGGACCGCGATCCGATATGCTAGAGATGGGTCTGTACACCGTCCAGCTATAGCTCCTAGTCTATCCGCATCCCCAAGGATATAAGCACATAGTGCCGCCATGGGAAGGTCTACGATGTTCTCATAGATCGTACATGCATCTTCAAGAAGTCCAGCACGGAAAGCCTTTTCCGCCAGTTGGTTAGTCGCCTGGACATCCGTAAGTAGATGTTCCTCACGCGCTACCGTGACCATCGCGTCGATACGTCCAACATGTGCCGCCAGTGCATATTTCTGCGGTCCAGTAAGTCCTTCAGCGACCCTTTCGAACTCCATCCCGGCATCAACTAGAAGCGTGCTTGCCAATAGGACATTGTCGGTCAACTCAGAACAGCGTCCTAATGCCTCCTCGAGCCGACCATCCTTGATCAATTGCCGTATTTCGAGGATTGTCCCATCGATATATGCCCTCATTAGACAAAGCTCTCCATCTGGGCCTTGATGGGTACAGACCGCTACAATCTCTTCCGTCTTACCCTTCTGAGTGAGCCCCATGATCCCAGCTATATCTGCGGCACCAGGAATTGCGATGACTTCAGGTGTGATGTTACTGTCCTCATTAGAGTTCAAAAGATCACTCAACAGATGATGATACAATGCTCCACTCATACGTTCAAGCGCTAGGCCTTCTGCGCTCTCGGCTGAGGCTATGGTGTAGACTACTGAGGAACTACTATGATTGAAGGCTAACGAGCTGACGCTATGCGGGATGATATGAATCAACGTGACGGCATCATCTATCCCATCTCCGGTCTCATTTGACGCCGACTCTGCTACTTGCATGACATGCGCCCAATTCAAGGCGAGGATATACGTCTCATCCTGCGAGATCAAAGCAAGAATGTCACCAGCTGCATTCCATACAACACGCTTGGCCACCACATTGATCTGGCAAACCAAAGACATTGATCTGCGCCAATCAAAAAGGGTGACATGTTCCGGTGCTGCCACACAGAGTAAAGGTCCGCTAAAAACGGCTTCGATCATATGGTTTAAGCGAAGAGTACAAACGTCTACGTTATCCGCAATGCTACGTACCGTCAACTTTCGCCGTTTCTCATCCACGAAGCAGAATAGACCCTTCTCCTCATTCTTGGTATCAATCCCCTTGTAATAAGTATCCTTCTTAGGTATATCAAAGCCCTTATCCGCCACCGTGAAACCATTCGGATCTATGTCTCTTGCAAGGGCGATGAAGGAGGCCGCCCCCGAATACTTCCGTTTCAATGTCATTAAGGATACAAGTGAGTATTGATTCTGGTTAGCCACCAATAAGAAGCGTCCTTTCGCGGCAAATTCCAAGGTGCGAACCGGAGAAACGAGCTCGGATGCGGGAAGAACCGTCCATTGAGAGTTCTGATAAAGAGAAACGGTATCACTCGATGTAAGCCCTATCATGGCAAGCATCTCTCCATCTTTCTCGACAGCCGTGACCACCCCTGAGATTGCCATCTTGATACCCTTGTCGTTCGGCAAGGCCGTCATAGAATATGCCAAACGTGCATCTCCGTATTGTAGGAAGGCGCTCCCTTGATCACACCCCACACCTAGAATTGTGTCAGCTCCCGATGTAATGGTTCCTATTGACCAAATGCGACCCTGACTACAAGTCACGGAATGAACAATGGTCATGGAACTCATGCTAATGACTCGAAGATAGGCGTCCTCGGAGCCGGCTATCACCAACCCAGCAAGGGGAAGGTACAAAAGTGTCGTCACTGGCCCTTGGAACTCATCAAAAGTTCGGACGATCGTTCGAGAATATGTGTCCCAAATCTGTACGATCCCATCTTCTAGTGCCGTCGCAATGAATTGTAACCCACCGGTATGATAAGGATTAACGCCATCGCCGAGAAGGCTACTCTCACACCAACACGTCGCATTGACGGATCCTCCAACGCCTTGGAGCGTAAACAAAGCCTTATGCGTACCGTGAGGCATCAACATCTCTCTTACTCCCTCCCCACTCGACCCAATGATCTCTCCAATCTTGGCCTGGATCTTCCGTGCCGTGACGTTTGCATATGCTAGAGCCGTACTAAGGAGTGTCCCGTCGTTCTCGGAGAAGGGCCCAGCTTCCATTTGAGCGATCCCAATGGCTGGTAAATCCGGAAGGACTGTAGCCTGTTTGCGATAGTTTGTGATATCATGGAACAACCCAACGTCCCAGGCCTTAACGGTTCCATCCATGGACGATGAGATCAAGCGCGTACCTGGAGGGTCAAGAGAAAGAGAGGTGACGGCATAGGTGTGGCCTTGGAGTTCTCCCTCCAAGTTAATTTGAGGCCCTACCGTCCACACGCGTATCACCCCATCATTCCCACCAGTGATGATGATACTTGTCTCTGGGATGGCCACAATGCAACGGACCCCGCCATTGTGTGCCACGACACGCATACGAACCTGGAGAGTTGAGCCATCACACACGCGAAGGTATCCATCATCGGACCCCGTGGCGAGGCCGGCCGAGGTGAAGGTGACTGCACGAACGGGAAGCTCGGAAAGCTGGGAGCTACGAAGAGTCTTAGAATACCTCCAATCGACGAGCTCGAGGACCCCGGTATGAAGACCCATGGCCGCAACAGTCCGGAGCGGGGAGAACGCTACGCTCTTGACTCGGGCGGAATGGATGACGGCGAGAGTCTTTGTTGGAGTGAACATTTTTGATGTCATCGGATTCAGACATTCCCGAGCTTGAGGCCGTATACGCTTCAGAGGAGCTGAGATCCTTGTATATCGACTACGGAAGCCTATCCCTAGGCGACCCCGAAGCCCCCTTGGCCGAGGACGCGTTTGAACGTGCGATGGAGTTGAGAAGTCGTGCACTTGAGGCAACCGAGCCGAACGAAGCGGTTCTCCTCATCACCGACGCAATCAAGCTTTGTCCGACGTCTGGGATGATGCTTTGTACGCGAGCTCGTTTACTCTACGACATCGGGGAATTGACACCCGCATTACGCGATCTAGATGTGGCCGTACAAAGAGCTCCCAACCATGCGGCCTCCTATCGGCTAAGAGGGAGATGTCTTGCCCACCTTTGCCGCTACAATCAAGCGGTGGAGAGCCTAAGTATGGCACAAAAGCTCGACTATTGTCCCGAGATTGAGAAGACGTTGAGGGATTGCCAAGGAAAGGTCCAGGAACTAAGGGCAGAGGAGCAAAAGGAACGCGAACGCTTTGAGGCCGTCCGCAAAGAAGCTGAGGCACGACAAGAACGAGCACGCCAGGAATCGTTCAAGGATAGGCTCTATGCAGAGGTTGATGCCGCTAAACAAAGGGGGTCGCTTCCAGAAGGGTTTCAGATCCTCGACAACATGCGACGAGAAGCGACCTCGTTGAGTGATGAGATGGCTAAAAAGCTTCTTGAGAACTCCGAGACTTCAGCCGCGATGGATGACCCGGAGTTCGCGAGGAAGCTCGATGAGATGGCGAAGAACCCCGCCACCTGTGCTGAGCACATGAAGGACCCCGAGTTTGCGAGGGCGTTCATGGGAATTGTCAACTGCTTCAAGTGAACGAGGGAGCCATAATTGCACACCTGTCCACTCTTTTTGATAAGAGGAATAAAATAAGATGCCTCCTGACTTCCCAAAGAGGTTTTCTGTCCTAGAGGAGACCGAGAAGTCCGATTTCTTCATCGTGTATCTTGTGTATGATAACATCTTGAAGCGCGAGATTGAAATCAAGGCGGTCGACTTGGACCGTATTGCTGGGACCGATATCAGAGTGAGTCAAGGCTTAAGGCGTGAGGCAGAGCTACATACCCGCCTCAACAACCTGCACATCGTCAGGTGCTACTTCGCCGACGACTTTGAAAGAGAGGATAAGCTTTTCTTGGGGTTGGAGCAGACCAATGGTAGCTTGAAGGATGAGCTTACAAAGCGCAGGAGGAAAAGGCCCGATGGGGATGCTAATCCCTATCTGGAGGAAGAAGTTTGGAACTATATTGTACAAATCACGGAAGGTCTGAAGTACCTTCATGACCTGGATAATGGCGTCAAGGTCATCGTCCATAGAGACCTAAAGCCCGAGAACATCAGAATCAGCGAGGATAGCGACGGGCGTAGTGTCCTGAAGATTGGAGGCTTTAGTTGTGCCAGAGGGATGGGTGGTTCAACTTTCGCGAGCACCCGTTTCGGAAAGACAGATTATAATGCTCCCGAGACGTGGCAAACCAATACAAACACAATGCGTGACTACAGCGTGTCCGTTGACATTTGGTCCTTAGGCTGCATAGCTTATGAGCTCTGCACCCTTAAGAGACCAGAACTGCTCAAGACGGATCAAATTGAGGACTTGGCTGACCCCGAAATTGAGCTTCCGGCCGGGTTCGGTGAGGAGATGAGGACGTTCATCAGGAATTGCCTCCGTATCAATGGCAATGAACGTTGGACCGCAGAGGATGCTTTTAGGTATGCATATAATATGGTCACTTATGGGACATCCGAGCATGCGGAGGAACAGGTCCACGTCGATGTCCACAAGATCCGTGAGGCTATAAGGAGGGATGATTGGGCTAGCCTGAATACTAGCGCCCTTACTGGCTGCACAAACGACGAGATGACCGACTTCATCGAGGATGCGATGAGAGGTGGCTATTCTAACGCACTTTCTGAGCTTTGTATGACCTCCTATACCCTTGGTTTGATCCCTCAAGTCAGATATGTCCGACGGGCCGACTTCCCAATGCCAGAGAACTTCAACCTCGTCCTCAAGAATGGAGACGTGGAACGGCCCGACGAAGATAGCTATGGGTACGTTGGAGAGTACAAGAATGCCAGGGGGAGGAATAAGAGGGGTACAGCCCTCATCCTGGCCGCGTTCAGGAAGCAGAGTACCAATCTTCACAACCTCCTGTGCGAGATGGGACATGTGGTTGACGGCGTTACGGCTCTTGAGGCCGCAATGATGGGAGGTATACCCGATAGCGTCATGTATCTCTTACCCGAGCTTTCTATGACACAGTTGACACCACTGATGTGTTATGCTGCGGCAGGTTCTACAAAGCGTGTACGCGACCTATTACTTCGCCGAGATGAGGCAAAGGTTGGGATGGGAGGTGCGAGGAGTGGTTTGACAGCATTGATGTATGCCGCAATGCATAACCAATATGAGACCGTGAACCTGCTTATCCCCTACGAGGTGATGAAGACCTCGTCCACTGGTGCCACAGCTTTAATGCAAGCGGCAAGGTATGGGAACGCAGACGTAGTAAGGCTTCTTATCCCCCACGAGAAGCGTATGAGGGATTCCTATGGCTATACTGCGTTCATTAACGCGGCGAGAGGAGGCCATCTCGAGGTTATGGACGAGCTGTACGAGTACGAGGGAGATATGACGCCTCCAAACCAGACCTTTGAGGACCTTATCCTTTCCGAGATCAGGGAGTTCCAGGCGATACGGAAGACGAGGATCGTGGTGGCGCTGCAGGCGTCTCTCGACTGGTTTAGGAACAAGGGGATCTGTTAAAGGTAAATGGCTGAATAGAAAAATGCTTTCCATTACCACGTCGATTAATGACGTCAAGGTCTATAACGTGACTCCGGGGAAGTCCGTGCCGTCCTTTCTAAGCAAGAAGGAGCAGCAGCGCTTACAAGAATCAAAGGATGACCAACCTCACCTCGATATCATACAAGAGCTTGCATTTCCTACTCTTTCAACCAAGGCGCGCTTCTCACCTGACGGCCGGTACCTTGGGGCGATCGGCTGCTACCCTCCGATGCTTCGGCTCTACGACTTGAATCAAACGGCCTTGAAGGTTCAAAGGAATACTTGTTCTGAGATCATTGACTTTCAATTTTTATCATCCGACTATCAGCTCATCGCACTCATCGAAGGAGATCGGAACGTCGAGTTCCATAACAAGGGTGGTCATGTCTGTAAGTTACGTGTGCCTCGTACTCCACGATGTACCGCGTTTGACCCACATACCCCACAACTGGTTATTGGTGGCATTGGCCCAGATATTTATCGAATCGATTTACAAGAAGGACGATTTAGAACCACCTGGACCCTCCCTCAGAAGTTAGACTCCGAAGGCTTTGGTATCAATGCACTTGCCTATTCACTTGACACTTGTCTCACTTTTGCCGTTGACCCCATTTCCTTGACCGTCTATGACGCTCGGACTCGAGGTGGAATAGTCTCTGCCATTCAACTTCCGGATGAAGGGACTGCCATTGCTGTAGATGCAACCGGTTTACGTGTCGCTGTTGGGTTAGCGACGTCAGATATACTCCTCTATGATATTCGGTCTGCGGTCCCACTTCAAACCTTCACACATCATTCTGACCTCCCAATCCATTCGCTTGAGTTTCATATAAGTCATTCGACCAAAACCTTGCTCTCAGCAGATTCGCGTTCTATTCGGATGTTTAGATATGAGACTATTGGAGAGGAGAGAAATGGAAGCCTTTTCTGTACGATAGAACCAGAAGTGACAATGAACTCTTTTGTCACCTTCCCAGGTTCCGGTCTCATTCTTGTGCCTTCCGAGGACATGTCTGTAGGGGCCTTCTATGTCCCAGAACTTGGTCCCGCGCCCACCTTTGCGGCCTTCCTGGATAACCTCGCCGCAGAGCTTGGGCGTGCAACGCAGCACAGTGCGTACGAAGACTTTTACTTTATCAGCCGTGAGGAGCTTTCAAGCCTGAACCTGGAAAGTCTTATCGACTCACCATTATGTGTACCGTACATGCACGGTTATTATATCGGAAAGGCCCTGTATAATCGTGCACGTGTCGTGATGAACCCTGAGGAGTATAAGGAACTACCGGTGAAAGAGCAGAAGGAGGCCATTGGAACCAGACCTAAGATTAGAGAGAAGAAGAATCAATCAAAACAAACATCTCAAACAAAGCCGACCCAGGAGAAGGTATCCTCTCATGACAACATATTGGATCTGTTCACTTAGGCAGTATCATGACATACGACCTTACTCACCCCAGCTGGTGGGACGTACTTCTTGAAGCCACTAACGACATCCCAGATGAATAATACATCCTTCGTTTCAACCATAAGTTGCCCACGCGCCTGGCTACTCCCAGGGGCGCAAGTGATGCGGATCTGTGTCGTCTTCGGGTTATTGACGGCGACATTCGGGGCAGGCTCAAGAATCCCCGAGGCTGGCGAGACGGAGAACCGTTCCGACGAGGTCGGACTGAAGAACGCCTTAAATTCCGTATAGACGTTGTAAATGTTCGTGATATGTAACGTGTACGAGCCCTCCGAGTTACTTCCTGCAAGCTCAACCGTGATGACAGATTCCGGCTTCGGAGAGTTTGCAACTAGTTGTAGTGGAAGCTTGTAACGTCCACTGTTCCTTACCGCGATGATTAGGTTGACGTCGCATGCAAAAGGCTTCATTGGAGAGAAAACCACCGTCAATTGCGATGAGGCATTGATGGCGGGTAACGTCTGTGGTATCCGACTCGATGACTGCAAGGCTGATGTCGCCGGCTTATAGCTGAAGGTCACAGACCTTTGTGCAATTGGAAAGACCGTATCGGTCTTCATAGTCTTCAGATTGATGGGCTCGACAAAAAGCTGAAGGTCACTTGCAGGATACTTGGATATCGACTCGAATGGGACGGACTTCGTCGTTGAAACACTGTTCCGCGCCGCACACGAGAGGAAGGCGAAGGTCTCGTTGAGAGTGATCTCTGCTATCGCCTCGATAGGGTAGACGAAGGTATAGACCTCGGTATTTGCGAGCATTTCCGCAATCGTCGACTCCCCCATCCGTAAGAGGTCGGCGGTATCGATTCCAGCCTCCGTATCCTTCAATTGTTGTACTCGGACCCGTAACTTCGCCCGAACGGCCTTAAGAGAGCGAGGGGAGAATGTGAACGGAATCTGAACATCACATAGTGGTTGAAGGATCAACTCAGGTCGGATATTGAATTGAAGGTCTTGTGTATTTTCATATTCGAGGCAAACAAGAGAACTTGTCAGGAATGGATTCTTGAAATTGACGACACCGGCGTTGCTTGAGTTAACATTAGCGTATATCCGAGTCACGGTCTGTTCCTTCGGCATCTGACCGAACCCATGGAAGATGAAGCGATACTCACTATGAAGGACTCCATTGCTATCCACACCCGAAAGGTAGAACTCGGCATCTTCGGGAGCATTGATTTTCGTGGGCCGATAGTTAATTCGAATAACCTCCTGGCTTGAGGGTGCAACGGTGCAGGTCTGTTTCGGCTGGGATGTGAAGGCATTGTGGTTGGTGTTCTCGATCGTGAAGAGAAGAACGGTATGTAGGTTCGGGTTCTCGATGATGATCTTACTCGTCGTGTGCTGTGAAAGAAGAGAATGCATCGTCTCCTCCTTAATGGCGATCTCGTCGCACGTAATCACCAACTCGTACCAGAACTCCCCAAGTTCCATCGAGTTGAAGATGAGTACGCCCTTTAAGGTGCCACGGCAGGTGGGTTTGGCACTCAAAACGAAGTTCTGGGTGGCGCCCGGCTCTATCTGCATTCGTGGATTGTAGGAAACGATATGGGGTGGGATATTGATCACGTCCACGGAAAGGTTTGCATAGGCATCCTCCCGAGTATTACGGATCAGTAGCTCATGTTGTTTGAACGTGTTGGTTGCCGCCTTGATTTCAATGACCCCACTACATTCGCGTGGCTTGACGAGAAGTAGAACGTCATACCACTCGTAGGTATTTAGAGCCGTATTCTTCACGAAGAGAACGTTTCTGGACTGACCAGAACATGGTGAGAACCCTCGAACCTCAACACGGCCAGACTCGCCAGGACGTAATTCAAGAGCAGTAGTGTCGATAGAGAAGACGTTCTTCTTGTCTTGCAAATAGATCTGATACTTACAAGGCATAGTCCCCATAGCAGAGGTGGGAGAATAACTGATGGTTAGGGTGGAAGTGACCGGTTCCATCGCTACGGTCTCAAGAGTGATGGTTCCTGAGGCCAAGGGCTCAGTCCCGCTGCATTTAAGAGTGTACTCGTCGGTGATTATATCCTGCGTCACATTCTTGATGACAAGCCGTGCGGTGAATGACATGATCCACGAGGGTGAGAAGTCGATCGTCGTAAAGGGAGTATCTCCGGGCTCGACGGTAAGCGTGACTGGCACACCATCCTGAAGCTGACGTCCATTGATTCGTAGATACCCAATGTTCTTGCTTTGCCCAACTCCATGACTAGTAGCCGTCAATGACATCTGAGCTGGGACGTCCGTATTGTTTCGGATGGGGATCTTCTGGACCACAGTCTCGCGTGCAGGAGTCACCATCTCCATCTGAATCTCCTCCTGTTTCTTAAGAAGACTTAAATAGATGATCGCTTGCCTAGTGAAGGTATCTGTGGCCAAGAGCAGACGATAAGCATGTACCCCGGGCTCGGGTTTAGCCGCCGGTTGGTATTGTAAGGTGAGAACACGAGTTTCAGGGTTAATCTTCGATGTCAAAGAAAGGGTACTCTTCGGGTCACGCTTCTTGATCTTTTGCTTCTCATCTTGGTCCTGGATCGGGTAAAGGCCATAATTGACGAAACGATGACGACCATCGGAGGTGAGGAGTTCCGAAAGGTCCAAGGAGAAGGCGCGATTCTCCTGGACGAGAGTGCTGAGGTTGTACGTTTGAGAAACGTCAGGTAGGATTGAATATCCACGAAGCTCATACATGAAGGTGCCCAGGTTAGCGTCCTCGAAGAAGATTGAGGCGACATAGGCTCCCGGATGCGTTGGTGCGTAGTATAAATTCATAGATTGGCGGTTCCGTGCTCGAATCTTCAAGATGCGCTCGTTAGTCTTGAAGGCTATAGGCGATGTCTCAACACCACAGAGGGGTTCGGTCGCAGGCTCGATCGGGTGTCTTCCTTGCGTTTGCGACTTCGATAATTGTGCAGCTAATGGTTCCATATAATTAAAGGTCCGTTTTGGCTTACGGGCGACTGTATTGAGCGATGTGGCATCCAAGGCGACGAACTTCTCCACAATTCGGATCTGATAGGAGGCATCAACCCCATTCTTATTCTCAACATCAATGGAGATCTTCGCTTGTTGTTGACAGCGAGATTCCACCTCATATACCTTGACCGGGACGCTATCATTCGTGTCAATGACAAGCATAACAAACGTTGGCGCTTGGAACGTTCCAGAAGGAGAGGTATGAGATTCATACGATGGTCGAAGCCCAACAAGTGCAGCACATTGCTTGGCGAACCGAGGAGTCATCTTGATCGTTAGAGTACCCGAAAGACGTGGTTCCACCGTTAACAACGGAGTACTAAGTCGAATCTCGCAGCTCACCCCACCTACCGCAGCATCATCTCGACGCGGATATAGAAGGCTCGTCCGATACTTGATGACCGCGTTCTTGGCCGTATTAGCAACCTCCAATGGTTGCGATACCGTATCTCCAAGGCTGGCAACAATTCGAAGGGTTTTGTCTGGGATGAAAGACGGTAGGATCTGATAAAGAAGGGTGGCGAGAAGCTGGTGGTTCGTCGCCACGGCGGTCACGTATGCAGAATTGTGCGCGTAATTAACCAGAGTCGAGCTAGTAAGATACAAGCCGGACTGAACCATAACAATGTTGAATTCGAAGCGCAAGAATTGCTCGATCTCACCCCACAAGGCGGCTCTGGCGGCCTCCAAGCTATTGAAGAGCCTCTCTGTTATTGGCTCGGTCCGGATACGTAAGGTGAGGATGTCAGAGACCGTGAAGTCTGTCGACTCGTCAATATAAGCCTTGGCTATTTGTGTGGCAACGGTTAAGAGGGTTTCCACGCGCTGGGTAAGGCCCTCAGCATAGGGATAGTGGCTCAAAATCGTAAGAGCTATTTCCAATCCGGAGAAGAGGGCAGATGGATCATGTGGGATATAGAAGGGATCTCTCATGGGAGCTGAGGATGGTGGAGCTGACATGCTCTCATTAAGACGACTCTCATTTGGAGTAGGGTTTGCGCTCAAAGCTAAGGACCGCCGTGTAATATTCTTCCTCATGGAACTGTTGATCGACCCAACCTTCCGTTCTTTTATCTCGGTAGTTTCTGGTACATACTCACGTAAGATCACGACCTTCTGAAACTCCGTCCCATAGAGCATGAACGACGTGTGGTAAGCAAGGAAGAGCATCAGGTTGTTATCCTCTCGTTCTCCCACCTTTTTGCAAAAGTCACCCCACTTTCGATAGAAGTCAGCGACAGGTTCACGCTCACAGACCTGGCGGAAGATCCCCTTTCGAAGCCCGAATTCACAGGCCTCGTTTGTGATCCAGACGCGATGTCTCTTGAGGGCGGCATCAAAGCCCTTAGGACTTCTAGTCGTACTAAGGACATAGATGCGGATGAGCTCACTGATCACGAAGTACCAAGCGGTCCGATGTGAGAGTTCGTGAACCACCTGCATGAGGTCGAGAATAATCGTGCTGTTGGTCTGGCTGATCATTGGAGAAGCTAGTTGCGGCTCGAAGTCATAAGTATCCTCCTCTTCGGTGGAATCGGTGCTATAAGTGTATGCGTTTCTTGCCATCTTCGCAATCGTCCAGCTGCAGTGCAAAAGGAAGTCCTGCTTCCCCAGCAGGAGCTCACAAGGAAGGTTGGTGAGCATCGCCCCGTTAATCTTGAGCGAGGTGAGCAACTCGTCATAACAAGAGAAAAGAAAGTCGATTCGCTTCTTGGGGATCGAAGGTAGGTTCTGGACGAGCTTGCTGTCTATCTTTAGCGTCTTGCGCATCAATGTACATGCCCAGATGAGGAAGGGGTTAGTCTTCCCGACGGACGCGGTGAACTGCTGCGGAAATGGAAGGTTCATGTTCAGACGGAGGTTGAGCAGCAAGCATAAGACCTGCGTCATGAACGAGATGTTGATCATACTTTCAAGAGAGTACCCAATCATGTCGGGAATGACCTTGATATATGGGGTAAGACATGACTCGGAACTTGTCCCTACCGAGCGGAAGAGGAAATGCCAATAGAAGGAGAGTCTGTGGTGCGCATTAGGGTATCGTGGGTATTCTGTCGTTGCAAACGGCCCTATAAGTAACCGTTGAACAAGCTCCAGATTAAGACGACCCTTTTCACGCTGTCCACCACTTGACTTGCCTGTCAGCTGCGTTCGCGACGTACTCGGTGGTTGATTTGAACGCCCAGTCAACGCTCCTGATGTATCGGCTTGGACCGTACTATTAATAATTGAGACGTGACCAAGAACCTCCTTGAAGTTGCTGCATAGAGGGGTGGCACCATATTGTCCCCAAAGGTCCTTTCCTAAGGATAGCTCGTTGAAGGTCTCCTCAAGTCCCATACTCTTCGAATAATCGCTGAACTCTATCAAGCTCTTACAACCGATACTCTCCAAGGCCAGAATGATGTGCTTATTTAGCCCGTAGTGGCGTAAAAGCGGGTCGTTCTCATCTGCTTGACAGATCGCGGCAAGCTGACGATAACTATGATAAACTCCAAACTCAGGTGCATCAAGAGAGTATGGATCTACGCCTCGAGGGACAAGAGTAAAAGATGGTTCGCAAAGGGCACTTGTAGGTGGCCCTGAGTCATGCAAGATCCTCTTATAGTTCGTTCGCATATAATCCTTAAGGAGATATGGCTCATTTGCACAGTTCCCGTTGATTGTGAGGCCATAGGGTATCCCTTCGTCATCACAAATGACACAACGGCTTGAGAAGCTCATTGGGACGACGCTGACGAAGCTAATGATGACGGGAAGAAGCCTAATCATGTGGTTAATGGTGTTTCCAAGAGGCCAGATGACACTGAACGCGATCTTTGAGAGCTCCGGCGGGAAGTTGATGGTCAAACGCGCATTATGCTTATACCCCAGGTTCCGGATGTAGAAGATGCAACGCGAGGGCATGCAGACGGCGGTGTTCGGGAAGATGAGGGGATTGGCGGAAAAGACAAGCGTCCTGAAGACCGCTACGCTACGGAGGTGAATGGTTAGATAGGGACTATTCACGAAGCCTCGGTTACAGAAGAAGGCGAGTTCTGGATCCTGATGCGTCCCTTCTCCCTCAATGGGAATATCCTCATCTTGTCGTACCAGCTCCCTATAATATAGCTTGAGAGTGGCATGGTGTACACCCACCTTTGTTGGTGAGAAGAAGACTCGGAAGGAGATGTTATCGTACGCCTGGATACGACCAAAAGACTGATTGAGAGAGTAGAGCTTGTTCGAGAGGAGTCGATCATCGTAATCTGTGACGAGGATGACGAAGAGAACGATACGATTCGATTGGTTTGAGATGTTAATGTCCTGGAAATAAAGGCCGGAAGGTGCCATCTGTGAGATAAACGGAAGCTCAACCACGAGGTCCTTAGCCACACCCGAACCCGACCCGGTGGTCACGTGACTAGCGTCATGTGTATCCGTGTGAATTGTACTGGATTGGCTCATCCCAACGTCGACTCCTAGGCCGAGGAAGTTCAAGATGTTCCTATAAAGGTCTTGGAACATTGGAGGCCGGGCTGACATCCCTTGCTTGTAGGCACTATCCGCAATCTTGATCCCGAAGTTTATGAGAGGTGTGGCCGCCATCAGAACCGCCGAGTGGACGCTATACGATAGGATCAGGGTGTTCTTAAGCTCCTGATTGCGATAATAGGCGGAAAGAAGGTTCCGACCCTCACCCTCCGGAGAGGTTTGAACGATGTGCATATCGCGCTCCGTCAAAGCGTCGGAGGTCGCATCTGACGTCTGAGGATGGAGATCCTTGAAGGTGATATCCGCTGCGTTCGTTAGAATTGACGAGTATGGAGTCTGCCCAAGAATGTAGAAGAAGACACAATCCCGTACTTGACTAAGCTGTTCTGTCGCAACGACGGAGAGGATGACCGTGGTTGTCCCTCCCGGTGGCAAATAAACATGCATGACCTTATTGGAGTCCGAGCCGAGTCCGAAGCAATTACCAAGCTGTGAAAGCACTCGGAGCTTTCCTGAGCCATCGGGGTCAGGGATCTCGTTGCTATTGATCAAAAGGGCCATCAGGGTCTGGTAATCAATACTTCTGAGATGAGGGAAGATGGGCAAGTTGTGCCGCTTCGCCAATTGGTCAATCAGCTTATCTTGTGCCCGTAACAATGTCTCAGTCACACCTTCCCCGGTATCCTCGATATGTGAGGCAAGAGTAAGCTCTCGATCCTGCGGGCGCTGAAGTGATGTTGTCCGCTTCATCGATTGGGCGTCACTAAGGATCCGAAAGCGCTCAAGAAGGTCGGTACGAGTGATGAGAGTGCTGACTACCGAATGTGAAGTCGTTGAGTCGTCGGTTCCAATGTCCGTCAAACTAACAAACTTTGCTAGAGTACAGTCGATAAAGAAGTCGGCCGCCACTCGTCCGTGGTTAGAAATCTGGAGCTTCTTGAGCGTGGGGATGCTCTGCGTGACCCCAGCTGAGAAGTCGATATGCGAGGGACGGATGACAAGCGGTGACTCGAAGGTAGGTGTAGTAGACTCTTGTTCAGGCTGGATAGTGTTTTGGAAGGACACGCTCCGGCCAGTACGCGAAACAACCCTTCCACTCCTCCCCGTAGGAGCGCCAGCCAGCGTATTCGACTCGCTGAGAGGTGTCTTTCTTGAACGAGTCACATCACGAGAGGCATTCTGAGACTGGTTCCGCTGTGGTGATGTAACCCGTGTGACGGTGGTTGTTGATCCAGGCGATTGAGCAACCGAGAGTGACGGACCCGTATCCATAACTTCTGTGACGATGATATGCGGCGCCTCTACAATCGCATGGATCGGAAGGTCTATCTTCTCGCCTCCAATGATACGGAAACTGATCTTCGAGTCGATCTTCCCCAAGCACATCGCCGTAAGGCTGATCTGAATCTGGAGGCTCTCCTCCGGCGCCAATCGTCCCCGTGGAATCTCAACGTCAATATTGTTTGCCGAGAGATCAACCGATGAAGTTCTAACAAGACCTCCCTCGATTAGCTCGAAATAGCACTCCGCCTCCGAACTCTTATTGATGAGCGTACAGACTCCATGAACTACTTTCCCGATGTTGATTAGCCCGTAGTCAAGGCCCTTCTCGACGAAGGATGCACGCCCAGGAGCAAGACGTGCCATTATTGGGACATATTGCGGCGCTCCCTTTGCTGCTTGTAAAGTTAGGATTGCGGTGCTGATCTCAGCATTGGTCGGTTGCCATAGCAATGATATTGTACGTGTTGTATCATTCTCAAAGCCTTCAATAAGCCGCGTGTTCACCATGAAGGCTTCGTTGCCGGTTGAACCGCTATTTGGCCTATGCGTCCGGGAATTTTTACGGACCGTGCTATGGGCGGCCGATACGATACTGGAGTGGCGTTCTCCATCCACTACTGAAGTCTTAGCACTCTGCACTAGGGCGGTCGATGCCACCGGGATGAACTCTCCGTTGCTCACTGCGGTCCGCGAAAAGACCCCGTTGGGGGCAACATTCAATGCAACAGCGGTGGCCGAGGTCCCCACGTTAGTGAGGACAAGCTCGCGCTCGATCTTCTTAGAATACACGTTCGTCGGGTTCAAGTCGAAGAAGACGATGTCGTTGAGCATCTGCATCGTGATTTGCGAGGGGCCTGCTGGGACGTCTTGTCCTTGCCCCCGTTCTCTATCCTTCGAGCTCAGAGACACCTTGAGTAATACATTAGCATACTTAGAAAGCAGCTCCCGTGCCTCCGTGATTGTAGAATAAGACTTCACGTTGAGGCGAAGCGAGGGCTGTTCGATTCGCGCCTTGAACGTGAGGAGCCCGTATTCCCCATCATTGACGAAGACTCGAATTGTATCTGTGTATTGACTCGCCAGGTGCTTGAAGAAGAGCGAGATCGGGAAGCCCGCCATTGCCCCCGGTGGAATGTACTGCACGCATGGATCGACGGCGATTTTGGTAATCCGATGGGGTGCAACAGTAGGAGCCGACTCTCCACGAGCCTCGGAGGAGGTGATTTCAGTTGGAAGAGTTGCTCCTGGGGTGAAGTCTTCGGAAAAGCTATCCTCTACCAGTTCTGTCTCTCGCCGTTTTGCGATCTCCTGATCATAGATCTGTTGGGATGTCGTTAAGGAGACCTTGATATGTACCTTTAGGTCGTTAGCGATTTTGAAGTAGCGTACCATTCGGGTTCCAACCGTAACGGTCTCGAAATCGAATTCCATTGGCCCGGTTGAGATGAGGGCCAACTCCCGTGCTGTCAGTTTCTTGATCATCTGTTGAAACCGTAAGATATCTAAGTTATCGTAGTTATCGGGTCCGAATAGCTTCACTGGTGCAAGAAGGTCATTGGAAAGTGTGGACCGCTTCTTTGGTTGTACCATAAGGGCAACGGACTCCGTGTTGGAGTCCAACTTGGCGAGTTCCTCTTGGACCTTAGACTTGAGGCGCTTGTTCTTGTAGTTACTGTCGTAGTCGTTCTTCCCATAGTTATCGGCCATACCAAGGTCGAGGACGTCGTTATATGCTGAGATCCGCTCGAATGGCTTCTGAGTTTTTGTTTGAGCCACAAGTCTATTATCTTGCAGCTCATACTTCGCGTCATCACTCTCGCTCGAATCAGTACTGGGGTCAAGGTACCGTTTGGTATAATTACGCATTTCCTTGCGGGCCTTTCCATCCGAGCTTTCTGGCTGAACCATCTTCAGCCTATTAGCCATGTATGTCTTATCACACGCCAAGCTCTTCTCGAACTTAAGTTTCTGAAGTTCAGTAGCGGTCATGAGTTGAGGCTTTCCAAGTCCAGGATCTTTAACGAGACGAGAGTTCGCGGTATCAAGTATGGCGCGTGTGTTCTGTATGCGTTGACGAAGTGCCTTATCCTTATTCGTGACTAGGTTAACCGTTACCTGATAAAACTCCGTATTTCCAAGGTAGACGTACATGTAATCGTTGAACAGGGTGGAGGACTTCGGAAGGAAGAAGAGCTGGAAGATCCGGGCCTCTTTCGGCTGAAGCGTTACCGTCAGTTCGTTATGATTAAGGGGGTCTCCAATATGGAAAGCCGAAGGAGCCTTAATGGTGATTCTGAGAGGGTCGAGAGACATGTTCTTAACTGTGAACGGATGTGACTGCCCGGACTCTGTGAACCGAATAAGGTTGTCCGAGACGGAGACTAGAGGGCGCGTCGCCAACGCGCTGACACTAAAGAAGGACGTCCCGACAAACATTCGATGAAGATTCTCCACTGAGCAGCGCGTGCGTACCTCGAAAACGTACGACACGTTGTCGAGGTTGTATCTGAAGAGGTAGAACTCTGAACCCAAGCGTTTCAAGTCTTCAAGAGGCATCTTCTCGACAAGAGTGGCGTCGAAGGCGGCACCGTCAAAGTCGGTTGTCGTCCCGACCTGCTTTCCGAGCATTCCGAAGATGCGTGACCAGTCCGAAAGAAGAGTATTCGTCATGAAGCGACAAAGGCGTTCTATCTTCAAAAGGTCCAACTTCGGCGCGAAGGTGATCTCCAACTCGATCTTCTCGCCTGGTTTTAACGTCCCCGTAGCAGGTGTGACCGTAATGAAGTCTGTTGCTGGGTCATCCGATTGAACAGGGCCGGAACCAGCCGAGTTCAAATCGCAAAGTGCCTTCCGTTCGCGCACCTCGACCTGGAACTCAAAGCACATGGTGTAGGGAGAGATATTCTGTGCCACTATACGCCGACTAGTGCTCTCCTGGTACTTTGCATTGCAACGCCAAGTTTCTAGGGGAACAAGGCGACGTGCATGTGCGTGCGGGTCCTTGGGATCTGCACCCACCGTCTCATAGATGGCATCATTGGCGTTCCCGGGGATCGTGGCAAGCGGGTTTGTGCCATCGATATCATCAGCATATTGAAAGTAGATCAAACTTGGCTCAACAACGCAGCAGCTTACATTTAATAAAGACTGATGGCCATATTGATCCTTGATTAAGACGACTCCACGGTACGTCCCGGTTGTTTCGCATTGGATCGTTAAGCTCACCGTCTTCTTCCCACCCATCGGGACCACACCTGTCGACGTATTAAAGCCAAGCATCTGCTTCAGTGAAGGTGTCTTGCTGGTGACCTGCTGTTCCTGTTCAAAGGCGGCATCGTTAACCTCAAGGTTGAAGGTGGCATCCTCCGTCCCTGAGTTGGCGAGGGTGAGCGTGCGCGAAATGGGGTATCCTGGGATCAGGTTACCGAAGTCTAGGGTCTCGACGGTGGGAGCTAAGTGTGGACGGCAACGTTCTGCAAACAAGGGCACTTCGATCTCCTCATTCGGAGTGTAGATGAGTATTGAGTCATGGAATTCTGGTTTGCTCTCGTCCTTCGAATAGAAGGAGACATGGACGGTCTGAGTCAATCCTGGAGGCAACTGTGATGTGACTTCTGCCTGGAGCTTAAAGACACCGGTCTGGGGGCCCTGCATCCGCACCTTGATCGAGAGGGAGGTGGTATTGACGATCCGTAGCGGGAGTGTGACCGCGCGTCCGGGGGCGACGCCAAGGAACTCCAACTTTGGAGGACGGATTGAGACCCCGTGCATTTTTACTTCCCTATATCAAGGTCGAAGTCTATCCTGGCGGCAAGCCTTCCTACGCGCTCCTCCTCACGTTCCTTGCTTTCCAGCTTCCGCCGGAGTATGGCCGCCTCGAAGGCGCCCTCCATCCCGTCGCTGGGGCCGGGGGCACCAACTATGCGCCTAGTCGCGTTAGAGAAGCGTTGAATGATCTCCTTCTGTTGTTCTATGACGTGTTTCAGTTCTGTGATGGTCTCTTCATAAGATGCCACAGAGCCTTTGTTAGAGGTAGGGGCTTCACGATGTGCTGATTTCCGCGTAAAATCAAGAAGTTCGTGGAACTTAGACGTGATCAGGTTGTAGTTCTCAAAGGAGGTGGGGGCTTTGTCATAGATAGAGCTATCTTCAACTAGCCAATAGCAGAAGTCACGGGCTGCTGTATCCATCTCACGAAGGCACTGCTGTATGGTTTTGGTGGTACCAGGACCAGAACCACGGGTTTTCTCGTCGCGTGACTTTCCTTGGTGGTCTGCATCCATAAGCATTGCTAAAAGAGCATCATCTCGTGCGATCATGACGCCAGTATTGCCATTTCCGGCGTTCTGATAAGAGCGAATTCGATCCTTCAAGGCTTCGTTTTCTCTTTCAAGCTTCCTCTTCATATGTTCCAGTTGATCGCATCTACGGACAAGATCCTTATTATCCCGCGTCGCAGATGCAAGATCTTGATCTGCTCGAAGCTTATCTCTGTGGACTTCACCCTCTTTACGGACCTGTTGCGCCTTCGTATGTTCAAGTGCACGTAGCTCCTTCTCGTGCTCCTCCTTTAGCTTGCTGATCATAGACTTGTAAGTACGATTTGTATCGAGTAAACGGCTTGTTTCATCAGTTAATCTTCGAGCCTCTGCATGGTCCTTTTGAAGGGCGAGTAGGACCTTATGGACGCCATTGACGGTGTTGATGATGGCATCGACGTCCATTGTTGGACTCAATTGAAGTAGAGTGGCGTTGGTGGTTCCGATGAGGTTACCAGCCATCGTCACGAGTTGACGTGAACATGGGACAATGGCCACCGGGCCATCACAAAAGGAGGCCGATTGACTCCTCTCGAGCCCCATCCCATCCAAGTATTGCACGAGTTCCATACTCACCCCTAAAGATTTAATTGAAGAATGGAATCCCTTCCATTCTATCGTTCAATCCGGCATCGGACCTCGTACTCATCCCATCGAGCCCCTTTTCCGTATCATCCTTGAAGGGGGTAGTCGACGAGCTCTGTTTCAATCGACGGGAGGGGATAAAGGCTTCGAGGACTAACAACGAAGCTAAGAAGAAACCAAGAAGAGTCGTGTTGTAACAGATGATGAGTACATCTGGGAAGATAACGAAGACAGTGTCCAGAACGAGAAGTAGGATGAACCAAGGAGTGATGAACGACATCAACAAGAGATATGGCCGCTCCATTGTGGCACGATTTGCCCAAAGCAATCCCAAGTAGGTCAGAAGAATACTACAGACGACTAGATACCCAACGATCCCAATAATGTTCAAGACAGACGTAAAAGTATCGAGTCCAAGATAGCGTCGAATAAGTTGTGAGACGGTCAATAGGAAGGAGGAGACGGTGACAGCTACACATTGTACCACGATGAGAACTAACCTTCTTTTCGCCGTTCGATAGTGCACCTCCTCCAATAGACGATGAAGGTGTAGACTATACGCAACAACGACGAGAGAGATGGAGATGTACTTCGTCATCGATATAATAACGTGCTGAGTGGATCCATCTTGCATGAAGAGTAGAGTGAAGCCATCGGGAGAGTAAATCAAGGCTTGGAAGAAGGCTAAGAGGAGGATTGGCTGCGTTATCCTTAACGAGCTGGTGTGCTTCACCCCCGTGGAAAGGTGTGCGACATATCGAAAGAGGAAGACTAGGGAGACAATGATGGTCACCATGAGGTACGTCGCGATGATGATGAACTTGGTTCCATTGTGGACTTGAATAATAAGCTGGATCTCCAGTGGTATGCCATTAGTGTTCGGATCCAACGTCAGATTAAGGAATTCGACCCTATAACGGGGATAGCTCTGAGCGCACTGAAGAGACAAGGGGATGCTCGTAGCATTGACGAAAGAGACGTTTTTGACACCGCAAGAGGTCCAGGTGGAGCCGGAATTGGAAGCGGAGTCAGAATTGGAATCGGAAGCATCAGCAATCACCCTAGTCCCATATGTCCCATAGCTCAAGGTCCCCGTGTAGGAATCAGTACCCAAATGTAAGGAAAGACTAGGTTGGCCAATGGGTAAGGGTAAGAAAGATTCCAAGTCAAGGGAGTAAGGTTTTCCGGACGCATCCGCCAACAGGGGGTTATTACAAAGATAAGGGTCAAAGGTAGGGACGTTTCTAGGACAGGAACCAAGGGGGATGTTAACGACCTCGTACGAGGGGTAGAGCCATTCCAGAAGGGCCAGTAGAAGGCTACAGAGGAGCCAGACCCCGACGAAGACCCCACCACGGAGTAACCAGTCGCGCTTGGTCCAGGCGTGGACCTTGAAGGGCATGTCTATAAAAAGGAATGAGGGAAGGAGAAAAAAGGAAGAGAAATGAGATTCATTTCGGATTTGAACAGTCAATATAAGCGTATCCAGTAATATCGGGTTGATCAATTGGGAGGACACAATAAAGGGTCTTGAAATATTGAGCATAGTCATGAATCACGATGTTTTGAGAGACTCCAAGGCCATTGGAGCTGGTATCGAACATCCCGTGCAGTTCCATGAAGCGAGTGAACCAAGAATCCTTATTATTGACGATTTCGTAATGCAGGGTCTCATCTTCAGGCAAGTTATTCGTGTACCCAGTCTCAATTGCGGTCTTCACAGAGGTGATTCCTACGCGGCTTGCACTACGGTAACTATCCTGAGCCAGCTCAACGATCTGTTCTGTACGGTCGGAATATGCCATTATTGCAGACCCCGAAGTTAGATAGTAGATGACGTCACTAAAGGTCTCTGCAGTATCTGCAATGTTGATAAGGCTCGGGATTTCCAACGATAAGTCAAAGAGACTAAAGCGATCACTAATTGATGTCAACGTTGTCCTTAACCACAACGGTTTAAGAGCCGCGGATATTGGCATGTATGCTGAGGCCAACCCAAGCATTTTGATATACTTCTCATATTGTGCAGGGTCACTTGGCTCTTGATCGATATGTAGCGTCCCAATACGTAGGTTCGGATATCGTTGTTGGAAGTTAGCTGCTGCTTCCGCCACCCCGGTAATCTTTTCATAGGACTCGAGGTTATTGACCGCATCGTTCAAATAGACCAGGAAGTGAGTCTTTAACCCCATCTCCGTCAAGATACTAACCGTGCTCCTTAGTGCACTCGTATATGGCATCTCCCCTTTAGAAAAGAAATCATCATATTCCCATTCCACAGACCCTACAAATAGATAGACCTCGGTAAACCCATGCTGCCGACAGAACTTCGCCAGGTATACAGCCTCGTCCTTCTCGTTCTGAAGTAGACTCACCCAAGCCGGCGTACTGCGTGCCGTTGAGTCCGTAGTATGTGACCAGACATACAAACTCTTTGGCGTGGCCACATATGCATCAAAGTCCTTCGGCGATGCTACCCCCGTAGTAGTCAAGTCGACATCCTTGAAGGCATGTGTGGTAGCACCAAGCAAGCTCGCACATAGAACCGCTATGATGACCGCCCCCACCGTGTACCCCCCGGCCACCAACAGATCCTTCGAGCAACGAGGCATTTAGTTTCCATCGACTGTAGTCACTTTGCTTCTCTTTCCATTCACCCTCTTTCATGTTCTGACACGTGGAAAATTCAAAATGCCAACAGAACGCGGGGGCACAGGCGTCCGTATCGCCCCTGTCATCCCGCGGGCCCCCAGTAACAGCGTTGGTGGTGTTCGACCTGTCACCCCTCGGCACTTCGGTCTGCGTGGCCCGAGCCCCGCACTCGCCCGAAATGCTAGTCCCTTGGGTCTGAGCATGCGTCAGCCTAGTCCTCACACCGGACGGAGCGTTTCTCCAGGGGGGTCCTTGCTCGATGCCACGCGACAGCATGATACGCGCTCCGTCCGCTTACAGATGTCCTTGGGGACCTCCGTCTTTAATCAAAGCCAGCAACCTCAATCAACCGCGCTCATGCACGCGGCCGAGCATGGGTATTACGATATAGCGCGGATGCTCGTCGAAAAGGAGGGCGGATGCATAGACTCTTATGGCTGGACGGCTTTAATGCATGCGGCACGAAATGGTCATCTTGAAGTCGCCCGTCTCCTCGTCAAGAAGGAGGCTTGTTTCGTCTCAAAAAGTAACATGACGGCACTCCTCTATGCCGCAGTCAATGGCCATCCCGCTATTGTTCACCTCTTGTACGAGGCCGAAAATGAGCTTTCAAATACTCTTGGGTGGAATGAACTCATGTATGCGGCAGCAACAAATGACATCGATCTGGCCCGGGCGATTGCAAGTCGGCAGGCCGGAAAGAAGCTAAAATGCGGGTCGACCGCGTTAATGATTGCAGCAGTGGCTGGGAATACAGAAATCGCAAAGCTCGTCCTTGATAAGGAGGCGGGTCTGACTGACTCCTTCGGCTGGACAGCATTGATGTTTGCGGCTAAAGGTGGGCATCTCTCGGTCTGTGAGCTTTTAGCAGAACGGGAAAGTGGAATGCGTCTCGAGTCTGGGAAGACCGCTCTCATGTGTGCAGCTCAACAAGGTCATGCCCGAATTGTCCAACTTCTAGCTGGGCGCGAGGGTTGTATTAAGGATAGAGCCGATAAAACGGCCTTCATGTTGGCCATGGAAGCCGGTCATCCCGAAGCGGCTAAGCACCTTCTTGGCGTCGAGTTGGATAGCAGCCATGCCGCAGGTTGGACATCTCTCATGTATGCAGCCGTTTCTGGAGAACATGAAGTTGTCGAGTTTACTCAAGCACGTGAAGCTGGTCGAAAGAACAGTTGTGGTCATACAGCCTTGATGTATGCAGCAATGTGCAATCATCTCGTCATCGTTTCCATTCTCGTCGCAAAGGAAGCACATATCACAGACCTTCAGGGCCGTACTGCCCTCATGCATGCTGCACAGCTTGGAGCGACCGAAGTCCTCCCACTTCTTGACGTGGAGGCAGGAATTCGGGATAAAAATGGTGTCTCCGCATTGATGCGGGCGGCTCAAGCCGGACACCTAGAAATTTGTCAGAGTCTTATGGATGAAGAGGCTTGTTTGACAGACTCCAATGGAAAGACCGCTCTGATGTATGCGGCTGAGGAACAACACGTTGACATAGTCTCCTTGCTTCTTATTTATGAATGTTGTCGGAAGGATAAAGCCGGCCGGACCGCTCTCATGTATGCCGCCAAGGCTGGCTGCGCTCCTGCTGTGAAACTTCTTCTAGAGAAGGAGAAGTGTATCCTTGACAAGTATGGCCAATCGGCCATGATGTTAGCGGCTCAGCAAGGGCAACTCGAGTGTGTCAGGCTTCTTCAGGCATATGAGTCGCAATTACGAGACCTTTCGGGGTACACCGCCCTTATGCATGCGGCCTCTCGTGGTCATTCGGACTGCGCCCTCGCGCTCTTTACCGCCGAGAGCGCCATCCGAAGCAAGTGCGGCAAGACGTACCTGAACGTGGCACTCGACGAGGGTCATGTCGACATCCTGAACATCCCACTTCTCGTAAAGCTGGATGCTATGTCTACCTCTGAGCGCCGACAGGACCTCGCGGGAAGCGGCCCAAGCGTCGAGCTCCGCACCCCGGACATCACAGCGACGAGCGATACAATCGAGCGTACCCTGGCGGCAATCACTGCGGAATTGGCGGACTTGCGCGAACGCGACGAAGGCCGTAAGACGGAGGTCGCGATCCTCCGGAATATGCTTAGTGCAAAGGACGGAGAGCTGGCCGCCATTCGGGAGCGGCTCGCACACAAGGAAAGGGAAACGCGAGAACTCGGGCTCACACTCGAGCGGCTTCGGGCCGCCGTCGCGGGGCTTCAGGAGCAGCTCAGCGCCGCGTCCTTCTCCGCGAACACGTCCGTAATCAATATGGGAGCTCTCGGTGACTCAGAGTGAAACGCCGCTAAAAAAGTCTATGCCTGACCTAAAGAGCAACCAATTCTGCGAGGGGATGAAGGTCATCCAGAGCGCGTCCGGGACGGTCTATAGTGCCATCTCAAAGAAGACGAAGGGCCTTTATGGGGTCCGAACGGTCTCTCTCGAGGCCGTCCTGGCGCGCGACTGGAAGGCCTCCTTGGCAAGGTTCATGGCCGCGTCGAAGATCCGTGACGTTCACCTCCTGCCCTACGACGAGATTCTCTTCGAGCCCGAGCACAGGAGGATCCTCATCGCCACCCCACCCTATTTCGAGACTTTGTACTCGATGGTTGCGACTGGAGACCGCCTCTCCGAGCCCGAGGTCTGGCACTACATCGAGGAGATCACTGCGGGCCTCAAGGTCCTATATTCTGAGGGGTTGGTCCATGGAAACCTCATGCCCGAAAGCGTCGTTTGCCATAATGGACAGGTCTACCTAGCAGACTACGGCGATGATCTCCCTTGCGAGAGCCGCCATCCCCGTTTCCGTTGCGACGGCCGTGACATCAGACGCAGCACACTGTATAAGGCCCCCGAGCTGCTTCGTGGCTCTCCCAGGACTGTCGCCTCGGACGTCTGGGCGCTCGGGTGCCTGATCGCCGAGATTTGCGGCTTCTTCCTCCTCTCGACGGTCAATCTCGCTTCGAACGCGAATGGGGTCACCCTTCCGGGCTATTCAAAGGAGCTGACCGCCTTTGTCCGTAACTGCCTTCGCAAGGATCCCTCGATGCGCCTCTTGTCCGGGGTTCCGGTCCGTGAATTCCTCCCGAAGCCGATGCTGGAGGAGGCGGTTGCAGCCCGCAAGGTCGAGCAGATCAAGAAGCATATCCACGAGCTCCAGCCCTATAACGCCTCATGTATCATGGTGTCGGCCATGAAGAGGGTGCCCGAGGCGCTCGGGATCCTTTGCGAAGAGATTGCGGAGAAGAAGCTCTACGTCACGATCGGGACGACGGTCGTTGCCACCAAGACAGATCTTATGAAGGCTGCTTCAGTTGGGAGCGTCCCTCACGTCAAGAAGTTCCTCTACCAGATGGGCTGCCAATACAAGCCTTGGGGCTATGGGACCGCGCTCATGTTCGCGGCCAAGAACGGCCACTTTGACTGCGTAAAGCTGCTGCTCTGCGAGGTCGGGATCTCCTTTACGGGCGGGACGACCGCCCTGATGATGGCCGCGCAGTATGGGCATGCTGATTGCGTGAGGTTGCTTGTCGAGTTCCTCGCAGGGATCCAGAAGGCAAACGGCTGGACTGCGTTGATGTCCGCTATCAGGCACAGCCACTACTCATGCGCGAAGCTTCTCTACCATCAAGAGAGATATCTCGTTATGACTGACGGGCTTTCGGCGTCGGATCTCGCTCGTGCTTATGGCCAGAGGAATATGATGGAACTTCTCTCGTGTGCCGACTAGTGAACGTTCACTCGCCACCTTCACGCTCCGCTAGTAACCGAGCACATTCGATGTGCCCATTAGTCGTGGCAATCTGTAAAGCGTTCGAGCCAAGCCGTGTCTTAAGATCACCTTCCTTATCACAAAGAAGCATGACACATGAGGGATGGCCCATATGCGCCGCAAACATGAGCGCAGACCATCCATCATTAGTTTGACGTCCAGCTTCCGACATCAGAAGCTCAACGCAGTCTGCATGTCCAAGCTGAGCTGCAATCATAAGCGCAGTCATCCCTTGGCGGTTAGTCACTCCTCGTTCGTTTAGAAGGGCTTTGACACACTCTGTGTTATGATGACGCACAGCATGCATCAATGCCGTCTCGCCACTATTGTCTATGGCCAGGAGTTCATTGGTAAGAAGAGGAATACATGCAATACTGTTGGCGATAGCGGCATACATCAAGGCCGAGTACCCATTGCTCGACAATGCTGGTATTGAGATCTTAGTATCTTTAAGATCCTGCTGCAGCTGATCTGTATCACCAAGAGCGGCCAAACACATCCCTCTAGTGACACCACCAAACCCGATCTCATCCACGAGCAATCGTATAGCTCCACGATGTCCATGCATCAGTGCGAGTAAAAGGGCGGTGGACCCATCCCGGTTCTTTGCCCCACGCTCACCCAATAAAAGTTCAACCCCCTCACTATACCCAACGCGTGCTGCATACATAAGAGCTGTCCATCCGGCAACGTTCTTCTTACCCATCTCCTGAGGTAGGTGAGCTTCTAACGAACTCCGATCCCTTAATAGAGCTGCAAACATCAAATGGGTCATCTCGCCCTGACCAATCTCCATCGCAAGTTCGCGGGCGACTTCGGTATGGCCATTATTGGCTGCGTAGATGAGTGCCGTCAGTCCAGTATCATCCAGCTCCCCCATCTCACGTGCAAGGAGCCTTACACAACCCAGATGGCCGCGTTCCGCGGCAAGCATGAGGGCCGTCCGCGACTTCTTATCATGTATCCCTTGCTCTGCGAGAAGGAGCCTAGCACAATCGGATAGACCGTTCTGAGCGGCAAGCATCAGTGCGGTTTGACCCCAGTTGTTCTGGATCCCCATTTCGGCCCGAAGCAGCTGGACGCATGCGGGAGAGTTACTATTGACGGCATACATGAGCGCCGTGCAGCTATACGGCGGATGGGCTTCGCTGACAAGAATCAGGCACTGGTCGTAAACAACGACCATGCTTCCGCAGGTTATGCAATTGACCTGACTGATATGGCATCTCACCTTCTCCGGCTCACCAAGAGCTGCCGCCTTCATCAAAGCAGTCTCGATCAGGACTTCATCACCTTTCCGACCCTGAAGAGTAAGTAGAATCGCATGGGATTCGGCTACTCGACAAATCAGTTCGACGATGGACGGCGACTCGACCGTAATCGCCAAATTCAACAACTCATCACTCGGTGGGACATGTTGTAGGAGGCGCTCAAGGGCTTTATGATTCTCTAGATGGATCGCATGTGCCAGGGCGTTCATGCCTATCTGATCGCGTCGCAAGGCATCTGCCACGTTATCGAGCGTGAAGGGGACATCAACTTGCACATAATACATGAGGGGGGAGCCACCCATATGATGTAGCCAATGGGTTGCGATGAGCTGCACACAGGAGGCGCTTGGACACATGTTGGCATAACTCAAGGCGGTCCTATTCTTCTCATCGAGGATGTCCACCTCATCCAATAGCAGTTCGACGCACTGAAGGTTTCCAAACCATGCGGCAAGCATAAGTGCGGTGAGGCCACAACAACGCTGCCGTCTCTGGTGTCCGTATCGGCAGAGGAGAACCGGATCGCCCATCACCGCCGCCTCCATAAGGCGTGTAAAGCCAGCAAGACCAGATTCGTGGGGGGCTAAGAGTGCCACTGCTCCGCGACTCCGGTTCTCGAGGGCCAATGTGAGTGCTGTATACGTCTTTGCTTCAGACGCTTCTGCGTCCCCAGGGACCTTGGACTCGGAGGTGATATGGACTTGACGAAGACTAAAGGTGGAAGAAAGAAGAATGGTTCTATCAGAAGGAGTCTCCTCATAGCGTGTGAGCACGATACCAGCCTCATCATATAGGTAGGGTATTGCCTCGGTAAAACACAGTTCCGCGGCGAGCATGAGCGCCGTCCGGCCAGATATGATATCGTATTGTCCAGAGACCGCGGTAGCCTCTCGAAGAGCATCCAGATCTCTGATGGCAACCGCGATCATCTTTTGAGACTGCCGAAACGATCCAGTTGCCGATTGAGTAAGACCCTTCACAGGCTCGAGAGTAGGCTGGTGTAGGATCCATGCTGCTCGCAGGTCCATGGGGTAGCGAAGATACCGTGAGTGTAGAAGAGAGGCGGTAGGACGATGCCGATAGTCCAAGGTGAGGCAATCGGAGAGCACGCTCACCAATAGCGCTGAGTAACCGTACCACCGTAGAGTTTCCGCTATCGTCAAGGGGGAAATACTATTCAAGGGAATGCTTTGAAAAGAGACTTGCCCTTGACATAGAGCGTAGATGGTTAGACCAAGAAGAAAAATGTCAGCCTTTGGAGTCAAGTCCTCGTCTGGAGGGAGATACTGTTTGCACCACCTCGCATAAAGCCTTTCCATCCCGACGCCATCAACCAGCAATTGCCACTCATCAGTGAAGAATAAATTCTCTGCATGCAACCCAAGATGCATCTGGACTCTCTTGGTGGATCCTCTGTATGTCGGAGCGTGTAAATACTCGAGGAACTCAGTGATCTGTGCTAGGAGGTTCCAGAACCGTTCCTCCGGTATCCGACAAAGCTTATCAAGCTCCGCATCAAGATAGACCTTCCTGGGTACGTAGAGACGTTCAAGCCGGAGCTGATGCCGTTCCCCCGTTCCGAATACACGGGTGTACTCAACGGCATGAGGGAGTTTAGTACGGAAATGTAGGACGTCGCTCATCAGCCCCCGACGCTCTTCAGGAGAGAGGTCGGTGAGTTCGAGCGTCTTCTGGACAACCGAGGGCGCCTCGCTCGACGGGAGAAAGGCCGTGGCCCCAAGAGACCTCGTATTACATTGCATCTCTATTTTTGATGTCAGGCTTTGGATACGTTGACCGTCGCGAACAGATGGAGAACATGATCTGCTACAAGTACTGCGGCGTCCCGGACACCCGCGTGCAGTACGATGGGCCCTTTAGCCAGCGGAAGATCCGCCGGAGTATGGCGCTTCGGAATCGTGAGACTCTCGACTGCACTCTGGACGAGCTCTTCCCGGTGCGAGGGAAGACGGAATATTGCCCGACCACGCGAGCGCGGACGTCTCCCTCTCTATACCTTACTCGGGAGACTCTTAATGCGATGATTCCGCCTTTACCACCCACACGTGCATTTTCCGGGGTTTCGGAACGTGAGGTCCGAACATATGACGAAACTTCACCACCCTCGAGTGTAGATACTGATGAGCATCTCTTCAAACGTGCATTACGACGAGAGGATCTAACATCACGCATGGAAAGAGCCGAATTACGAGCTCGTACGTTCCATGACGGTGCCTGCGAGACCACAATTAACTTCAACACTCTTGTGATGCAAGATGCACCTCTCATTGCCAAGCGCCGAGAGGTGAAGAGTGCGACGGGGCTAACGACTAGGCGCCACAAATGATTAGCTTCCCAATACATCCTGAATGGTCCGAAGGGTTCCGTAGAGCTCGGAACAAAGCGGGGATGCTAAGGCGATATGGATGGATTCCAGAAGGATGTCTGGGATGTCACCGGGATCAGCATAATCCAGAACGATACTGACAATCTCCGTGGAGAAAAGAAGAACGCGGGAGAGATGAGGGCTGGCCGTACACTTGCAAGCCTGTCGAATGATCCTCGCTATTATGACCAGGTTCTGGTTCTTTATGAAAAGTATGATCTGATCAACCGAGCACGCCGATAATATATTTCCAAGTGCCTCTAAAGCGCCTGCTAGCACTTTTTGTGTGATGGGTCGACTGATTCCTTGGGTCCCTTTCAAGATCCGTAATAGCTCGTTAATAATTGCATCGCAGATGAGAACAGTATCAGGACTATGAACTTCGTTGGATATGAGTAAGAAGATTCCCTCAAGAAGTGTCAGGGATGAGTCACTAATGGTCTCATCATGTGCATTTAAGCAAGTGCTATATGCCTTTCTGATCCCATTACGAAGATTAGTGACGTTTTGAGGATTAAACACGACCGAACTAGACAACCCCGCATCTAGAAGCTTCGAGACCGTTCTAACCAATGGATATGCTACTGATGGTGCAGAGCTATTAAAACACCCTAGGCAGATGTTAATAATGGTGGGAGTGAAGATATCAGCATTGCTATATTGTGGAAAGGAAGCGACACCACAAATGGCCTCTGCAGCGTAAAGAAGAGTATCGGAATCTGCTACATTCTCATCCAGAAGAGTAGCGCATAAAGCAACGAAGGTGCAGATGAGGGAGGAAGGAACCGTTCCATAGATAGAAGTTACAGGGGATAAGTCCGGTCCACTTGTTAGAAGTAAGGATTCATGCCCATAAGCTTTTAAACATCGAGATATGACGTCTTTGTCATAACTGCTATTCAACGCACGTTCCACTTCATATGATAACTCGGATGCTAGCCGTGACAATAGCATGGCTACAAACCAGTGGACTTCCACCCTCATACTAGAGACCTGCATGAGTCGCGGACAAAGAAGATATGTTGTGGAAAGTTGAGCTATTGAAAGCCCTGTCGTAGGGTCTGGTATGAGAAGGTCTTCTCCAGGCAAGACCCCGCTCTCACATAGGTTTCCTAGCCCCATGAAGAGAAGAGTAGGGATTTGAAGGGTAGAGATTCGTACGGAGATAAGAAGGGGTTGTGTGAGCGCCAGAAAGGCATGTGCCCCTTGCCCGGAGAAGAAGTGCTCGATCAGTTCGTCTCTTGTTGTACCAGAGACTATGGCGCGGATAAGAGAAGTCTGTATGCCTGAACTTAAGTCTTCAGAATTACCTATCAAACCGCCTTCAATAGCCTTGCTCACTCGTCTTATGAGCGTAGCGATGACGTCCCGCTCTATTGACCTGCAGTTACAACGTGGAGATGTGATATGGCGTGCAAGACGTTCGGCAGCTAACCCCACACTTGTACCCATGTTCTCATCATCAAGAGCATCAATATAGTCGGCCAAGGGTGCATCGTAACCCTCGGTACCACCAAGATGTGAGACGGACTGCTTTAAGAGTTGAGAATCCTGAAGTATAACACGACGAAGCACCATCTGAATTTACGTCGAGGCCCGGCGTGTGAGCCACAAGTTCGTATCAAGGAGGTCCTCGGCAAGCCTAATGGTATGGAGAAGGAGTTGTGGGTCGTCTCCGTTGGTGACATACTCGGATGTCAAATGAGTTAATGTTTGAAGCAAAGTCTGATAACAGAGAGTGTTCATCTTGACGACTTCCGTTGACAAGAACGGCAAGAGGGCCTTCCAATCCTGTTCATTGATCAATAATCTACCTCGAAGAGATCGACAACCCCCAACCTCAAGTGCAACGTCTCGAAGGGTTTGAGTAAGGAACCCTTCATGTACAAGCCCATGTTGGATAAAAGGGTCAGTCCCACGTTGAAGTTGTGATGCACATGCTGAAATCTCATCTATAACTCCCTCAACAGATTGACCCGCAGCTTCTGGAGTTAATGGACTTGATGGTCCTAAGACGTCTGGGATAATGCTGTCAAGCTGTGATACCCTCCGTAACTCCTTACCCTTTGAGACTCCTTTCATATATAACCCTCTGGTCTCTTCTAACGTATGATTGAAATGTAGGAGTTTGGCTTGATCGGGGGTGGAAGTCCCATTCTTCTGAGCCTTCTTTGAACGTAAGAAGGTAGCGACTCTGTCCTCTACCTCTTGAAGCCGCTGTGCCAATGCTGGTAATTGATGTTGTGGTTTTTCACCAAGAAGGATGAGGGGTGGAGAAAGGATGCTTGTGACGGCGTCCACTTGTCGCTCGATGGCAGATAGTTGCCGCTCGACGTCGCGTCGTGTCTCACGTAGTTGGGAGTATAGTTCCTGCATGGCAATCACCGACCCCTTAAAAATGAACGATAACGTTCCTGATTATGAACGGTTGGACCAGTTGATCGCAAGCATCCGCCAGGTGGGGGTGACACGGATGCAGATGATTGTCGGGATCGACTATTCGAAGTCGAACGAGTGGACTGGGGAAAGGAGCTATGGGCACAAGTTACATGACTTGAGTGTGAGTGAGACACCATATGAGAAGGTGATCCGCATTATGTCGTTGGTCGTCCACGAGTTCGACGAGGATGACATTTATCCCGTCTATCGCTTTGGCTGTGTCAATACTCGCGGGTCAAGTGTTCTTCCACTGATGTATCCCTCACAGGAAGATCCGCACTTTGCTGGCTTCGATGGGGTTTGCACCGCATATCGCCAGATTACCCCGCACATCCGCATGTCCGGCCCAACGACTTTCGGACCATTGATTGCACAAGCCATTGAGATCTCTAAGGTCTGTCCTGGACAAATGTTCATCCTGTTGATCCTTACAGATGGTGACGTGGTTGACGTCGAGTTAGACATGAAGATGATCGCAGAGGCATCTACTCATCCCATCGTCATCGTTGCCGTTGGACTTGGAGATGGACCCTTTGAGAAGATGGACCAACTTGCTAATACACCGAATCGACGCTTTTCTAACTTCACCTTCGTGAACTTCACCGCATTGGAGTCGTCGTTTGTGCGTTGCGAATACCCCGAGCTGATTCTGGCGGCTCATCTCTTCAAGAACTTGCCAAAGCAGTTCTTATGTATGAAGAAGCTTGGCATTTGTGGCTGATTAAATTCCGAACTGTATCGAGAAAAAGAGTGTGAAAAAGGGGGTGAAAGATGTTTGTCGTCGGATGTGGTGGGATAGGCTGTGAGGTCTTCAAGTGCTTGATCGGGAGCGGGGTACGTGAGATAAGTCTCATTGACCTTGATACCATTGACCTCACCAATATCAATCGACAATTCATCTTCAAGAAGGATGACGTTGGGAAGTCGAAGGCCGAAATGGCCGCCATTTACCTTCGTCAACACATTCCTGACGCAAGGGTGACTAGCTATCATGAGTCCATCTTACAACCACGACGTTTTGGTCCAGAATTCTTCAAACAGTTCGATGTCGTCATTAACGCCTTGGATAACTTCACTGCTCGCTCCTATGTGGCACGTATGTGTTATCTCGTCAACGTCCCTCTTGTTGATGCTGGGACTACGGGGTTAGCCGGTTCCGTAGCCTTATATAAGAAGACAAAGAAAGATGGCTTGAATCAGGAGGTTGAGTGTTACAACTGTTACAATCATGCTCAAATGACAAGGGAAACGATTCCCATCTGCACGTTGAAGAATGGTCCACGCTCGCCCGAAGATTGCATAGCATATGCCGTCGAGCTCCTAATGCGTGCTTTCGGTTTGAATCCGCAATCGGAGCTGATCGAATACCCATCTATCGATCATGATAACCTGGAGGAGAGCCTACATGACTTTTTGGTGTACACCTATTCTGATGCAATGAAGACGTGTCAGAAGGCACAGAATATCATCTCTCCCGAGTCCCTTTACCCACATGATGCCCAGGAACCTCCTTCCAAGACCTCTGGAGAGGACTCCTGGTTAGGACTTAAGCTTATAGACCTTACCACCGCGGTTACGTGTCTGTATTCGGCTGCTAAAGACTTCGTTTCCATCCTAGCCTCGGGTACCTCCTTCTCAACCTTTGATCCTTCATGTAAGCCTATGGTCCTCCTTGTCGCATGCCTTGCAAAGCTCCATATGCACTGCTTTGGAATCCCTGATGCTTTAACGCCATTAGATGTTGGTTCCATTGCGGGGTCCATCGTTCCTGCCATCACGTTCTCAAACGCCGCGGTCGCTGCACTTGCCGTCAAGCTTGCTCTTTCGCACAATAAGGCTACCGATCATCAATGCTTCTTCTTTCACAAGTCAGTTCGATGTAATCCTATCTCTGATGCCTTACGTCCATCAAACCCTAAGTGCCCAGTGTGTTCCCTCCCAGTCCTAACCCTTGACCTCATAGAGCTCACATTGGAGTCAGCAGCAGATGCTCTCCTGAAGCAAGGGTACAGCTTAGAGACTCTGATATTTGAACAGGATGTATGGCATGCTCCAGACCTGAGCGACGAGACGCTTGGATGGGGTGATGAGGAAGCACCCAAACGCACTGTCACTTTGTACGACGGCGCAGTTTGTATTGCCTCAATGAGGATCGGTTCCGGCTCCGAGTCCCATTCCAAGAAGTTCCATGTCATCATCACGCAGAAGTAATACCTCTCACAAGCGAAAGGGGCTATTTACGATCTGTCCGTGTCTTTTGTTGAACAACCGCTCTAAGGTTCGGTGCCGTTCGTGGATTTCCGTCACAACCGTTCCCTTCGGAATAATGAATTAATGCAGCCTCGCTATCTGCTAGGTACTCCCCGCAAAGCGGACAGATGCTCGCCTCCTCGGGGATCGTATCCTTGCACTGTTGTAGATGTTCCTGAAGAAACTGTGTCTCGACCAATGAACGACAATTCGGACAGAGGTCGAACTGATACGGGAGCTTATCCCGGCATGCACAATCGAAGACGATGTGCTCGGGTAAACATGGAATCTCAACGATGTTCTCACATGCAGGACATGCACAACAACAAGGACAGTCCGTAAGGAGGTGTCGGTACATCTGGATCGCATAATCGGCTTGTTGGCCGCAATCCTGAAGGCAAAACTGGCAAACACCAGGAGAGTAATCCCCTACGGTCTCATCCTCATCGGTACGAACGGGTTGTGCAGCCGGTTTCACGGGTGTCGCGACCCGTGTTTGTTCCTTCGGTTGAGGAGCAACGATAATAAGCTTTCCGGCATCATCTCCTCGCGTCGAAATCTTGACTCTTGGACTAGGGAGACCGAGGTTCTTGTCGCATTCAGCCATTGCCTTATAGATCGTCTTCATTAAAGCCTCTGAAGCGCAAGCCTTATTCGCGCATTCCACGGCGTGGATGATCCCTTGTTCGTTCGTGATCAAGCTTCCATACATAGCGACAAGAAGGTCAATAGCCGGTTTCTTCTGCTCTTGTTTGGTAGCAGCTGGAAGAACCCATTCAACGTATGCGCAGAAGATAGGGAGTGTCTCTTCAGTGATTAGAAGAGAGTTGTGGTTCGCTAAGATTGCCATTGCCCAGCTTCTAGTCTCTACGACGTGTTGAAGCTTGGAGTTCACCAAGGCGAGTTCGGCTTGAGCAAGACCTGAGGCACGTTCAAGAGCACGACGAGAGATAAGAGCTGAGACGAACGCCACTGCTGGAAAGAAGAGGAAGGAGGAGACTGTCGCTAGCATATTTAAGGCCACCATCCGTGTACGCCGTTGGCTATCTGATAGTTTCGTCAGGATCGGGGTGAGAAGAGAAAGAATGTCGTTGTGGAACTGCGCCATATTATGCTTCAGCTTCTCCTTAACGAAGATCTCCGCCCTACACTGTAACTTGGCGTAAGTGACGGCGTTCTCTTTCTGCGTCGCAAGCTTCCCTGTCACGTCGGGAAATACAAGTTTAAGGTCTCCGTCGTCGAAATTGTTTGCAGCCCCCGTCGATGTCAAGGGAGGCATCCCCATCTCCTTGCGCATATAAGCAACGTAGGTATAACAGAAGAGTTGCATGACAGACCCGAGTAATGCCGTATTAGTAGACTCCGAAATGATGGCGACGAGCGCCGCGCTCGCCGCCGCAAACATCGGAGCATCTGCTTGAATCGCTTGAGTCATCAACTTGACGGCATCCTCAGTATGCTGCTTCGAGCTGCTATATGCCAGTCGAATATAGATGTCATTGAAGCCAGCCGTGCGAAGGATCGTTGCATTCGTTCCACGTTGCACCGTCCCAGGTAGCTCTGGAGGAAGGGTTGGACCCTCACGATTGGAAGTGATTTGCTCAAGTGCTTCTGTGAAGACAAACTGCTTCTGGACTTGTGAACGTCCCATTGACCTACCAATTGATCGTCCCATATTCGTATTCTTTGGTAGGGAGCGTGAGGACCCCAAGTCTTCGCGAGAGGCAGCCTGGGACTTCATCAGAGCCGTCTGCCGTTGCAGATCCCGAACACGTGACCTATATTTCGCATCCTGTTCGGCCTTTTCCTCTTCAGTTAGGGCGAAAATCTCTTGTTGCCGCGGACGGATCATTCGCTCTCCATACTCATTCAATTCGTCTCCTTGTGGGATGGTAGGGACCATTGAGGCGTAGTCGGTTCCATTCGATGGGGGTGGTGGTGCACGCTTAGGAGAACGGGTTCTAGACTTGGCTGCCGGCCGAGATTGCTCTTCATCTCTTTGAGCCCCATACGGGGTATTAGAACGCACATCACTATCTCGAAGGTCGGAGGCGACCATGGACGATTCAACTGGTGGGTCGTGAGAGTTCTTAGCGGAGCGGACGGCAGGTTGCCTTGGTGGGGTTGGATCTTTAGGAAGTTCCTCACCATTCATAACACAAACGACCGACTCGATAGGCATATCCAAGATCATCTCTATTTCTGCCATACTCTCTTTGATTTCATGCGCAGCTGCATAGTCCTCCTTACGCTTCGCCTCCTCCTTTTGGCGATCGAGTTGTTTATAAGTTGCGAGGAGAACACCTAATTGGTCATATGCCTGTTTTAGACGGCCGGCCCGAAGGAAGTCTTCGGAGTCTGCGGCCTCTGCCTTTTGGACCATGAGGGTCGTCCTAATTGCCTCACCCTTATCATAATATGGAGATCTTCGAGAAGCATGACCAGACGAAGATATGACATCCTTTCCTTGACCCCCAGGCATACCTTCGGCGCCGGTAGCTCCACGCGACCGCGACTCTTGGCTATTTGCCCCACTACTAATTGGGGCTGGTCGGTCCATGTCTTTTCCTAAGGGTGTACCATGTAGAATGACGGCAGCAATTCCAACTTGCCCATGCCGGTTCTTGACATGTGGAAGCGGCTTGTGAAGAACCAGTCTGATCGATGTGGCCTTGATATTGAGCTTTGCCGTCTTCCGTTCACGTCCATTAGTGGGTGTACCACCTTTTCCCATCTCGATCTTACCCACTCGAGACCACCCAAGGTCGTCCTGCTTAAGGAGTTCGACGGCTGATGGCACTAAATACTCATGCGTCGTATATTGAAGCATTGTCACCTGACTGAGCTGAGGGATCTCAATGACGATCTCTTGTGGATAGCTGCAATCCCGTGCGGACCTCCACCCAGGTCCCACGACGTCGCCCTCAAGGATGTTCTGCACCGGGTAGCCTGCCTCCGTGGAGCTGACAGACTTGACTACAAACCTGAGTGTGCTCATTTTTGTATCAAGAGAGAGAGGTTAGAGTCAGGAACAAGCATAGCATTCACTACCCTCCTCCCAGCCCTTATCGGGATCGGAGAGGCTTCACGCGTTCAGCTTCTGAAGCTCGGCGTCGCATTGGTTGTCGGAGGGGTGTCCACTCCAGACGAGCTTCCCTTCCTTATCGAAGAGGAAGGCGGCAGGGATTCCAGTAGTCTTCGTCGCATCCATGAGAGCGGCGACCTCCTTCGCGGGATCCACTGCGACGTTGTACTCCTTCATGGGAGGGATCTTCCCGGCCATGGCCTCGACGGTGCTCTTCTCCTCCTGAGAGACGCTGACGATGTAGACGTTCTGGTACTTGTTGGAGAGCTCGGCCATGTGAGGAATCATCCCGCGGCAAGGTGGGCACCACGTGGCGAACGCCTCAATCATTATGGGCATCCCCTCCTTATAGGGGCGAGGTTGGTTGACATACTCAAGGGTACGAATGTTTGGTAGGCTCATTCTTTTTCTTTATCGGTCCAACAGAGACATGAATTTGTGGTGTCAGGATCTATCTGACCCGTAGTCTTCTTCATAGTCAAACCCTTGGTACGTCATCCATATAAGTAGAATAAGCAGTTCTGTAAGAGTACTCAACTAGCAATGAATGGGATCAATCTATCGAGAAGCCGATACATACCTGGACTTCATAGTTGGGCCGAGATCTTCTATAGGTGAAGTGATGAGCAGTCAGACGTTTATTCCCATGGTCCTAATCCTAAGCGTCTTGGATAGGTCAGAGGGATGAACTCATCTAATACTAGGAGCATATAGATAAGTCTCCAAGAGGGTATGAGAAGTCAAAGGGCTTCGATACGGTATGAATGCCTGGGAAGGGAAAATGGAAGAGACCCACTTCGGAGTTCCTGTCAGCCTGCGCTACCACCGCTCCACGCTTAGCAAGCGCCACCAGGACGTCATCGACAGGCTGGCAAGGGCCGTCGAGCAGTACCAGGAGTCAATCATCCTTCCCTCGGACCTGAAGGTCTACAATGCAGACATGGGCCTCATCTCTAAAGCCTTTGAGTTGGACTATCCTGAGGTCTGGTGGACGGCCCCCGCGAATTACGCGATGCAGGGTGGCATTGTCGTTCGCGTCAACTTCAAACCGTTTGATCAACAATTCGTTCGTCAAGCACACGCGACCATCCTTGAGGTTGTCGAGCGTTTCAAGCGCACGCTCAAGCAACGCTCAACGATGGAGCCCTATGACATCGTTCGTTGCATCCACGACTTCATCGTCCTGTATTGTGACTATTCCGAATCGGGTGCAGGGAGCACGAATCTGGATTACCGTCATACCATTTATGGTTTCTTCACTCTTGGCTGTGGTGTGTGCGAGGGGTATACGGAAACTTTTCTTTTCCTTTGTTACCAGTACGGTATCCCCGCCCTCAAGGTGGTTGGCCTCGGTAATGGCTCACGTCATTCATGGAACATGCTCCAACTAAATGGAACTTGGTATCATGCCGACCTGACGTGGGATGATCCAATGGGAAAGGCGAAGTCTGCGAAGACCGCTCAACGCTTCTGTTCTCATCTCTATATGAACGTTTCCGATGATTATATCAAGCTTGAGCATAAGATAGATTCCGACTTCCCATACCCTTCGGCCACGTCTATGGACTGTAATTACCATGTGGTTTCCGACTCGTTCTTAGCGCCCGGCTTGAGCGACCACGACTTGATAGAGGCCGTCGCACGCGGGTGTATCAAGTATCTTGACTCCGGGTATGATCAAGCCGAGTTCTTGATCGATGTGAGACTCCGTCATCAAGCCGTCATCGAGATGGTCCACGAGAACGCCTATAACATCCTTTACTATATTAGGCAGAACACTGACCATGAGGTGGCCCTTAATAGCATCTCATTTACGGGTGGCCAGTCGAACTACCCCTCCTTCGGCTTCCACTTCAAGATGGACCCCTCGATCAGCGTCTACCGCGGCGCGGTTCTCCAGAAGTTCGACCAACATGAGGTCCAGCAGATGGCGTCGGCAATCGCGGACGCCGTCAACGCGGGGAAGACCTCCGTTCTCTTCACCTTCGACCCCACCCAGCCATTCCAAGCCAGCATGGATAGATTCAGTGGGGTCGTCTTCGACGCCCTTCGTATGGCCAGTGAGCGCTGTACTCGTGGAACTTTGTTAGCTGACTCATTCAACTACAGTACGAACGCCGACCGTCACGCCTATTGCTTGATCATGAAGGTCTCCGCCTAGAGGCCGTGGAGTGAACCGCTAGGACTCGCTCTTGGAGCAGGGCTCCCCGCTGTAGACCCTCGTTGCGTGTTCACAGTCGACCGTGGCCGCCCGTGGGCGTCCAACCTCCCTGCAACGGAGGGCTCTTGGCGCTGAAAACCACGGGGTGGATATGGGGACGTCCATGGAGCTCACTGGTCGGTTCAAGAAACAGCATAATTTCCATGTCCCTCCCGTTTTCAGGGGTGGCGCCTCTGGACATACCAGAATATTCCAGAGGCCTCAAAACAAGCCGTGATACGGTGGGATGGGGAGATGTACAGCGAAAAAGGAAGTTGCGTGTCATGGCACTTCTGTTACTCAGGAGGGCAAGGAGCGTCTGTACACTTTTGCTGATGGCTAAACGCCCTCCAGCGAGGACTTCCCCTCCATCAAGCATTTACCTGTGATGAGGTGATTTCCCCGTTCTTTGGATCCTCTGGGGTCTAGTCCTGAGTCAAGGGTGCTAGCAAGATCTATACAGCTTTAAAGAATGAAATGCCAAGATAATCCAGCTGTTTGCCCCGTTGCCCCGTTGTCCATAGATTTACACCGCAGATTTGGTGCCGTGTACCATCAAGAAGGGGATGACGCGCGTGTTCTTACGCAGCAATTCGAGCGGCCGACGAGCACTATGTTTCGCGCTTTTGCAGAGCCTAGAGAGGGGTACATGAAGAACCGAGGCCGCCCACGGATTCTTGGTGATGCCGAGATCGAGGTCGCTCTGGAACTTATTCGTTGTGATCCTAAGATTAGTTATCGCCAATTGACTGAAAGATTATGCGAGCGGTCAGGAAAGCGGCTATCTATCAAGACCTTGAAGCGCGCCTTGCATAGGTATGGTGCTCAACTGACCCGTTCTCCCGAACTCCGATCGGACTCTAACCTGTTTGCAGATCAGCCACTCTTTCTTCCTGATATCTTGTATTGCTATTCATACCTAGCTCCCATTCCCTCGGAACCCCTCGAGCTCCCCCCTGTCGACGCCCCAGATTGCCTGGATAGGATTGGGATTGGAGTCCTCAAGTAAAGGACATCGTTCACTCTTTCACTTTATCTAGGCAACTCCTAAGCCAACTAATAGTACCAGAACCCCGAGGGTAGCGGCTGCAATGCATAGTATCGACGCAATTGTGCTGAGAGTCCTTGGGCCATCCTCAAAGGAGAAAGCATGAACCCAGACCTTGCAACAGAAGAGAAGGATAAGCAGCCCCTTTCCTAGTGGAGAAATGGTCCATTGCAGGTATTCTTCGAGGAAGGAATCGAGCGCTCCAATACCAAAACCACCAAGGATGACCATGAGACAGATGAATAGGACAAAGAAGAACTCGAACCAGGTGTTGGGGCTCTCTATGCTGCTACCACCAGGGACGAGGAAACGGAGAATCCAAGCGACTATAATAACAATAGCGCCGGCGAGGGCGAGCCATTGGACGACCCCGGAGAGGCAGCCGCCTCCACATCCGCCGCCGCCGCCGCCGCTGCCACTACGGCTGCCTTTGGCCCCACGGCCGCCGCCGCTCTGCCCGCCTCCATGGGTCCTCCTCTCGTGGGGATGCCCGTGCGGGCCCGGATGCCCGCCCCCTGGAGAGCTGGTACGCGTGGTCGTAACAGTAGTGCGAGTGGTCGTAACCGTTGTCATTTAATTGGGGGATTTGCGGCGTGTAATTCCAGATGTCCATCTTTGGGTAGGGGGTCCCTGGGAGGCCGGGGAAACGTGAAACTACCCTTGGCGGAGATAGCGATAGATCTCTCTTTCTGATTGCCGCTGCATTTTATCTCATCCCGGACGGCAATGAGAGTTGCCATTCTCCTATACGCATGGGGAACTGGTGCATGTTGTTGCCTGATTAATGCGAAGGTAACGACACACCTTGGAAGCCTGTCATGCTCACCCCCAAGGCTCTACGACGATAGGCTCTCCTTCTTACTTTCTGTCACGGACGATACATACCAGATATTCCTCGAATGGGAAAGGCCATCTTCCTTGGATGACATCCCAAGTTTGTTCTCGTACTCTTTATGCTGATAAAGTAGAATGGTAAGGAGTCATCCTGGCAATACCTCGTTCAGCGCTTCCATTCCTCAAGCCCTTGTGACCATGCCTCTAAGGATCTACTCCTCATCAGTCCTGAACCATTGGTATACAATGAGAAAATGCTGGAGGTCAGGCACGTACAATCGCTTCTGAGCACTCATAGGGCCTTTCCTAGCCTCACCAACTCCCAAGACTGGGCCGTACCTTGCGTCCGAGGACCAAGTTGCGAATCCTTCCGCATCGTTGGGGAGATCGTCTTTGGACGTATCATTGTAGTCCAAGAATCCATTGACGAGACGGGTATGATCGTTTCGCGTCTGTATTCCGTCTCTCCGGAAGCGAAGACATCAATGCCACTTGTTGAGCTTCATGGGCCTGCGCTAGTTTATTCCTGCGCATATAACGATCACGGACTTCTGGCAGTCACTCTAGCCCATCGCACCTCTCTCTTTGCTAGACAGGAGGGGAATGGGATCTGTTATACCTCCTTTGTCATACTCGGTGATCGACAATGCATTGATATCACGAAGTCCATTACGAATGCAACTCCAGGGATAGTATTGCTTGGTGATGTCCTTATGACTCCCACAAGCGTTCATTTAATTCCGGATACCGTTGGGTACGTGCTTGTCTTACGTAGTCAAGGGCCTATTATTGGCGATGTATATAATGTGGTTGTTTCACAGCCTCAGCCTCATCAGGGCCAGCACCTGAGGCTTCAAGGAGTGGAACGGTTGAAGGTCCCAACTCCAGGCCATCTTGTTTACGCTCAATGCACCGTGTACGGAGATCTTCTTATCGTGAGCGTGGTGGAACAAGGTGAAGGACACACCCACATATTTACCCTTTGCCGCCTAAGATCCGGGTCGCAAGGACAGAAGTATTCAGTCATCACCACACTCAGTAGTCCTCTCCTACCTTACCTACCAATCCTTCCGCACGAAGTACATGGCTCTTTATCCTTTCAGATGATGCGCGTCCAGTACCTATGCCTTGGACCCATGATTCCTATCGTCGCCGCCGAGTACCTTACACGTGGCTTACATGACGTCAATGCATCAATCAACCTCGTAGTCATCAACCTCCTGACGGGGGCGACGCTTCAACTAGCAGAGAGGACCTCTCTCGACTATCGTGAGCTTCAACTCGATCGAGAGCAGGCTTCGGTACAACATAGTGTTCAATCTGTTGGACTTCTGGACTACTTATCCTTTGCCAGCGGGCTCGCACATAGCTGCGGATACCGTAGTCAGAAGTCCTTCTTTGTGATGCAGAACGCAATACGGTCCACATACTTACAGTTTGTTGATCCTCTTGTGCTTCCCCTTCCAGGCTTATTGACCTGGGTAGTCCCTGACATCTCCATTAATCAAGCTAAGTATTTGGTCCTCATGCCTACAACGACGGCCGGGTTTGTTACAATATTGACTACTTCCTATCCCATGTTTCCCACTAATCCAGAACAATGGTTCCAGGGGACTGACCAAGCTTCCTGTATAGATCCTCATACTCTCTTCCCTTTCATAGCGGATGCCTCAGACCCCGCATATTGGAGCGGCAATCTTGATGTATGCATGTCACTTTCTCGAAAAGAATGCTTATCTAGGAACACTTGGTCCGCCATACACCCTCCATCCATTCCTCTCTCTCGAAGCCTTTCTAGATCCATGAGAGGTGGTGAGAATACCCTACAAAAGAGCCTTCGAGCAAGAAGTCGTAGTTCCTCTCGTCTTTCCCGTTCACTTATCCCCACAACGATGACACCTCTACTTCCTCGTACTTACTCTCGTTCCAAACGGGTTGAACAAAGCTCGAGCATACTTGACCCCGATAGCGATATGCGTTCTTCATGTTCGGTTTGTGACTCGGCCAGTTCCAACTCGGACATTTGCCTCTCATTGATTGGGATGTTTTCCCAGGTAACTCACTTTCTCCCCATATCGACGAATACCACGTCCTATTATAAGCTTCTTAGTACAGCCTCCTATTATCGCTATGAGAGCTATCTGGAACTGGGATTGCAGCGCTACTTCCCCTTCGCGTGCCCATGTGCAGCACTCTCAACCCAATGGGAATCTAGTCAAGATCAAGGAACCATTATGATGTATGATAGATATTTAGCCCGTTTCGTAGGTATTCGTCTATCCATTACGGCTGGTCTTCGACAGGTCATCAGTAACGGTCATGTCAATTACCTCATGACTCATCTTTGTCAAGAACGAGTTAGAGGCGAGACCGCGACGATGGTCGAGCTCGTGCCGCTAAACGTCGCAGATTTGGTGGGTGAGGAGCGTTGGATCCTACGACTCCCACTCCTCGACATGCTTCAGACAGAGCTCAGGACATTCTTACGCACTCTTTCGGTCTTGCAGTTGTTCCATTACCTTTCCATGGTTGGATCGGTCTGTCAAGGCTATTTGCCCACTTCCCCTCTTGGTATTGTTATACTCTCTCAGGTTCTTGATATCCCTTCCGATCATCTTCGTCATACACTGGAGGCTCCAGAAACAAGCCTACTGGACTTACAAGAGACGATCTACAATTGGGCAACGACTATTCTGACCGACATCATTGAGACAGAAGGCGATGCAGAAACTAAAGAGCCCATGGTCCACATGCCAATGGTGTTGAATGCGGTTCTGAGCATTATTCCGCAACGCCGGTTGAATCTACGTGGATCTCCAGAGTTTGTGATGCTTTTCTTGCCATTATCATGTGCCATGCCATTTAGACAACAGACCTACAACTTACGCTCGACGTTGGAAGCCCTTGAGGGTTATTGTAGGATTCGAGGTTCAATCGATCCGAGGTTGAAGACAGCCTTCCAAGGGGCACAATGTATGTGCTCTTTGACTGGTACTGTGTGTGCCTTAGCCTTTCGAGGGTCGTCCCTTGTGAGAGAGTATGTCGCACTCAATCCGCATCGCCAAGCTATCCTCTCTCATCCCCAACTCATTGATAAACAGTTCTTAGGCCTGAAAGACTTCATCAACTTCACTCATTACAGCTTCAGCAAGTACTTTCAAGGACAGGATATGCATGAGGTCCCAGCCACCGCAAATGTTGTATTTCCTAGTCTAGTGGAGATGAAATATATCACAATGACCTTCAAGGAATATATTTTGGGTGTTCGGGAGTGTATAGAGAATCATCATCAGATGGTGACTCAGGGCTTGATACATATTGACCCGAAGCCTACCGACGACACTCTACAATTATACGAGTTCCTAGCTACCACTCACCTCGATCAGGAAGCATGGCCCGATGCCATTAGAACCTTGATCAAGGAACGGATGGAAGGATGTAGGTCCACTATAACGTTAGCTGGAGACCCACAGATACATCACATGGCTGATTGTCTATTGACGAGACAATACATGACACGAGGATCGTTCGAAAAGCCGACCATTGGAGCCATCCTCTCGCTTCTACAGGAGCTCCTAGCGCTGCAGGCACTTGGGAGAGGGAGCCCAGGAGGCGTGACGTACGGGATGAAGAGGATATACCAAGCAGACGTTCAAACGCGGATGAAAATATTACAGGAGTATCTGAGTAGAAGGTTTGCTTCCTCTGATAGGTTGGAGTCGGAGGTCTTACGAATCCGTAATGATTTGTTACAAGAAAACCCCATTGAAGAGTCAAAGGATATGCACCCGAGATTATTTGATCCTCTTCCGATCCAGGAATGTTACGAGACCATTAAAAGCAAGGACTGTCATGACCTTCTTACTTGTTTGGATATGGGACTACAACGGAAAGACCCGAGCAACTGATAGTAAATGGTGCGTTCCAGATTCATCGATCGCGCCGATGATCCAAGGGAGGCCACCTACGCACCAGGTGCACGGTCTCATGATTCTACGGGTCGGTCCACGCTTCTCATCGATGCCGCCATTAAAGGAGACGTGGAAGGCATCATGGCTAATATCCACCTTGCAGGTCAACGTGATGCCTTAGGAGAGACGGCCCTGATGAAGGCGGCGATCTACGGACGTGCCAAGTGTGTCAGTATTCTTCTAGACAAAGAAGCAGGTATTCAAAGGTCTGACGGTTGGACCGCATTGATGTGCGCCGCAGCCAATGGGCATCACGAATGTGTGAGCCTTTTACTAAAGGATGAGGTGCGTATGGTAGACTCGTGTGGTGTTACAGCGCTTATGCGCGCTACTACACATGGATGCACACGATCTGTACTACTTCTACTATATGAAGCATCAATGCAAACCACACGTGTTTCGGAATGGCCATTTGGGTGTATGCACGCGCAGATAACGGCGTTGATGCTTGCTGCTGCGCTTGGGAATGTCTCTATTATTCGTATGCTAGTTCCCTATGAGCTTGGGCTTTGTAGTATATATGGGCATATGGCCTTTTGGTATGCCGAGTACAATGCGATCGATTCTTGCAACCGCTTCATTTTTGGAGGACATAGAGCCGCGATGAAGCTATTAGCTATTGAAAGGACTAAGTCGGTTCATGTCCGTAGGCCACCTCCTCCACCTACCGAAGTGTTGGATGATCAAGCTTCGAGGCGGAATAAGAACAGCTTACAGATCACTAGCGATTTGATGCGCGTAGCGTCAATAGGAAATCCTTATTCCATTAGTTATCATATTAGAGATCTCATGCAACAGACGCCTGAAGGCGTTACCGCCCTCATGCATGCGGTCTATGGTGGCTGGGAAGGTTGCATCTTGCCACTCTTACGTGAAACTTGTTTACGGCTTTCTGAAACCATTTCACTACCCAATAAGGTAAGGATCAATAAAGATGGCACGGCACTCATGTTAGCAGCCGCTCTTGGACGAACCAAAATCATCGAGTATCTTCAAGCGTTACAACCCGGGATGACAGACGTCTTTGGACTAACTGCATTGATGTATGCCACGCTATATGGTCAACATTCCTGTGTTAAGCCACTACTTGCGGAGACGGGTAATAGAACACTAGCCGAGGTCATCCTTCCACAGGGTGCTGAAAGATGCACCATGTCCATCGGATCGACGGCCTTAATGATGGCTGTGGCTTCCGGACACATACGAATAGCTCGATTGTTAATCCCATACGAGCTTGGTCTAATGACCGCCTCGGGGTCTTCAGCATTGATGCTAGCCGCATATTATAACGTGGTCACTATCATTCCAAACCTAATATTCGAAGCTGGTCGATGTACCTTGGAACAAACATATTGGGGTGACCAAAGCTTCCCTTCTGGGATCACAGCCCTCATGCTAGCCGCTCAAAGAGGTCATCTCCAAGCAGCAAAGGCACTGATCCCTTACGAACTGGGGCTGATGGACTCATCGGGATCATCAGCGTATACCTATTCCCTACAAGCACAAGATGCAAATATGACAAGACTTCTGGTTGCAGAACAGTCGGGTTGCTTCTCTCTTAAAGAGAACGAGACACAACTCATAGCCGCTGCACGAAGGGGATTGGTACTACTTGTGAAGCACTACTTGCACCAAGCAGGAGCCATAGATGACTCCGGGATGTCTGCCCTGATGTATTCGATTCAAAATGGAGATCTTCAATGCGTTTCTCTTCTGGCGGAGCTAGAGGTGAACATACTAGGGCCTACAGGAGAGACGGCTCTCTACTCAGCCATGTCCCAATACCATTTGGACCTCGCGCGAGTGATTGGGCGATATGACACTCAGTGCTCCTCCTTACTTTATTATATTCTTAACGATGAGATCGATAACGCCTTGACCGTTCTAGAGCAAGCCACGCAGACCTATCATCAATATTCCGCGCTCATGCTCGCCGCGGCCTCAGGCCATTCAAATCTTATCGGGAAGCTCCTTTATCGTGAAGGACGGCTACAAACACGCGAGGGAGAAACGGCATTGATGCTCGCCAGTAGGTTCGCTCAATGGAAGACTGCATACCTGCTTCTGGACAAGGAAGGTGGACTACAGACCAAAACTGGTTGTACAGCATTGATGATCGCAGCTTCCAAAGAGTCTTGCGACTGTCTTCAACAGCTGGCGGAGAAGGAGGCGGGACTGCGGAATAATAAGGGCGAGACCGCCCTAATGTTAGCTACAAGGTCCGGGAATAGTACCATGGTCAAGGTTCTGGTCAACTATGAGGCTGGAATACAGGATATCGAAGGATGGTCGGCTTTGATGATAGCAGCGACCACTGGTCACCTTGAATGCGCCCGTATCCTTTCTAATCACGAAGCGCGTAGACTGGCTTCTAATGGTACCTGTGCGCTCAGGCTAGCTCTTGAAAGAAAACACATCTCCATTGTCAAGCTCCTACTTCCCTTGGAGTACCCCTTGATATCCAACAATATTGGGGCTCTTGAGACAATCTCTCAGACAGTGTTTCATACCAATGTACGGGAATCATCGTTACTTCGTGCTGCCATACACGACGACATACCGATGCTACTGGCAGAGCTCAAGAACGTCCGATCACGCGATGAGTGTGGGTGGACGGCCTTGATGCATGCTTCCAAGAAGGGTCATACCAATGTTGTTAGAATCTTAGTCGGATACGAGACACGGTTAACGTTACCCGACGGGATGACTGCCCTCATGCTTTCTGTTGTACATGGAGCTACAGACTGCGTCGAGATCTTGGCCTCACGAGAGCTTCTGATGCAAACACAGGACGGTTTAACCGCTCTCATGCTAGCCGTCCTTCACAACAGAGTCGACTGTCTCCGCTTTCTGGTGGGTGAGGCGCATCTCAAGACCAAACGAGCTGGACAAACGGTGGGTTGCACCTTCCCAGCGGGATTGTCGGCCCTAGACCTGGCTTATCAGCTCGATCATTGTGACGTTATTAATAAGCTGGTACAATTGGCCAGCTCACCCCGAGGAGATGAGCCTCCACGGAAGCAAATAGGAAGGTCAATACGATAACGACCTTCTCAAAAAAACCCAAGATGCTTCAGCCTCCAACAGGTACAGCAATGAGGGGAAACCTCGTCTCACGCACGATGACCCGCGGGTCGGTCCAGCAGGCGGCGGGCGGGAACGCGGCGCTGGCCCAAGTAGCCCTAACAGCACGTCCAATCACTAACATGGGGATGGCCAGCACACGTGCTGTCTTTGGCCAACGTCAGGTCCTTGATCTCGGATATTACATCAGCGAGCTCCGAAACCGCATTACGGCGACGAGCAAGGAGGCTGACGCCCTTAACGCACAAACCCTTGAGCTCCAGAAACGTGATGCTCAAGCAACCCGTCTACAAGAGTCTGTCCAGGCCATTAAGCAGGAGGTGGACGACCTTCAAGGCGAGCTCCATGATATAACATACGCTCAGACACGCATCAAGGAGGGTGCCTCTCTCGAAAATCTTCGAACCGAGGCGACCGAAGCCGAGTCATCGGCCTCACGCCTCCGTAACGAGGCCAATGTCGCGTACAAGGCGCGCGTCGAGGCGGAGGAGCGCCTCCAAAAGAACGAGGCAGCTGCAATCAAGCTACGGGCGGAAATGGAGGCACGGATCGAACAAGATTTGGGCCTTCAAGCAGCCGACCGATATCGGACCCTGAACGCCGAGAATGCGGTACTGAAACAACAAGAAGTGGAGTTGCGTAAGAAGCTTCAAGAGGCCGCCGCCGTCGCGGCCGCCGCGTATAGCTCGACAACTATCCTTTCGAACTACGGCGGCGCCGATGGAGCCAATGCCTCGACAATCCAGAAGGCCATCACGTTGCACCGTCAAATCCGCGCAGCTCGGCGGGAGTTGGACACCTACAAGGCGAAGGTGAGCAGTGCAAACACAAGTGACCCCGAGGTAGCGCTACGCAACCAGCTGAAAAACCAGTTCCGTGTAGAGCAGGCCGAGGCTCGAGCAATTGCCGAGGAGGTCAAGATAACAGAGGCGAACCTCGTCCAGCGCCGCAAGCTCCTGGCCGAGATTCTTCCCGACTCGACGACGGCGATCTCAAAGGAGCAGCGCGATTTGTTACGCTCGGTCCTGAAGGTCGAGGCGTTCATCCAAGAGTGGCCCTCTAAGCGCTCAAGTCTTCAGATGGGGATGAAGCAGCTTCAAACGGAGATCGTAGGACTCCTTGCGCGTCTTCCTCCACCCAAGGCAGTTGCGGTTGGTGCCGAGGACTCCCCTGCCTCTCTAGAAGCGCAGCTACAACAACGTACGCGCGAGCTTGATCGTTTGACAGATGCTGACGTGCGTCTGACCGCAGATATGCGTGCTGTTAATGACCAGGTGGCCGTGCTTCGAGAATCTCTGGAACGGATTCGTGCGGACCTTGCAGACGCCAGCAATATTGATGACGTTGAGGAACAAGAGAGTAGCTTGCGTGCCCGTTTGGCGGCTCTGAAGGATAGTCGAGGAGAGGCGGAGGCGCGGCTTAAGACGGCAACCGATGCATTGCGTGCAATCGAGGCTCAAATACAGACGCATGAGGAGGTCCAGCATCTCCGCCATCTCTTCGAGCGACTTGGGAAAGCATTACAGACGAAGTATAGCACCGAGGCCTTTACTCGCCAGAAGACGGCCGAGAGCAACTACAGTCAGTCCAAGAGCGAGTGCCTTGGGCTTTTGCGCGATATTAACGCCGTTCTACTCAGTCAGTGACGTGAGTGAATGTTAACGTGGTCAGGAAAAAGAATATGTGTGCTCAAGTTCAGTCCGTAACATTCGAGGTTTGTTCGGCGGATAGGGCCTTGCACGAGACTCTCGTCTTCGAGATTTACCCATACGTCGACAAGCGCATTCGGACTTTCTTCCTTGAGCTGGTACGAGGCACGGCTCAACACAAATTCTCCTATCGTGGCTCTCCGATTTATGCGGCGACAGAGAGCTTCTTTCTCTTCGGGAACATTGAGAGGGCGGGTGTGAAGTGTTCGGTACCGCTCCAGGACGCGAGTTATCCCTTCAAGGTACCTCGGATCGGAGCTGGTCAACCTTTGCCTAAGGCCGGTTATCTTTGTCTCATCCCCGCCGATCAGACATCCTCCTCTCAAGAATTGCTCGTCACTCTCGCAAATTGTCAGATTCATGCGAAAGATATGGTCTGTATTGGAGAGTTGGCTCCTACTCAGCTCGACGCTCTCGCCCGTATCGGCCAGTTCCTGAAGGCGGTAATGCTTCGCCCTCAACGTCCTGCATTCATCTCCAACTGTTATGTACAAGGAGAACCACCTCCGAAGCCCTGCGATGCTGCCATTGACTCCTTCCAGCAGGCGACCGAGGCATCGCGAGTAGCCGAGGAGGCCGCGTCCGAGGAGTGGCACAAGCAGTTCCAAGCAATGATCGAGTCTCAGAAGACACGTACGTAGAAAAATGGAGGAGCGGGTCTATTCGGAGCTCCTTTCCCTATTCACATGGCTCACCGTCTGCCTGACCGTCGCGTACGTCGTGGCGTGGGTGGTGGTGCATAGCCACGACGGTGATGAAGATGCCTCGAAGTCCAAAACGTCCGCCTCCGCCGTCAAGGTCTCGAGTCGTAAGGGTAAACGGGATTGAAATCCGACGTCCAAAGTCCAAGAAGCTAGGGCTGAAGCTTGAGCGGTCATTGCTGAACCGAGTCTTCAACGGCATCAAAGCCACAGATGGTTGCCGTGACAAACTCGTCCAGCTTCACGTCTCCCCCGATCCGAAGAGACGAGCCGACGCGCTGGTAGTAGCACGTCTGATTGACGCGGCAAAATAGGGGGACCATTCGGCGTTGACATTCCTTCTCCAAGGTTGGGAAGAAATGTGTCCGAAGAGCGCGTTCGACGCTCTGGCGCAACTCCGAGCCGGGATGGAACTCGGTGGCTATCGAATCATGCTGGAGCGCCGCCTGGAGGGTCGTCCAGAGCTCGGTGTACGGGACTAGGTCCGAAGACTTGAACATTTTTTCCGATCACCATGCAATTCGAGGCATACATGGAGGATCTCGAGTCTCAGTTGGCGGCACAGGACGCGCAGATCCGCATCCAAACGGAGCGCGCGATGAGGCTTGTTGAAGAGTCACGTGCTGCCACCGTCGAGCCAGAACCAGAGTTAGAACCAGAACCAAGTGCATCTAATTCAGAACTAGTAACAAAAGAACAAGAGACAAAGCCACGAGTTACTGGAGCTCCAAAACGTACCACTCGTAAGCCGACAGCCCAGGAGACTCAATATCAACGCCGAGTTCAAGCACTAGCCGCACAACTTGCCACACAGGAAGCTGGAGGAGATGAAATCGTTGCACAACTTGGTCAGGAGGCTGAGCTGGTTTACTTGAGGACCCGTGTCGATACTCTTACAGACCTCATCAATCAACTCAACAGAGATATGGTAGATACTCAGAAGCGTGAAAAGGATGCACGGGAGGAGATGGCGACGCTGAAGGTTGAGCGCGACCAGCTAGCCAAGACCGTACGTAGCACGATGACGTCTAACGAAAAGCTTAGTGCACAGGTCGATACTCTTCAGCAGCAGCTTCATGAGGCACAAGCTGCTAAGGTCGAGCTCAAGGACGAGATATCGAAAGCCGAGCGTGTGGCGAAGATAGGCCTATCGACCGTGTCCTCAAAGGATAGGGACCTGGCACGCATGATCGAGACGACTGAGAAGTTGAAGGGTCAATTACGCGAATCAGTGGCACGTGAGGGAGCGTTACGTGATGAGCTGGATAGCTTCAAGAAGACGCAGCTAGGAGAAGCACGTAGTCTTCAGCGTGAAAAGGATGAGTTACTTCTCATTGTGAAGAAGCAACAGCAACTGATCGATGTCCTTCAACGCCAAAAGCTTCACCTACAAGGGGCGATCCATCTCGGATTAAGCGAGGAACAGTTCAATCGTCTTCTGGAGGCGCAATGATGGCGTATTCCAGTTTGTAGAGGTAGAAAATTGGCATCACAGCAGGCACAGGGTCAAGTGCAGGAGGCACGATCTTATATGGGTCGCTAACGATGAAGGTATATGTCGTGCAATATTCAAGGATCTCCTTCCTATCCGTGCCATCAAATGAAAGGGAAAACCAGGTGGCATGTGGTGTCAGAAAGCGTTTCACGTTGTTAATGACTTCCTTAGCCGCCGTCAGAGGCTCGAACGTGTTCGTCAGGACGCAGTCCAACATTCCCTTCTCGATGACAATGGTAAAGTGACCCTCTTGGCCAGTAAGGTTCATGGTTCTTGCATCCTGTACAACATATCTGATCCCCTCACGAGTCTGAAGCTCCTTCTCGACACCTCGCCGTGCACCCTCAGCGAAGTCTATACAGGTAATATCGTGATAACCAAGATCAAAGAGCTGAAAAGGTAACCTTGATGTACCTGCTCCAAGGATCAGAATGCGGTCGTCCTTAGTAAGCTTGGGCTTGATGTGCTCGTAAAAGATAGGAAGCTGGACGTACCAATCGAAGAGCTCCGGATGCTCCACGTACCGTTGCTCCCAGAACGCTGGCTCGAAGTACATTCAAAAAGTTCATGTCCTTGAAATCTGGAGCATTGCCAAAGCCCAAGGACCCTCTTGACCGCCGCGTCCCCGCCAACCCGAAGTATGCCGGTGTGACTGCCACCATTAACTCGGGCCAGACCATTGACAAGTTCTATGCAAAACATAGCCAGGAGTCGACCAACGCCCGTTTCAAACGGAATACGAGCAAACAATACAAGCGCATCCGCTTAGCCACCTTGCAGAAGTGGGTGGAGACGGCCATGATCGTCTTGGCCCAGCCAGACTACCTCGAGTCTGGCGAGTCCATTTATTCGTTAGATGATGGCGCCGGACCACTCGAACGCCCTGGAAGCGTTCACTCCTCGACGGTGACAGTGTCTATGGCGGATACAGAGGCAAGCGTGTGTGGAGACGAGATTGGAGTCCCTCCAATGTTCATGGGTGGTCCTGATGTCCAGGCTGTGTTGCAGCGCACTGACCATGGGTCTCAGAACGGAGGAGCAACGGATAGCCGAGGAGTCACGTATCCAAGCCTCTCCGGACGAGGACAGATGAATGAGGGTCTCATCCAGAACACCATGCTTGCCCGTGAGGCGCGTGATGCGTCGGAAACACGCGAGATCGTACGCTCAAAAAATACAACGTCATCGGTGGCGATTGGGGACGAGTCGCGCGCGGGATTGCCTCCTGCGCCATCATCCGGGCTTCTCGACGCACAGAACTTGACAACCAGGCGTCGTCACAACAAGATACTTGAGCGCATCCACCTGATACCAGGGTTACGCCTGGAACTTGGAGGACCCATAGGGACGGGACAGGACAAGAAGAGGGTGACCTATCTATCTGTCCCCACACATACGAAGCAGTTCTGCGTCGTTGACATGCGACCGGACGAGACGGACTTCAAGAAGTCGCACATCTGGGGTGCCGTCTGGCTCCCTGTGGCTAGACTCCACCGAGCAGCTAACAAGATGCCACCAGACTTACACCACTTTGTCAAGTTCGACGAGTCGATCATCGTTCTCACAGGGCTACAAGGAAATGACGCGGAGGAGGCCGCGAACCTGTTGTGCGAATACGGGATCCTTCAACGGAACGTGGTACTACTCATCCAATCCATTGCCGAAGTGGAACAGAACGCACGAAGTATTGTTGCGTATGAATACTGAGTGAAGAGAGACCCACTATATCAAACTTGGCTCTTCGCAAGGGCCACGGTCCAAAGCCATGCTACTTTCTCCGCCTCGAGTGGATCCATATCAAGTAATCGTGGCATATCTCTCCCCAGCATGATTCTACGCCAACCTCGCCGTTTCTCGCATCGAGCACTCTTCTGGAGTATCGGTACGGCTAGCACATTAAATTCGTCACTAGTCAACGACTCAATGATAGGCCTCGATGGATCTAGGACCATGGAGGCTTGGGTGGCATATGCAGCTTGTACCAGTTGTGTAGGGGTATCACGCTTCCTTTTCGATGCACGAGTGTTTGTATCGGCACACATAAAGCTACAATGGCCAATACCCATGCATAACCCAAAGCCGAAGCCGAAAAAGCTTGCCATCACGGTGAGAAGGCATGCCATCAGAATAGAGAACGCATCAGTCCTTCCAGTAACATATATAATCATGCAGGAGACCCCTACGATCAAGGTCCATCCACAATACAAAGCTATGCTCCCAGTCGCTATGATGAAGTACAAATGATTGCGGATCCCCACATCCGTCCCGACCCAGGGGCAATGGTGGTCGAAATTGACGATACAATGACCACAAGTACCACAATGCGAGGTTCCGGGAGGCCGTACGATCTGACAGGTCTGACATACTTGCGCCTCGAAGTATACCCCGTCAAAATGGTAGTACACCCACTCGCCCTCAGGCGTATCCCCAACCTCAGTCGTCTCTCTTTCAGCCAACAAACGTCTCCTTTCAGAACTCGGAAGGTATCCAGGATCCGACCAAGCGGGCATGCTGAAACAAACTAGACAGAGGGCGCATAGGATGACTCCCGTAGGATACGCGATCCATGGGGTTATGTATGGTGCTAGGACCGGTGCCAGAAGTGAGGTAGAGATGCAGCAAAAAGCAATGTACACTAGGCAGGTTGCCACATAGCAGCCAAAGGAGGTTCCGACCATCATCGTCTTCCGGCAGCAGCGCCTCGAGGCCATTCGATTGGCCTTCACCTCCTCTTGCATTCTTCCACTATTAGAAGTACCGGTTTAAAAAAGTCCATTCCGAATGGCATCTCCCAACAAGGCCGTAAGACAGGATGGTAATGGAATGACGGCCTTGATGCGGTCGCTTGTCGACGGAGATCTGGACCTCGCTAGTACTCTCGTTTATGAGGCTGGCAAGCAAAATAGGACAGGCGTTACCGCACTCATGTATGCCGCGCGATACAACCGCGTAGACCTTGTCAAAACGCTTCTGGAGGTGGAGGCGGAGCGTCAGGATAGCTATGGTCGTACAGCCCTCATGTACGCAGCAGAGCATGGACATGCGGAATGTGTTCGGGTTCTGTGTGAAAAGGAGCGATTCAAGCGCGACCAGTTGGGCTGGACAGCCTTGATGTGGGCAGCACGTGGGAAGCATAAAGAGTGCGTAGGACTTCTCTTGGACGAGATCGAAGTCCAGTCTTCAAGTCCTCTCCTTTCTATTGTTGGCCCATCCTACCCCTCTGGAGTAACGGGATTAATCATAGCAACGATCAATAACGACCCAGCTATTGTAGAATTGCTGTTGGAGGGGGAGAAGGGCATCAAGGATTCTGCCGGATGCTTGGCCCTGGACTATTCAAAGAGGCTCGATAAAGAAACCGAAGAGGATTATAGTGCAGTGCAAAACCTCCTTCTTGGTGAAGAGAAAGCCTGTGAGGAACGTCCGAAGATGACTTCCTGTCAGACAGTATTCGAGGCCGCAGAGAAAGGCCGTTTAAAGGACGTTCGTCGATTGCACATAAAGCCCGGGGAATACCATGAGGATGGCTGGACGGCCCTCATGTATGCAGCATGGAAAGGGCATTGTTGCGTTATATCCGCGTTACTTTCGACAGAGAAGACACTTGTTAGTAAGAAACGTTTTAAGAATATCCCCACCTCATCTACAGCTCTTATGATCACTTCCTTCTACGGAAATACCGATTGTGTTAAGGAACTTGCCAAATATGAGACTAAGATTACTAATATATCACACCGTACTGCACTTATGTATGCGGCCGAGAACGGCCATACGGAGTGTGTTCGAATCCTGCGTGATCATGAGCGTGGTATGTGCACCAATGAGGGTGAGACTGCTCTCATCTTAGCTGCACGAAAGGGACAAGACGGTCCTGCCTCCCTTCTTCTCGAGGAGGCCTGCATGCAAGATCGTAAGGGTTATACGGCTTTGATGTATGCAGCAGAGAAAGGCCATATCGAGACCGTCAGAGTCCTTTGTGAGTTGGAGGCGGGAGTGGCGAATAGCACTGATGGCTTCAGCGCCCTTATGTATGCACTTATCAACGAGCACTTTGACTGTGCAGAGCTTCTCCAATCGGAGGCTGGAATGGTGACCACTAAGGAAGTGACTTATCGAGGATGTGTCTATCCTGAGGGGACGACCTCGGCCAGTATAGAACTGACTCTTGATAGATGTGATGTTTCATTGAATGGACAATTTGTCAACTCAGAGGAGTCCATCGATAAAACGGTTGTTGTTCCCCCCAGCTCTAAAGATGAATCCGATTCGTCAACTAGGGCTACTTATTTCACAGAAGCACCAGCTGAATCCCATGGGTTACAGCACAAGACTGAGTTGAAAGCCACACCAGCAACAGAAAATCATTGGACCGCGTTAATGATTGCAGCCCATACAGGTAATGTCCAAGAAGCTATAGAGAATATCGGAGAGGCGGGGCAAACCTTAACGACTAGTCCTCGTTTGGGCGACTGGGTCGCACCTGCTGGGCTAACGGCGCTCATGTTGGCCGCTCGCCGTGGAAATCTTGATATCGTACTCCTCTTGCTCGAGAAGGAAGCGGGAATGGTAGATACCCTGAACATGACAGCTCTTAGGTATGCAATCAGGAGCGGGGATTGCGCCTGCATTGAGGCTCTTTTGTGCGAGTTCACTTATGAGGATAATCTTAACCGTGCTATGATAAGAGAGGCTAAATTATTCGATGCCAGAAAGCTATTGAGGTCGTACGTATGTCACGAAACCGACGATAATGGAAAACCCCGCTCGAAGAAACTCCCGTCCAAAGATCGTTATGCCCTCATTGCTGCTGCCATTTCGGGAGACTCTGAGAAAATCAAGAAGAAGATGAATCTGCTTCAGTGGTGTGACTACAACGGATGGACTGCCCTCATGTTTGCCGTTTACTACAAGCATAAGGATTGTGTCGAGCTCCTTCTGAAGGAGGCGGCCAGCAAAACGAAGCGAAACGCCAAGGGCTTTCCGGTAGGCTCCACGGCTGGCGAAATTGCTCAAGGTGATCCGGAGATTCTCAGCATATTGAGTGATAGATATGTTAACTGCGAGCCAACTGAAGGGAAGAGGATCGTATTGGAGATAGAGGGCTCGTCCTCGCCGTTAGACCTCATGGTTCTAGCAGCCTCGGGTGATGTGAAAGCTATCCGACCTCTCCTCGTGAAATACGTTCGTAAGGTAGATCATTCAGGCATGACGGCCCTGATGCACGCCGCCTCCCGAGGCCAGACCGAGGTCGTCCGCCTCCTCCGGCCCCTCGAGGCCCGCCTCCAGGACGGGAGGGGATGGACGGCCCTGATGCATGCAGTGGGGGGAGGACACGAGGAGTGCGTCGGCCTCCTCCTCCTGGAGAGGGACCTGAGGGACGGGGAGGGCAGGACGGCAGAGGACGTCGCCAACGGCCTTCCCAAAGAGATGCAAGATCGCATGCTTAGAGCTCTCAGAAAGCCCCTCGACCTACTAGACCTTCCTCCCGAACTGGGGCCCTTCACTATCACGGGACTCGTCGGGAACGACAAGACCGGGATCGTCTACACGGCGTGCAACCGGAGCCACCGGAATTGCCTCCTGAGGGTCGTCCGGTACTCCAGCCTTCCCGAGAAGACACGACGCGCCATCGGAGAAGAGGTGAGGATCCTCCCGAGTCTTCGTCACGAGAACGTGCTCTCCTGCCTCGGAGTGGTGGACGACCCCCCTCAGCAGACGGCGTACTTCGTCTTCCCCTGGCACCCCAAGGTACTCCTAGAGGAGATACGAGACCGCAGGGAGGCGGGCAGGTCCTTTGGGACTGACGAGCTCTGGAAGTGCATCCGTCAGATCGCGAACGGGATGCAGCACCTCCACGAGCACGACTGGTCCTGCAGGGGTCTCTCACCCGCAAGTATCTACCTCTCGAAGGACGGGAAGTGTGTCCTCGCACCCTTCGAGCTCGCCCAGCCACTGGACGCTCCTCTCTACCTGGCCCCCGAGATCCAAAGGGGCTCTCCGCACGATCCTGCCGCTGACGTCTGGACGCTCGGAGCCATCGTCTACGAGATGTGTGCTGGAGTGCCTCCATTCAAGAGCGTTGATGAGATCTCATCCGGAGCCGTCCCCCGCATCGGAGGGAGGCCTGGAAGTCTCACCGACCTCGTTGCCAGGATGCTCTCATCGTCTCCCGAGAGCCGTCCTTCGATTCAGGAGTGCCTGAGGTCGGTGTCACGGGGATCCGATCCCCATCCTCCCCAAAGGAGGAGTGAGGACCGCTTTATGGAGGCTCTCCGCTCTCGGGGCCGTGAGGCTTACGAGGAGGCCATGTCACTCTTCAAGGACGGTCTCGAACTGTCTCCCGAACAGGAGGCCGAGGCCTGCAGACTCGCCATTGCGAATGGATGGTCGAGGATGGCGGAGCAGTTCAAGGAAGCATACCGTCCCGAAGAAGGGAGAACGACGATGCTCATGTGTGCGGCGATGGACCGGAACCTCGACCTGCTCAGAAGGTATGTCCACGAACGCAGAAGGCAGGACGAGAACGGCTGGACGGCCCTGATGCACGCCACGATTAGGAACCACCCCGATAGCGTGAAGGAGCTTCTCGACGAGGCCGACATCAAATCGACGAAGGAGGTGACCAGGAACGGATGCACCTTCCCCGCAGGAACGACGGCCAAGGACATCGCGAAGAGGCTTAAGGATGAGAAGCTTATCCGAGTCTTCTCCAAGCACAATGGACGATCTGCTGCTGGGTTCCGTGAGAGGGCATACCGGACCTCGGAGGGGGTTGACAATCCCCTCATTGATGCAGCGAAGCATGGAAGAGACAGGGATGTACGAAAGTACCTCAATGAGTACGGTGGGAAGTCCGACAAGGACGGATGGACCGCCCTGATGTATGCAGCTGATGGAGGATATCATGAATGCGTCTCCTTACTCGTCGAGAAGGAGGTTAGGCTCCAGAATAAGGATGGATGGACGGCCCTGATGTTAGCGGCTCAAGCGGGCCATCTCGAATGTGCCCGGATTCTCCTCCCCGAGGCGTGGATACGGACAACACGACCCGCCTCGGATCTCGCTGAGAAAGGGACGGCCATGATGCTCGCAGCACAGGCTGGACACGCAGACATCGTCGAACTTCTCTGGCCGTATGAGTGCTGTGGGAAGGACGCGAATGACCACAACGCCTATTGGTATGCTCAGAAGGCAGCGAAGAACGGGGAACGGATCCGCGAAATCCTCGACCTCGAGGGCCAAGGGAAGGTTCGACGACGTGAGAATATACCAGCAATTGAAGACATCCTAGGTCGAAAGGAATAGGACATCGCCAGTCTATCGTGGGGACGTGAGCGGTGACTACTGGTGACTAGCCACGTTAGTGTTACAGCGACCACCCCCGTACACCATTGACGTCATCACCGTTTCAAGTTCCTCGTTCGACTACCAACCTCAACGTTGATCTTCCGCAGAACACTAAGATGTCACGATGATCACTGATGGGCTTCGGTGTAGGGTATAGTAAAGACGCCTTCATTATTAAGAGTACTACGTATCGAACGGGCCATATGCCTATTGAATAGCGAGTCGCGTATGGGTTCAATAAGGGATGGGATGACTGATTCATTAAGAAAAATATGGCCTTCGCCTTCCTTACCCAGAATGCACGGTTCACCTCCAAAGATGGGGAGATGAAGTCCCTCTTCGCAGGGGAGGTACAACGGGTGCAGCCTTCCGAGTTCATTAGTATCAAGCAGGCAACCTTGCCTGAGATCATTCCTTATTCGATGATTAATAAGGAGAAGGAGGATGAGTGGTGTAAGGCCATTGGGATTAAGCGGGCGAACTGGGCTGAGTGTGGGGTGACTTGTAAGACCTTTGATGAGCTCGAGGAACGGTATCCATCATCTATCATCAAGGTACTTCAGAAGTCGCTTTCTCACTGCGGGTGGAAGCGTCCTGCGCCCGTACAACAGGCCACCATACCAGCCCTTATGAGTGGTCGTGACTGTCTATGTCTTGCACCAACCGGTAGTGGTAAGTCTGGTGCATATCTTCTTCCGGTCCTTCTAGCACTTGAAGAGCCGCGTACAGATGGTTTTAGAGCCCTCATCTTGGTTCCGACACGTGAGCTTTCTGAACAGGTGACTGCAGTTTGTCAAGAGTTGGCTCCACACTTTAATACAGTTCTTCTGCAACGGAAACCTGCTATTATCTCATCATTACAAAGTTCTCAACGTCATGATATATTAGTGTCGACCCCTTTCACCCTCTTAAGCATCCTTGCAGATAGAATAATCACCCTTGCCGCATTAAAGTTCATTATCATTGACGAGGTAGACTGTCTTCTTGACGCACAGTTCAGTGAGCAAACTGACGCCATCCTCGAATGGGCGCTCAAGCAAGCGGGGCGACGCCCACAGATAGCGCTTTTCAGCGCAAGCGTAAGTGAGTCTGTGTATGGGCTTGTCGATTCGTTCCTTCGTGATCCTGTCCACATTTCTGTCGGAGATGCCGGTCTCCCGACGCAGACAGTTAAGCAGGAATTCGTCTTTGCTGGGCGAGAACGCCACAAACTCTTCACTCTTCAGCACGTCGTTCGAGAGCTAGGAAAGCCTCCAATCCTAGTCTTCGTCTCAAGCGCGCCGCGAGCCTTCCAGCTTTATAACAATGTTGTTAATTACCTCGATTGGCCCTGTTGGTACCTGCATTCAGGCCTAAGTAAGGAGCAACGTCTAGATATCGTGCAAAAGTTTCATAAGGGGGAGTACTGGATGCTTATTTGCACCGACGTCGCCGCCCGTGGCTTGGATTTCGTAGGTATCAAGCTTGTCATCAATTATGACTTGCCTCATACTCCTACACAATATATTCATCGCATAGGACGAACGGGAAGACAGCAGGCAGGCTTGGCCATTAGCCTCTTTACCGAGCAGGAAGCTTCTCTTGTACGAGAATTGGCAACTCTTGCTCAGGAGGGCGGTCAAACTATCCCCGAATGGCTTACTCAATTGAAAGGCTTTAAGGGCTCTCATGACACTCGGAAAGAGCGAGAACGTGCCATCATGGAACAGAACGCGGGGTTACGCGAGCGTCATGCCAGACGTCAGAACTGTGGTGGTACAAGGAAATGGATGGGAAGGTATGATGTCAAGAAATTCCGCTATGATAAGAATACGGAAGAAGCCATGGAATAAATAGTTCATCATTCTAGGGATGATGAGAGAGGACTTACTCTTCGAAACGATATGTGTTGTAGTCCATCCCTTCAATATTGATGGTATCCGATGTATAGAAAAGAGTAGTTGCTATTCCAAGTCGACTAGCCAATTGAGCCACTGAGACAATAAGACTAGCACCCTTCAAATATAGGAATCTTCCTGGCTCTTCTGGACTCTCAAGAAGGGTTTTACGCATATTAATTAAGCGTTCCGTGTAATCTGCAACAAGTGAGTGAATATCAGTCAACTCGCCTTCAAGCATAAGTCGAGCACATAGCACAAGCACACCAAGACTGGAAGACGTTATTCCATCGTTTAAGAGTTTCAGTTCCAAGTGAATCGACGTCATTACAGGAACCTTCATAGCAAAGTGCAAGCATGTTCTAAACGAGGGGCAAGCTGTATCACTACAAAGAAGTTCAGCAAAACGCATATATGTATGACCTGTGACTCCTCGAAGCCAGACCTTTCCATATTGAGCATAACATAATAGACTTCGGGCTATCAATTCCTCATTTGAAGAATTATCAGAATTATGACACTGTTCTATCATATGTGTAGGGTCTGGAGTAAGAGAGTGCTTACTATTGAGGTGGGATAGTGAGGATATGTCTTCTATTTCCGTATGAAGTTGAAGAAGAAAACGATGAAAAGGGAAACATGATCTCATCTTTAAGAACTCAACAACAATATGCCTGATTCCATTGGAAAGATTACTAGCTCCATCCTCCTTCAGACACAGAAAAAGTTCCGAAAGGAGTAAAAGGAGTTCGGCTTCAGTACAGGTCTGAAGCTCCGAACGCCACAGTTGTAACACTTGTAGTGCATATGACTCAAGATTGTGATAGATACGACTGACCTTTAGAACATGTATCACTTGTGCTGTTAAGGGAGCGGATAGAATAACACTTGGAGATGAGAGTATGGAGAAGATTGATAGCCCAGGTACAGAAGCCGTAATTGAATCATCAATGATGCCTGTGGTTAAAGAACTAAAGACGGCTAATGATAAGTATCGACGAATAGCTGCCGTCGCATCCGAAATAGTCTCCTTCATCAAGATCTCGCGATACAAAAACAGCTGATTATATATGCTCTTTATATCATTGCTGGCATCAAGAATAAGTGACTCTAGACTCGGTAGGCCGAGTAGGGCATGATATAGCCCTCGAGCGGCAATCCAACCACGTTCTGTCAATACATCTTCTGGTTCCTGAGTATAAGAAGTAAAGCACTGAAAGCAAAAGGAGGTATAATAAGTTCTATCTACTCTCTCGGCAATCATCGGGAAGAGTCCATAAAGCCGTTCAACAAGTTCTATGTGTAAGTCCATGCGAAGTAATTCAGATAGTATATAAGTAAGGTGAAGAGGGTCTGTACACTTGCCAATGTAGTACTGAAGTAGTTTCTGGACGTCTATTGGGCGCCCTAGGGCCAACACCGTATTAACCCAGGTCTTGAGGTGTGTAGTGGCATCTTCTAACCGATCAGTACCAAAGAAACGATCAAGTAGATTCTGTTGTAAAGATATCGATAATGGAATGGTCCGACAAGCACGTTCTAGGATGAGGGTATCAAGGGGTGAGGGCATTAAAGATGCATATCGTATCCATAAGAGTTCCGAGTTATTATACTCCTTCAATGCTTCCTCGAAAGTACTGGAGGCACCCTCAGTATCGCCTACCTGTAGACGCTCCTCAGCCAACCGAATCCAATTCCCAACACTAGGGACTGCACGAACGATCTGCTCCATCCAAAAATGGAGTTCATTCCTATTGGAGAGTCAAAGGTACTTGGGGAGGAAGGACTGGAGCGTTTACGTGCCTGTTGCCAAAGTATTATCCCGACGGTGCAAACCGAGTCCAAGAAGCTTCTCTTGGAGACATTCTGTGCCTCTCTCGCTAAAGACCAAGAACATCAAAACCATACTCATCTAGGCCAATGATACTTTCCTGCAGAGTAATACAAGACCCAAAACGCATAAGGGGGAAGATCTGCTAGATCAAGATTGAGCTGGTTTCCATTGAGGATAACTTCTTCTGGTCGACGGCCTATCTCTGTCAATAGATTACCAAACACCTTGGCACGAGCTTGTGAGTTAGGAAGGGCTTCAACATAATCACGTAACCTACTAAGCTCCTCTGGGGTTGGAGTTCTACTAAGAGATTCGGGACTAAGATTAGGGATATCTGGAAGCATAGGGAAGAAGGGGTAAGCGCTAGCAAGGACGGCCTTGATCTGTCTTACGCTGACCCCGAGGTCCTTGAAGCTACGGGCCCGAGGATACAAAGTTGAATAAAGGTCTGTCATTAGCCAAAGTACATGTTGCTCGTATTGTTCAAGGTTGGCGACAAGGTCACCGACGGCGACGCGGAAGGCGTTTGAGACGGCAAAAAGACCGCTGAACACCTCCCCCACCACCATGAACGTCGCGGGTGCGAAGAGTGGGAGGCGACGAAGAATATCATAAAGCCCGACTGAGACGGTCATGCTGTAGTCGGACGAGAGGGAGCTCCGGAACGTCACAAATTCCGGGAGGGTGAGCATCTCGGTGACCTTGGTGATGAGACGCGAACGAGTGTCATCCATCAGACGACAATTCAAGAACATATCCAGTTCCCTTACAGCCATTTTTTTGGCCATGTTCGTTCAGTTCTGTATCGTTCACGTCTCGGGCCTAGTCCTTTGGCAAGACACCCCTCAGCCAGCTGGGTATCCCATCGATCAGCTGTTGACCCTCCTACATACGGAGAAGCGTCTCCTAAGCTCTCCGCACCCCATGGGCCAATTGCGCCTATATCATGCACAAAGACGGGACCTTGGACTCTACGCGGTCGGGACGATGGCGGCGTCGAACGTGCACCCCGGCAGTGGGGAGATTGTCGAGGCCATGTTAGATCTCTTCATCATGGGCCATGAGGGGTCTATAAGGGTGTTACCATACGATTATAACCCGGAGGTGTATGCACCGTTTGCCAATACCTACAAAGAGAGCCTCCGAAAGTTTGTCACTCAAAAGATGACAAAACCAACGGTACAACGCTCTCCACAACTCAAGAAAGGAACCAAACAGAAGAATCTGAAGGATGAGAGTCCTAAAGCAGGCGGAGATGACTTTCTTCAGAACTCCGTTATAGACGTCTGTGAAACTTGTCCAGATACTACTCCCAAGGGTAACAAGTGCTCAGTTAGGGATTCATCTACATCATCGTCGTTTTGGGGGCGCTTGGGTGATAGCGTTTTCGGCCGGAAAACTAACGCCGATTTCCTTCGGGATCTACGCCGTAACCTTCTTGATAAGAACGTGGCTGTCGAGGTCTCTGATGAGTTGGTCAAATGCGTTGAGAGGGAACTTGCTGGAGGTGACATTACTGGAGATTCCAAAACACGGGTTCAGAACGTCCTAAGTAAGAATATCGCCGATATCCTCTGTTTTGAACCTGATGCATTCTTACGTGCTGCCAAAGCTGCGACTGAGGAGCGTCGTGCCGGGAAACGTTCTAAGCCCTTCACGGTCTGCTTGACTGGGGTGAACGGCGTTGGGAAGACCACGACGATTGCAAAGCTAACTTACCTATTACGTGAGGCAGGGCTTTCGACCTTGATTTGCGCGTGTGATAGCTTCCGCTCCGGTGCGATTGAGCAGCTCGAAACCCATTGCAATAGGCTTGGAGCAACCCTCTTCACCCAAGGGTATGGAAAGAATGCTAGCTCCATCGCAATGTACGGTGTTAAGGAGGCTGAAAGCAAAGATATCGACGTCTGCTTGATAGATACCACTGGAAGACAATATAATAATGGACCTCTCATGCAAGCACTAGGAGCCCTGCTTTGCGAGAACTCTCCCGATATGACGCTTTTCGTGGGTGAAGCTTTGACTGGTAACGAAGGGGTTGAACAATTGAGACAGTTTGATGAGGCTCTTCGTACGGCCACAGATGGGAAACGCAGGATTGACGGCGTCATTCTGACCAAGCTGGACACCTGTGGAGATAAGATCGGTGCCACACTTAATATCTGTTACGTGTGTCATGTACCCATCCTTTTCGTAGGGATTGGACAGAATTACCCCGACTTCGGGGTCCTTGACCCCAAGGACATAGCCACCCTACTGACGCACAAATGAAGGTGTGAATACGTGCTATTGAGATGCGTTTTTCATATTTTCGTATGTCATATGCCTTACCTCCAAAGCGTCATTCCTGGACTACTGGAGGACCACCATCTCGCCACTCGAGCCAGCCAACACCGAAGCTAGCCGGCGAGGGTGGGTCATCGGGTAGTACCCCCAGCATATCTGGGAAGCGGATCTCAAGCCTATCGCAGCTCGTTGGGACACCACATCGGAGCAGCAAGTCGGAATTCATTGAACATGAGCGGCAGATGCTTTATACAAACGGAATAGGCTGCGACGTCATTGGAAACCAAATCCTTGATCTGGACTGCGTCGCAAACTCCACGACATATATTCCGCAAGTGGAGGTCCTCCCAGCCTTCACATATCCCCATCTGACGCTACGGTACATCTACGTCCCACATACTGGGACTCTAACCGATACACTCAGTTCACTTGATTTGAAGATGTCTTCTCATCGGGCTTCCGAACGTCAGAAGGATTCCTTATCCATGGAAAAGCAGGCCGAAGGGCGCCAGGACGGTTATATTGAAGGTAGTCTCACCATTGCTTCAACGCTTAATGGAGATGAAGCGGCCCACTTAGTTTATAGCTCCCTAGTACAATCAGGATACCAAGATACTCTTCGCCTAAGACTTGGGATTGGGGGGCCAGTTGATCTTGTTCTGAAGGAACGTGGTCGTGATCGCTATTTCACGGGGACCGAACCCTTGATTAATTTCACATCGGTTCGGCTCGCCTTACGAATAGGTGCCTCAGTGGATGTGACCTTCGTACACCGTAGTGCCTTTGTTCACCTATATAGCCACGCTCTTCAAGAGCAGAACTTCATGCATTACAACTACCTTTGTAACGCCGATACGGTACGGTCACATACGTCGGACTTGCATATCTCTTCGGATCAGCTCCTTCGACGTAGTTCTCCATCCAGTCCGGAACTACGACGGGCCTCTTCTTTTGCCATGCCAGTAACCTGCACGCCAGTAGCGCAATCACCAAAGCGTGTGGATGATATGGGGGCGGGAAAACATAATAAGACAACCAATCCCGAATCCAAAACGACCCATGGGCACGGACAATGCATAACGACGGATCAAGCCTCCTTACTCAAGTTGCGTTCAACCTTCGAGGATCTGAGTTGCTCCATCTCGAGTAAGGACTTCCTTGATGAGGGCGGAGGGGTTGATATGCATTCCGAGAAGGGCGATGCTAGTATCTCAGGAGACCTGGCAGATAGCTATAGAGATTACTTGGCCTTCCTTCGTTCCCCGACGTTTGAAGCCATATTGGAGAGTAAGTGTCGTGAGTACACTTTGGACCCTGTTCTCTTCTATCAAGCCAACTTTCAATATATACGGAATCCATCCAGATCTCCTTGCAACCGGAAGCCCGTTCTTAGCCGTGCGATTGGCCCCGGACTTGCCGACATGACCACAAGCCAGGACCACTTCAGTGTTTTCATTGGGCCATTACACCTTTCTCCAAACACCCTTCTAGACGTTAACTTCCGTGAGGAGAAGATGCGGAAGTGGGGGAAGACGTTCTGCAATATGTACGATTATGTCGAGTTTGCGTTTCCACGACTCTTCGTCACCCAGGAACGGTTCTGGATGCAACGCCTCCTGGCCTTGCTTTATAGCTCCCTGGAACGCGAGCAGAACGCCCGTGGCTCGGAGTTCACGAGCGCTCCGACACAGTTCCGGTTACCACTTGTTGTGAGCCACTTCGAAAGCTTTCTTCAAGGTGTTTCTGGTGAGACTTCTCCAAACATCTTCAAGATCGACACTCCAGAAGAGACACGTACTCAGTCGGAGGATTTCCAAGGTGTTAGGATTAGCGATCTTGTAGCCACAACAATAAGCACCGTTGAAGAACCAGTATCGCCGAAGGCCGAGGATACCGCCACACTTGGGGGTCAACTCCCAAATAATGACCTTACCCAGCAGGTCGAGGCAATCAATGCGAAGTCCTTACAACTTGCCGCGGCATACGTTTGTTCTGGGACTCAGGCCCTTACCGAGAAGCAGTTTTCAAAGTATTACTTACGGTCTGTAATAGGTGATGAGTGTCTTGTCCAGTTTGGGTGTACGCTCTCGTTTCCTCAGCTCCAGCTCTCAAACATTCCACCTGGAAGCTACTTAGTCCTTAGCGTCTTCGTAATCAATAGAAAAGTCCTGGCAAAGGTGATTAAGGCGGCAGATTTCGACGAGAGAAACAAAGATGGGCTTAAATTACTTAATCAGAAGCATAAAATGCTTCTCACTGATATAGGAACGGATATCACGGCGACCTATAAGGAGAAGCTTGACGAGCTTTGTAATCAATCCTTATGCCTTGGGACGACCTTCTTCCCAATTCTAGACCATCAGTATGTCCTCAATACAGCTAAACAGCGACTAGCTCTCTGGCCTAACGTGACGGCAACTTCGGCACTTCGTCTCTCACTTTATACTACTCAACCCGTTGAAGATTCACCAGTGGGCAGGTCCATAATAGAAATAACTCCCATGAAGGGTTCTCAAAGGCGTTACGGGATCTCTATTAAGCCAGCACAGCTCACACTTTCTAATGCTCCATATTATAGGAATTCCGTCATGCTAGGTGAGCTTCTATCTCCACGAGCTCAAACCCGCTCCCGTGCATCCTCCCGTAGCTCATCACGATCGGCATCTTCTCGACGTAACACTAATTATTCGTCTCGTAAGGCGTCAACTACGGGGCCTCCAGACCATTTCTTTGAGTACGTCAACCCGCTATATCTAACCCAACAAGGATCAACAGAAGGTGCCTTTGATATATTTCGTCCGAAGCTATTGAAGAAACGATCTGAAAAGGTGGCAGATATAGCTCAGCCACGCCGATCTCGTGCAAAGTCCCCCTTTAGTCGACGTACCCAAGCCCGTATCCAATTGGCGCGCACATCGGCGTCACATTGCGAGGATGATAGGTCATCATTCTCACAGTTCACGTTCTATGACCAGGACTCCTTGATCTCATCTGCACGTCCATCTACTGACAGAAGACGCAGTACCACATTCAGTGAGAGCGAAGATCTGAGTTTAGATATGTCCGGTGCTGGTCCTCGTGGGTTATCCATTGCCGCCGAGTCTGGCCCATCAAACCTTCTTGGAGGGAGTTTAAGCATGCAAGATACAGAATATTACATGGGGTGTATTGCCCTACTGGCAAAGATGTGTCCGGCCTTCTATGGAGACTATGTGACGAACGTTTGCACGAAACTTTTCAGTTTGAGGCAATTCTGCCACTTTCCATTAGAACCATTACCTGACTATGCTATGTCTCTCTTGTGGGAGCATTATAACGTCGCAGTATGCGATCCAACTCTCCTTCCCATTCTGGCACGTACCTTATCCCCACCAGAGTTCCATAGGTATGGACAATTTACCTCTCTTTTGGCAAGCATCAATATATCGGACGTGCCAATTGGAGTGGCGATATCTCTTCTCTCGGCTGCCCAGACGAACACCGTGATCCAATCTTTTTGCATAGATGTACTTCGGACCTTTCCGTCACAAGAACTTTCCTTATATGCAATTCAGTTAGTTGAGCTATGCAAACTTGACGGCATCACCGGTTCTCTTTCGGAGTTCTTAACACGACGCGCAATTGATGACTTTACGGGCTTTGGATACACAATATATTGGTACTTGCGGTGTGAGGCACGAACGAATGTGGCTCATGGCACGAGGTTTGCAACCATGCTCTTCAAAATGCTATTAGAACTCACAGACATTCAGCGCCGAGAAATGATAGTTCTGGAGATCATTCTGACGTGCCTATCCCGTCTTGCAAAGTATATTTTTGCGGTTAGTCAGGATACAACCATCAAGACGCTAGAGGGTCAACGGAAGGTCTCGGAGGTCCTGCGCGATAACCTCACCGTCCTCAATGACAATATTCGAAACCTGTACAAGGCGCTCGACCTGAGCTTCTTCCGGATCCCGATCGATTACCACACCCAGCTGGTATCCATCGATTGCGCACGTTGTCGAGTCATGCCAAGTAAGAAGATGCCGATCATGCTTGCCTTCATAGACATTGATGGTGGCGTCCATTACTGTCTATACAAGCTTCAAGACGACCTCAGACAGGACTGTCTCATCCTGCAGACTTTTGCGTTCATGCGTGAGACATGGTACCAGAACAACTTGACTCTTAGCATGAAAATATATAAGTGCGTTCCCACTGGGGCGTGCGAGGGCTTTATAGAGGTCGTTCCGTTGTCAGAAACCTTGGCTCAAATCGAACACTCCTTCAGTGGAACCCGTGGTGCTTTTGCCAAGGGGCCAATAATGAAGTGGTTATCTGACGTCCTTACCTCCAAGGAGTTACAGGGTGAGGTCCGTGCCTTGGAAGCACGAGGGAATGAGAGACAGTGGGAAGAGGCAAAGATTAGCAACGGGGACTACGACCTTATCCTTCAAGACTTACAAATGGCACCCATCCTTGATTGTACACCTTCAACTGGGCCACAGGAGGGTTCTTTAGGACTTAGTGTCGCCGGCACGGACTATGAGATGGTGGATAAAGGAAGCATCTGTGATCGCGAGAGCATCTTCAAATCAGTATCGCAACTATCATTACAAAGGGAACAGCTTCCAGCACGCTATAATCAGCTGCTGATGAACTACATGTCATCCGTGGCGGCCTATTGTGTCGCCACGTGCATCCTCGGGCTTGGAGACAGGCATAACGACAATGTCATGCTTTGCCAGGATGGTACGTTCTTTCACATTGACTTCGGACACATTCTTGGGAACTTTAAGAAGAAGCTCGCATACGAACGGGAAAAGGGCCCATTCTTCTTCATCCCGGACATGGCCTTTGTTCTTAAACATCATGACTATATGGCAGGAACACATTATGAAGAGAGTTTTGAGAACATCTCGGCAGATGCCCTACTTGTCCTTAGGAGACATGCACACCTTATCATAGACCTCTTCCGTATTATGCTACACGCGGGGATACCGCAATTGGGACGCTTGAATGATCTTCAGTGGATTCAGACCCACCTCTTCTTAGACCTAGACGAGCAAGAGGCACATCGGAATTTCATCAGATTGATCCATGTAACCCAGAAGTCGAAGCGGTACCTCTATAATAACCTCTTCCATCTTATGGCGAATTACAAGTAAATTATGTATAGCCAGATAGTCCCTAACCTGTATCTAGGGAACGTACGGTCAAGGAACTTCGACAGTAGCCCACCCGATTGCCACACATGCGTAAGTGTGGGCGTATACGACATGAAGAGGCCATCCTGGGCGGAGAACTACGTCTTCTACCAGCTCGTGGATCGGGCCACCGTCCCCGAAAGCCAGATGCAGTATATTATCGAGGATAGCGCAGACTTCATCGAGGCACATATCTCGAAGGGAGTGCTCGTACATTGTGGCGTAGGGGTAAGTCGTTCCGCCTTCGTCGTTATTGGATACTTGATGCTCAAGCGCCAGATGAGCTTTGAAAGAGCATACGAGCATACGTTAGCTAGACGCCCATGCATCTGTCCTAATGAGGGCTTTTGTCAATATCTCAGAAAGCTTGATGGCGATTTGGCCACACGGCGGCGGGAACAGATCCGTACTCAGCTGGAACAGGTGGAGGCGTCATTGGAGGGTGCTAAGAGCCTCGCTCTTTCATCAACCACTTGTATGTAAAAAAATGGATCCGAGACAATGGTATAAGTTACGAATTGCACAAACCTTACACGACGCTATACAGAAGCCGCTGCCCCCGTGCCTGATTCGGTCGGTGGCGAACCTCCTGACGTACGCCAAGGAGAAACGGACCGATCGCGATTATCTTGCTCGCTTATGTCGCATATACCTGAATTTGTCCGATAAGGACGCAGACGGGGTGGCCCAGGACGCCGTCTGCGCGATCAATAAGCTCGACGAGATGCTAGCCAACGGGGGAGTCGTCGATACAGAAGATGAGAAGCTCTTTTGCCTTGAGAAACAATTGATGCAAGCGTATGTCAGACCCAAAGTCCCACAGCTCCCTAGCCGCACCTCCCTCAAGGTCCTTCCCCCCATAGATAGCCGCGTCCATCTGACTAGGACTCTTCACCCAGCGATTCTACTCTCGAACATACCCATAGAAAACAATACGATTACAAAGGTTGCAAAGACCTTAGAAGCCTTTGGTGACCTAGTGCAAGTCACCACTAACCCTTCCAGAGGCACGGCAACGGCACAGTTCTCCATGTTGATATCCGCGATCTTTTGTGCACGTGCTTTCCAGACGAAGTCCTTCTTGATCGATTCCCAATACCATGGGGTTAGTGCATGCCTTCTCGTTGAAGCGATGGAGCAAGGGGCCATCCCACCCTCTCCCCTTGCCTCGCAAACGGGCAGCATAGAGTGCGAGCAACTGGCAAGTAAGCCAGTGCGAGCACTCGAGCCAGCAGTGAAACAAGTCCCAAGTGCAACTGGACAGATGTCCGTTGCCGAGCTCCTTGTCCTTAAGGGAAAGCAGGCCGTTGAGCAGGAGCAGAAGCGGACACACCTACTTATCAGTAATGTGCCCGATAAGTATCGCGGAACACAATTCCTAACAACGGGATGTATATTGAACGTGAAGGCCGTACAGAGTGCGGCCGAAGGCCTAGGCCATGACGGAGAGTATTGTATGCTCATTCACATGCATACAGATAAGGCTGCATACGCGTTACTGAAAACCATCGAGAAGAACCGTGAGAAGTTGGGCGGGATTACCGTGAAGTTTTTCGAGGGGAGCCTTACAAACCCTAAGCCCGTAGTATTCTCAAACCCCGCCGAAGAGAGGACGCAGTAAAGCCACACTCGAAAATTCTATTATCTCTGATGTCAATCGATCGGAGACAAGAGACCGTTGGTACCGGTCCTCGGCGGGCGTCCCGATCGCTCTCAGGGGCGACCAAGCCTATATCTTCGGTCACAAAGGATACGACCTTAAGTATCTTCACCCCTCCCGGGTCTGGTGATCCCGAGGCTCAATCCAACCCTCTCTCAATTGTCCCGCCAATACAGCAAGCGTCATACTACTCTTATAAGCCATTAGTTCGCTATATCCTTCCCTGTCCACCCGAGATCTTACTTAACACCATCCCAGGCTTCACTCTGCAAAAGCTACGTTCTGCATTGAAGTTAGATGAAGGCCGAATGGCTGACGCGCTAGAACCAGTCTACCAGCACTTGGGTGCGGAGCTCTGTAACGAAGCGACCTGGACGAATCAATTGGATGCCGTGAAGGCGCTCATTGGTATCATTTCCATTGAGGATGGGTGCAATGTTAGCAGGTCGCCATCCTTTGCACAGTCCTTGACCGAGTTTCTCTTACAGAACCATGGGGCCATTTGTTCATGTATCATTTCACGGCGTTCGACGCTTTCCCGCGAGATTTGCCTCTTCCTAGAGCTATATACCCAGCGGTATGGGACGTATGCGGCCCGGTTCCTTGCGGAGCTGGTAGAGACCCTGATAAAGCTTTTGAACCAGAAGGGAGTATATTATGAGAACTCCGCAGATTCTCTTCTACGTACGATCATCATTTACGCTCTCCCTAAGGCGGCCTTCGGGAAGTTAGTCAAGTCCTGGCAGACGGAGAAGTCCGCACATGTCAAGGCACATATCTTGGAATACTTGGTCCTCTTCATCATCAGTGGAATTCTTCATAGTGAGGCTTACCTTCGAGGCATAGGAAACCTCATCAACAATCGGGACCTTGATTTTGTGGCGAAGTTTGACGTCGAACTTGTCCAAATCTTGTGTCGTAGCTGCGACGAAGCAGTGGCTCGAACTCGTAGCACAGCAAAGACGGCACTTATCATACTCAAGACGCTCCGGCCTCCCATCTGGACGAAGGCGGCACAGCTTCTAGGCACGAAGGCCGGGAAAATAGAGTCGGGAATCAAGGATTGTGTCGCCTCCTATTACTATATCATCGATGAGGCACCAAAGACAAGGAAGGTGCAAGTCGATGCTGCAGATTTCCTTGACTCATTACTTCGTTCAGTATGCAGAATGAAGGGTGTTAATAGCATGGATAGTGCTTACCCTTGGAAGAGTAGGCTCATAGACTCAGAGGAGGAGCTTTTGAGCTGGGAACGTATCGGTATGACTGCCGCACTTACATCCTCATCACCCCCATCGATTTCGACGATCAATGGGGGAACAGGACCAATCCCACGTCGTTCTAGGCCGGGTGGGACATCGGCACCAGAGATTCGTGGCGCACATACGAAGGGACGGGCACAACAGAGTGTATTTCTGGATGAGGGTGATGAGAACTCAGATGATCTTGAGGATGTTGAGGACCTTCTTGCTCAAACGACGGGGAGCATTGTAGGGATGCAAACGAAGTCAACGTTACAAACGAGTAGTGCACGGCAGAGTGTGACTAACAAGAAAACGCCTAATATTGACGATCTTATTAACTCATTATCAAATCCGGAGACGGACCGGGCTGAGATTTTGAGGACAATAGAGGTATGGAACCAACACTTTGAGACGTTGAAGGAGGATTTGGAGGCGTCTTTTCCGCAACTTCTCTTGACAATGATTGATTTAATAAGTACTACAAGGCATGCAGAGGTGGATGTACGTCTTGGGACATTACAGCTTTTGGAACGAATCATACTTGCTCGTGGAGCGGCAATAGGACAAATGTTAGACTTCTTCGCCTTATCGATGTTACAAGTGTATGAAGATCCGGAGCTTTTAGTAAGAAGAGCCGCAGATGCTGTCTTGCTTGCCCTTCCTCGGGTGATTGATCCACGGCTAGTCTTCAAGACTTATGCTTCAATCATTGCTGGTGTGGATGGAGTCATTCTACATGGAAGTCTTCGTCTTTTATGTAAGGCGGCACAACAGTATGAAGATATGGAGGTTCTCTTGAAGGATGTCAACCTTGTCTTCGAAGGTTTACAACGAGCCTTTGAGAACTCGAACCCCGATATCAGAAAGGCCGTTGTTTATTGCTTTGTTGATCTATACTTCCTTATTGGAGAGGACTTTACAGTTTATTTGAATAGACTTACACCAACCCAATTGAAACTGGTGACCATTTATGTTGGAAAGACCTCAACGAAACGAGCACGGCTTTCTGCTGATCAACGATAAAAGTGAACACCCATTTACTCTCTCCCGTTATTTTATAGGAAATAGTCCGGAACCCTACGCGAGATGTGAGGTTGTCCACGACGAGGTGCAAAGTTGAACTGGATGAAGGTGTACTGGATGTTCTCATCCAGTTCCATGATGGCTCCACGGTTCCCACTACGGAAGCAATAGTTCGGTGCCGAGAAGATGGTGACGCATTGCTTATCATGGTGCCATTGATAGCCTTCCATCGTCAATTGATGTGCACGACAAATCATCACCAAATTGTTTGCCTTATTAAAGGTCTCAGTAACATCTTGTCCGAAGGTGTACCCTGCACCACGTGGAGAACGACCCCAGCCGGACTTGATATCAGGATCTGACCATAAACAATCGGCGATAGGACCATCATGTGGGATCTCGGCGAAACGATCTATGTTACGGATCTGTTCCAGCGTGTCAATGCTTGGGCTCAAACCCCCATGGATCGCGAAGAGTGACTTATCTATAAGACAAGCGATAGGTAAGTAATCAAAGACGTCAGTAAAGAGCTTCCAAACCGCTGACGTCCCGTACTTACGTACGACCTCTTCATGGAACCCATAGACCTGAGTCACTTGGCGTGACTCGTGGTTCCCACGTAGCATCGTCACACGATGCCTATACTTAATCTTCAGAAGGATCAGTAAAGTCACACACTCGATTGAATAGTACCCGCGGTCGACATAGTCACCCATGAAGAGGTAGTTCGTATATGGGGAGCGGCCACAGATGCGGAACATCTCGATGAGGTCATGGTATTGGCCATGAATGTCACCGACGACGGTGATGGGTGCCATGATGGGTTGGATGTTCGGCTCCTCGATGAGGATCGGTTTGACCAGGTCGCAAACCTCGCGGATCTCATCCTCGACGAGTAGCTCTCCGCGATACAGGCGGTCGACGTATGCATCGATGTTGGGCATTTTTGTGGCACCAGAACTCGGAATACGTCTATTAGAGGTACTTTCATGAGGAGAGAAGAAGGAGATATATGAAAAGAGGGAGGAGGGAAGAGAGGGAGTAGAAGCAGTGAGTAGTGATGGGCCGGAGAAGAAGATTGGGAAGCATCTTTGAGGAATCTCTTCATGAAGGTGCTTTAAACATTCAGATCATGATCAGGCTTGCTTCTACTTACACAGAATAACGCGTTATAGCTTAAATGACACATGATCAAACTGAAGTCGATGAAAGAAAAGATTAGCAGGAGCAAAGAATGTCCGGGTACCGTTCGATGCGGAGGTGTTGCCGTCGACGATGCATTCGTGGCTTCGATTTCATCTGCCTATCCGCGATCTTAGCTATTTATGTGGGATACTATGCATTACAAGTGGCCTTCATTTGTTCATACTCGGGACGAGTACTTACGCCTTATGTGACCTATACTGTCACAACCGTTCTCTTCTGCCTCTGCTTCGGCCTACAGCTGGCCACTAGCCTTCGAGATCCGGGGTATATGCCATGCGTGACGGAATCCCGACGACAGGATAATGCACCACTTGTTACGGTACATGTTGGCCAAACAATCGCCAACGCCGTCTATTGTTCCTCGTGTAATGTCGCTCGCCCGCCAGGAACCTCCCATTGCAGCGATTGCGAACATTGCATAGTGTACTTCGACCATCATTGTCCATGGATGGGTGCAGACATTGGACTTCGTAATTACAATCTATTCATATGGTCTTTACTTGGAATAGCCATGTATTGCATCTGGACCATCGTTAACGCGGCCATCTGCATCTTTATCCCGAATAATAATACTCTTCTCATCGTCATATGTATTCTATGCTTCCTAGGCGGTGCTTTTGGAACTCTTTTTGGTGGTGGGATGCTCTTTTCAAACCTCGGATTGATTCGGAAGGATACCTCTATCCGTGCATACAAGCGTGGGAGGGCGAGTGCGGCCGAGGAGGTGCGCAACATTAAGGCGAAGAATGAGCTCAATCTTCAAGAAGAAGTCTCGGAAGTAAGCGAGCAACGAACCATTGAATTGCGATCAGCCCTTGGGAGAGAAGGTGAGGATTTCGTCGTCACCACATCCGAGTTTGAGGAGATCTACGAGACGATATCGCGATTAAGAGGCTTTAAGATCAAGCATCCAGGCTGGAGACGAGTTTTCTTGGGGTCATCAATGCCCACGCTCATGGATCGACCCATACAAGAAGCCGAGAAGCTTGCGTGGGTTTGGACCTTTGTCCTTTGTTCCGAGTTCCCTCCCGAATGAGGCTTTATCCTTCAATCATGACGTAGTTAACAAGTCACGGATGGTGATATGCTGTGCCGGACACTCCGAAAACAATTGAGGCCCGAGTAAAAGAGCTCTTCTAGAGATATCGGCCATATCCTCGGAGTGTTGACTGCGAATCATATCATCAAGAGAGACGAAGTTGAGGTTATCAAAGCGACGTTCGAAGAGGACGTTATCGAACGTCGTATAGGTATCGAAGGGACCGGAACCGATCCCAACAACAAGAATACTTATTGGGAAGTTTGAGGCGTCAATGATTGCTTGTGCATCACGACCAGTATCCTCCATATCTCCATCGGTTAGAATGATCAGAATATGATAGTCGTGGGTCTGAATAGCACACTCAATGGCTCGATATACGACGGGGGCGATCGTCGTCCCAATAGCTTGCTTCGCATCTGGAATTGTGTTAAATTGTTTGGCATGCGCTTGATAGCACGGGACCAGGCTCGAACCGGGTATATTCTCGATAAGAAGGTCATTTGATAGCCCGAAGGAGATCAACTCAATATCATCTATGTCATTAAAGGCGGCAATGTTTTGAACTAAGGCTTCAAGTACGAATTGATATGGGCTGACCCCATTCAATCGGTGATCAATGGAAGGGTCATGTAAGCTTTTGGAAGACATGGTACGGCTTTGTACGCGATTTGATAACGTGAAGTCTATTGCGACGATAAAGCGGGCATATTCCATCTTAGCATCCTGCATATCCTTGAGGAGGGAGTCCCAGGTATCATACTCCTGGGTATTGATGGTCAAGGCTAACACCTTGCTCTTATTACTCCCCATGCTTTTTTGCAAGCAAGAAAATTATCACCTATCGCTTATCCTTCACCACCCTTCACTTATTCACTTATCGGGTGCACGTTTAGATGAAGACCTTTTCTACCCTCGAGATGGGCCTTCGACAAATCGGGCAATTCCTGTTTATGAGGTTTTGAGAACAGTTCCAGCAGGCACAACAATGCTTGCATGGATGAAACACGGTGTCTTTCCTTGTTCCAAGACAAATCACACAAGTGTTCTCCTGTTGAGCCTTTTGGGCGACCTGTAGTATCCTGGCTTGTACTAGTTTCAATCCGGCCTCCAGGCGTTCCTTCAATTCGGTTAGATCATCAATGGAATAGGTCTTATCATCAAGAGTGAGCGGAAGGGTATCTGGAAGACGACTATTAGCTTGCGAATTGCGTTCATTGACGTTCTGTGTACTTCTGCCCTGGCTGTAATTATATCTTGCCAGGTTCGACTCCAAGGTTTGAAGCCGTCTAGCTAATGAAGCTCTTTGCTCTTCCTCCCTGGTAAGACTATTAGAGAGGCCTTGATTAATGTCTCGTAAGTCCCGCAATTGCAGGCGTAAACCGGAACATTGCGTCTCATAATGAGAACAGCGTCGAGTACACCTCTCTAGCTCATCAGAGATGTCAGCATTCCGCGCTTCGAGTTCTCGGAGCTGCTCTTGTAGTGGTTGGATATCAACTTTACGCTTATCAGCCTTTCGCTCAATCTGCCGTTGAAAAAGACTAAGGAGTCGAAGAGCATCACTGCTCAAGTTACTATATGGGGAGATGGTATGAGTCATGAAATTGACGATATGAGACTTGAGACTGGTCTGTTCTCTTCGGTTAGCCTTCATATATTCTCGGATGATAGTTGCACATTGGTTGCATTTCTCATAGTCAGGAGAACTGGTATCAATGGCCTCGGCAATGTCAAGGGCTGTCTCATTCAATTGATTGATAAGATAGGCCTCATCCAAAAGCTCCTTGACGACCTCAACATGGCCGTTCTTACTGGCATACATCAACGCGGTCCAAAGCTTCTCGGTTTGTATCCACATCTCCTTCTCACGAAGCTGCCTCACAATCGAGACATGCCCTTGTTCAGCGGCAAGCATGAGTGCTGTCGTCCCAACATCATAAGGCGCGATAGCTCGAGTAGTTTGTATCCCTGCCTCCTCAATCAGAAGGGCGATTGCAGCACTGTTTCCTGCATACGCCGCAAGCATGAGAGCGGTACGGCCGTTCGAATCCTGCTTCCTAATCTCTCCGAGATGTGCCTGGATATCGTCCATTGTCCCGTAACAGACAGCATTCATTAATGGATACTTTTCCACTACGGGATCAGCTCCTGTTGAAGAGGCAGCCTGCTCTAGAATCGTTATTATCTCCGCGTAATCTCCAGTAGTCGGCTTTCCACTCACATCGGCATGATGAAGTGCATACCAGAGTGCATCGTGACCATCATTATCAACCAGGTCATACTCGACCGACCCAAGGATGCGCACCATATCAGGCCTTTTTAAACGCACCGCCAGCATCAAGGCGCTTGTCCCAGGAGCATACCCGAGAAAGGTATTTGTGGACTGCATGCCTCTCTCGTTTAGTAGTAGTCGGACGCATTCTACAGCCTTCCCAAATACAGCATACATCAACGCCGTCCAGCCATTGAAATCTCTTATTCCAAGTTCCCGTCTCGCTAGTCTTCTGGCGCAATCAAGCTCTCCATTCCGCGCCGCTAGCATAAGGGCCGTCCTCCCCTCGTGATCGCAACCTCCCGCCGCCGAAAGATGCCTCTCAAGCTCATCGACGTCCCCATTCTTGGCAGCAAGCATGAGGTCCGAATACTCCATTTCTATAATTTCCCCCTCAATGATAATAAGAGAAGTCCAATACCCATCGCGTTCGGATTAGAAAAAGAATACTGCTCTTCCAGAAAGACCAGACTTGAATGCCAATTCACCTGAATTCATAAGCTCCTTTAAGTAGGCCGGAATGCTAGGCTTTCAGATCACTCTACTTCCCATTCTTCTTCATCTTCTCGGGGTTCATGAACTTGATGCGAGGGCAGCACCCGGGAACAAGCTCCGGGTTCTTCAGGAATTCGTCGTAGACTGCCTAATGGTATTCCTGGGGATCATGTCGTGATAGCAGAAGTTGAGGTATGGAGGTTCGTCTGAATCTGGAGAAGACGGACGACCTTGGCGATATTCGTCGTAACGACCTCCAGCCTCTCCAGGATAGGGATGAGGGGATCAAGCCTATCAGGAAAGAGTTGAGGATGTGACAGACGACTCGTACCAATGGTGACAGGAAGGCAGACAACGAGGTCTCTCCTTCCTGGAACGGCCTCCTGATCGCAGTCTGATGGAGCTGTCTCGAAATCATCTCATCGTTCTCACCCAACGAAGAACCAAGTCCAAAGATTACACGGCCAAGTGACACGCAAACACGCATGGAATACTTCACCCGAATCTGTGGACTCAACGAGAACGAGGTCACGGAACGTATTCTCTTGCCGAACTCTGAACTACTTGATCAGAAGTGTGTCAACAAATCCCCTGTCAAGAATAGCTCTCTTCAAAGCCAGCTTGCCTCTCTCAAGGATGCACACGCTGAGACGGGAAAGGGCCTTCCAGATGCACTGGCTTGTATTGTCTACCTCTTGAGTCCGAAGGACACACTCTCTTGTCCTGCAAGCACACATGCATCTGCACCCTCTGTGCTCCCGACAGCGTCTCGGGGTCTTCTTCGTCCTCCTCGGGGCTCTCTGGGGGTGCCATTGCGGGGATCGTCATCGCCGTCCTTCTGGTCCTGGGGGGTCTCGGGGGCTTCCTCGGTTGGTGGTTCGGATGCAGGGGGAAGTGAGTGAATGGTGAAGGGGGGAGGGAAGAACGCGAGGGCCCTCTCGTGCACGGAAGGAGATGCATCAGGCAACTGCAAGGCGGGGAGCTGCCTCGACCTCGGGACGCTGGGGAAGGTCTGCAAGGAGTGCGCGACCACGACCGAGGCCTCGATCGACGGGACGTGCAGCTCGACCGTCGGGAGCAACACGTGTTCCAATGGTGTCTGCACGGCATGCGACACGTCCGGGACGAAGTTTCTCTTCTACGGGGGGTGCTACAACCAGGCCAGTGGAGGCGAGGGCGCTGCTCTCTGCCAGACGGCATCGAACGGGAAGTGCTCAGAGAGGGCTGATACTGCGACGGGCATCTTCGTGAAGGGGAGCGACTCCAACCCCTCAGGCCTCTACACCTGTGATGATAAGACGAACGGGGTTCCCAACTGCAAGACCTGCACCTCCCCCGCCGCCGACAAGCCCAGGTGCAATGCGTGCAGGACGGGCTTCCTCCCGGACCAGGACAAGTCAGAATGCATCCAGTCCTCCCTCCAGCACTGCCTCCTGGTGACCGATGCTGACACCTGCGAGGACGGCTGCAAGACGTGCGACTCCAGCGACTGCTCGGAGTGCCTCGAGGGCCACCACTCTTCCTCCTCTTCTCCCGTCGTCTGTACGAAGTGCGTCCTCCCCAACTGTGGATCCCGTCCAGACAGCAAGGACGTCTGCACGACCTGCCTCAACGGCTTCCAGGGGTTATGGATGCGATCGGGCTGGCTTATGGGGGCGAGGAGGCCTCAACGAGCGCCCCGATGAGAGCTGTGGGCCTCCCGTCCTCGGTGCAGGCCGTTGGTAGTGGTTAGATGCCCAGAGTGTCGGATGGTATGGGGGGAGCTTCAGTGGAAGGCTGGTGAAAGTGGATGCTTGATGTTCAAAAATGTCCGTTACAGACTTGATGTGGGGGGCCTGGAACGGGGACCTCGAGAAGGTGAAAAAGAACCTTAGTGAGGTTGGAAAGCAGGATGAAAATGGTCAGACGGCCCTGATGTGGGCTGCAAAAGGAGGTCACTCCAATTGCATTCCCCTACTTGAGAAGGAGATTGGGATGCATGATAGTGATGGATGGACAGCTCTAATGTTGGCTGCATACAATGGAAAGGCAGATTCCATCCGGCTCCTCCTGTCTGAGGCGGGGAGTCAGTCGACGAGAGGATGGAGGGGCTTTCCTCCTGGAACGACTGCTCTCATGCTCGCAGCCCACCAGAACTATCCCGAGATTGTCCAGCTTCTCCTTCCCTATGAGCAAGGAATGACTGATGCCAATGATCACACAGCTCAATGGCATGCGAACAACAGTTCAAGGGGAGGAGACTTCAGCCAAGTCAATGAGCTCCTCAAGAATGAGGGCACAAAACGACTTCCTCCACCGGATCCTGAATTACTCAGACTACGAGGGCGCATCAACGAACTCACTACTGAGAACGAATCCCTCAAGAAAGACCTCTCCTCCTCCAAGAATGCACACGAGGAGACAAGGAAGGAGCTATCCCAACTGAATCAGGAAAACTCCTCCCTCAAACAACAGCTCGACAATGCTGTCAATGAGTCCAAGAGGCATGCGAAGATGTGTGAGGACCTCCAGAAGGCCTCTGACCAGAATCAGCCCCTCGTGGCCTATCTTGAGAAGGAAAACGCCAACCGTCAGGCCCGTATCGAAGAACTCATTGCTGAGAAAGCATCTCTCCAGGAGAAATTATCCTTCTCCAAGGAGGCCCTAGAAGAGACAAGGAAGGAGATCTTCTTTCTCCAGAAACAATTCGCATCGTCCAAGAGTACATGCACCGAAGTAGAATGGAATCCTCTCCAGATGAATCGAGAGATCGACCTCCTCAAACAGCAGCTAGAGAAGTACCGGGAGATGTACGAGATCTCAAACAAGAGGGCACAAGAGGCTGAGAAGAGCTTTGTCGAGGTGAGGGGAGAGAACACTTCCCTCAAGAACCAGCACTCAAAGACCATTGAAGACCCATCCTACACCAATACTGACTTCGGTGCCCTCAAGAAAGCACTTGCAGACCAGAAGGCCCAGAACCTCGCTCTCGAGAAGGAGAACGCCCAATTGAGGACCGAGAGTCATGACATGAAAGACCTTCGGAGACGCCTCGAGGAGGTGGAGGAGGAGAAGAGGATCCTCCTCCAGAACCTCGCTGCTGTCGGGGGCATGGTCCTCACTCCCAAAGGCCAGGACCCCTGACTCCTTGAACAGGCAGGACCTGAAGTGCCTGTCACAGCGGGCTAAACCGCCCCCTACTCCTCCCCTCCGATGGCACTGCAACGACGTGCAGGGCTGAAGACGTCCTCTTCGGGCTGCTACCATATCAGCTCGACCCCGTCTGCAAGGGAATGGATAAGACTGACGCCTCCAAGTGTACCTGTGAGGGACCACTTCGACAGCAGTCCCAAGACCTGCAAGACGTGCTTCCCAGCCCTCGTTGCTCGACGATTCCCGATGGCCTCTATCTGAACGGGACGAGCCTCCTGTCCTGCCTCGAGGACGGGGGCCTGCAAGGAGTTGTGACCTGCGCGCTTCTCGGGGGCCGGGCCGTGGCGACGAAGTGCGGAACAAACGACGTTCCGATCAACGGGAGGTGCGAGAAGGCGACAGGATACGCCGGGGTCTGCACAGCCTCGAGTGGGGTCTGCTCGGGCTGCAAGGGGGGCTTCATGCCGGCCAGCGGTGGTTGCTACAGCCCTCGGAACTCGGACGCCTTCGGGCTCTGTGCGGACGGGAAGACCTTCCTTATCGGGGAGAGCCTCGTCTGTTCCGAGTGTCCGACCGGAAGCGTCCCCATCAACGGGACCTGCACGGCCCTCCCGTCGTCCCGGTTGGGAGAGTCGACCTGTGTCCCCAACGGGGGGAGGACGGCCTGCTCGGGGTGCAATGACAGCAACGGGAAGTACTTCCTCCTCAACGGGGGGTGCTACTCGACCGATGACACACTCGGTCAGAAGGTCTGCACCACGGCCGACAACAATGGAGGCTGCACGACGCCCGCCTCGAACTCCGGCTTCTACAAGGACGGCTCGAAGGGCTTCGTCCCCTGCTCGAACGGATGCAATGACTGCGGAACAGACGGGAAGACGTGCACCGGAGGCTGTGTCTTCGGACACTACTCCGACTCCAACTCCTGCAAGGCTTGCTCGACGGTCATCGATAACTGCGTGGGGTGCACAGGAGCCACCGCCTGCACCCTCTGTGCGAACGGACAGGCCCCGACCGGCACTCCCTCGGTCTGTGCTCCCGACAGCGTCTCGGGGTCTTCTTCGTCCTCCTCGGGGCTCTCTGGGGGTGCCATTGCGGGGATCGTCATCGCCGTCCTGCTGGTGCTGGGAGGCCTCGGGGGCTTCCTCGGTTGGTGGTTCGGATGCAGGGGGAAGTGAGTGAATGGTGAAGGGGAAGGATGAGACGGGGGTGGTTCGACCTTCACCATCCCGGGGGTTGAGGGGACGTTCTGCAAGAAGTGCAGTGACACGAGTCAGGCCCCGATCGATGGGGCTTGTGCAGCGAATCCGACTAATACTGTCTCGAGTGCTACTTGTGGTAGTGGTGCCTGTACAAAGTGTGGAGACTCAAGTACGGACTACTTCCTCTTCTATGGTGGGTGCTACAAGACGGACACCTCTCCCGGAAGCACTCTCTGCAAGACCGTGGTTGCTGGGAAGTGCACCGTTCTCCAGGATAACTCCCCCGCCTTCATCAAGAGTGAGGTTCTCTACCTCTGCAGTGACAACTCGACAGATGCAGGAGGAAAAGAGAACTGCAGGACGTGCACCTATGCGGCCCCAACTCCATCAACTCCCGACTCTCGTACTGGAGAAGTCTTCACCTGCAAGTCCTGCCTTCCCGGCTTCGGCCTTCTTGCCGACTCGACCTGCACGGCCTGCACCGTCCAGAACTGCAAGACGTGCTCCTCCTCCGCCTGCTCCGAGTGCGCTTCCGGGTTCGGGCCCGTCTACGACTCATCCCTCGTCATCACGAACTGCACCTCCTGCCCCGCAGACTGCACCGAGTGCGCCGACCAGGGCTTCTCGACCATCTGCGAGAAGTGCGGAACGGGGAAGGTCCCCATCGACGGGAACTGCTCCACGAACTCGAACGTCTGCACGACTCCATCACCCCCAGACGGGACCTGCTCGTCCTGCAAGAACGGGTTCCTCTTCTACCAGGGCGGGTGTCTCTCCCCCCAGAAGGCGGCGGACCTCAAGGTCTGTGCCCTGGGAAGCCAGCTCCTCGTTGGGAACACGACCGTCTGTACCGAGTGCAAGGGGGGTTTCGTCCCGATCGACGGGGAGTGTCTTCCGATCAAGCAGATCAACACGGGGACGACGAGGGCAGGTCAGAACATCTGCCTCGACGAGAAGGGGAACAAGGTCTCGAACACCGCCACGAAGTGCGGGGCCTGCATCAGTACGACAGTCAACACCAACAACTACTTCCTCTTCAACGGGGGGTGCTACCCCATCCCGGCCTCGGCTTCGACCCCCGGGACTTCGGTCGGGAGCAAGCTGTGCTCATCGGCCTCCAACGGGAAGTGCACCGCCGCCCCGACCAGCGGGGGCCCTTTCCTCGTGGACGCGAACGGGACCTTCACCCCCTGTCCGGCCGGCTGTGGGGTCTGCACCTCCTCGAGTGGAACCACCACCTGCACGTCCTGCGGCCTGGGGTACTTCGGAACCGCCCCCAACTGCACGGCCTGCCCTTCAGGATGCACGGTCTGCACGAAGGACGCCTGCACGACCTGCTGGAATGGAAGCGGCCCCGACGCCAATGGGAAGTGTCCCTCTCCCCCCTCCTCCAGCTCCTCGGGGCTCTCGGGGGGTGCCATTGCGGGGATCGTCATCGCCGTCCTGCTGGTGCTGGGGGGCCTCGGGGGCTTCCTCGGTTGGTGGTTCGGATGCAGGGGGAAGTGAAGGGAAGGGGCGACGTGACAAAACGTACTCCTGATGAGGACTAGACCTCTCCTGCTGTCTTTGAGGCCTTATCTGAGGAGAAGTACCTCCTGACCGTACTGGGGAGAGTATTAGCCTATGCCACCCAATGGCACACTGCACTCAAGGTCTGCGCGGCACAGAGCACGCCATCCGGAGAGGAATGAGAAGGGATTCACAAGTTAGTCATGGATCTTATAGCCATGGAACATCCTGACGACGTCCGGGTCGTAGTGATTGTACTTGTCGACGAACACAGACGTATTTGTGTCCAGCTTCGCGATCGCCTGCATATCCTCGTCGGTCAACTTGAAATCCCAGATACCACGGTTCTCGACCATACGGCTCTTGTTGACGGTCTTGGGAATGACCACGACCCCACGTTGGACGTTCCAACGGAGGGCGACCTGGGCAGGTGTCTTTCCGTACTTCTTCCCGATGGATGTAAGGATAGGGTTGGTGAACAGATCGGACTTCGCACTGGCCAGAGGGCTCCACGCTTCAGGACAGACACCATAGTGCTTCATCTCCTTCATTAGATCGTCTCGGTGATAGAAGGGATGGACCTCCACCTGGTTGACAGCCGGGATGACACTGACCGTCTCACAAAGGTCCGCGAGCATATGCGGATAAAAGTTCGAGACTCCAATGGCCTTGATCTTTCCCTCACGATATAGCTCCTCCATTGCCCGGTAGGCCTCGAGATACTTCCCGAAAGGCTGGTGGATCAGGTAGAGGTCAATGTAGTCGAGCCCGAGCTTCTTCAGCGATGTCTCGAAAGCCTTCTTCGTGTCCTCGTAACCGTAATCCTGCACCCACAGCTTCGTAGTGATGAAGAGCTGCTCGCGGGGGATGCCGCACTTCCTGATTGCAGCTCCAACCGCCTCCTCGTTCCTATAACCGGATGCAGTGTCGATGAGTCGATACCCACTGGCGATGGCGTCGAGAACAACGCGCTCGCACTCCGCGTGGTCGGGAATCTGCCACACACCGAAGCCTTCGAGAGGCATCTTCACCCCATTGTTCAGGGTCACTGTCTCCGCCATTCTTTTGTTTCTTCCGTTAGCCTAGTGCCGATCAAATTGATTTCTCGAATCTGCTAGAACGCTGGCACCGGAAATGCAGTATAGAACGATCGGGACCTCACCTGGAAGCTGACGACAAGAGGCCCCGATGTGAACGTCGATAGCATTCAGTACGCGCTGTAGATGAAGCCCTGGCGTTTTAATGCTCCAATCGCGAAAACATTCTATCTTCTTGGTATGTAAGAGAGGCCATTTTGAAGATCCTCACGGAGTCCTAAGCGCGCATAGTGCTTGAACCGGGGCCCATGAGCAAACGAAGGCTACCGATGTACGAAATGCTGTCACATTCCACTGTGGATCCGAGTCGTCTCTCCCCGTCTGGGCGGTTTATCCCCTTATTTCGCTCGGTACGGAGCCGATTGAGTGAATGAATGATTCCGTTTGTTATGAAAGATCACTGCTGCTGATAGCCGAGGCGTTCCTTGGGCTGGTGGCGCCCTCTCCTTTGCGGAAGCGTCACCACCTGTTCAAGAGGTGGCACATCCCGACCCGTCCTCTCGCCTAGAAGACAACCTCTAAGCGATGGTCGACCACCCTCCACCGGAATCGGAGACGAATTACGTGCATGCACACCCCCACGTTCTTCTACTGGAGTCCTCGAATGATACAGAAGGAATTGACAGATAACAAAAAGAATCGATGCCAATCTCGGAGTTTGCCAAGCAGTACTACGAGAAGATGTTTCCGGGGAGTGCGTCCAGATTCCTGGAGACAGACCCAGAGTTCAGCGACCTGTTCGAGAACTTTGCATTCGACGAAGTGATCAACATGCCTGAAATAGGAGGTAGAGAACTCAACGATCGAACACGCCACATCGCCATCCTGGCTACTGCTCTGGGGTGCCAAGGGATTGACACGTTCAGGGTCATGTTGGCAGCCGCGATGAACTCCGGAGTGACGCCTGTCGAAATCAAGGAGATCATATACCAGGCCGTGCCGTACCTCGGGATCGCCCGAGTGTTCCCCTTCTTTGCTGCGGTGAACGAGTTCCTCAGGAGCAAGGGCGTTCCCATCCCTCTCGAGAACCAAGCGACGACCACCTTCGAGACCCGTCGGGAGGCTGGGTCCCAGGCACTAGTGGAGATCTTCGGTGACAGTATGCGCGGCTTCTGGCAATCAGGCCCGGAGGAGAGTCGTCACATCAACTGTTGGCTGACGGACAACTGTTTTGGTGATTACTATACACGTAAAGGCCTGACTCGAGCCGAAAGAGAGCTAATCACGTTCTGTTTCCTTCTGGCCCAAGGAGGCTGCGAGCCCCAGCTCACCAATCATGTCTTGGCAAACATACGCTGCGGAAACGATAGACTATTCCTGATAAAGGTCGTATCCCAGTGCGTCCCCTTCATCGGATACCCCCGTTGCCTGAATGCGTTGGCATGCGTGAACAAGGCAACTGAGCAGAAGTGAATCAAATATTTTGACGCAGGAGGACTTGGGTGGTCATGAGGATATCTACGACAAGTGGAGAGGTGTAGGACATGGTCCCGAAGGTGAGAGTCTCGGTCAAGAAATCCCTGATATTTGACAGGAGAGGACTGAAGAGACGGCAGAGTATCTGAAGAAGGAACCTTATCCTAGATCTTTGGCCCCATCCCCTCTCCATGAACGGTGCCACGAACTGGAGGACCGTCCTCATCTGTTGTGGCCCAGCTCTCCAGTGGGCACTCTACATATGCTCCCTCATAGATCACCCGTTCACACAGGAGCCACTACACTCTCCTTACTAACGAGACTAGCCTGTCCAGCGTGCCTCAAGGACCACGGCCCGAGTTCAATGCCGCACGCTGATAAAGGATCAGGAAGCTTTCCTGATGATGAGTGGGTGTGACTAGTCCACCAAGCACAATATCAGCATAGTCCTGGACAAGGGGACGCTATGGTCCTCTCAATAGCAGCGAGGAGGCTATCCTTACCCATACTCTCTCGAAGGGCGTTGATTCCGGCGAGTGAGAAGGCCCAATCGATTATCTCTCGTTCATAAGGATTTGGAGACAGAACTTATCAACTGGTTCCATCATTGGCATCCAGATTCGACAGGAGTGTTCCGATGTCTCCGGAATGGGTAGACGCCTCCACCACTTCTTGCAGCTCCCACAGCATCGAGATAGCTCTCGAGGCCTCTTACATGAGAGAGGAGCGCCCCAACCTGGATCGTATGCGCAGATGACTACGTTCTTGCCCCTGGAGACGGCAATAGGATCGATATTGGCTCCAACGATAGTGAGAGGGGAGGTTGCGTCAGTGAGCAGCTGCACTAGCGAGTGGCATTGCGACCGATGATCTCCTTCAGAATGACAGAGCTGACGAGGCCTGAGACGCTGAGAGAGGACACTCTCATTCTCTTAGAAGTGGAAGTTCTGCAGCTATAACGTCCGGAGGACCGCATGAAGGGCACCTTACTACTAGTCGGGCAGGGAGGCATGATGACTACCCTTCCCTGGTGGCATGTCCCCTTTCTGAGATTTAATCATGAGTGAAGAAGCTGGTGCACTGATCACCCACTTCTATCAGGCCTTTCAGCGCCTCGATGCCGAAGCCATGGTTGCCTGCTACACCGAAGACGTGGTGTTCAGCGACCCGACCTTTGGGGAGTTACGCGAACGTGATGTTGGTGACATGTGGCGGATGCTAACGACTCGGGCCAAGGACTTCTCTCTGACCTTCGATAGTATAAGTGCGGATGGACACAGTGGCAGTGCTCATTGGGTGGCGACCTATCTGTTCGGTAAGACTGGCAGGGTCGTGACCAACGACGTCCAAGCACGCTTCGTCTTCCGTGAGGGAAAGATCTGCGAGCATCATGATCACTTTGACCTGTGGCGATGGTCACGTCAAGCCTTGGGCATCAGGGGGCTGTTACTCGGTTGGTCCTCGTTGGTACGAAAGGCTGTTCGTACGCAGGCGTTGAAAGGGTTGAGAGGGTTTCAGGCGAACAGAGAGTCATCTAGTGTGACTGGCTCGGACCAGATGCCCATGAATAAGTAATATCACACTTCGACCTTGTGCAGAGTGGAGAAAAGAGTTCCCTCTTAGAGTTCTCCTGTCCCCCTCTTCAATCAGAGGTAAGACAGGACTTCTCCAATGAGATCCGTTTGAGCCTGAGGCTTCCAGCGTCCAGAGATGTGTCTACATCATCAGAAGGACCGACCCTCCTGGTTGTGTTGATCTTCACGCACACGTGAGAAGAACCGTTCGTCGTCAATGGGAGGGTGTCCTAACAGGGGCTCAGTGTCATAAGCTTCCTAGGGCTTCCCGTCAGCACATCCTTGGCGGTCTTCTGCCTCCCGACCACCTTCTCCTTCCAGGTTCTGTCACTGGCAGTTCGAGCACATACGCCTCCCTAGCCTTCTTCTTGTACAAGAAGGAACCGCACCTTCACGTGTCGGTGGGTCTGTGGAGGTTCCACTTCCAGTCACCCTGAAAGAGGTTGCAGGTGGATATGAAGGCGGGCCTATCCTTAGAGGAGCGATCCCCTGACGGCCTACATCTGACCGTTGGAGACGGATGTGCGGATATCGTCTCGGGAAGAGATACTCGGAGGTATCGCGAAAGCGAAGAGGGCCGTCTTCTCCCCTGGGTTCCGTGCAGCGCGCAACGATCGGGGTTCCCTTTCTCATCGTAGAGTGGGCAGTACCATGCTCCGGAGCTGCTGAGCGATAGCTCTGGTCCTTGAAGTCAATCGTGAGTTCTCAGACCGGCTCCCTATCGAGCTACATCAAACGAAGACGAGGGAACTGAGACAGGGAAACCCCTTGCCGCTTATGTCAACGCAGATGGTCGTGCCATCCCACAGGTGGCTGGATAACTGATTGGGTCAAGTTGTGGGAGAAGAGCCTGATCTTTCGGAAAGTGACTAGTATTATCTTAACTGGATATATTCAACCCATGAATAGCTCTTCAGCGACATCTTATCCTACAATATCCATATGTGCACCGAACTCAACTACATCTTCACGGTCAAGCTTCCAACTGACACGAACCCCAATAAGTGGACGCTCCGTGGTGCTGCGCTCCTCTGCAATACGCAATGAGATGCGTGAGTGAACAAAAACTATGTCTTCGAAGCTCTCGCCCGATGCTGCTTGGGACACACCAGCAGAGACGTTGATGACGGCCGAAGACTTACACACAGAGCCATTCGATGCAATTCCATCCAGTCTTAAAGCAATACCCCATGTCGCCCGGATCTTCGATTCAACCGATCCAATTCGTCGGATGTATGCGCTCAGCACCTCCGGGAAGCTTGAGGTGACTCCTGTCGAGCTGTGCCTCCTGAAGGAAATTATGGGCCTCCGAGACCTGGTCGCTGCGTTCCTTGAATACGAGGCCGTTTGGGACAACCCGAACGCAGAACTGTACTTCCGTAGTCTCAGTTACCAGCGCCTGAATGAGACCATGATCCTTGCGCTCCAGAAGCACCTAGGGATGCAAGGGGAAGCTCCTCCTACCATCTCCACCAGAGTCATGTCCTGCTCTATTCAGGCAACTGAAATACCATCCACCAGCCAGAGCAATGCAATTGTCCAAACGGAGCGCATACAAGGCGTGGATGTAGGTTCCCAGACTGTACCGATTGAGACCCATGCCCGTGCATCCTTGTCCCCGGGCGAGGACTCACAACTCGGGGTGCGCGTCCCACCCGTACTTCCCCGATCACGGCCCCCTAGTGCACACAAGCCTCACTTATCGATTCGTAGCACTCGAAATGCCCCACACCTCGTTAGACAGCTCCCGGAGATCTCCAACGCCCCGAACATCCCAGACCATCGCGTCAACCCCGATGCTCTCTCTGAAACCTCTCATGAGTCATTCAGTGGTGACCCGGTAGTTCGCGAGTTCAGACGGCCAATGAGTGCAACGTCTCGAAGAGATCGCGATGGACCTCTTCACTCATATGACGGAGTTCTCAACACGTTGTTGGCAACGGTCATGCAGCGCGATCGTGTGATCGAGAAGCTTCACAACCAGGTTCTGCTCCTACAGACCGGCGGAGGCGCAGAAATAGACCTAACTGGCTCTCTCCATAGCGAGATGAACGTCATTGATGGCGTGCGTGACTCGCAAGGGAATTCTGCTTCGAGTTATTCGAACGACGGCTTCCATATCCGTCCTGTAATGCAGATCATCAGCTCCCGACCACAGTCAGCGCCGGGTCACCGTTCGTTGGATGGTGGGGAGAAGATTACCGATATCCCCGCGAATGCGGAACTTGTTCCTCGAGAGGTGATGTCGAACATCCAGAAGACCTTATCCGAGAAGGATCGGGAGCTTGCCGAGAAAGATGCGCTTATTCATGCCCTTAGACGCGAGGCGGATCAGATACGGCACAGCACACAACCTGTTCTTCCACCAGCGCGGCCACAGACCTCTCCACAGAGACCCACGAGCGCCCTAAGTACGGCCTCGATCAAATCAGCACTTGATCTTGAGACAAAGGTTCTTACTGTCCAGAACGCAGTCCAGGCGGTGGGGCACGTCGATACGACCGTCGCAGGTGTTGAAGAGAGTAACATAGCGTCACGTCTCGCAGAACAAAAGACCCTCCTCGCCACAGCCGAGGCGTCCCTTGCTCGGCTCAAACGTTGCGTCAGTGCCCGTAGCGGGAAGTGAAGGCCTCTTTACTCTAGTCCTTCTTGGTCTCGATCTCAAGCTTCGAGCCATTGATCGTCAAGGCCTCGAAGATAGTCTTGAGTTGAGAGAAGTTCTCCTCAGAACAAAAGATGTTTGCGGATAGCCCATCCCTCGAACTACGGGTCTTCGACTCGCTAATCATCCTCTTGGCGTCAGAGGACTGGTCCGTGAGTGCAGCAATGATGTTATCGAAGGCAATTCCGGGAGGGAAGCTTGAGATCTTGATAGTACACGGGTGTCTCGCCGGCTTATCAGTCCTCTTCTTGGAAACATCCTCAGACTTGGGCTTCGAATCCTTCTTGGCGCCCTTCGATGCATCCTTCTTCTTATCGGACACAACTGGAGCACCTGACTTACCCTTATTGGAGTGAGTAGCCGCTCCGGTCTTTGAAGAGACACGTTTGTTATGTTCCTTCTTTGATTCGGGGTCAATGAAGCGAACACGGACTATGCAGCCGGGAATGATCTGGACGGCAGAAAGGGCCTCATAGATGGGAAGGATATCTTTCCCCGAGACGACGACGTGGAAACGAGCATTAAGGAAGGGACGACGGTCCTTATTCTTAGAGGGCCTGATGGTAAGGACGTTCGACCTCCCGTTGATTGTGGCGCCAGTAGAGTCCCTGATCTTGTCGGCCTTGATGGCATCAAAGACATCCTTGTAGGTGTCACGTTTAATGCTGATCTTGAACTTGTGGGAGTCGCAAGAGGTGATCTTCGAGACGGCGGCAATAAGGAACTCGACGGCCTTCTCCTTCACAGAGAACATATACGGGGCAGTGATGGCGCAGATGGCATGTCTCTCGGGAGAGTCGATAGGGATGGCGCTGCCCTCGATGTCCTTCTTGAAGGCCGCTAGCCTTCTCTCGTTGTACTCACGGGCGATATCCTTGGCGTCCTCGATGTCGAGAGATACGAGGTCGACGGTGGCATTGGGAAGACGACTCTTGATACCCTCCTGGATGCTCTTCCACCCATTGCAGACGATGACGTCCCCATCCCTCTCCTTGATGCGGGGGTTCATGTAGTTTTGCTCCTTGCACGCCTCAAGGATGCAATCCCGGATCTCGGAGAGCTGCATCGAGCGGATCACAATCGGCATTTTGATTGTGCGGGGTTTATGTGAGGTCGTTATCAAGAAGCAATAGAAGCTTATCCATGTTGAGCTCGTCCGCTAGCCCCGAGGACTCTGTGGACTCGGAGCTCTCGGAGCCCTTTGCAGCACTGATTGGCTTAACGTCTGTCGACCGGACGTAGCCGGCCAAGAGTGTTTTGGTAGGGTTACTGGCGAGCTTCTTGGCCTCGGATGTCAAGTTCTGAAGGAAGACCTCAGTCGGGGTTATAATGCATTGTAACTGAACAAGCCACTCCTGTCGAGAAGGCCAAGAGGTATCTGCTCGGAAGGAGTGTAAGGCTCTTGGGTTTTGATGACGAAGAGTATGAAGAAAGGAGATTGGAAGCCACTCTGGCGCTAGATACGGGATGGTGGAAAAGTATTGAGCAAGGGTGATATATGGCTTCTGAAACGTTTGAAAGGCCTGCCTTAGCCCTTTGTTCGGCTTAAGAAGGTCTACTTGATATTGTTCCGTGATATAATTTGATAATTTCACCAGTCGTTTTGTCTTCTTGAACATTTGTATCGAGAGTTTTGATACCTTTTCATCATCGTCATCATCAAGGGCCTCATCACTCTGTGAGTCGAGTAAGCTAATTGAGACGGATTCCTCTAGGTCATTAATTTCATTGGAGTCTGTATGACATAGGATATCGACTTGAGGTGCTGTACAGAGGACTTCCAACGGTTCTTTTGAGAGTGCGTTCAAGGCCTCTTTATAAACAGGGGTTAGTGTCCAAAGAGATCTTTCTTGATAACCACTATAATAATTAATTAGAACTTTACGAGATATGGGTTTGTCAAAGCGCTCAATGGGAGTGGCAACAGGCATATCAGGAAAGTCTATCATGGTGGCCATTACAGATCCAAGAAGAGTGCAGGGGATTGGAGTATCCATTTCTATACCTATAAGATAATCGACTGAGGATGGTTCAGTAGTGGGATGTAGATCTCCATTATTGGTATGGAACCCAATCATCCCTTTTCCACGGCGTGTATCAAAGAGCTCACCTAGGTCAAGGGTGGTGCGGCGTACTTGAGCGATTAAATACGGGAGTGCAAGGATTATTCCGGACGATTCGAAGACTAATGTAATTGCCTCTACTAAGGATCTAAGAACGACGAGATATGCCTCTTCAATGACCATGTCCTTATATTTGCAAGAGTCGCCATCGGCTATAAGGCATGGAACTGTACCTTTAGATAGTTCGGTAAGAGGTGAAATGATGATGTCTATTGGAGGACAAGCCGGCTGCATCCCATGACTTATCTGGACTAGTGGCTCAATGATATTGTCCTTAGCAAAAATGGTCAAGTGTACTGAGTCGGCTATAAGAAGATACCCTTTCCAATAGGAACTCACCGTCGCGGAATAATGCGTTCCGAAGTGTATGAAGGGAGGTTTGATGTACTCCACCTTCAAGTCAAGAGGGGTTTGAGAAAGAGCCCTTCCTCTTTGAAGCTGATGAAGATACGTAGAGATCAATTCAAGAGGCCTTAATCTTACGTCGAACCTGAAGGAGTGCAACCTATCGCCAAAGGCTATTATGAGGCTCATCGTTGATGGATTAAATGCGGGCAATGCGCGTGGAGTCATCGCCTCGAAGGCCTTCGTCCTAGTGAGGCTAAAGAAGGGTGTAGGCCTTTCCAGTTGGATAAGATTATTGACGAAGACCAAAGGCTGATAAATAGGCTCGACATCAACTTCAAGCCTTGCAAGCGCCTGAGCATAGGCAAGAACATCGTCGACGACGGTTAGAAGCTCCACAGCGCCAGACCAGTGCGTAATACAGAAGAAAAAACGTCGTGTGATGGCCTTTGATGGTGCGATGTTTTCGGCCATGGTTACTCGACAAAACCCACGGGTTTGTGAGACCCGTTGCATCAATAACTGAAGGAAAAGACCTCTACCCTCAACTCCTTCGACGGATATTGAGGTTAACGAGGGCAATGAGGATAACGAATCAGGTAGTTTTGAGATGAGCCTTTGTAGACGCGTGGTTTTGTCTCCAAACTGTACTGAGTAGGCATAAATTGCATATACCGTCTGTATAATAAGAATATCGGCATGTAATTGTACCTGACAAATGTGGTGCGGGAACCTTAACTGCACGTCACAGCCGGGCACCTTTAATGCTCTCACGATTAGTAGATATGCGGACTCAACGTATACCTGGAACGACTCCGTACGCGCGCAGAGCGTTGAGATGTCAAAGGCCTCAAATCTGGAGGCGGGTATGCGGCCTAAGGATACATTTCTCAGGATGCTTGCTTCTTGGATTAAGTCCTTTGAGATGATCATATTATGAACAGTAGCTCTTTCCTTGAATGGTTTGATAGTAAAACAACGCGTGGGAGTCATGGGGCGTCCCTCCGGATATACACCCTGCACCTCTATATCTTGAACGAAGACACGTTGAACCGAGGGGATCATCCCTTCCGTAGTTCTCAATACCTGGCCGAGTTGCCCGAGAGCGGCACAGGGGGTGAAAGCATCCAGCCAGATTGGGTGCCTGTTGGCCAAGGAGAGACGCATTTCTTGAGATTCTCTTTATAATGGGTATTCCATTCTCTTGATGATGCAATTATGAAAAGTAAGAAGATGGATGACCTCATGATGCAGCTGTTCACCCTCCCGGACATCTCGCAAGGCGAGGAGCTAGTTCAGGAGTACGCCAGGAAGCAGGTCCCCCCGCAAACCCCCTTCATAGATTCTAGTCATTGTCAACTCCCAAACCTCCCAATTAGCCGGGCCACTAAGCTTGATAGAGGGGCGGTCCTTGTCGAGGCCTTCATGCGGACGCTTCACTTCCAAACGAGTCGAAGCAAGTTGATCTGCAAGTTCTACTTGGCTGGGAGTTGTAAGAGGGAAAATTGTCCATACCTTCATCCACCACGGGATTGAAGCGGGTATGCTTGTAGTCAGATAGCACACGACGCATGATGCATGTTCGACCCGTAGAATGAGTAAAGACAAAGTTTATATAACCTCCTCAGTATTGCGTCGGTATCTTGGTTCCTGATGGTAGAAGTGTGTCAACAATCCTCTAAACTGTCTCAAGTGTGCATAGAAGTGGTAGTAGGCAAGAAGATTTCCATTAAAAGGATTCTTCTTATCTTCTTGGTATGTAGATCGTCAAAGTAACACTTCGAGCTGGCTGGTTTCAGTCCTGACCCTGTCCTCTGACCTCGGTGTTCTATGAAGTTCCATCTGCTCCATCTGTTCCTCCCAGATCCTGGAAAAAGCACCTCATCCTTGCTCATTAATAGGTAAATGATAACTTCAAATTTACACAAGATGACCTCGTTAACCCTCAACGCCTGGTTCTCCGCCTGCGCTGCGCGCGACTACGACACCGTCAACAAGTGCGTCCAGATCTTTGCCCGTAGCAAGGACGCATACCACGAAACGGCTCTCATGAAGGCGGTACGCGCCAGAGACCTCGAACTCGTCAAGCTCCTTGCCCCCCATGAGACCGGTATTACAAACGATAAGGGCTACACCGCGCTCATCATCGCCGCGATCAATGACCAACCGCTCTTCTGTGAGGCTTTGTACTATTTCGAAGCAAATGACGCGTTACCGGATGGGCGTACAGCCCTGATGATGGCCGCGACCGTTAACGCCAACCGTGCCGTTGCATACCTGGCTCCTCTTCAGGCTCGACGGAGAGACGAAAACGGCCTTACCGCCCTCATGTTCGCGGCCGTCCACTCTAGCCCAAAGACCGTCCAAATCCTTCTTGCATACGAGCGTGGCCTCGTATGTGGGGTCAACAAGACCGCGCTCATCCTAGCAGCTGAGCATTATCGGAGAGACATAATCTGTCAGCTCTACCCATATGAACATGGTGTCGTCCCCGATGCGGAAGCCATCGCGCTGAAGCCATATAAAGACCTTGTCGAGAGGTTAAAGGGTTGCTTCGCGAACGCTCTTGACCAACGCATAGGCGAGGAACCCTCTCATATTTCTCCTCCTGAATCTCTCAAGACGATAGCGCGGGCCTTACATGACCTCTCGCATGACCCTGGAAATAAGGAGAATGATCTCTCTTCAGAACCGGAGCGGAAACCCGAATCACGTCGGTCATCCTATCAAGCACCCACCGATGCTGCTAAAGTTCTTTCCCCACGTGATAGTCGGCAATCTCAGTCATCGTCGTCCCTAGAAGCGGTACAACCCAGACGTCACTCTTCGACCAGTCGTATGAAACCAATTTGTTCGGTGATTTCTCAAGACGAGCCATTAGACGCGGATTCTTTACAGGCCGTGCGCGAGTCCATAATAGTAACGACGGAGAAAACTAATGTCTCTCAAACCCAGACACGGTCTCTCGAGATTTTACTCGAGGAGAAGACTCGTAACGAGGAACGGCTTCTTAAACTGAATAAGGAAGCGGGCTTGGTCATTGAAGGGCTCCAAGCCCGTGTTCGGGCCCTACAGGACGCCGGAACCGACGTCAACACGACGGGCGATCGGAAGCAGGGACGAGCGCTCACGTATATAACGGCCCAGGTGACCTCTTTGAAGAGTGACTTGGCATCTCTAGTGGAGATCATGCGGCGAGATGCTGAGGAAGGTGCAAATACGGACGTACGACTCGTCTTTCTTCTCCCTTGCCAGCATTTAGTCAGAGATTATCGAAAAAACAGCGCGTCCTGCCCACAGTGCGGAGAGGCGGTCAAAAGTGCATACGACGTGCTCCTATGAGTCCTGTATGGGCATCACCTCATCAACATGCTTCATGAGAGATAGATACGTCTGCTCAAGTGAAGGCTGAGTAATCGTGAAGTCATTGATATGTGCATCTTGCTTAGCCTTAAGTAAGCGTGCGAACAGGCTCTTGGAATCCATCCCAGCGGATGTATAGCTATAGTATCGGACCGAACTATTCAGAGTTATCTGGTTTAAGCTGTTCGCCTCAAGACCCTCGAGATAGGTGTGCAGCTTTAAGGAGTCGGGCGCATGAGGATCGTCATACTTCACGCTGACGAGGACTTGGCCAGTATTCATCGCTCGAATCCGTGCCGGATGTCCAACGCTAACCAGCCTTCCGCCGTTCATGAAGACGATCTTCTTGCAATACGTGTCTGCCTCTTCCAAGGAGTGTGTCGAGACCAGAACCGTACGGTTCTTTGAGAGGTCGCATATGATTTCCCAGAGCTGGGTACGCGCTTGGATATCCAGCCCGGAGGTCGGCTCATCCAGAAGTAGGATGGACGGATTATTGCACAAGCTGCACGCAACTGATAGTCGTCGACGCCATCCTCCTGATAACACATCGGCCTTGACGTTCAGGAACTCGCGGAGGCCCAGGAAGTCGTCGTTAATGACCATGTGCAACACATTCCAGTCCGGATCCGATCGACATTTGTTAAGCATCGATAACATATGATAGAACCGAAGGTTCTCCTGGACCGTCAATGTCTTAAAGAGGAGAGCGTCATCCTGGAAGCAGATCCCTACGGAAGCGACGAGATGAAGACGTAATGAGCTGCTGGCTTGAACTACTGAGTGGCCGTTGAGATACACGTCGCCACCGGTAAAGTCATTGTGTAGGATGATCGACCGAAAGAGAGATGTCTTTCCACAGCCATTAGGCCCTACGATGCAGACGATATTGCTTTCCTCGTCGGGTGTGAGTCTAAGGCTAATTCCTCGGACTGCGTGGACGGTGTTTTTCTTCCCGCGGCAACGCTTCTCGGTGGTATATATGACATGCAGTTCATCTATAAGGACTCGACCGAAGGCCTCCTGATAGTTAGTAAAGCGTTGGTTTTGGAGCTCCTCCTTGACAGCCTCGATCTCTTGCTGGACCCCATGCATAAAGACGCCGCTTTCGGGATAGATTTCTTGCCGTTCAAGGAGTCCAACCTCTTCTTCATCCCTCAGAGGCCTCCGTTTTCTATAATGATGCGCAAATGGCTTATCAAAAAGATACAGCAATAACGAGCCTAACAAGGCATAAAGACAGGTGGTTAGACAATACCAAATAAGTCCTCGAGTGAGTAGAGCCTCTCCCATATCGAGAACGCTACCCTTACCTCGAGAATGAACGCCGTAATAGGCCAAGGTCGCGTATAACTTTGTCAAGAGTGTGGTAGGAAAGATAGTGAGTGCGAGATCGATATAGAATGGAATGGCCTCCCCAACGAAGCTTGAGACGAACGAAGGGACATAGAAGAGTAAGAGGAGAAGGTTAGGGAAACTATTGCGAAATGTCTCTCGTCGTTTGAAGAAATAACATAGAGCGAAACCAATGGTCGCGATCTCAAGGCTAGCGGAGAAGATGCAGAGGATAGATACGAGCATGTTGAGCTGCGCCCACCCGGTCCCCGTCACATACGTTGCAAGATAACTGACCAGAAGGCTAATGAAGGTGAGAACGAATATGATGAAGTAGTGTGCCAGATGGTACGTGTATGGACCTAGGCCGTTTCCATGCATTATGAGCTTCTGGCCACTTATCCGTGCCGAAACCACCGGGTCAAGGAAGCTAGAAAGGGAGAAGATAGGATTCAACGACAGGATCGTTCTTACGAAAAAGAGGCTAACAAAGCTCATACTCCCCATATCCAACGCCTGTGGAAGAGCATAAACGTCAATTGTGAGGGGTAACATCACTTCTCCAAAGGCCGTTTCATCCTTACAGTTCTGCACAAATGCATCATGAAAGATTTGATAGACGGCAGCCCCAGCCTTCGAAGTCTTTCCTAAAACGATTGTCAGGTCTAGGTCCTTACATGAAACATAGCTCCCTATTTGCACGGCAGCTTGATACTGCGCACTAGTATACATGATGTTCTCCAGAGTCGAAATTGCCGTGCTCTCGTTACTCACAACTCTAGTCAGAAACCTAGGAGCACCACAGTCATAACCCGTCCCCAATACTCCTAATAACCCCCATTCAGCTTGACTCTGACATACCCCTGGGTCGACACTCCTCCCATCATATTGAACCAGAAGAGGAGAGACCCCACCTTCAATGCGGTACGGATGCAGATCAATCCTTTGAACGGATGAAGCAGATTGCATAAGGGTATCGAGTGAATACGCAGAAACGGCGCTGATCACCCCCATGAGCACAAGAGAGAGGATGTAGAAGATTAGAGGCGCGGGGTGACGCCGCGTATGCCGTAAGAAGAGGTAGAGCGGGGGCCAGATGTGATACATCCGTACTCAAAAAATGTTGAAGACGATTCCATATACTCCCGTCAATCCAACCCTATCCGCTCCTCCTCAGCAGAGCCTAGGGACCACAATCATTGTCATGAAGTACGCGGGAGGAGTGCTCCTCTGTGCGGATACGCGTGCCACGATGGGTCCAATGGTCGCGAATCGAATCATCTCGAAGATCTGTCCGATTACAGACAAGATTTACACGTGCATCGCAGGGGGTGTGGCACATGCGCAGTTCCTCGTCAAGGAGGCGCATCGACACATGCTCAACCATCAACTGGACCTTGGGAACACTACAGCCTCGGTGAAGACCGCCGCGAACCTTCTGAGCTTATATAATCACACGTACCGTGACTTCCTGCGCGCCGCCTTCATCCTTGGTGGCGTTGACGACACAGGCTTTCATTGCATCAATGTGATGATTGGAGGATCCGTTATTGAGTCTGATTACGCCATCTCCGGCTCGGGCGGGGTATACATACAGGGATTGATGCGTGACCTATATAGGCCAGACCTGACTCGTGCAGAGGCGATTGCACTTGGACATCGTCTTCTTTCAAATTCGACCCATTTCGACTCCATGTCCGGTGGGGTCATGCGTTATACCGCGATCGAGACAGAGGGGATCGCGGAAGAAGGGGTCCGAACTTATTAACGTCAATAGTTATTATGTGACGAGTGAAGGAGCCGTTCACTTTTCTTCTATAGAGGGACTTGTAACCGTATCCTTTGAGCCAGTGAGGGACCTCCTCTACACGTTAATATTCTGGGGGATGCGGGCCTTGGAAAGGGCGGTTGTCGAGGCTGCACGCTTGGCCATTGACTCTGCAGCGGTCGCACGGCTCAAGGCTATTTGCAGCTCCGATTTCAGTCGGATGATCTCGCGATTGTTCTGCGAGCAGACCTCCATCAGGTCTGCATAGCTCAATTTCTGATTGTCAGGCGTACTGATCCCAGCGAGGCAACGCTTCAGTTGGGTTAGTTCTGCCTGAACGGTCTTGTACTTGGCCTCTGCAACCTGGACCCTTTCCGTGAGCTCCGAAATTTCCCGATTCTTGGCCTCGAGCTCGGCATTAGTCTCTTCTAAGGCTCGACGGAGCTGGTCGACATCTGAGGCATAAGCACCCTGGGGCTTATATGAAGGCGGGCTCTTGACAACGACGCTACTGGACGCCGACTCTCTAGAACGTGTGATCTTTGGTGTCTTCGGGACACTCCCTTTGAAGTCTCTTTTCTCACTATCGTCAATCCCGCTTTGCGGTCCCTTGCCGTCACTGACCGTACTAGGCTTGTTAACTGAGGCTGTACTCTTCTCAAGGGACTCAGCTCCATTCGATTCGGGCTTTCGAGACCGTGATGTGTGTAAACCCAATGGCATACTAAGCCCTGGCTGGTCATAGTTATATGAGATGAATTCAAGGACCATGGTGGCCGAAGGACGAGAAGTAGGGTTCAACTCAAGCATGAGATCGATGACGGAGGTGAGGCGACTGGAATAACTGCTGGGAAGTGGCCTGCGGGTCTCGTTCTTGATGCGCCGACGAAGGTCGTCTATTGATGGGGACGTATATGGCAAGCGAAAGGAACAAAGCTCGTAGAACGTTACCCCTAATGACCAAATGTCTGCCTTCGCCGTGTATCCTTGTCCACCAAGAACCTCGGGGGCCATGTAAAGGGGAGTTCCCGCACGAGTGGTCGTCATATCTGAAGTATTTGACATCACACGACAAAACCCGAAATCCGCCAACTTGATGGCACCTGTTTCGTCAATGAGTAGATTCTCGGGCTTGACATCTCGATGGATGACCAGCTTGGGAGTTGCCGTGCCAGTGCCTTGACTAGGTTTAAAAGGGGCATGACAGTATTCAAGAGCCCGAAGGACCTGACGCATGATGTTGATGATGTAGCTCTCCTCAAGGTGCTTCCCGACTCGCTTTGCGTTCATCTTCGTCGTCGCAAGGTCGCCGTTTGAACAATATTCCATGATGATATATAGAACCTCTGAGTTCCGATCATGAATGATCTCATAATGGCGAATGACGTTCGGATGGGAGAGGGTCGTGACTACGTTGACCTCCTGCTCCAGGATCTCGCGCTCCTTCGCTTGCATGTTCGCATAGCAAATCTCCTTGCATGCATAGACCTTCTTCGTCACCATGTGCTCCACACGATAGACCTTTCCGTAGCTCCCCGACCCACATAACCCAATGACCCGGTATGTATTATTCAGGCATGGCTGATCTATGTGGGTAAGCATTTCTATTTTGTGCATGAGTCGAAGGCGTTCAAGCCAGCAGACCATCTCTCAGGCCCGGACGAAGCTTCCGATCTACCCCCTCCGCGATGCCATCGTGAACGCGATGATCAACGGGAAGCATCGAGTCACCATCGTCGCCGGAGCCACTGGTAGTGGGAAGTCGACTCAATTACCTCAATACCTTCATGAGGGTGGCTATATCAAGTCCCGCCTGACGATAACGCAGCCTCGTCGGGTTGCTGCGATCTCCTTAGCTTCATACGTCGCGCGTGAGCAAAAGACAACGCTTGGAAAGTTGGTAGGTTATTCTGTTCGTTTTGATGATAAAACTACGCCTGGAGTCACCAAAATCCGCTATGCAACTGATGGGACCGTCGTGCGTGAAGCCTTGCTCGACCAGAGCTTCAGAAGTGACAGTATTATCATCGTTGACGAGGCTCATGAACGCTCAGTCAATACCGACCTTCTTCTTGGTCTTTTAAAGGTTGCCCTTGGGAAGAACCCGAATCTTCGGGTAGTTATAATGTCTGCTACTTTGAACGCCCAAGTGTTTGCAACATTCTTTGGGACCGAGTCCATCTACGTAGTGCAAGGACGTCAGTTTCCTATCCATCACCATTTTACGCTTGAGCCCGAAAGGAGCTATCAGGACGGAGTTATTGCTTGTCTACAACAGATTTGTGAGACCGAGCCGAAAGGAAACATCCTCGTCTTCCTTCCGGGAGAGCATGAGATTACCAGTGTTCTTGGAGTCATGCAGCACCATTGTCAGCTTTTTGATGTGTTGTATACCACGTCCGATGACGAGCTCGATTCCGCTCACATTGATGATGATCAGACCACTAATTCTCTCTTGACGAGGCTTAAGCATGACGATGGAGTCGATGGGAGAGAGAAAGTCATCTTGCCAGAGGGTGCTAAGAGAGTTCAGATTCTTCCACTGTATGCAAACCTCAGCCTACAGGAACAAGTGCGTGTCTTCGAGCCTACGCCCTCGGATGTGAGGCGCATCATTCTTGCGACTAACATTGCTGAAACCTCGATCACTGTCCCGGATATCCGTTATGTGATCGATTGCGGATATACGCGCCAGAAGGTGCACCATTCCCGACTTAACCTATCCAGTCTTGTGACGGTCCCATGCTCTCGTGCCTCTGTCATGCAGCGGGCAGGACGTGCAGGACGTGTTATGGAGGGCCATTGTTATCATATCTATACGTATGAGACCTTTTGCCAACTGGAGAAGCATGATACCCCGGAGCTTCTTAGGACATATCTTATGCCTGTGTATCTGATTATGTTGGCATGTGGGATCACAAACCCTATGGCCTTTGATTTCCCCTCTCCTCCGCCTTTAGATGCACAACGGGCCGCTATCGAACGCCTCGCACATATGGGTTGTTTAGATATCAGTGCTAGCCTGGTAAGTGTGGAACAAGGCCTCAAGCTATCAACTCTTGGAAAAGATATAGTTCGGTTCCCAACCGATCCCGAGATGGCTGTAGCTATCTTAGCAGCTAGGAGCTTCGAGCGCGAGGTGGTAGAAAGTGTCATCGGACTCGTTGCACTCCTTTCTGGAGATTTGGTCTATATATCCGTCTCTGATCCAGAACTTCAGAAGCAAAGTAGGATAGCACAGAGCCAATTCAGTTCGCATTCAGGAGACCATATTATGCTCTTAAACGTCTGGAATGCTTATCGTGCAGAGACTCAGGACCAAGTTGGATGGTGCAAACGGCATTTCCTCTCACATCGTTGCCTATCATATGCAGAAAAGGTTTACACCCAGCTGCTTACTACCTTCGATGAAGGGTTTAGTGGGGATGAACCACAAAGAAAGACAAAGATCAAACAATTCAGCTCAGAAACTTGCACAGACCAGAACGTTATAGCACACGTTCAAACATTAGATCTGGACAGCAAGGTTCTATATTGCTTTTGTCGTGGCTATGGGGCGAACGTAGGGCGTCTCGGAGAGGATCGTCGGACATATTCGACAAGTGCCGGAGATGCCCGTATTCATCCGAGCTCGTGTCTTCGTAGCTTCCCCGCCGTCGTCCTCTTTCATGAGATCGTCAGGACCTCGAGCATATACATGCGAATGGTTTCCGAGGTCCCTGCTACATGGGTCATGTGAAGTTGATTCCCTTTGGGAATGGTTCAACCATTCCTGCCACCATCAAGAAGACCTCCTCAAGACTCGTGAAGGAGACCCCGAACTCAAGAACGAAGCTCCCCTCACGGTTCTTCTCACGTGACATAGCATCGTAGAGATATGAGATTGGGTTTCCCGGTGGTATGATAAAGAAGGACCGTGTCTGTTCTGGATCGGAGGGTAGTAGCTCGCGACGATGAAGACGGGACTCGGGTGCTGCGCAAAAGACTAGACGATCTAAGCTTGTAGCAAATGTAGTCTTGTGTATCACTTGAAGACGGAAACCAGACCCGAACCGCGTCTTCAAATGCTCACGTGTTCCAATACATCGTAATTGACCGGCTACCATGATCCCAATGCGTTGTGCAAGGGCATCGGCTTCTTCCATACTATGGGTAGTCAAGATGATGGTCTTCCCCTGCTTTGCTTCCTCGATCGTCCTCCACACGGCTCGCTTCGTGACCGGGTCGAGCCCCGTGGTGGGCTCATCAAGGAAGATGACACGTTGTGGGTCCATTTTATTCAGTCCTCCTGTGTATCCGCACTAAGGGTGTATTCCACCTTACGAACTGGTTCGAAGAGATATCCCTCGGCAGCGAAGAACTTCGAGTTGAACTCGATCCAGGCGAGACGAAGAGCATGCAGGAACGCAGATAGGGCCTCCATCAGGATGATAACCCCAATGGTAACACCAAACCACCCGGAGTAGGTGATGAAGTATGAGATCCCCTGGACAATGACGCCCACGGCATCGTTATCAAACATAAGCCTGATGGTATCCGAGAGTCCGAAGAGTTGCTCGTAGAAGACCTCCGAGAGCTGCGCATGGGCCAAAGAGAGAGCCCAAAGACGAAGGTATGACGCCGTGTGCGAGATCGCACCAAGGACATACTCGATAGTATGAATGACTTGGTGGACCACAATATCACCGACTCCATGCTCTCCCTCCTCATCATCCTCATGCGAGACCTTCCCTTTATCGACGTGCTGCTCAACAACCGTTGGATGCCCAGCGTCATCACGAGCAAGTGGTTCACCTTCTACCTCCTCAGTCTTCTCCACTATTGTAGTCCTGTGAATATTTATGAGAACGGGTGGGGTGTGAGGAAGGCCAGCCTTCTTCGCTTTCTTCAGCTGGACGACCTCGTACACGGGCTTAACGATGGCAAGCCAAAGGAGAGAGATGACGCAAATGATGGCAAGGGCCAAGTGAAGGTTCTTCTGGAAGGTGGGACTAGCGTAAAGGAGTTCGGAACTATCGGGCTCGCTCCCAATGCTCAGAAACATTTGTATAAGCATGTTCGTGAGGCCCGGGGCGTTGGAAGGCGTCCCGTCCACCCCTAGCCAGCACGACAGCCACTTATAGATGATGGTGAAGACCATATACCCGAAGAAGGCGGTCATGAAGAGGAACTCGGGGATCCAGCATGAGAAGATCGTCAGGTAATCGCGCATGTATATCGCGTTGATCAGCTTAAGAACTAGACCGAAGAGCATCTGGGTGACACCGATGATTACTGCCATCTTCATCTTGTAAGAGTTTGTGAAGACCATGGAGTTATCCGAGAAGCGCCACAACCAGTTGATCCCGAAGGGATAGCCTTTCAGGGCGCCAGAGCCGTCACGTACACCTCGCCATGTCGTACCATCCCCACCACTGACCTTCTGGAAGCTTCCACCCTTAAAGAAATCGAAGGCTAAAGCGAAGGTATCGTTGTAAAGAAGCCCTGTAATTATGCTGAAGATGCTCATCAAAAGGATAATGTAGCGTCCCGCAAAGACGAGAGACACCATGTCGCTCTTAATCGTAGAAAGCTTTCGCTCATACCCGACCATGAGAGCGGCCACCACCGTCATAATGATTCCATGCCCAACGTCGCCGTACATGACGGCGAACGTAAAGGGGAACTGGTACAGGTAGAAGAAGGCTGGGTTGATCTCCTTATAGGTCGGGATCCCATAGGATTCGATAATGTTCTGGAAGACACGTGTATACTTCCCTGTTGTAAAGGCCGTCGGAGGGCTGCGAAGATATAACCGGGGGACGTTCTGGAGCGCGTCAACGACCGCATCGTCGAGAGTCGACGCATCGATCTGCACAACCGTTCCATGTTTCCTCCTTGGATCCAGGGCGTTTAGATCCGAGACGAAACTCGGCGTGATTCCCTTAAGTCGTGCATTACACGACTCGACGACGTGCTCGACATCAAGCTTGAAATGTGTTGGAACCCATCCTATCCCAATCAACCGCCCATCATGACCCCGAAACTTATTCAGAGTATTGAGAACCTCCCTCTCATGATACACGTTTCGCAGGTTTGCCTGAAGCATGGCTCCCATGCCATTCAGAAGCTCCGTGATGCGGTGCTTAGAAAGGCGTAGAGATGTACGGTAATCCTCTACCGTCTGGGCGACGTGTGCGACCTCCTCCTGGAGTTGATCCGCGAAGTGAACTTGCATGTCCGAAACGGACTTCATGTAATGGACAGTCCCCGAGAGCGACGCAACGATGGACGCGATCTTCTGCTGCATCTGCGTCCCTGGGACGTAAATGAATACGATATCCGACTCCATAGCATCTGGCTCTCCCTTCTTCTTCTTTTTCTTCTCGACCTGGACCGGCTCTTGCTCGTTCAGAAGGGAGCTGACGCTCGGCTCATGGATCTTATCGACTACCTCGAAAATGCAATTTGAGAGGGTAGCGCGAATGGCCATGCGCTGGAGCATCGCCGTCGAGTTATCGGGGATCGTGCAAACCGTGAGATAGAGATCATTGGACGCTTGAATACCTGAAATGAGAAGGTTATCCTCACCCTCCGGATCTTGAGCGCCGGGTCCCACCCTTGTTCTTCCAAGCCCCACGTCAGTGAACTGACCCGGTGTGGAGAATTGTTGCGAGCTTGCGGCGTAATCTCTAATCGTCCCCAGGATCGTTTGATACTGGACCGCGACACGTAGGTCCGTCAAATGCCTGTTATAATCATCATTAAGGCTCTTGATCGTCTTGATAGCACCAGTCAGGGTCGTTTCCAGATGTGCAGCTGGCATGATCTCATCTGGTTCGGTCTGTTCGGGGAGTGAGAGCTGGAGCTGTAAAAACTGATCCTTGACGAAAGCTAGTTTGGACTCCAGGGTTCCTAGCTGAAGGAGGTCGGCGGAATAGGTGCGCTCGTAGAGAGACATGTGAGAGCATGCATCCACGATCTGCACGCACCCGATGTTCATCAGCTCCGTGACGAGCGCGGGGGCCGCTTCCTTGGAGACGGAGAAGGCGAGGAGAGACATTGTCTGGGATCGCCACAAGTCGATCGCCGACATTTTTTCTGGATGGTTCGGCTGAAGTGTCGTTACCTTGGACTTCGTTGGACTGGGGCTCCGAACCTGGGAAGGGACGATCTTGAATTGGCTGTCCGGCGGGCGATCTCGGATGTGGTGGAGCCTCGGTTACGTGACCTTTATTTCGATCAGACAACTGTTACCCTTGTCGTCCCGCGCTTCTCTTTTGGGCTCGTCCGCGTCCACACTTCCATCAAGGGGCCGTTTATTCGGGATGTTGTCCCGCACGTGTTGCTGTCCGGGGGGACTGGCGTGCATCTTGTGCATGTCTCTGGGTCTGTAGTACAAATGACTCGTTGGGTCGTCCCCGTGTTTGCTCAAGAGATCGAGAGAGGCATGGCCCAGCACCATAACGGGAAGACCCTTGGACTCTCTACGGCATATGCACCTTAAGCATCTACGGCGTTGTTGAAAATGCCTCATTGTATGCATGGGTATGAGTGCGAGGCATGTTGTATGTGTGCCGCAGACAAGATCCCTGTGACCACGTCTGCATTGTTATTAGCCGAGGCCATTCAGGGTGTACTTTCCGGAGTCTCCGAACAAGCCGACGTCGATGCCGCCCACCTCCAACTCGTGGGGCATCTTTGTACTCATTTAAGCCCTATTCAATATACTTATGGCGTACGTTTGCTTGCAATCCTAACTCAGGGTGCGAAGCCCGAGACCTTGAGTAGAGCTAGCGCCATTCTATTGAGGAGTGGTGCTCGTTCGGATATTACGGCACGTCGAGCCATACTCGTTGCTGCGATAGCGTTGGCCTTGTACCATCCGGTTCCAACATTACTCAACCTTGAAGAGCTCCGTGTTCCATGCTCTGACCTCGTCGAACCCGCGGCAGTGCTTCTTTTTCTCCTTTCCTGTACGATTCATAATCTTCCAGACGATGAATATGCACAAGCCTTTGACGGCTTACGTGTAGCTATTACTAAGTGGATAAGCATTTCCACTCTCGCCAAAAGCCCTCTTCATGGGGCACTCCTTTTCTTCCAGCAGGCATATGGAGGAACTCCCATCAACCGGGAGCTATGCGCCGCAGATATTGACAGCTTGGGTTTAATCTATGACCAATTGGTCTCTCCACCCCTAACGACTCTCCTTAATTTTCAGACCTACTTCCATTCTGATGGTGGCTTCTTGGACTTTATCTCTCCCCTCCTGGACTTCCTGGAAAGGAATGCTGATGGATATGGCTTGGCACGAGCGGCATTAAGCGCGAAGTCTTCGGTGTATTTGGCCCAGTTGTTTCTTAGCGTCCCATTGTCCTCCTTGCATGCGAAGTTTTTTCTTCTACGGGAATTGCTCGCCACCCTTGAAACCACTTCCTGTGACTCCCATATCGATGCGGTGGCCGCAGAGATTTGTACCATTCTGGAGATGAATATACCGCAGAGGTATAAGCTCTCCGCGGTCGCGGCTCTCGATGCCCTCATCAACAAGCCCATGTCCTATGCCTGTTGCACTCGTTGCACTCATACTTTGGCAGCGTTCGTTGTTAGATATCCGGGGTCGGAGGTGGCAGCCCTTGCGTTGAGCTTAGAGGTCCTCATCTCACGCCCGGACTATCTTGAGCTCGTAAAGCTAGTATCAGAAGGTCTGCCTCGGGATACCTTAGTGCTTCAGTACTTCTCGTATGAGGTACGTCGGCAAGTTTCGCGAGATATCTCTGAGACTGTGGAATTGTTTCTGAAACAAAGGCTTGTACTTGATAACCTCGTTGGAGATGCGCTTATTCATCTCGAAGAATTCCTTGGAACGATAGTCGATTTCAGTAGACGGAAACCTCTTCCTACTCGGATATATTACTATTTGGTAACGAGCATGCAAGGCCTTCTACGGCCGATTTTCAGCCCGCAGACTCAACAAGGAACTGAAAGTCTTGCGGCTTTGGGCAGAAGACAAGTTCAACTAGCGTCGTTATATTGGGGATGTGAGCCCCTTCCACTCCAGACCTATCTAGAAGCCGTCGAGAACCTGCGGCAATATGGCCGAGGATCCCTTTGTGCAATCGATAGCCTATCTTTATGGCTGATAATCAACCATCTAAGCACGACACGTCAGATGTTCGATCATGTCGGAACCATCAGCTTTCTACTCGTCCAGCTTGATGGGAAACAGGAAGCCACAGTCACAGCTCGTTACTTGGCAACTCTCATCAGTATTTTCTGCACACAGACAGAAACCTTTCGCAAGTCCGAATGTGGACGAAGCCTTTGTCAACAGATATGGCACTTCTGTAAGGAGACTACAGAGACCTTTGAGGCGGCTTTATTCCTACGCGAGAATATTCAGGCCCTTATTGATACTCAGGAGCGCCAGTTCGTCGGGAATGCGGTCAGTTGTATTATCAAGGCCGTCAACAACCTCGATTTAACCCCCTTACAGATCCTAAGCGTAGGGCTTAAAGACTTGGAGTGCACTCGCCGTAATAATTATTTCTTGCTCGATTATCTGCTCGCCACGATACCAGCAAACATGGTCTGCCGTGTAATGGATCAGACATACATTCCCGCCTTTTCTAAGGTGGCGGAGATGACTTGTACCTGCCCCGGCTTTGGTACGGTCGCCGCATTTCTACTTCTTCTTGCAACTGGCTGTGGTTACTTACAGGGACGGAAGTTCACGCGAAATGGACTGTCAGAAAGAGCATTTAGTGAGCTCCATAAGACCATTGAAAGGGCGGCAAATGATCAAGCCCCTTGGGAGATCGCCGTAGCTTTGCTTATAACCGGTCTCTTACAAGGAGAAGATTACACAAATTCCAAAGGGTGCAAAGACTTGATTCAGTTGTTTTACACGGAGGTGCCACCTAAAGAGAGCCCCTGGTATCTTGTTCCTCGAGTCTTTCAATCCCTTCAATGTTCAATTACTACATCTTCTCTTACCTCTCAAAAGACACCGTTGGATAGGGTTATCTATCTCATTGGGTGTTCTACACCACAAACCATTGACGAAGTATGTTTCCAAGGAGTTTGTCTATCAGAATTCCTTATTGGGATGCTTGATTGGGCAGCACCCATTCCACCTATGATTCGAAACTTTCGTGATGTTATACATCGAAGGATGCAAACACCTTTAGCTACCCGTTTGGAAGCGGCGGGTGTTGCGCTCATACCAGCTCGCATTCCAAACGAGATTTTACAGTTTTCTCAAACATTAGACTGGCAAACAGTATGTCAGAATGGTTTGAACCTCGAGGCGATCGTTGAGCGCATCCTCATCCTTATACTCTGCGCCCGGTTTACAGACATCACCACGGAAGGCTCTATCAATGAGCTCCCGCGGCATCATCCCGCTCCTTCTTTGCCAACTTCTTCAGCGCGCTGACTGTCATCCGAAGCTGCTGTGAGGCGTTATTCTTTGTGCTCAAAGAGAGTGTCCCAGACTTCAGCTCGGCCTCCTTAGCGTTACGTAATTGAACTGGTACTTGGATGACCTCAACACGTGCCAAGCGAAGGAACTGCCGTAGTCGTTCCTCGTATTGTCTACGGACCCGCGAACGGACAGAGTTGTAGTGCTGGTTGATTAATCCGACCAGATTACGGTATTCACGGAGGCGTTTTTCCTCCGGACTCTCCTCTGCAGTCTGAATCAGAAGGGCTTGAGCAGGAGTCTTCCCATCCTCACTAAGCCGTGAGAACATTGAGGATTCACCTCCTGGTTGTGGGAATGGACTTGTTTGACCCGCGATTTGGAAGAAACAACTCTCATTGTTCCGCACCTCACTAGGTCGTGCCTCACTAACTCGGGAGACGTCCGAAAGGGTGGAGGCGTCGAAGGGGTTAGCGAGCATGACGTTCCTATCAAGAGATGGACGATCAACAGAGCTTCTATTTGAGTTTGGTAAGGGTGGTACGCCGGAGAGTGAAAAGCGGCCTTGTCTATCGAATTGGCTATCTGGCAGGAAGGGGCCGACCATTTTTGCTACCTTACCTGCAAATTCTGTATATGGGACATCGGGATGATCTTGTCGTGGAGGAATAGAAAGATCAAGGGTCTTTCGTGTATCCTCTTCAGATATCGACTCACGCGCTTGGCCTACTACAGGAGCGACATCGTTCATGGGTGGGACTGCGGGGGGAGAAGGGTCTACTTGTCCGGACCTTCCTTCTAGCCAGGCGAGGAGCTCGGTATAAAGCTCGTCATTTCGGGCATTGGCGCGTATTCCCGCGGTTCGTGCAAAGGCTTGGAGGTCTCGACGCTTGTATTCGCGGTTCACCAGCTTCTCACGATCTGGTAACTCTGCCATTTTAAGGTGAATTCTACACTCGAGTTGATAGAGATAAGAGGAAGAGAGAAGAATCGGATGAGAAGAACGACGTAAAGGGGTAAGTTCTAGTACCATCCCCAGAGCCTTCCTACTCACTAACATGGTTATAGAACCCTCCTACCCTTCGACAGATGGTATCTTAGTCTCCATCTCATCCTTCTTCTACGAGATATAGAAAGTGAGCCCTTCAAGGGGACTCTTGAATTAGTATTGTAGCACCTCTACCATGTTCGGAAGGATAAGCTTTGAGTCCATTATCTCTTTAATCATAACGATAGGACTAGAAAGGTAACATCATCACAGATGGGAACCATGGATTCAGAACGGTCTATATCATACTTCAGAGATACTAGTCGGCCCTTTGAAGAGCCCGCACCTCGGCTCTCTCATACTTCTCTCCTACTCTACTGTTCTCTCATGACACAACCCGCAAGCTGAGGCATCGAAAATATTGTCCAATTGGAGAATGGAGAAGTAGTCAAAATATGAGCTTCTCCTCGATACCCACCCGATCCAGCTGGCTCGTCGAGGGAAGCGACTCGCGAGCAAGCGACCGCGGCTCCAACCGCGCCTCCCCTCCCGTCGCCCTCGAGTCGTCCCGAATGACGACGCCTATCAGTTGTTTTGGTACCGGGTTTGTCAGCTTCGACGGCCTTCTCTTCAGTTATGGCGGGGGAAAGAAGGGTTCAAGCATTGCCCATGTTTACGGCGGGTATGGCTTGGTCATGAAGACGATGACTGTTAAAGCAAGCCCTATAACCCATCACGCCTCCTGTAGTTTCGATGAACTGTATGTCGCCCATGGAGGCTGTAGAGATAGCCGTCATCTGAAGCGTACCCTTGTCAGCGCTGATAAGCTACTCTTCATCAACCCCAATACGCTAGCGGTGACGAAGCGTCGGTTAACCGGCGAGGTCCCACCCCCTCGGGCCTTACACCAGATACTAGTCGTCCGAAAGAACCTATTGCTGATCGCCGGAGGTATTTCCACGGGGCCTCTTGCTGATTGCTATTGCGTCGATCTCACCACCATGGAATCCACCTGGTGTGGTAATCTGCCTCTCCCTCTCTTCTCCTTCGCGATGGTCTCTTGTAAGGATAGACTCTTCCTTCTAGGCGGCCAGACCAATGGGTTGGTCATCTCCCCAGGCTTCTATGAGCTTTTCCTCAGTGACGTCACGGTCGAGGAAGAGGATTCGATATATCGCACGTTCTGTTGCACGACGACGGAACCGCAACGAAAGACACAGATCGCTCCTAGGTATCGTTTGCTTTGGCGAAGACTCCCTCATACACCCTTTCTCCCACGGCGAGGTATCTCCTGTACGACCGTCTGTACTCAAATCATCATCTTCGGTGGCACCTCTGGTACCGCTTACTATAATGACCTGTGGATCTATTCCGTAGAGAGCGAACGCTGGAGAGAATACAACATTTACCAGGACATCCCTGGGAAGCGCTTTAGCGCGGCCATTGGCCACATTATGACGAGTCTCGTCGTCGCTGGAGGGTCAAATGGGCTCACGGAATTTCATGATTCATATCTAATCAACACCACACTCATCCCATTAGACTCCGAGCATGCTTAGTTTTCCCGTCTGAATGGCTTGCAGCCCGCGAAGGGCACATAAGGGACTTCACGGAGTCCAAAGCTTCGGCCAAGCATCTCTAGATCGAGACGGTTGGGGTTAAACACCTTCTTCAACGGATGTGACGCGTAGGCCGCAAGGAAGGATTTGTATGCGTCCTGCGCCTTCCTACGCAAGTAATAGACGGTACCCACGATGTTCTCCATCTCTTCTTGGACGTTAATGATCTTCGACGAAGGAAACTCGAACTCGAATAGCGTGATCGCCTGCTCTCGGAGGAAGTTGATGAAACGCCCTTCGTTCTCTAGTAAGAATAGGATCCCCATTCCCTTTCGGCCATTCGCCCCGCGGCAAGCACGTCCTACTCGATGAACGTACGATTCAACAGACTCGGGTGGGTCGTATTGGATCACAAAGTCAATATCTGGGAGGTCCAGGCCACGTGCTGCAACGTTTGTCGCAAAGAGGACACCGAACTGTGCGTTGGCAAACTCATTGTACGTTTGCGTGCGGTGGGACTGCTTCATCCCCCCTTCAAGCATGAGGACGCTTTTCATCCCAATATGTCGTAAGAACTCGCAATAGAACTCTACGCTATCGCGGCTGTTGAAGAAGACGATGATTTTCTTGTTTGCACGCCGCTTGATGAATGTGTAGAGAAGTAGGAACCGTTGCTCAGGAGGACAAATGATATAACCCTGTTCGAAGCCCTCACGAGTTGCAGACTTCGCCTCAGAGTCGACATCAATATGTTCGAGAGTGTCCTTATTGACACGGACGTGAGGGACATCTACACACCGGTCGGACATGGTGGCACTGAAGAAGCATGCGGTTCTATCGTCCGGTCCCGGGAGTAATCGCATGATGTTTGAGAGCTCGTCGGCGAAGCCCATATCCATGAGCATATCGGCCTCATCAAATACGACGAGGAACAAACGGTCAGTCTTGAAGCCTGGTGTATTTGCTAGGTGGTCACATAGACGACCAGGCGTAGCGATTAGAAGGCATGCGCCACGAGTAAGGACGTTTGCCTCCTTTTGCCGTGAGGTGCCTCCGATTGAAAGCCCTATCTCGATGTTCGTGGCCTCGACTAGCTTGGCTGCGACGTGGTAAAGTTGCAGAGCAAGTTCTCTTGTTGGGGTGATGATTAAAACACCAGTCCCATGACGGTTACGCATCCCCGCCTTATGTATCAGGTCTATGGCGGGGAGAAGGAAGGCTAAGGACTTTCCAGAGCCCGTATGAGCCTTAGCGGCAACGTTTTTCCCCATTAGGATAAGAGGAATCGCTTTCGCTTGTACCTTTGTCATGGTCGTGTGACCCATCTGTCTCAATGCTTCGATGAGGAAGGGGGAGAGCGTAGTCTCCGTGAAGGGCGTCGTAGTCATTATCTCGGCATACTCTGCATTCTGAGTCTGCGCTTGTTCATCAACCATTTTTATTTTCAGAGGGTAATTGAACCAAGCTTAAGAGCTGCAAGAACCTGGTCGATGATGGCAGTATCTGCGTCCGTCCAATAACTAAAGCGTTGTTCCACATACAACCGAATGATGGCCGCTTTGAGTTCAGGAAGCTCCGCACTTAAAACGGCATTACAACGTTCAATTGTTAAAAGAAGCTTACTATTCCTCTGGTAGGAGTCATCTGGAAGGATATACGCTGGAAGATCGTGATGGGCAATTGCACGAAAGACCGTTTCCTTGGTGGCAAACAAGAGAGCGCAAACCGTCGCGAAACGTTTGCAGACGAGGACATATGCACCCTCGTGTTCAACCGACTGTACCCAAAGGAAGAAGGGTGACGTTTGAGTACCATAAGGGAGGAAGGAATCCGAACGTGATGAAGTCTCTTGAATTGATCCTGCTTCCACACCCTCTTGTTTAGTAGAACACATGTCATCAGCTAATTGCGACATCTTTTGAGTGAAGATGATGGCGTCACGGGCCGTGGCCGTTTGGGCGGCGGAGACCATCCTTTGAGAGGTGGTATATAGATTCAACGGGGAGAAGCTTCTAGTACTAAGGTCCTGCGAAAGGTCTTCAGTAACTCTTGAGAGTTGAATTGTGTTTTCGAAACGACTAAGGAAAAGGCGTAAAAGAACTATCCAGAACGCTAATGAGTTGAGGGTGTACTCGTTATTTAAGTCAATATCACCGGGAGGGATTTGTTCTTTGTAAACGTACTTATCCTTGCGGAAGGTGAAGGTATCAACACAACTAAGAATAGCACCACGGGAGAGGATGAAGCTATGAGTGGGAAGGAAGATCGTTGGCTTAGCCACATGGTACGTCCTGGAAAGACGTGTGGTAATCCCTTGAAGGTGCAATTGCAAGGCCCTAGTACAGAACGCGAAGTTGATGCACTCTGCACTCCCACGTAAGTTGCTGTAATTACTGATCAATAACCCATGTAAGGACTTATTTGGTGGTAAAAGACGCATGGAACGGTACTGGATTAACGCATGTGGTACCGAATCCATCTTACACCCAGTACATTGCACTGTCTTAATTGCCTCATACATGTAATTATGATTGCGAAGGGCCGTCATCCTCCCAAGCAACTGGGTCAATGACATCCTTGTGGTTGGCCCAAGAGTACACCCCTGACAGGAATATAGACTAACGGTCTCAAGTTGCTGTAATGAAAAATGGTTCAATCCTGGGATTGTTGTTGATGTCCCACGTCGTGTCATCATGTTATCTAAACCGTCATAGTCGACAAGTGAGTTTTGTAAATCCAAGGGGAGACACTCGTTCTCATAACAAAGAAGAACCACAAGACTGAGGTGCGTATTATCCACTACCGTTGCTCTCGCTTCTCCAAGTAATTTCAACTCGTTCTTGAAAAAGGCCTCTGATGCTTGCTTATTAAACCCGATGTCCTTGAGAACTCGTAGTAACATTCGTATGGTACGATAAGAATACCCCAAGGAGGTCATGAAACGTACCATATGAGTCTCTTGCACCATTGTTGGGGTTTCCGATACACGAAGGACAAGATCCTTCGCAAACCTTCCTTCCATCGTCACTAAACTACGATAATCCTGAATATAACGTAATGTACGTACCGCCATCCGATTCCCCATCAAGTTGTGCGCGAGTGCAAGCCAATACCCTAATAAGGGCATAAGGGCTTGTTGACTAAGCTCAACAGTCACACAATAAGCATTCAAGGCCTCGGAGAAGAAGACCTTCTCCGCTAAAAGCAAACAGACCAGTTGTTGGTGATGGAACCTAATACACCTGAACATCGTTAGGAGATAATTGCTGTTGAAGACGTAGAAGTCGACCTGATACCCATTCCCACGGCTTCGTGTGTCATATAGACAGGGATGAACGCGTCGATATGCCCCTAAACAGTAGTTGGTTATCGCTTGAGTGAAAAGCTTGATCCGTTCTTCCAAGTATCCTCTTAACCCCGTGCCATGCTGATTAGAATGGAGGATCATGAGGCTTATCAAATTGTAATGGATCTGAAGGAACTGTTCCAAGACGTTACAGAGTTGCGTCCCGGTTTGTCCTGTTGAAGGGACTACAATATTCAATAGTTCCAAAGGCATGGCATGCCTGAGAGCGTTACATAGTTGTGTATGAATGGAAGTGAGCTGATCCAAACTATTGGGGATGAGAAGACTATCCATTGAGACCGGTTGTTTTAGAATCTCTTTTGCAACCATTACAGGTGGTGGTTCTGATAGTATTTCTGACTGGCCTTCCTCATACTCATTGCTCTTCTGAGAAAGCAGCGATTGCACCTCTGTTCTATTACAAATGGTTTGATCTCCAAGAAACGTATATACGACTAGGGTCTCAATCTCTTCTTGAAAGGCATCTAATTGAGGCATGAGCACATGAATAGCGGACAGAAGGCTTGTATGTTGCTTACTGCCCTTAGTATCTTCTTCATGGATTGAGCTCGTGGCCAAACTCGATAATGGTAACGTATCGAACCTATCACGGAGGCGTAGAAGCATCGTCTTATAATACTCTTGTTCTTGGTGTGTTACTAAAGCATCTAAGAAATTATCTGGACCATTTTGTGGCTCAAGCCTACTCCAGGTCTCTGGTATTTCCATTGTATTCGCAACGGTCCTAGTAAGCGATGACATATGCCCACAGAGAAAGGCCGTGCATTGTTCAAAGGCACTTATCTGTGCCAAGATTGATTTCGGTAATGCATTGGGAAGTTCTGAACGATTCGCCATTATTTGCGTTGTTATTTTCGCGAGTTCGTTAGTGATGGTTCTTGCAGTGCTTGGTGATGATAACAGATGGGAAACAGAGCTATATCTCACGGGTTCCGTTGCCCCAACGGTCTGAAAGAGATATGGGAGGAAATGTTGTCTTGAAAACTCAAAGAGGGCTTCAAAGCATACCTCGATCGTTTCGGGATGCGTGGGAAGCGTGTACTTCTGTAGTAACCCGACTAGGGTGTTCTGAGGGGTTAGTTTCATTAGGTCGTGATAGATGGTTTGAAGGGTTACTGGTGTTTTAGCAGTTGGACGTACAGAACCTCGAATTGGAGAACTAGGAAGGGAGGATCCATAGGACTTACTATAAACAGTCTCCTGGCCCTCTCGAAACGCCAGGAAGGCGCTGAAGAAGTCAAAGGGGGATAAGAGCTCGTCTGCATTATCAGTAACCCAGACCGTTTGTAGTTGGCTAAGGCGTTTCTGAGTATTCATCGTAGTACCCAAGGAATCGAAGCAAACCTCAGCGAATTGAATGAGGTGGACGTAGGGCATATGAATATATTCTGTTAGGAGGTGATAGAGCTGGGTGACAAGCGTCCAGAATCCAAGGAAGGAGTTCACGAGGGGCTGGGTCAACTTGCTAAGAAGGTATTTCACCGAGTAGCGTTGCCAAAGGACACCTAGGAGGCAATTGACGTACATAATCGTGACCAGAAGGCCTTGTTGTGCAGAGTTTTGTAATACATATCGTATGAGGAGGAGGAGCGTATCAGGGCTATCATTGAGCTGTGAATCTATCAGATCAACGGCCGGCATCTGGGTAGTCCAGCGAATGAATAGTAGGTTGAAAAGAAGGCTTATTGCATCCGAGACGCTACAAGTCTTGAAGCTCTTTGGGAGTAGCTCATGCAAGTGTTCAATATAATCCTCAGTTATTGCATCAGATAGAAAGGTATTGAGCTGAGTCGACCAGGTGGTAGAGGGATGAGTGACCAATTCCAAGGAAAGGTTGATAAGTAATTGGAGTCCTTCTGTCACCAGAGAAGAGGGATGCCGTGCCTGCGTCTGCTGCTTCTTTGGAGTGCTAAACGTTTCTTTCTTCGTTGAGGGTGTGGTGGCCATCGTATTGGCCAAATCGATGACGCTATCTCCATGCGTTGCGTTACACATGACGGCAAGGAGGAAAATATTAGCCATACATCTCGTCTCAGGATAACCAAGCCCATCAACCTCAAGTAGTGAGTTGAGCTCCTTGTGGACGATGAAAATGGAAGACGAGATGTCGAATTGGAAGTCACAGCTATAAAAAGAGGCCGTCCATAGGGATAACATCTTTGTATACGTACTTGCTGTCGGAGAGAGCCAATATGATACCATGTAGGCCAGGATCGGGCAAAGAGATAAGGGCCGTTCTGTTTCCAACGTCGTCTTAACCCCCATACAGATGGCTACGAGGCTCTCCACGTCTGTTGGCTGCATCTCCACTGATTCCTTTGCCAGGATACTTGACCAATGGTATATGAGCGCGCAAGTATTGGAAGCCTTGGTCATATCCTTCACGAGTCCACGAACCTCTTCCGAAAGGCTTTGTTCGACGGCGATCGGGTCATCTAAGTGCCCAGCTGTCAATAACGTCCACCCAATGCAAAGACCGAGGCTAACCACGGAGTCCTTACAATAATCATAGAACTCGTCTTCTTGCGGCACGTCTGCACCGTTGAGAACCAGCTTTGAAATGCTACAGATCGCGTAGACCAAAGACATCAAAGGACCCAGGCTAATGAGCTTAATAATGAGGTCCTTAAGCGTTACGAGCTGGTCTATAATCGGAGAAGTTGTTTTATACAAATACTGGCACAACGAGGAAATGAATAGTGGCGTGATACGTGGCATCTCACGATGAAGACTCAAATAGGATGTTGAAGCATGAGAGACCCAAAGAGAAAAGTCTTTCAAGGTGAAAGAGAAATCTTCCTTACCTGTATCACTAGCCACATACTCTCGTAGATACCATCTCCAACAAAGTGGAGGAGTATATAATGCCTCGATGAACGAAACGCCAGACTCGGGAGCCGTTTGAAGAACTGCTTGAGCGAGCTCAAAATGCTGTGAAGTAATACAAAGAGAAGGTGAGAGCTTGAAAAGGAACGGGAGTAGTCCATCACAGCCGATGTTATAGACCTCTTGAAGGAGCTTGTATGAAACGGATCCTTTCTTAGTGAAACAGACAAGTAGGCCCGCTATACATAAGCTCGTTACATCTCCACACTCCTGCTGGAAGACATCTGACAATAATGTGGCTATCTCCTTCGTATCACCTTCGAATTGAATCTGAAGATTAAGAAGAACTGTTAGGCCTGCGGCAAGAACACTATATTCGTGCGCTTTTGGGACTATACCAAGCCTATCAGCCACGTGGATGCAGGTTTGTAAGAACGTCCTTATATCGGTTTTATCATTGGAAGATAATAAGATGGGGATCTCTCCTTGAGCGTATAGCTTCTGTAATTCCATTAGGGTCTCGTTATAGCACGTCAGAAGAGTATCGACGCCAATGTCCTTGATGGACTCGTCATTCTGAGCGGAAGACTCGGCTAGGACATAGATGAGGTTCAAGGAAAAGAGGATCCAATAGCAGTATCTCAATTGTTTGTATTCGACGAAAAGTTGCAGGGTACTTTCCGTCCCAAGCATTCGGTAAGCTTCTGCAATGGTCTGGGTAAAGGCGTGCTGACTGGCTGATGGAATTCGGTCTTGGGTGCGCTTGAAACGTCTATTCCAAGCACGTAGGTTATCAACAACGTTACTTAGACGTGTATAGATGTGGGAGATGTAGGGGCCAGCGGGAGTGGAAGTGCCACATATCAATCCTTGAAAACTCCTCAAGAAACAATACTCGAAGCGGTAAAAGGCTTCATCCGCCATTATTAAGCCCATACTCATGACTGCTGCGATCTTTTCCGTGAAGAACTGGGAGTATTGCATGTTCGCCTCCTTAATAAGCCTAGATAAGGTCTGTTGTTCTTCCTTGTTGTCGAGTACGTACTCAAGCGTGTGAATGTTGAAGGAGACTCCTTCCAAGACCGAGGCAAAGAGTAAAAAGAAGAACCGGTTCATTGACCCGGAAGGATTTGCCTCTGCAGCAGTACAATGGGCAATGATGGCACGTAATGCCCACGACATGGTTGGGATTGATGTCTCGGACCTTTTGAATAGAGCTCTCACGGTTTCTAATACAAACTCTCCAAGTCTCGAGATGGACTTGGTAACCTCCTTCCCATTATCCGCAAAGAGGAGGAGAAGTGGGGTAAGGTAAAGAATATGAGTCTCTGGCGGCTGAAAACTAAGGATCTTCTCAAGAAGTAATTGGATATTCTCTTCATCAGTTCTCTTCCTTAGTTCGTTTAGTAGTTGTATTTGCCCAGCCATATTACAGCGAGCACAATGGGGAATCAACCCTGATAACAGGTCAACTGTAAAAGGGATTCGGGTTTCTACCATATCATTGAGCGAGATGATCTGTAGGACCAAAGAGACGCCCTCCTCCTCAACGCCTATGACGTCTGCAGAGGTGAGTGCTCGTTCAAACGTATCGGAAGCCATTTACTTCTTGCCCGCGATGAGATTGTTGACTGACATCTTCACAGTCTCAAGCTGCTCCAGGTTCATGTCTTTCAGAAGGGTAAGGACCGCATGGACGACGTTCTGGCTAGCATACGAGGGCATTCCGACGGCACCAGCTGAACTCCCCTTCGATGGAGTCGACTTCGGTTGCGCCGGTTCATCCCACCCGCCCCGCTTCTGAGGCACCTGTTGTGGTGCATATCTTGCTCCCCCTGACGAGGGGAGCTCAATTGGGATCGTGAAGCGAGTACGAGACGCCTCCTGGAGCTCGGCAGGGGTGATGTCTGCATCATCGAGACGCTTGAGCTGAGGAAGTGCGCGGATCAAATAGCTCCTGTACTGAGGGTCACTCGCGATTGGATTGTCGCAAAGCCAAAGGACGCTCAGGTTCCTCAGACCGCGAAGGTAGACGACCTCACGGAGGTCCGAGATCTTGTTCTTGCGCAGATAGAGCTCGGTGAGGGAGTGGCACTGTGCAAAGTCTGCAAGTGACGAAATGGCGTTCACCGACAGGCTCAGGACCTCCACGTTGGGCATCTCGCGCAGAATCGAGACGTCCTGCAGATCGCTCCCCCAGATGTTCAGGTTCTTGACATCCCGAAGGTCCGACTTCTTCGTCTTCGCGAGAACGTAACTACGAGTGAGCTGTGCCATTTTTGAATTTCAAGGTACGCGTCCGCCTAGTGTGAGAGGCCGTTGGGGCGGCCGTATTCCCCATGAGGCGGGGGGATGAGAGCAGTTGAACTCGGCAGTAAAAAAGCTCCATGAGCTACGACGGAGACGTGTCCGTTTTCAGCCCTACGGGGAAGGTGTATCAGATCTCCTACGCGATGGAGGCGCCCAACCTTGGGACCCCGACGGTCGGGCTCACCTCGAAGACGCACGTCGTCCTGGTTGCCATCCGTCGTCAGACCGGTCCCTTAAACGCATACCAATCCAAGCTTTTCGAGGTTGATAAGCACGTGGGGATCTGTATCAGTGGGATCTATGCGGACGCTCGTAAGATGCTTCGTCTCCTTCGTGATGAGTGTACTGAATACAGCTACACCTTCGATCAGCCACACCCGATTGCGCCTCTTATCGCGAAGCTGGCTGACGACGCACAGGCGAGGACGCAGCTTGCAGGCTATCGTCCGTATGGTGCGTCGTTGCTCATCGGAGGGATTGACACTCATGATAGTAAGAAGGTGCCTTGTCTCTTTACCTTGACTCCTGATGCATGCTTCCGAGAGTATCGGGCGGTCGCGTTAGGGAACGGGTCTCAAACCATCAACACGCGCCTACGTTCCTTTGTCAACGCACTTGAAGGTGCTTCGCTTGAGGAACTCATCCGCATAGGGATTGAGAGCATCGGTTCCGGGCTCCGTGACGCGCGGCCGACGACGGAGAACGTGAGCATTGCAGTACTCTCCTGCGCCGATGCGGCTTTTAGGATGCTCACCCAGGAAGAGGTGACTCCATATATTGAGGCCTTCAATGCTGCTCATCCTAGGACGAACTTTGAGGAAGATTCCGATAACCTCGATTAGGTCCGGAGAAGAGAGAAGTGAACATGTTGTCTTTCTGTCTTTCGTCTCATCCTAATTCCTCCTAATGATAGCTCTCACTTTCTTACACTCACATTCCTTTCCCCTATACATATGAGTGGTATACTAGACTCGAGGACAGAGTCAATCCAGAGGATGAAGGAAAATAATGAAAGCATTTAAGAAGAAGACGGAGGAACCAAGCGTAACATTCCCATATCATAGTCTTCTCAAGGATGAACGGATGGATACCCTTCGAGAGCCAAGAACGTTTTTAGCCATCAATGTCAATGGGATTCGAGCGGCCTTGAAGAAAGGGTTGATTCCCTTCTTACTTGAACAGAACCCTGATGTCATTTGTATGTCGGAGACGAAGGTCGGTGCTTTAGCGTATCAATCGTTTATTCAGACCGAAGGGAAGTCAATATCCAATGAGGAACTACCAGAGATCATCCCAGGATATCGTCATATCTTCGCTTGCTCGAGTGCTAGGCAAGGATACGCTTCCACCGCCATCTTCGTGAAACGAGGGATTCGGGTCATTGACTTTGCTAGTTCCATAGGAGACTCTCTTGTTGATACCGAAGGACGCTATATCCGGATTGCTTTCTCAAGCTTTGACCTTATACACGTGTACGTCCCGAATTCCGGCCGTGGAGCCAAAAAGAAGCCATCATTCAAGCCCTCATTCCTTTCAGAACGCTTGGAATATGAAAGGCTGATTCGGAATCATATCAATGAGCTACAGCAACGTGGGAGGCAGGTTATCTATTGTGGCGATCTGAACGTGGCACATACGCCACGCGACATCCATAACCCAAAGGGGAACGAGAACTCTCCGGGGTATACCGAGGAAGAACGTATCGCAATGACGCAGCTTTTACAGGGATGCGGCTTGGTCGATACCTTCCGACGCCTTCATCCAGGTCTCGTTAAGTACAGCTGGTTCAGCAACTTCGGCAACTCCCGAGAAAACCTTCTGGGGTGGCGTATTGATTACTTCCTTGTGAGTAATCAACTGTTTGAGAGGGTTGTGGAGTCCGACATCATCGATGAAAAGCGATATTTCAGTGACCACACCCCCATTACCATGACTCTTAAAAATGATTAAATGTACCCACTCGCCTCTGAGAAGAAGTGCAAGCCGTTCCCCAAGACCTCGTGAACAACTGACGTCGGTAACGAATACATTGCTCTTCGAGTGTAATCCTCTAACGTAACTGTTCCCAGTTCCAAGCCACCATTATCTTTAATGCAATGGTGATATACTAAGGCCTGTCCAGCAGATAAGTGTGTCACTCTATTTGAGACCGTTGAGGTGTGCATCTCAGAGTTGGATATATTAAATTCAGGGTCCATATCCATTACGGTGATCGGTGTCCATCTTACCAGAAGTGGTGGTAAACATCTTGCCAAACCATAGGGGGCCGTCCTCGTCACCTCATCGATGATGATCGGAACACTACTTTGTAACTCCTCAGAAGTGAGCTTATATCTTCTTACCCTACATATCAACATGTCACGGCTTAACTCTCGCCGGTTCCCTTCATCCTCCAGGTTGATCTGGTTATTCTCAAGCGTATACTTCAGAGAGTCGATGGTATCTCGTTGTACCTTCGCCGAGTTAAAGAGGAATGATTCTTCCTTCGTTCTTCCATAGAATAATCCGATCCCCGCCAAATAAGGAAGCACATCGCTTTGAGGATGCACCGAGATGACTATCCCACCACTGATACAGGAATAACTCCTATAGAGGGCCTCAAAAAGGTCTGCAAGCACGACAGTTCCCGCGTATAAACGCGCGTCCGGTGAAAAGAGCGAGGGGAACGTCGTCACTAGTCCTGCGACCGTGTTCTCACCATAGATGACTCCACGCATCCCTCGATATCGTCCTGCAAGCAGCTTCATCGAACACCGTGGCCTACAAGCCATTGAGGAGTGATGTACGTCGCAATACTCAAAGGCCGGCGCAGACCCTGCAACAACCCGACTTGAGAGGCAGGCAACAACGAAGATGTTGAAGACATCGAGTCTCCGTTCGGAAAGCTGGGCTTTGATGAGGGTTTCGGTTGCGAGCGTGACCCAAACTCCTTCGTTACCATCTCCATTCTCGTCATCCGTATCCATATCGACTAATCTTGGTAGACAGTGGGCAGCGGAGTCACGAATCTTGTGGCAAAGGTAGCTTGCAATGGAAGTGTGGACGGTCTTTGAGAAGGTCAGGGGATAGGAGCTCGGGCCAAGCTGACAGAGTAGCTTGGACATGAGGACTCGTTCAGGAATTAATCCCTTTTCAACAACCCAAAGGCAAGGGTAGACATGGTCATTGAACATCGATATATATGCCATCAGGGCGGGAGAGGAGGTGAAGGCGGCCTTGGAGACGCATGGAGGATGCATAAGACGAATGTATGGCCAGCCAATAGCCTCATCCGGACAAGCGGAGAAGTCTCCATCGGTACGCCGCTCCTCCACAAGCTCTGCCGTTGTCAGGACATAAGCCACGCTGAAGTCCACCGCCGTAGCCGCAAAGTGGTCGTACGGCTCTGCTAGTTGTTCCACATACTTCTGGGAGTTGTACTTCTGCTCAAGGAACTTGTGGCACCGGACGACGTGTTGCGTGTAGAAGAATGGGACGGCTTCCGGGGGTGGAATCATCGAGTTCAGCCAGCTATTGGCGAAAAGATTCCCACCAGTCTCACGAATGACTTCGGATTGGCCAAAGCAATGGGTAGGGGAAAGAAGGGCATACCGGATGACTGTCACACGTAAGTTAAGCTGGGTTAGTGTCGTCAAAACCTCCTTGTGGATTGTCTTGTAAAATGATCCTGCTAATGCCTTTGTAACAACACGTACATTCGATGGCGCTTGTATGCTATTAAAATAGGTTGTGGGAAGGAAGCTTGTCAGAATCAAGCACAAGTCCTCTGTTTTCCCATTCAAAGATACTGTCATAACGATAGGAATGTAACGATAAACTTTGTCTCCATATTGTGCTTGTGATGTGCGTATAAGACTCACCTTCCCTAGCTTCTCCACACTTGGTGCATCAGTGCACTTAGCACCTGGTACTTCAAGATTAGCACAAACGAAGTACGTTTCTGGTAAAACCTTAGAGACGTTATCCATGCCGAATTCAGCCTCCTCGACGCCCACTCCTGACACGTGTGGGGCCAAGCTACGCAGGGTCAAGACGAGTGGTGAGTTATCGTCTATATCAGCTTGTGGAAAGTACACGCTCCAATTGAGAAGACCACCACGCGAAATGACAAAGGGGTAATGAAACTGATTTCTCAGGCTTTGAGTCAATGCCCCAAGGAGTGGGCATGCTAGAAAGTGACCTAATGTTTGTTGAATAATGATCGTTGGAACTCGCTTTGGCAAAGGCTCAAGTGCCGAGCAAGTGAGTGTGGATAGCCAAGAACAAGTCATCGAGTGCACTTCTGTAAAGTCTGAAGCTGGCGCATCGCTAGTAACGAGATCGGCAAGTAGAAGGCCTTGAGACGATGAGGTTGAGGAGGATAGAGAAATCTCCGCTTTCATCTCATCACCTATTGAAATGTTGATCGGATCCTCTTCTGGAGATGCGGAAACAAGATGTTCTGGCAGATCCACTTGTACCTCTGTACCTGCTGTCAAGTGTACTTTCTCAAGCGCTTCTCGTTCATAGGTATATACCGCTTCGAGTTCTTTCAGGTCGAGTTTGAAGGTAACCTTTGAAGGCAATGCAGACAAAGGCCGAAGGGCAAAGTCATCAATAGGAACCGCCTCCGGAGTGTTAGGAAATGAACCTCTTGAAGAGAGCATCGACTCTGTTTCCCGATGTGTAACCCTTTGTTCTCGAACACGAGTGAGTAAGCAAAGAGCAACCTTCTTCTTAGGAGCATCAATACTTGCCTGAATAGAGGCTTCAATGGCATCCAGGACTTCTAGAGGGCTAGTGGAAAGGGCCTCATCGAGAGCCTTCCAGGTGTGTGATACTTGTTCATCTGACTGAGGAGTACCAAATTGCTCACAGAAGGATAAAAGCTCCGAGGCTAATGGGTGACTGACCTCTTCTACCGGTGATTCGGGTGGTTCGGGAGTCGGCAGGGGAGAAGGACAGTGTTCTCGAACAAATAGGTGAACCTGTCGAGACCCAAAGAAGTGAGCCGCGAAATCTCGAATATCAGCTGGTTGGGAATGAAGGACCTCGGCCACGAAGAGGCAGAGCATATAGCGGAGCTCGGGGTGAGCACGGACATACGCCGTGCCCGGAGCATCCATTCAGTTATTTACTCCTTAGATGCAAGCCAGCGCTCCGCATCAAGCGCAGCGGCGCAGCCAGACCCGGCAGCGTAGACCGCCTGGCGATAAATCTTATCGCAGCAATCCCCGGCTGCAAAGACGCCCTCAACAGACGTCCTCTGGTAGGGATGCTGAACAAGCTTCACGTAGCCAGACTCATCGAGATCAATCTGCTCGGGATTTAGGAATTTCGTCTGAGGGTCATGACCGACAGCCCAATAAAGGGCACGGGTTGGGAGCTCACGCTTCTCACCAGTCTTAAGATTCCTGATGACGACGGAGGTCGCCGTCTTGTCATCGCCCTTGATCTCGTCAATTGCGCTATCGTAGATGATCTCGATGTTCGGGTTCCTCTTCACGCGGTCGGACATCGCCGCAGACGCCCGGAACTGATCACGGCGTAAGACCATATACACCTTCTTGGCAATCTTGGAGATGTACGTGGCCTCCTCGCAAGCAACGTCTCCACCGCCAACAACGATGCACTCCTGGTCCTTCGCCATCATTGAGTCGCAAACGGCACAAGCAGAGACTCCCTTCTGCCAGTACTTCTCCTCGCCGGTGGGGTGAAGGCGACGAGCCGTCGACCCGGTCGCGATGATGAGAGAGTCAGCCTCGGTGACATCATCTCCATAGCCATGGGAGATACGGAATGGGCGCTTGCTCAGATCGACGAACTTCACGTCCTCGTAAAGAAGCTCGGCACCGCAGTGCTCAGCCTGTTCCGACATGTTCTGGATCAGATTTGGGCCAAGGATCGACTTATGAGAGGGGAAGTTCTCGACCTCCGTTGTAGTGAAGAGCTGGGAGGAGTGTTCCATCCCAACGAAGACCAAGGGAGATAGGTTGGCACGCGCGGCATAGATCGCCGCGGAAAGGCCGGCAGGTCCACCACCAATGATTGCGACGCGGACGTGCTTCATTTTTTTTCTCCATCTCGAAGAGAGGCAACCATGAAGTTGATTAGTGGATATGATGCATCTGGAGCTCCTTTTCCACGAGTACCTTGATACTATACCTGAAGACCGACGAATTGGGACCAGATGAGGAAGTTGGTGGTTAACGAGACCTGAAGAGGCTCAATCTTGACTCTCAAGTTGGAGAGTGGAGGACTTTGGTTTACTATGGATGAACGCTATGGAGAAGCCTCTTTATAGTGAAGAGAATCATCCTGGGTTATGACTAGAGCGACGAGTTATCGAGAGTTTGGAAATGTGTCCGGAGCGTATCCAGGTCTTTAGCGAGCCGTGAACTGGACAGTCCACGTTGCTGAATATCCTCTTGCAACCGCTCAAGCTCAATGAGTACATTCATGCGCCGGATAGTCGTCTGTATGGCCGCAATCGATTGATTAACCGCGTTCAGGCGCTGTACCGCGTCCTTGTTGGCCCTCTCCAGCTGCTTCTTGTTGATAAGTCGTATCCGGGCCATCCTCTCATTCCCTACCCGCACGTACGCCTTGGCATCTCTACGGAGTCGGTCCATCTCTTCTCCATTCCTCTGTATGCGTTCCAGGAGCTGCTCCCTTTGCCGAACCATGGCCTGGTATGACTTCTGGAGGTGATGATAGTTCCGGAGCTTCTGTGCAATCCTAAACGGCAGTGGCATTTTTGTGTTGAAGGCAACAGTCGACAAGGAGGTCTTGCAAGGGTATCTGGCATGAGATACTTAATGCTTCACTCTCCTAGTGGTCTCAAAAATCTTAATGGTAAAGGTTGAGATCGAGCAAGTCACCTCCGACAAGCAGCGTCGTATTGACGCTCACTCGCATATCAAGAAACTTGGTCTTACCAACGAGGGGGCTGCCGAGGCGATCTCCAGCGGCTTCGTTGGGCAGGAGATGGCTCGTGAGGCAGCAGGGTTGGTGGTCGAATTGATTCGACAAAAGAAGCTTGCTGGAAGGTCGGTCCTACTTGCCGGGCCTTCCTCCACCGGGAAGACCGCCATTTCCCTCGCTATCGCTCGCGAGCTTGGTGAGACGGTCCCATTTGCACATCTCGTCGCCTCGGAGGTGTATAGTGCAGAGGTCAAGAAGACCGAAGTCCTTATGGAACACTTTCGACGTGCCATTGGTCTTAGGATCAAGGAGGTGAAGGAGGTCTTCGAAGGAGAGGTGAAGTCCATCAATGTCATTGAAGCACCATCAACAGGTGGTGCTACTGGGTCTCCAACGGTCAGTAAGGTTCATATTACCTTAGAGACTCGTAAGGCTCATCGTGAGTTGAAGCTTGATGGTGCGATCTTCCAACAGCTTGAGGCTCAGAAGATTCGTGTTGGAGACGTGATTTATATAGAGGCGAACTCTGGCCTCGTCAAGCGTCTTGGCCGATCAGATAGGTTAGCCTCAGATGCTCAGCTTGAATCTGATATCTATGTCCCAGTTCCAAAGGGAGATGTTCATCGAAAGCGTGAGGTCGTTCAGGACATCACCCTTCATGACCTTGACGTAGCGAACGCTAACCCACGTGGAGGACAAGATTTGGTCTCGATCATGAACCAGTTCAACAAGATTCGAAAGACCGAGATTACAGACAAACTACGTGGGGAGATTGATAAGGTCGTCTCAAGGTATGTTGATCAAGGGATTTGTGAGCTTCAATCCGGGTTGCTCTTCATCGATGAGTCACACCTCCTCGATCTTGAATGTTTCTCCTTCCTCAATAAGGCCATGGAAAGCCCTCTCGCACCAGTCATCATCTTCGCAACAAACCGTGGGGTTTGTGAGATCCGTGGAAGTGATGGGATCAGATCTCCTCATGGCCTTCCACGTGACCTTCTTGATCGCGTTCTAATCATTAAGACCCTCCCTTATAATGCTCAAGAGATTAGACAGATTCTAGCGACTCGTGCTTCAGTTGAGGAAATTCAAATCGCTGATGACGCCCTCGATCTACTGGCCGAGATCGGGACGAACTCAAGCCTTCGTTATGCCATGCAATTGATGTCTCCGGCGCTCGTCGTCGCTAAGCTCGAGCATGCAGGTGCTTTGTCCGTTCCCGATTCAGGAAACGTCCTCGTTACTGTCGAGCATGTCCGGGAGGTTGCTGGCCTCTTCATGGATGCCCGTTCCGCCGTAGAACGTATCCAAGCAGATGCGGATGGTTACTTGAAGTAAACGCCGCTAGTATTGATGAATACTGTAACTGAACAGAAAAATGCCGATTGCGACTGGGCCGGTGCCTGCGGAATGCTGGACAGACATCAAAAAGGCCGCGAAGGAGGGGATGGAAGCGTCCTTCCGACTCTTGGAAAACGGTGCGTGGAAGGATCCTAAGATCGAGGAGGGTCTCAGCGTCACTACGGCAACTGTAGACGGTTCGAAGTGTCACGCATTAAAGGCGGAGCTTGAGATCCCTTATCCTCCACAGAGTTGTGTTGCAGCGGCACTTCAGAACCTCGAGATACCGATTGGCTCATCTTCCAACAACACGCGTTTCCTTGCACGCAAACCTTTCTGGGAGAACGATGAAGGTCGTCAGAAGTGCGAACAAGTTGCAGCTTATTACAACCCGAATTCCTTCGCAACAAGCACAGAGCCCTCCTATGACTTGTATCTGCTTGTCCAATACGTCGTCGCGTCGCCCTCGTCGCTCATTGCGCCAAGAGAGTTTGTGACTGCACGCCATTGCCAAGAGCTTGAGAAGGGACCCAATGGCCGTCGCTTTTGTATCTCTAGTGTATCATGGGAACCATCTAACCTCACGACGATCTTTCCTGAGAGTGACAAGACCGAGAAGTGGGTTCGAGGCACTCTTCATGCCCAATTGTATCTCTTTGAGGAGACTTCGGGTGGAAAGACTAAGGCGACCTTCCTAGTCCATTCCGACCCACAAGGCAGCGTTCCCGCTGCCCTGGTGAACAAAACATTGGTCAACCAGGCGAAAGCATTGACGGAGATCGATGTATGTCTGAAATCCCTAGTAAAGTGATCTTTTACTCTCTAGTAATGGTTTCTATAAAGACCTGTTCGAGTTGACAGCTCTCGACAGTCCAAGGATGAGTTAGAATCCCGAGTTGGTCAAGAACCTCAATGGACTCGGCTAGATCGGCATTGGAGGCAAAGTAGTATGACATCGTTGAACTAACTTGGTTCCATTTGTGCCGTTTGATGACTTGTCCCAGTGATGACCCAAGAATAGACTCATGCTTCATTCGAGCATCTTCTGAAGGCTCATGGAAGCCTTGCCAATACTCGGTCGTTGCAAAACAAACATCGATAATGAAATGGACACTACTATTAGCCGCAATATCCGCCAGACTTCCTTGAGCGATGATCTCTCCAAGTCGCATGATGCAACAGCGGTCAGCGAGAGCCTCAACCTCGGCCATGTCATGGGTCGTGATAATCATTGTACGAGAGAGTGAACGGCTTGCAAGGATTGCGGTCCAAATGTCCTTCTTAATCCGACTTGATAACCCAGTTGTAATCTCGTCGAGGCAAATCAAGGAGGGAGAGGAGACTAGGACCATGGCAAGAGTTAACCGCCGTTGCATTCCACCGGAAAGCTGAGTGACTCGTTTGTACCGATGTGCATACAACTCCACGGTCTTAAGGACGATCTCTATCGTTCGCATGTTCGGGACGAGCTGCTTGCACGTTATTCCGCTCACGATGATCATATGATCCAGGACTGTGAACTCCTTGAAGAGAAGATCTTCCTGTGGAACAATAGTTATTAATTCCCCATGCTTCGTCCTTGGTGCGAAAAGATCGACGCGCGACGTATCGGCATCATTACGGACGCACCACGCATGTCCGGCCGTTGGCCGATGTAATCCAGTAAGCGCATGCATCAAAGTCGACTTTCCAGCCCCATTCCCACCAAGTAGAGCAAAAACCTCCCCCTTATTGATTTGAAACGAAACATCCTTGAGAGCAAGGTTTCCTGCCGCATATCGATGAATTGCGTGCGAGACATCCAAGTGGACTTGTCCTCCTGTCTCCAGTTTTCCTTCGGTACGAGTACTCATCAACTCGGACGTTGAGTGATTAGGTTGAAGTGAGATATTTGATGCATTGACATCAGATGCGTCAGAAGCTTCAGCATCGCAAGTACAATTACAGCTCCCATCTCTACAGCTCTTACAACTAGAGTTTTCGAGGAAGTAGATACGCAACACACAGAGGCCAAAGTGAAAGGCCAAAATCACAACAGTCCCAATAAAAGGGCCAAGCGCGATGTACTTAAAGGATATTGTGTTCATAAGTTGCCAAAAGATCCCGAGTGAGGGGATGAAGATCTCAAGGACGGTCGAGACGGGTCCATCCATACGGATGACGGAGCAATAGATGATGTCAACGAACATGAAGACGGCCGTCAGAAGGATGGTCATCCGCATACTCCTCGTGAGCAGGGCGATCAGAACGGCATAGATGGTGCAGCTGAGGGAGGCCATGAGGTAATTGAACAGAATAAAGACAACATTCCCGGGAGTGTTACCCCAAAGGAATTCCGGGATGCTGAACGCCATGATCAGAATACAAATGAAGGACTGGACGAAGGACCAGACCGTATAGTAGACGATGTGGTGGCATAGATAGACGATTCGTATGACGTTGTGCAGCAGAAAGATCTTGACCAGCTGCTCCTCAAGCTCACGCGCCACTCGTGCGGCGACAATTAGCATCGGGACGAGGAAGACAAAGGGCATGCAATAGCTGCTAAGAAGCTCCATTTGACGCAACACATTGATACGAGGGTCTGGAAAGTCAAAGGCCGGGTTCGAAAACATTGGCATAGCACTAACTGCTGACGTATAATTGAATTTGTATGCCTCCATAAGATCACTCTCTGTTGCTGAGGGATTTGCCGTACGAATACGATCGAGTAGTTCCTTCCGGAAAAGTGCGCCAACAAAACGCGTCGGTACATCCAGGACCGTCAGTGAGAAGCTGGGATCAATGCGTAACGGGTTCTGTAGCGGGTTAAAGCCAAGAGAAGAGGAACCAGCCGGATATGGGAGTGAGGGGAAGAACGAATAACTGTTCTCAGTCCCCACTTTAAGATTAACTCTCGTCTCAGGGAACGCACGGATCTGCGTCCCTAGAGGGGGGAGAGGGGTGAAAAGGGTGTATGAGATATCCTTCCTTGTGGTCCCAGTCTTGAATTGAATGGTTGCTAGGGGCATATTATGGAAGCCTTCTCGGACAAAGGAGACCCCGTTTTCGGGTATGTCCCGTTCAGCATCGGTGGGAAAATAGCGTACACTAGGCTGGGCCGAGTGGAACCGCTGCATAATCCGCTTCAGACTTGGCACGTAGATCACAAATTCGTCCTGGTATAAAGTGGTGCGTTGTACTGGCCCAGTAGTACCCCACTGGCAATTGTTCTCGCTATACCCAGGAGAATTCTTATCCATACACGGATAGATCGTATTTGTCAACGTATTGTACGGTTTGACTAACGCAAAGACGTTATCTGGATCACTGAGAGGATTAACCATCTCAGGGTATGCCTTATACATGGAGATGTACTGGTCCAACGTTGCAGGAGAGGAGACCTCCTGTGCAGTTGTTGCCTTGTATGTGAGCACATCAGCTGCTGTCATTGTTAATGAAATAGCCCCGAGGGTAGGGTTCTTCTCAACGTTGAGTTGATCTCCAACTAATTGATAACTAGCTTGATCTGTCACGACGGCCATGTAAGCCCAATTGGCTATTGAGGACAGGTCACTTCTGGGAACTTGAATATACGAATTGTCGCCCTGAGTGATTCTGAGGTTATTAGGATTGTCGAGCCCAAGCATCTTGAAGTAGACTTGGCAGACGGGCTCCAAGGGAAGAAGTTGATAGTTGATCCCGAAGCCATTTTTCCGCTCGGCAAAGCAAGTAGAGATTTGGGAGTTGATAATCCCAGTAGGGTTACTGACACAGGTCTGAAGGCAACTGAGCGCGACGAGCGCCTTGAAAGGCCTATAGAGACGCGAGATCGAGTCGGTAAGAGCGCGAAGAGATTGCAGAAGCATTGATACGACGATGATGGTGGCTCCAAGAACCACCGCGAAGACGCAGATGAGTTTAAGGAAGTATTCGCGATAATCCATTAGCCAGTTCTTGTAGAGGAGGTAGCGGAAGATGTATGGCTTTCGTGGTTGGTCTAGATCTCCACAACACAGCAAACGAGGGGGAGAAGAGTCATTCTGTGCCTCCTGTGCCTCAGTATGGGAATCGACAAGTCTTACTAAAGAATCGTCAAGACTTGCCTTTGAAAGCGTATATGTGATCCTATTCTTTGCCGAGAAAGCGTCAGTGAACCTAATTGCGGCTAGCATGACAGAAATGTCCTCAAACAATATCGTTGGGACGGTATAGCGCACTATGTGTGGGAAACGCGTGGTAAGAGCTATCGGATATGTGCTTAATAAAGACCGCTTTTCATTGGGAAGAGCTTGTTCTATTGCTTCTCCTAAATCCCTCTGGAACTGTTGTAGCATACTGTCAAGAACTCCATCGGCTTGAAGGGCGGAAAAGTCGCCTAATAGAAGGGAGAAAGAGTAGTCACCGTACTCCTTTCGTAAGGACATCGGAGTCATCGTGCAGACATTCGCCCCATTACGAAAGACGAGGATATTGTGTGCCAATTCTGAAATCTCACTAGCATCATGAGTCGTAAGGATGGCTGCAGCACCGGACTCTTGTACGAGGTCAAGCACATAGGTCCAGATTTGTCGTTTGAGAACCGGGTCGACACCACTAGTGATCTCATCAAAGAAGAAGAGGGAAGGATAGCCGACAGTAGCATTGGCTAGTGCAAGACGACGAAGCATCCCGCCCGAGAGATGACTGGCGACTCGTTTCTGAACATCGGGCGCATGAAGGTTGACCTTCTTCAGGATGTGTTGGATATAAGCATCGAGAGAGCCATGTAAGGCCACGATCTTTGAATCATAGGTCCCCCATTGCTTACTACGGAGGAGAGTGGAATAATAAACGTTCTCATAGATCGACATCGACATCCAAACGTTTGTCCTATCCTGGGGACAGTACCCTAGGCCCGCCTTGATGTCGTAGGCATCATAGGCTGATAATATGTTCCGACCTAAAACCTCGACCTTCCCATCCTCCTTGGTTGTGAAAGCCATTTCCCCACTAAGGATATTCAGGGCTGTCGACTTCCCACCACCGCTAGCGGCAATGAGACCAACGATCTCACCACGACGTACCTCCAGATTGATATCGCGTAGGACCTCGACCTTCCCACGACAACATGCCTTCTTATAGCTTTTAGTCAATCCCTTCACCTCAATAAGAAGATCGGAGGTGTCTGCCATCGTTCGAGTCATACCTCCGGATGAGGAACAAAAAGTATCACGCCAGAACCGCTTTGTGAAAAGGAAATACCAAGATACCCCCCGCCAACTGAATTCCGACTTGACGAGTGCTAGCGTCAGGGTGATCAATGGGACAATGAGTAAGCTTTGGCAAAGGCTTATGGTGACGAGCCACCAGACCATTGGATATTGAAAGGTGCATTCTCCAGGCATGATCGTGCTGATACAGGGTCGAATGGTCGAATGGTAAGCGTTCCAGTCCTTTGCGATGAATTCTGTCGATATCTTTGGGTAATCATCCGCTCGATAGATGATATTGAAGCCACCCTCCGTCATCATTAACAACATGTCGGCTAGACTGAAGTTACAGAAGAGTGGGACGAGGACAACGATCATCCAAGTCAGGAACGTAGGAACAATGAGCGGCTGCCATAAACTGAGCTTGTCAGTTGAGTGACTAAGGGTAAGGAAGGGGATGATAACGAAGCAAAGCATGGAAAGGGCGGCGAAGATGAGGGATATGGCTGGTGAGTAGAAAATGTACGCGAGCAGTAAGCCGAAGCTAGTATTACTTGCAGCATAGAGTAGGGCATAGATTGCAAGGACGCCAGGGGTAAATTGTGCGAAGGGGTAATCATTACAAAGATAGACTAAGAAGACAAAAAGGAACATGGCGATCAGGTTGAAGAGGAGGAGAAATAGGTAGTTAATGAAGAGGATATGTTGTTCATGGGCTCCAAGCCGTCGTATGCTTGTATGCATGGGGCCACGGAATAAGCCTGCAACAACCACTGTGATGACAAAGTTGAAGCCAATGGCGATTCCTATGTAACAATAGGCGCGATTGATGAGATAGATCTTTGACGAGGTGCGAAGGACGTAATTTCCTAGGTCGTACGTGTAATTAGTATCTAGAAAGACTTTAAGGAAGGCGCCGTCAATGGCGCGATTCATGGTGAAGGCTAAGGAGGTCCAGAAGTTCGGCTCCCAAAGCTCGCCTACATGTAAGCTAATTGGGTCTGCATTTTGATAGACGTAATGGGAAAGCATGGTTTGATTGTAATAGAGCCGATAGCCCAGCGATAAGGGAAGGTTCTGAAGGGTTTGAGCATTGATATCGAACTGTATTGCTAAAAAGATGTTATTGACGCCATCCTTTGATAAAGCTTGATGTGCCGTCTTGAAAGTGTTATAGTCTGTCAGCCCATAGGTTTGTACATACATCTTCTCGGCCATAGTTCGCTCGAAGATTGGGGTATCATCCAAGCAATCCTCATATTTGTTTGGAACATGTGAAAGATGCTCCTTAATATTTTCAGTAGTGTTGAGTTCCAAGATGAAGCCTACTGGGTCCTCACCCAAGCCTAAGACGGTCAAGTCGGTCTGAAAGGAAGTGGCATCAATATACCCTTTAGTTCTTACGTTCGCTGGTGCGTTTGATAACTTTAAGATTTCAGTAACCAATTGTCGCGTCTGTCTCGTATCTGGAGAATATGCTAGATAGATAGTTGCCTCGTCACAATGAAGAGCATCCGTACATGGGGGCAATGGCGGCAACTCCATCCCCTTCGGCAAGGTTAATGGGAATGGGGCTGCCGTCGTGAAGATGAAGAAAAGAGTGATAAACAGGAAGACTAGCGTCGGGGAGAGGACTAGAAGAAGGACTAGCGCCCAATGGCGGCGATAGACGGTGAGAAAGAGGCGTGGAAGCACTCCCATTTGCTTTACTTTATGAGGGATATAGATCAATCAGCCCCGATGCGCATTGAAGTAACCCTTGTGCGTTTGCAACAAGCCCGTCGACAACCCCTGCAAAGGTCTGGTCCGAAGGGATGAAGAGAAAGGTTTCATGTAAGACTTCAAGTTCCGCATGATATGTGACATCCCCTGTTGATAGTCTTTCTTCATCAAGTTGTTCTGCCTTTGTCAAGTCAATGATGAAGTTCTTGGTTCGAAAGGAGGTTCTTCTACGTAACGATCGCTTAATGGTCTGATTCTTCGCCTTCAGCTTCTCTTTGACATCATCTGCAACGTCGAACTCCTTGGCAATGGCGAAGCGGACGTCGTATGCATACGGAGCAGGATAATGAAGATCGGAGACATCGAATTGGATCTTACAACTATCCTCGAGTACCTTCTGAGTGTCCCGATCTCTTCTGACACGATAATTACCTATGCGTCGGTCTCCAATCTTGAACTCATAGAGATCCTGTTCAAAGACTAACTCCTTGATCTCAAGTATTTCGGTATCCGGTTGCTTCTCTGCCGCCCGTAACGCCTGCATCAGGCGATCAAATGCCTGTCGCCCAATATTATCATCGAAATGATGTGCTCGATCCGGAGCACTTGCTTCCGGTAGAATTGGCTCTTCTCCATTAGCAATCGCCCTCATCATATCATCGTCCAATCGTAGGTCCCGTCGGACCAATGCTTCAGTCACAAAGTGGATATCACCAGGTTGTGCTCGTTGTCGATGAAATAGCAATCTGCCAAGACGAAACTCAAACTCCGTACTGTGTTGATCCCGAAGAAGTTCACAACGCCGTTGGCATAGAATGTTATGAAAGATTAGCGCCTCCGTGATTGGAAGCCGAAGCACACGCGGAATCAATGACATTTAATACCCCCTCCCTCGATAATGATACCGACCTCTCAGAAGATGCTCTCGCCGGGGGTCGAACCCGGGACCTTTCGCACGTGAAACGAACGCGCTACCACTGCGCTACAAGAGCTCAGCCGCTCGGAACGGATCGGGGGGCGGCGCCACAAGGCCCGAAGGCTTGGTGGGCTCTTGAAGTGCGTGTGGAGTGGTTGTTCTAATACCGCGTCGGATGAGAGATGAGCGGGACTACTGGTCCCTGACGTACGGTCGAGAGGGGTAAGTTCCTCAAACCGACTCCAGGAGTCTTTAGAGTTAGTACAAGAAGAGAACCTGAACTTGAACTCCGGTTGTATGGGGTCCAGGTTGATTGGAGTTCCCTGAGGCGTTAGATCGTCGAGGTGCCCAGTAGTTGTGGAGTCCTGAGACTTAGTTAGCCTCTTTCGACGGCTACCACGTCTATGGGGTGTGGATGACGCAGGGGGGGACTGCAAGAAGGTCTTCACAGTCCCAACACAGCAATAAGTTGTCTCACTCCTTGTTAGAGAAGGGAGTAAAAGGGCACGAAGAGCCGTCGTTTCCGCCCATAGAGAGGAGGGTAAGCTATCCAATCGCTCCAGCCAGGTCGTATACGTCCGGACTTTATCTAAACACCATTCAACTTCGGTCGCCGTCGGCATCGAGGTCTCCCTAGGGTTTGGAAGAAGGCCAAGGAGCTGTGCGGTGTTTTGAAGGGTGTTATGGATGGACTGTAACGCCGAGTCCTGATCATGGCCAAAGACGAGGTTTGCATGCAGAGCGACATAAGGAACGGATTCAGAGGGAAGGAGTTGACATAAGCCATAGAAGAGGCCGAGCTGGAACTTCTCTGGTGCGAGCTTCAGACCTTGTCGGTAATAGGAGCTACTACAATATGCAAAGAGTTCATCAAAGACATCACCTAGGTCGAATTCCCATCGTCTTTTCGCTGCCGCCTGACGTGTGAGAGACCAACAATAGATGATACCCCGTTGAAGAGGCGCCTCGGGATCTACGACCTCTCTGGAGAAAACATGTTCTGTACATGCTAGAAGGGTTGGAAGAGCCTCAGTCATGCGTCCTGCGAAGAGCAAGTTGACGCAGTCGTTCATAAAGACCTTTAGAATGGAAGACATCGTCGCCGTAACAGCTATCCGTGGGACTATCGGGATCTTCTCTAAGGCGCGGCTCATGGTCGACCCCCAAGGGCTCGTGGCATCTCTCGTCGTCAGTCCAGAGACGAGACTGTACAGTACGCACAACGACTCTCGCAGCATTCAATTTTGTATACGAGAGGGTAAACGCCCACAGACAAGATTCCTTCGGAATGTGTAAGAGAAGACTCATCCGACCGTCACATACAGAACCGTAGACCGGAGATGATGATCGTCCACTACGGCTGGGAGATGCCGGTAGACGTCCTTGGAAGCATATAGAGCATATTTGACGTCACTTGAAAGTGCTGTGTAAGGCTAAGAGACGATACTGTGCCGTAAGCGCTGTATAGTCCCCACCCATGGAAAACCCTTCATCAGTCCCGAACCAGTATGCCGAGCACCTTCCTCTCCTCGGCCGACTAGAATGGGCACTCTCCTTCCACCTCGAGTCAGGATCGAGAGAAGGGACAAAACGCACTATCAAAAAACAGGGTATGCTTCTCCTCGCCACGGCTGTCGCGCTCGTCTCCGCGCTCACACAGCGCCAGCAGCTCTACTGCATGTACGAATTCTACGAGGCTACGGGCGGAGATAACTGGTCAATCCGCGACGGGTGGCCGACCCTTGCGGACCAGAACGAGGATGAGGACTATTGTATGTTCTTCGGGGTGAAGTGTGACTCCAGTGGAGACATCTATGGCATCAGTCTTCCGGGCAATCGGTTGCAAGGGAAGGTTCCCATATGCCTTATGAATCTGGGCTTACAGGAGTTCAATATCAATGGGAATCGTGTAGGCTTCACCATCCCAGATCTGGGGCTCGGACTACGCAAGCTTGAGGTCGCAGGGACTGATGTCATCGTCATAATGATGGACTTCGAGCGAATGACGGACATAGAGGTTTTCAACCTTCGTGGTCAAGATATGTCCTTAATGTTCATGCCTAGTAACCTGATCTTCTCGAAAACCGCAACACACATCGACTTGTCAGATACGAAACGTCCCTTTGACTTCTTCGAAGTCAGTCTGACTACAATAGTCCCTCCCAAGTTCAGTCTGGCAGGACTGGATCTTTCTGGGACCAAGTTTCGAGATATCCCATTGAATTACCATCAAGAGCTTGATCTCACAGGAACATGGCTCAGCTCTGGTTACTCATCTCTTAGTGATCTCCTTAGCGTGGTCAACCTGACAGACGTCCAATTCCAGCACACAGATCTCAACAATGTGGTTGACTTCACGACCCTTCCAGATCTTACAGATTACAAGTCGAAGAGTATTGTCCTTCGGAACACAGGCCTGCGTGGGAACGCTACAGCCGACCAAATACTCAATTTCATCACGAAGAAGACGAACTCGGACTTCTTCTACCTTGACTTGTCCCGCAACAGCTTTATTGGGGCCGCCCCCACTATATCCGCTGTCAGGTCTTACAAAGCGAAGAAAACATCATTCAAGCACCTAAGAATGGAGGACAACTCCTTTTTCTGTAACGTCGAAGACCATGCCCTTTATGGCTGTGAGCTTGTGCGTGTTACTGAAACCAAGATTATCAATAATCGTCTCTATGTAACAGCCACCTTTTCTGGGAACCCATACCACCTGAACCTTGAGCACTCGCTCAGTTTAGCGTTCCGAAACATGAAGAAGTATAACGACAAGACTCTCTCTCCCACGAAGCGCGTCGAGGTGCATGAGACGTACAATTTTATCCATGTCCGTCAGCTATCAGGGAGTTCTAAGAGCAGCGTGTATAGGATCGATGTCACTCTTGATCCCGACGTGATCTCGGCTATGGACCTATCATCCTTGACGCCCAATGAGGTTGCCGTCCTCTACGAAGGGCGTAGTATTTCCACAGGGATGGTCAACGTCCTTCGAGAGTATGAGGCCAAGAAGAAGGGGAAGATATTTGAGCGTCGTGATACGCTCGCTGAGCTCCTCGGAAAGCCTGTTGCCGTTCGTGAAATCTCAGAGCATGAGCGATTGGAGATGCCTGCAAGTGCCATTCGGAAGGATGATGCAGCCATCAAGGAGGTCGCTAACACTTTCACTCGTCGGAACATGACTTGGACGAAGCTTGGCTCGGAGGAGAAGAACAAGCTCCCTATCGACATCCATGCTATGTCTCGTTGCCCCGACTTCTATTTTGCGGTTGAGAACTACATCATCCCATTTCTCAGAGATTATCCCGATTTCCTTGACTTCGTTAGCCTCAAGTACGTTGGGTTGGCCGAACGACATTCACGTTATCCAATTGGTGGGAGGTCGAAGCATGGCTTGCAGGAGGTCGAAGGAGATAAGCAATTGATGTGCCTCCAGGAGCACGTGGACACTTTATCATTTTACAGAGTTGTTAGCTGTGTGTTGGGGAAGGGAAGGGAGCACGCCCTTCCGACATATATGGAAGTATGCCTCGAGGAAGTCCTCGCTAACGACAAGATCGTCAACTCGATCCTTCGCTGCAGTCAGGACGACTTCGGTCTCGCTCTCATGCAGCAGGCTAACGAAATTTCAAAGAGGCGTGGCTCAATCAGCTCGCCGGACATCTTCGTCGCAGACAAGCTCGAGTACTCTGGGACGGGAGAGTGGCAGCAGTTCGACAGCGTCAAGGGTTTTGCTGAGCGTATTTGTCAGGCATACCAACGCGAGATGCATAGCCTGCCAGAGGCTTGCAATGAGGTCGTCGGCAAGGTATAGCGGCTGGCCGAAGTAGTGAATCTTTCTCTCTATTGGCCTGGTGCCTCTGCCGCATCGGCATCTGCTCTCTTCAGGAGGTTCCAGACCGAAGACCGAGAGATCTTGAAGTCGAACTCCTCCTTGAGTTTGTCAGTGATCATTTGAATGGTGGCTCCATTGTCCCGCATCGAGACTATCCGCTTGAGAATTGTTTCGTTGACCCGCATTTGAATCGTTTGGCGAGTGGGCTTCGGGCGGGACCAGCCGCCACCCTTCCGCGGCGTCTGGCGGTTCTCATATAGGTATACGCGCCAGATGGACTTGACGGTGGGAGTCTTGAGCCCTAGGGACTCCGCAATCTCCCGGAACGACAGGGTAGTCGTCTTCTTCAGTTCGATGATCTTATCCCTAGCCTCCTGAGGAACGCAGACCAACCGGCGCTCTGGGACGTTGGTGGACCTGCTGGACTGTGGGCCGGGCCCGACAACGGGTTCGGAGATACAGCTTTCCCCGTCGAGGCAGGACCATAGGTCGGCCATGTAGAACTCCGTCTGGCAGTAGAACTCGTTCTCCGCGAGGATGGGCTCCGACGTGTCCTGGAACTCCTCGGTTTGGATGAACTCGCTGCTCATTTTATTCTCCATATGGTATTCATCTCCTTGAGTACTGATCCGACAGAAGATGGGACGGAGAGGCTCGTCCCAGCTCTAGAGACTCCGGTCGACGAAGCATTTAGCGACTGTCAACCCATCCTTTCATTGCTCGAGGAGGAGGGAAAGTTTTCTACACTTCTACGCGACTCTCTTTTAGCAATCCGCATGGCGATGCGCCTCTACGACTCCCTAGGCTTCAGCTTCAATGGGGGGAAGGATAATACAGTGGTTCTGCACTTGATTCGGGCTGCGTGTCTTCAAGCAGTACAAGAGGGTTTAGATGATCCTCTTACGCCATATCAAGTGTTCCGTCGGCACTTCCACTTATTCTATTTGCATACGGAGAAGCAGATGGATGAGCTCTGTCAATACCTCTTGAAGACTGAGAAGAGGTATGCACTTAATACAACAGTTTATGCCGGAAAAGACTTCCTACAATGCTTACTCCGTTATCATCAGGAACGGAAGCCTAACGCCGTCATTATGGGTATGAGATCGGTCGATCCAATGGGTCGCACCACTATCTTCTCTCCTTGCACTCCCGGTTGGCCTTCCTTCATCCGGGTTAATCCTATTCTTCCATGGTCGTTCGTGGACGTCTGGGACTTCATCAAGCGCTTTCGGATCCAATACTGTCGGCTCTATGATCATGGTTATACAAGCTTAGGGTCTGCTTATTCCACTAGGAAACATCCCATGCTTCAAGATGGTAGCGTCATGCGCCTCCATACCTGGAGTCGCGCTCAAGACCCCATTTCCTCTAGAGTCGATGGTTCCACATCCTACTTGTCACAAGAGTCGGATTCAAATGCTTCACTTGTCATTGACGTTCTTGTTGAACGAGGCCTTACTCTTGAAGAGCTTCGAAGTAATGGGAGTGATGTTGATGTTGATGACTTGGAAGGTAGTGCTCCTGCAATCTACCTTCCAATCACAGCACATGAACGACAAAGCCGCATGAAGTGAGAGACCCCACGCTGACTGTTGATCTAGCTTCATCCCCAGGTCATTACTCCTTAGGAGGTTCTGCTAAATAAGAACTCCTCTCGAAAATGTTATCGACAGCCTTCCTCTTCAAACGGATCCTCTTCAGTGAGTCCGGAGAGGCCGCCACACACCTCGCCTGGAATAAATACGACCGGCACCTGGTGGCAGGAGGCTCTGCTGGAACTATCCGGCTAATGCTCATTGAGGTCGTCGTTGGAGAAGCGAAATCTCGTCGGTTGCAAGTGACCTTCGATAAGAAGCTGGAACTCCACGGGAACAATGCCATCACCACGCTCTCCTGGAACGAGAATGATTCACGTTTCACGTCTGGGGATATCCATGGAGATGTCATCGTTTCTGGTTTTGCTGATGGTAGATGGACAAAGGACGTGATCAATTCGCCTGGGAAGTTGCCCGTTGTTTCTGCGATCTGGTCTCCTGACTCCTCAAAACTTCTCATGGTATATGAGAACGGTGCCATCGTCCTTGGAACTGCCTCCGGCCATAAGATATACTCTGGGACGCTCAAGCAGCAGAGTGCCCCGAGGTTTGCTTTCATCTCGGACACACGCCTCGATCAATTCATAGTAGGTTGGGATTATCTCATTCGTTGTTACGATTACGATGGAAAGGAGAGGTGGAAGCTTACTCCACCACCCTCGGCGACGGCCCCGGACTCCTTTGTCTATGGCTGTTGGGGTCAAGTTGATCAGATGCATCAGGCACAAGCTCTCAGCCCTACTCGACAATTCATGAGTGAGAACTTTACGGTTTTTAGTGAGGGATCACAGGCGCCCATGGACCCATCTTTAATAGTGGTAACGACAAACGGTGTCTTGTGTGTCTATCATGCGGCCACTGGGACGCTTCTAGGTTCAACACAGATGCATATTGTCCCAAAGTATGTGCAGGTTGCCCCAAGTGGACACTTTGTTGCAGTCTCCGGGCATGTACATAGTGCAGATTCTAGTATAGGGCTCAAGTCCCTTCTTCATACATTAAAAGCTACTAAGGACTCGCTCCAGAAAGACATGACGGCAGTTGTCCTGCTTTATCGCCTGTCCGATCTTGAGCTTGCCGCCGCCGTCCGCGTCCCCGAGGTTGTTGCCACCTCTTGTGTCTGGGATGACTCTAGCTTACAATTCGCAATAGCCGCTGGGTCCTCAATCTATATTGGGAACCTTCGCCCATCATATCGTCAACTTCTCATGCCTGACGGAACAATCGTCTTTACGGTGGGTGGATCCCTCGTGAAAAACACTTGCCTTGCCAGCTCTCTTCACACCTCGCAAGCAAACGAACGCCATGAGCTTATCGAGGCGGAGGTTCGTCGAGGTGACGAGACGCTCGTGTTCTGGAAGCCTGGACTTCAGACTCCTCATCAACGCTGGCCATCAGACTTAATAGGCATTGTTGGTTGTGGTATGTATGTGGGAGTTCTAACTGCCTCTGGGACTCTGGAGAAGAAGCGGACGCAGATTTCCTTCTATTCAAGTGTCGGGGCTCCAGCCTTCTCAGCAGAACTAGCATACGTCCCCTACTATTACGCAGGATCCTCGCTATATATGGTTTGTGCCAGCAATAGTCGTGTCTCCATCCTTGATATCCGTTACCTTTCCGGTGAGGCCTCAACACAAAGCAGATATCATCCAATTTACGAATGGCATGTAGATTTGCAGCCGGATGCAGAGGATAGAGAACTACACGTTGCCCGTCTCACGGTAAAGAACCCCGTGGTGGCAGTTGCGATTAGTGACTCCCGTCTCTTTATCGCTCGGGATACAGAGCAGATATACTGCTACGACCTTCCATCTATAGAGTTATCAGAGACGATTGCGGGGAACTCGTCCATCCAGACCATGTATTCCAATTGCGCCGGAACCATTCTAGGCTGTATCCATACCGATGGCTCATTGGTCTTCTATTACACGAAACGATATTACTCGGAGGAGCTTTTCAACAAGTATGCACCCCTTCCACAAAAGAACCAGACCACCACCGAGGTGAAGGCTCCAAAGGTCACCAATACAAAGCAGAGCAATACGGCTGCTGCCGCGTTGGGCTTCGATGATGGCGAGGATGCCACCATAGATGGCACCGCCGTCCAATCGGTTCTTCCCCTCCTCATAAAGCCCGAGACGACAGAACCGAGGAATGCGAAGAAGTGCATAGTCCCTCCCTACGAGATGGCGATGGCCGACGTCTGGGGCTTAGTCTTCAGTGGCACAGACCCCTCTCTCGCCGCCGTCGCAACGCGTCACAAAATCATTGTCATCCATCTAGATACTCAGAATAACGAGGACGCGATCTTCAGCTCCGCACACTTGCTTGGGTTCAGCGATCTCTACTTGATTACTGCGTATCTTGATGATTACGCCCATGGGATCTGTGGGGCGGAAGGCGCGTATCAGCAACTCGAGACCCAACGCCTTCGCGAACTGGCCGAGGCAATGTATGGCCCGGGGCGTAGCCTACAAAGAGGTCGCCAGGGTGTGAGTATTGCAAACGATGGGTGCTTGGATACAAACCTAATCGCGCTTACGAGTACGAAAAAGCAGACAACTCCCGTACCGCGCCAAATAGCGGTTCGCCCGACCAAGGATGCTCCGGTTGAGACAGTTATTGACTACGATGACCCTCATGAAGGTAGAGATGCCAATTCTACTATCGACCTTCCTTCAGCAGTTGCATACGCTCAAAAGCACCCCTCGGTACACCTATATCGTATCGTTGCGGAGGCGAGTCTTCTAGCTTTAGATCTCGAGGTCGCAAGTTACTTCTATATCCGCGCGGGAGACTATGTATCTTACCACTTCTGTGAGTCAATTTCACAGCTGGGGTCTGAAGAGCAAAAGAAGGCCGAGGTCCTTTCTTTCCTCGGAGACTTTTCCGCCTCTGAGAATATATACCAGAAGGTTCTGGGAAGGCCTGATTTGGTCATCCGATCTCAGAAGGACCTCCAGATGTGGTCGCGGATCTTGGTTGAGGCACAACAGAGCGCAGTCCCTGGGAAGACTCTTCTTGTTGACGATAACCTCCTGGCGGAGGCTAACCGTGCCAAGGGACGCTACTACGAACGGCACCAGCAGTACACTGAGGCAATCCATCACCTTAAGCACTCTGGAGACAAGAATCTCTACATTGATGCTCTCTTTGCCGGAGGGCGCTACTCGGAGCTCCGCAAGTTAGCTCTCGGCCTTCCCGAGGAAGAGTCCGTGCGCAAAGTGGCGCTTGTTCTTGCACGGCTAGGCGATGTTGAGGGGGCAGTGGATGCGTTACTACGCGCCGGTGATCCTCGACGTGCCATCCTCGTCTGTACTCAATTAAAGCGTCTTGACCTCGCCGTTGATATTGCAACGGAGCGCAACATGCTTGGGATGATCCAAAAGGACCTCAGCAACTACCTACGACAGCTTCTCGACGCCCAAGATGACCGAGCGGCACTAGACCTTCTCCGTCGTACAAGTTGCGGGGAGATGGCCGCCTCCATTATCATCAATGTGGCCGAGCGCGACCTTGAGATCCTGTTCAGTGAGCGACGTTTTCCGCTGATCCCAGGTGCATTCCATCGCATCCGTCGGATCATTGTCCTCGCTGGGAAGGAGGCTGCGTATGTGCAACGCCAAGCGGCTAAGAAGGAGTTTGTCATGAGCATGGCACCGGATGATCAACTTCTTACGGGGAAGGCGACAGAAGTCGCCCTTAACAACTTTCTTAAGGAAAGTGATGACGAGGGGGCCAAAAAGACACAACCCGATAGTGCTCGAGAGACGATCGAAGCAACCGTCGGAAATATCTCTGCGGACCTGGGAGTCATAGCAACAAGAACACGCCCACTTTCCATGATCTGGAGGCTTGCGCGCCAGACCCGTCTCATTGTCCTCTCATCATACATGCTGCACATTGGAAACCCAGACCGTGCGATTTGGCCTGCGTTGGAAGCGAGTGACTACTACCGTTCACAGAATGGGGTAGTATGCACCGACATCTGTTCTCAATACCTCAGCCGAATTGCACTCCCAATCGGGATTCAAGCACTACTTCTTACCGGAGATTATCAACTTGCTTCCAATCTTCTAGAAATCATGGAGGCTGATAGCTCATTGACACCTGCAGAGCGTGACCAACTAGAGCAACTTGCGGTTGACCTTTTCAGTAGAGTTGATATTGAGGCAGATAGCGCCACTCCTTGTGAGGGCGCGACTTTGACGTGTGCCCGCTGTTCAAAGGTGCTTTCTCCGTATTGTGGGACCTGTAGCTGTGGTTGGGAAGCTCCTATCTGCATGCGGACTGGACATCCAATTAAGCTAGCACACATGGATCGGACCAAGCGTTGTTCGACCTGTGGAAGCCTATCAACGTTAGGAAAGGCGGAACTAGCTGTCTGCCCTCTTTGCCACGAGCCGTATGCTAACTAGACGGGACGTTTCAGTAAATCGGAGGCTGTAGCTTGGCTAGCCGAAAGGTGACATATGATTGTTGGGGTGGAGACGATAGTATTCCCAAAGAGTGTGAGCTCGTCGGTCAACGGTTGCTCAAGACGAACTGTGATGATGTTGGGACCGACAATGATCGAAATGGGATGGGATGGAATGCGTAGCCCAGTAGTGGCCTTGACGGCTTTCGCGTAGATATACTGGAGGTTCCGGATGACGAACTCCGCGAACTCGTCCTCGGGGACACGAAACTCCGCATACCCGAGTTCTCCCATATCTCTGACGACCACTGTCATTATTCAACTTTACCTCTTCCTCCGAACCGTGGTGCTCTTCTTTTGCTCAAGCCTACGCTTAATAGCCTCGATTCCATCTTGGTCGCGGACGATGATGGTCTCATCGTCAAGGACAAGGATCTGTTGCTGCCCCCTACTCACGAAGCACACGTCGGCGGGCGCGAGGCGTGCGAGTAGTCGATGATCCACGTCGCGCTTTATGAGTTGCTTCGCTAGGCCCTCCTGGAACATCGTTTTTCCCTGTGTCCGATTTCACCTTCGTTTTCGTCCGAGATCGTGCCCGAGACTTCCCACGAGCGGTCCCCTCGGCATCGATAGATTGACCTTCGGGAAGTGGACATAGTTGCGTACGGAGATCCTCAGATACTGTGGTCATGAGCGGTTCCGGTTGGAGAACGGCATTGTCTCGATAAAAGCTCCTTAGAAGCGCTAAGCATGCTAGCTTCCGCTCGGAACCAACAGATTTCTGAGCCGGAGACTCATTGGCGAGGTCGAGACATGTCTTTCCAGTATGATGAGGAATGATACCCTCAGTTGGGAGAAGGATTTGTAACGCCTCGATGTTAAAGAGCTCGGCTGCGCGCATGCAGGCTGTCCGACTGTTGAACATCCGGATTCCTGCTTCGTACTGAATAAGTAGTTCCACTATATCCACATAGTTCTTCTCAGCGGCAAGCATTAGGGCCGTCATTCCATAGCTATCTTGCATTCTGGCCTCATCGATAAGTAACTGACAGGCCTGGAGCTGTCCGGAGCGTGAAGCGTACATAAGGGCTGTTCCCCCTCGCCAATCAGATAACATCTGCATCCCAAGCTCATATTCCAGTAGTATTTTGATAGCAAAGACATTGCCCCGTTCTGCCGCATACATAAGAGCTGTTTTCCCGTATTCATCATGAAGACCCGCTTGCGTGGCAGAGTACGTCCAAATCCCACACAAATCATCAGAAATAATGGCCTCGATAAGTGGGGTCCGACAAAAGCCGTAAGTGGGAGGCCCAACGTTCTTCACACCTTCGTACGGGTCCAGAAGGCGACATATCTCAATGTTCTGGGAGACTATTGCAAAGGTGAGGGCACAGACACCATCCGGTCGCCGCATTCCCGCTTCCGCGTCAAGTAGGAGTTTGCAACATTCGAGGTGGCCGTTTTTGGCTGCAAGCATAAGAGCGGTCGTCCCATCAACGTCTGCAAGACCTGCCTGTGAGAGGAGGCACCATGTCCGTCCTATTTGCCCTTCCTCTGCCATTTGCATGAGCTCTGTGTGACGCATACCTCGACGCTCAAAAGCATCGGGATTCGGCCCATCAATCTTCGCCAAGGCAGCAGCGGCAACAAAGTCGCCATTGAGGACCGCAGAAGTCAGTGGACTGAAGTCTTGGTTAGCGGAATGCTCGTAAGTTGCAGAGGCCTTTGCGTAGTTGAGGATATCGGGATAGCTCAGACCAGCGGGACTAGCCTTTGCACGCTGAAGGGCATTAGTAAAGGAGGCATCAACGGTAACGTCGGACATCTGCATCGTGTCAATGTTCGGGAGTGCACGCATCTGTGCACCGGTTGAAAAGATCTCTCGCCTCGTATCCTCCTCTAACGCACTATGCACCTCCGGAGAGATGATGGACGCTATCTGATAATTACCTCGCTCAACGGCTACCTCTAGTGCCGTTCGCCCATCTGGACTGAGGAGCTCGCGCTCATAAGAAGCTAGAATTTCTACTCCTTTTGCATCATCGTTTCCGATGGCTATGAAGAGAGCACTAAAACCATCAGCGTCAAGGATGCCGCCCTCTGTCGGTGCGAGGGCTTGGACGACGTCATGGTGCATCTTCTCGGTTGCGATATGCAGGGCTGTCTTTCCATTAGGGGTACGAAGACCAGCTTCACGTCCTGCTAAGATCCGAGCAACATGAGGATAGTTCTTTATTGCGCAAAGGTGAAGGGCTGAAAGCATCCCCTTCTTATAGCTCGTTCCACCCTCACGTGCGGCAAGGACCCGTGCAACCTCAGGATGATCATTCTCTAGAGCATAAATGAGTGCGGTCTTCCCTTGATAGTCAAACTTATTGCCTTGATATGGGATTAGACAGTACGCAGTGATGATATCACCGCATTGTGCGGCACGCATCAAATCTGTGACGCCCAATTGGTCAGTAGTGGGGGTGATGGGTTTTGTTCCTTCAGCCTCAAGAAGTGCATTGGCCGCCAATAGACTATTGTTGAAGAGGGCTGTGTGTAGGGCTGTAATTCCATTGTTATCCTTCAAGCCTGACTCGAATGGGATTAGAAGCTGAACGACTTCGACGTAGTTCTTCTCTGCCGCGTACATTAACGCCGTTTTTCCGAAGACATTCTTCTGGCGTGCATATTCGATGTTGGCACCAACTTCTGTGACATCCCCTTGAAGAGCAGCCATAATAAGTGGAGTGTTATGGACCTCCTTGACAAGAGGGTCTTCCGTATTCCGTCGGTAAGGTGATGCAAACCATAGAGTGGAAACGGTCATCCCTGGAAGTTCGTTTGATGGAGAGCCAGGAGGAGGTGGAGAGCGACCAGGAGTATTATCAACAGCAACACCACCTGTTGTTGTACTCCCTTCTCCATGAGGTGTCTGCAAGAAGGTTTCCGATGAGTTGAATGCGCCCTCATATTGTTGTTCTCGAGGTGGGGTATCTAAGCCAGTAGGCTGACTATCGTTCATGACCGAACTAGGCTTTAAGTCAGGGTGGTCTTCGTCAAGCTCCACGATGTCCTTCACCTCACGAAAGTCGGTATAATGATCTGAAGGACCCTTCTGAGAGACCTCATTGATGAGAGAGGAATTGTCTTCTATCATAGCCATAGGTGGAATTGGTCGTCTTTCCTCAGAGTATAGCTCCAGCGGTTGAGGCCCTTGAAAGTTAAGGACCTCTATAGCAGTCTTGACGAACGGATGAGAAGAAACCTCGAAGATGGATGGCCGAGTCAAAGGGTTTGGATCAAGCAAGTCGACAACCAGCGACCTTAATGGTTCCGGATAGATACGAGGAATGGCCTTATCCTTGGGGCTTAACTTGAGAACATTATTTCGAATGGTAGCGGCATCTGAGCCGGAAGTGAGGGGTGTGAGTGTGCAGAGATAGTACAGGACGGCTCCAAGAGACCAGACGTCAACCTTCTCGTCATATTCGTCATCATCTGAGAGGAGTTCGGGGGCACAATAAGGACCTTTGGCTCGAATATTAAGATGTAGTTGGGTTTGAAAGAGATCCTCTGTCAATGGAAGATCTCCTAATCGGATGGCCCCCGAAGTGTCAACGAGGACGTTTGCTGGCTGGATGGCGCGGTGGACCACGGCTCCAAGTGAGTAAATCTGACTATCATTGTCTTTGAAATCCTTATTATCGGGAGTGTGTAAGTACAGGATTCCGAGGACGAGCTGCGCAAGGACGTCGCAGACGACGCGCTCCGGGACGATTGCTTCTCGCACCCTATATGCAGCCACGAGGCTATTAAGGTTTCCATCGCTCAGCTCCATAACGACGTGGTACATCTTCCGCGTCTCCTCCGCGATGGCCCGCTTAATCTGCACGACGTGGTCGTTCTCGATGTACGTGCATGCGGTCAGAATTTGAGAGATGTCATCTGGAGAGATATAAGGAAGGCCTTTGTACGAGACCGTCTTATGCGCAAGTAGACCCTTTCCCACAGGGTCCTGCACCTCATAGACGCACGAGTACCCAGTCTCCCCGACGACCGACCGCGCGGTGTATGGAGCAGTCATCAAATTTTACCTCCTATGAGATATGGAAGGAAGCATGGAGGGTACCTCCTTTGGCCTCACGAGGTCGACACCAACAGAGCTGATCTCGGACTGCTCATGGCCTTGCCCTCCAACCCGTCCCCGTGGGGGTGACTGTGCAGGAGTACTGACAGCAGTCCCATCACTTGGTCGAACAAGAGTGGGTAATGATAATTTCGGTGCAGTTTTGGCTTGCCTTTCCGGTGATGAAATGGTGGGATTCCCTGGATATCGAGAGTCGAGATAGTCGCTTAATTCCGTCTTCTCCTTCAATAAGGTATATAGATCAGGGGCTCTAGCTTCTTGAGTCGAGGTCTCGGTCGGATCAAGGGTCCTTCCCATGTCCGACTCTATATGTCCGTTGTACTTCTGGATCTCCTCCTCGATCTGAGTCAATATCTTACTAACGCTTCTATTGAATACTATATCATTAGTCACATCTAACGCTCCGGACTGGCGCTTCTTGATAAGCTCCAACTTAGCTGCTCGCAATTGCTGTTGGATATGCTTATTTTCACGGCGCATGATGTTTGTGAGCGCCAGCAGCTCGCTAGAGTGGACACGGGAGTTCTCGATAGCCTGGTTTAGCTGCATGCGGCGTCGTTCCAAGGACTTTTGGAGGGTTGCGACAGACTTCTCTAAATGTACACGTTGTCTCGCTAAAACCTCATCAGACATCATCCGATTCTGAGTTGACAAAAGAGTGCCAACAGCCGTCGAATTACTAGCACCACAGATCAGACTAGTCATAGGAGTTCGCATTAATTCGACATCATCGAGGTTGAGGTTGGCACGATGCGCCGTATCGCTACAATATTTGTTGTAAAGAGATCGGATGGCATCATTGGTCCCTCTGACGGAGTACGTATGTATCTTCTTTTCCTTCTCAAGAAGACATGCATATTCGATCCCCTTGAGTTGTGTCTCTCGTCTTTGTCGAGCCAGCTCCTCAAGAGAGTCGGTGTCCTTACTGATGCTCTGTGTCCCTTGACGAGTGCTTGGATCAGTAAAGAGAGCATTCTGGGCAACGGCAACTGCCATGTTATAGGAGACTGTATCATAGACCTTTCGAGGACGCCCGGATTGCGATCTATCGAGCTTCGAGGCCGCTTGTAGAAGAGGCTTACTAATCGCTTTCCCAGTAGTGATCCTTTTAAGCTCACGGTCATGCCGCTCATTGATGGCGATCTGCTCGACAATGTGCCGCATGTCGGAAAGGAGTGTCTTCAGATGTTGTTCCTCATCTTCTAGTTCCGCCTGCTTACTATGAAACTCCTTCAACAATCCTTGACGCGTAAGTTTCATGTTTGCAATCCTCAAGTTAGTTTGATATTGTTGTTCGCCAACTCGAGTTAACTCCTCACTCATATCTCTCGACTGCTTGGCTAGTGCTGCGATGACCGTATCTCGTGGTTCGATGCATTCATTCAGCTCATCCGCACGCCCTTGAAGGATCTGTCCCACTTTTTCTAGATCCTTCTTCTCCTTAGCCATCGCATCGTAGCTCTTCTCCTTGGCCCGAATAAGTTGCTCCTTGTCTCGGATGTCCGATTGGAGGGTCTCTAGCGTATTCTTTGCTAGCTGCAGCGTGTTTAAGAGTTGTTCTGCCTCCGCACGGATGCTCATCAATTCGTTCTTCCGATCGGCAGTAGTACGTGCGGTTAAGGCGAATTGTGCATCAAGTTCCTTGTGCTTCTTCCGGAGCTGCGCTACAACTTGTGCCTCCTTCATGACGTTAACGGTGTATTCCTCTTTTATCTTCGCTATCTCATCTTCAAACGAGAGATTAGCTTTATCGACAATATCAATGGTCTTTTGCCGGAGGATCTTCTCGTCCTCAAAAAGACCATCAAGTTGGGCTTGAAGGTCATCACGTTGCTGTTGTGTTTGCTTCTTCGCGCTCTTAAGAGCCTCTTCCAGTTCCTTTTCCTGTCGTGATAGTTCTTTTCCATGTGCCTCCTCCGCCCGAAGAAGCTTCTCAACAAGGTCATTCTTCTGTTTCTTTAGAACTCGAACCTGCTCATCAAAGCTATCGCAGAGCTCCTTAAGAATGACATTCTGCTGGATATCTCTATCCCGAAGAATGGTCTTACGCTGCTCAAGTGCTTTGTCATGCCGATTGAATGCTGCTGAAAGAGCATGTAAGGAGTCGCGCTGGGTCTCCAGATAGCGGCTCAGGAGGCCTTGTAGTTGACCTTCACATATCCGTGTCGTTTCATGGACATAGGAGATAGAGGCCTGACGAAGTAGGAGCATATGCATCAGAACCTCGTAATACAACGTATCAAGGACAGTTTGCTGTGCAGAAGAGCGTATGACGCACGCAGCATCCAACCCTGCGCTTGGAGAGGGCTTAACGCAAAAGGGTACTCCAGGGAAACGTAGCCGTGAAATTAGGATCATTCCGTCAACGCTGGCAGACACAATGTAAGACCCTTGGACGATAGCCACGTGCGTGACTGGGGCGCTATGCAATGGAAGATCACAATAAGGTTGATAATATTCATGCGTCTGAGGATCTATCGTAGGGTATGGTTGAAGTACTACATTTCCTAGAAGAGAGCCCGTGACAATGAGCTGCTTATTTTTCTTGATAAAGTTCGTATTAGTGAAGAGGGAGGTGATGGAACTATCCGCACGAAGAAAGCTACTACGAGTGGCATTCCGCGCTGCTGGTCCAAGAGTTGAGAGGGAGATGACATTCCATGAGCGATAAGCATCACGTCCATATGAGAGCCGAGCTGAGTTCACGGCACGTGAACAGAGATATTCTACTGTCGCAAAGCATGAAGCGTTAATAGCTATGTTATATTGAAGACCGGGAAGAGTGTATAAGCCCGTCACTGGAAGCTCAAACGCTGGGGATCCAATGCTTTGGTTTGGGAGGAAGGTAGATAAGGAGCCCTTGGGCGCCTGATAGGACTGCCGTAGAAGAGATAGAGAGCCATTGACACCGGCCTGAGTATTTCCAACTTCAGTCCCAGCCACAGTGCTCACCATTGTGAGTCCCACCTTCAAGTGAGTATCTCCAATTGTTTGCTTTGGTTCTGGACTTGAGCCTCGCATGGGAGATCGAATGTTGCTAATTGTCAGAGTGTCATCTATTTGGGCATCTCTAACTGGGAGCGAGCCGGCCATCGTGAAGTTGAAACGGCTGGTATCATATTCCTGTAATAGTGGATCCTTCCCTGGGTTTGTCAAGGCGATAGCGGAAATCGTAGACATTCCAGTACCATTCTGAATCACAGTGTCAAGTGTCGGGGTTGGGCGAGGGACTAACGATCGAACAAACTTGAGATCACGTGTCATTCCTGGAGGTCCATCCGAGGAACGTCCAATCCATCCAACACTCCAGTCCTGGCGAGTGAAACCAAATTCCACCAGCGTTCCGACGGAAGTGACGCCGATAAGAGGGAGATAAGGGATCTTATCGCTCTGAGATGCTTTCACGGCCTCAAAAGCGGAAGGAAGAAAGCTATCTGGGGGTACGAACTCCATCTGAATCAGATGGAAACCAAGCTTTGGGATGAGACTTCGAGCATTGCTTCCGGAGCGGAATGACGTCACAGGTAGATGCTCTAAGTCATGTGCAGCTGATGGCGTTGGAGGAACAGATCGTTCTGGCCCAGTAGCCTTTGGCTTCGGCTTGGATCCATCTAGGAAGAAGCCACCAGTGATATAACGATTAACCAATGCGCCTGTATGAGTACGGAATAAACAGATATCCCCATCAGAAAAGGCGACTGCGACTAATAGGTTGTGACTAACGGCAATGCAAGTGGGAAGTGCATCATCATCAATGTGCTGTTTGGCCTTCTGATACTGCTGATGAACCTCGGGTGAGTAGGAAGGGAACTCATGAGGGGTAGGTGCGAAGTTCGAACGCTGACCCAAAGGAATCCGTTTCAGAAGTCGGAACTCCATGAAAGAAAAAACATAGACGCTTCGATGAGTTAGGATGTAAAAGTAATTGCCATGCGTCCCGAAGGTCAATGCAACAACTGGCGAATCACAGTCAACGATAGCCTTGCACTCGAGGGAGGCGTCTGTGAGGGCCAAGATGCAGACACAATATCCTTTTTCGGTCCGTGCTCGCCGCGTCGGACTAGCTGTTCTTGGGCTACTATTAGTAGGATAATTCTTGTTATGTGCAGCAACCGTGATGAAACGCCCGCTAGGATGAAAGGCGATCGCCGCAATCCGGACGTTAGTCGGAACCCGCACCGTCTCAATGGTCTCGGTGATGAGCTCCGTAGTGTATTGTTGCGCCCGCGAGAGAACACGTGGTGGGGACTTCGGCGGTCCAGAGTGAGTCTCTAACGCGGTTAAGCCGAGGCGTTCAGTCTGTGTCGTTTGTAAGCTTGTTGAAAGCGGTTGGCCAAAGGAGAAAGTGGATGAGACCTTCTGGAAGGTCCCACTGCTCAATTGACCAGACCTTTCGATTCCGAGGCTAGATGAGTCCTCAGTCATAGTGTTCATGCTTGGATGCCCCGCAAGTGAGATCTTCGAGGTTGATTCCTCTCCAACCTTTGAATCTTCCTCAGTATCTAAGATATTCCATTGCCATGTGGCAACCGGAAGTCCTCTGACGACATCAAGAACATAGAGCTGGCCATTGTCGTTTCCAAGCGCGCAATAACCCAGCTCGTCAGCTGCTTCCATGCAAGTGATGGGGACGCATGGGAATTGAACATCTGGACCGATACGAAACCCGGTACCCTGCGCTGTGGAATCGATCGAGACTCCATTATTAATAAAGCCTTGGCTACTCAAAAGGGTCACTATGGATGAGGGAGTTTGGAATAGGGCGGTGAATGGACAGAAAACGGACGCCTCAATGATTGACAACGGCCACGTTTTGGGTTCGGAATATAACTCCAACTCAAGTGGGGTACAACGAGTGTCAGCGTTTTTGCTTACAAGAAGGGTTGGAAGAGATGACATGGGAGTGAAAAGTGAAATCACGTTTGAGTTGCGCACGATGCTATCCGGGTTCCGGAGGATGTAACGCAGACGTCTAACGCTATCATATGCCAAAGCTAGGGCTTCAGTGTTTCTAGAATTAAGTGTATTAAGTTTCAACGTTAACGCCTTACTCTGAGTGCTCATGGTCGAACGTTCAACAATATCGGCGAGCGATAGGTTGCTCTTCCCTGTCTGTTCGTTTCTCCTGTTGAGTATCGGCTTGGATTCCACCTTTCCAATCTCGCTTCGCTGTGTATCATTACTCGTTTGTTGTTCGGCCGTCTCATCGTCCTCTCCTTTTCCAAGCGAGTCGGGGCCGGATAGACGCCCCAACCGTCGACTATCGGAGGCCGTGTCGGAGATACCCTTGGTTGGACGTGGTGGGCGTCGACGAGCATCTGGAAGCAGGGTGGCCTCTGCATTCGTACCATCAACCGCTTGTGGTAATGAAAGAGATGCTGATTCAAGGAGGAGCTTCTTCTGGGCGTTAAGAACCGTCATCAGGGCGTACCGCGTCAAGCTATTCGATACGAAGACGTTCCCCCCGTCTGTATATACCAGGACCCGTTGGGTGCATGGGCAAACGTCGATGTGCATGACGGCACGGAAGGAACAGGGTAGAAGGATCGAGCGTAAGACCTGAAGCTCGGGGACGCGCACCCGTAAGCCTCCCGCGGTCTGGCAAGACATTTGAAGGGCATACGACTTCTCGGAGGCATTATCTACGCGGCCAATATCGAGGGTTGAGACGGGCGCAACTTTTGGTTCAAGGTCGTGTAAGAGGATGACGAGGACACGTCCGAACGAAGACCCAATAAGGACAATATCATGATCGATTAGGGCGACGCACGTTATCCGTTCTCGAAGCCCGGGGTCGCCACTTAAGGTATCAAGATGGTTCCGAATTGCATATTGGACGATCTTGCCAAACCGATCATCGCCAGCGTGGTTCGCCCCAGGGTCAATACGAATACTATCAAGAAGTAACTGTTCCGGGACGAAGCAACAAAGGTGGTCCTTCCGAAGGATGATTAGTTCTCCAGTCTCAGGGACATGCAGAAGAGTATAGGGGTCTTGTAGACAACGAATGGACGCAAAGGCACCAACGATCCGCTTCATAGTGAAGAGAGACTGGCTCTTTATGAAGTCTTCCTGGACCGTCGAAAACTGTACGGATGATGGAGACATAATCATGATGAGCTCCTCGATATGTTCTGAAAAGCAAGTAGATACAACCTCGTGCGAGACCTGAATGCTTGAGTATAGCTTTGAGTTCGTGTGGGTATGTGTCTTTGCAAGATCCTCTTGGACCGCTTGTGGGAGTGCCCAGACGGCTAGTACATAATCCGGTTCTCCTAATTGTGCAGAAACTAGACGGTCATGGGCAGAGAAAGAGACACTCAGAACCTCTCCATTTGAATACTGAAGGACCGCCTCTGGGAAGGTTAAAAGCATAACACGAGTCATATGCTTCAAAGAGAATATGTGAATCCTTGGTTGATTCCCTGAAAGCGAGACGATCGCCAAGAACCTTCGGGTCTGGGAGATGAACACCTTCTGGATGTTTGATAAATAAGGCTCAAGCTGCATGGTCGTGCAGCTATTATCTTCAATGCTTCGACTCACTAGTAATCGTCCAGCAATATAGCAAAGTCTTGCCCAGTTTGCAGTAAAGAAGAAGGCAGGTTGAATGGCAAGGTTGAACCCAAAAACGGCCAGGGGCTCGAGACTAGGCTTCGTTGAAGCTTGCCGTGGTGATGGTGTCATCAAATACCAGTTTTTTTACTCTATGTCCCGTCATCTTTCTTCTCGACCCTCTGCTTCCGCTGCCAGCAGTATAGCCGCCACGTGGCCTCATCAAACCCATAGTTGAAGTATTGAGATAAGACCTCCAAACTCTTCGCCTGACGCCAGGGCTTCTCCACCATCCCGTCGATATCGAACTCGTAGATGGAGACGCCATCGTACGTCGGTCCGGCTTGCTCTGCGGGGGCCTCGGCCTCGTCATGGATTGGAGCGTCACTGGACGAGTACTCCTCCATTTTTATCGCATATACTCCTGAATCTTCTCACGGATCTGCTGGGCCGTAGACGTATCTCCGAAGCGCGGGAGGATATTCGTTATGATCGCCTCGCCGAAGCGGTGCGCCTCGAACGGTGCTAGGACGCAGACGCAGTCATAGTTCTGCCCATAGCAAGCGTACATGAGCGCTGAGGATCCCTTGCTGTCAAGATGGCCGGACTCGTCGTTGGCGAGCAGAGTCACCATCTCCACGTTCCCAGACAAGGTGGCGATTATTAGGGCTGTCTTGCCCTCGTTATCCTGTAAGCGCCGTTCTACTGGCAATAATAGCTGAACGAGGCTGCCAAATCCGTTTCCTGCAGCATACATTAGGGCCGTCCGCCCCGTATTGGTACGCATCCCATGTTCCTCATTGAGGAGCAGGGATGCCGCATCCAGATGACCATATTGTGCGGCTAAGTGCAAGGCAGTACAGTGCTCCTTCTTGGTCTTCTTTCGCAGCATGCACGTCAGAAAGGGGATGCATTCCACGGTCCCCCACTTAGCAGCGACCATTAGAGCAGTATAGCCTTGGACGGTGGTTTTCCGAGCCTCAAGAGGGGCTAAAATCTTGACGATATCCACATGACCCAGGCGCACGGCCACCATGAGAGGGGTTCGCGAATCCTTATCGGGCATGCGGGCCTCTTTAATCAGAAGGCGTGTAATCTCCGCCTTCCCGATATTGATGGATTGGAGGAGTGCCGTACGTTTCCGTTCATCAACCATTTTGAGCTCGCTCTGCGCAAGGATCGCAACCGAATCGAGGTTCCCAACTGACGATGCAAGCATCAGAGCGGTCTTCCCATTCTTCGTGGCCAAACGTTTCTCTCGCTCGAGTAGGACCACGATGGCATGCGTATGATTAAGAGAGGCGGCAATCATCATCGCGGTCAAGTCCTGGACCGGCATACCTCCAACGACAAAGAGGAGACGCGTTCGGATCCCACCCTGTGATATATGCTTCTCCAACATTTGAGCATTCCCTTGCTCCGCATATCGGAACCATGAAGTCCATTGATCCGGCTGCAACAGAAGGTCTGCACATGGCTTTCCACGTAGACAATTGATGTACTCCAAGGAATATCCGGACTTCAGAAGCGAATCACCTTCACGTTGGGCTAGAACCCGAATCAACTGCGCACGCTCTCGAGAGAGAATATACCTATCCTGGGCCCGACCCGATAAGAGAAGAGAAAGGGCCTGACCGTCTCCGGCCTCATTGATACATGCCATAGCGCATGCAAAGTTCTCGCGGATTGAGGCGATATTACAGTCTTCGACTAGTCCCTTAACGCTCCCCAAGAGGGAAGGCTTCGTGGTTGACTCATTGGGGCTATCCACGGCACTTGATTGTAAGAGAATCGCAGATAGCTGGAAATCAAGAACAGATGCTGCCGGACCAGACATCTCAATGGCACGGTTTCGAAGTCTAGCGTTGCTGTCTATCAGAGCGTCAATGTAAGTGTTCCGGAAGCGGTGTGATTCGGTGCTTGATGATACGCCAGACCCGTTCTGTGAAATGGTCTTACAAAACTGCTCAATGAGCTTATCCTTCTCTTCCAGCTTCTTCTGAAGCTCGCCATGAGCCGTTTCAATCTGTGAGATACGATAGATGAGCTTATCCATTTCAGTCTTTAGGTGGCTGTTCTCGCGAGTAAGATGCATGATCCGAGTCTCCTTTTCCTTGAGGGCCTCTTGGAGCTGAGACTCCAGGCGGGAACCGCTCCTATCCGTTGAGACGGAACTAGCCTTGAAGTATTCGATGAGATCAGGAGAACGAAGGAAATCGACGGCAGAGGAGCGCTCCTGTGGATTGACCACGAGGAGGAGCGAGACTAGCCGCTGGATGCGTGGGTCACTGATGTCAGCGAGGGGTGGCCGCCACATGTTCGTATATACCTTATCCGGTTGCCCATTAAGGAAGTTAGGAATTCGAGAGACAGCCATTTCGTAGATGACGACGCCCAGAGACCACATATCTGCCTTTCCATCATACTTCTGGTGTGCGATGACCTCGGGGGCCATATACACGGGCGTTCCAGCATAAGTGGAAGCAGAGATGCTATCTGATAATGCACGACACATGCCGAAATCTGCCAGGTAGAAGTTCCCCTCATTATCCATGAGGATGTTGGCTGGCTTTATGTCGCGATGGACTATTGAAGGGAGCGGGTCTAGACCTGGACCGGTCTTCTTAAGGGGATTATGAAGGTAAGCTAAGGCATCCCCCATCTGGGCCGCGAACTTAATGATCACCTCTTCAGGGACCTTCGTTCCTTTCCGAAGGTTGGGTAAGAGAAATTCGGAAAGGGATTGCTTGTACTTGGCCATACGGATATAAACGAACTTCTCGGTGCGCATGACCGCCTTGTATTGAACGATGTTGGGGTGCTTGACCTGTGGCATGAGTTTCAGCTCGGCTTCCAAGGCGGTAAGGGCGCGATGGGGAAGATGGTCGGTAGGAATCTCTTTGACAGCCTCGTTCGGCGCACTCTTGAGGCTATAGACCGCCCCGTACGCCCCCCGCCCAATGCACTTGTCAAAGTCTGCTGTCATTATCTCCGTCATCTTTTTACCCCAAAAAGAGATGACAACTAACATTGCTTGCTATAATATCGACTTCGGTATCGTCGAGGCCGACGTCCGTGCCAACCCCGAGGCGTTCATCTCGAATGCGGAGTACTTGAGCCTTGCACAGCTCACTAGTCCCGAAGACTTTTGTTCGACTTTAGCTACCATCACTGGCCTCCCCATTAGCGTAGGGGCAAGCGCCTCCGACATCAAGTTCGCCTTTCTTGAGGCTTTGAAGGCAAGATACGTCGATCTTCTCCCCCATGCCGAAGGTGCCGCTGAGGATTTCTTGTTGTTCATTAAGGTCCGATACTTCATTAATAATGCTTTCATCTTGCTTAGTGCAGCCATGAAGAGCCGCACTCTCTCCACCGGCGTCCGTCTTCATCCCCTTGGCGAGTTCGTCAACCTTGAGCACCTGACCGAGATTGAGAACTTCTCGGAAGTGTTTGCCACCTTATTGGAGGTTAGTCCCGCGGGCCCTTATTTCTTACAAGCTGGGATGGACCCGGATACTTTCCGTATCGAGGATGTCACCCCTTTGGAGTTCGAACAATTAAAGGCGAAAACAGAGGCTAGATACCTTGAAGATTTCCATCGTTTCTGTCTTCGTTTAGGTGGGTTGACCGCAGAGGTCATGAATGAAATCTTAACCTTCGAGGCAGACCAAATGACGACAATGATCGCTCTGAATACTCTTGGGAATGATGACATTTCCCCTGATGTCCGTATGGAGATGATGCCAAAACTGGGGAACCTCTATCCATACCTTCAAGAACGTTTACTCCAGGTGGGAGATATGGAAGGTATTCGTAGTATCCTTTCCGAAATGTTCGAGTTGAAGCAAGTGCTCGACCATCAAGCTAACGACTCAACTCTTACGTTACTTGATGCGTTTGCTGCCGAATCCGTCACGGTCCTTCGTAACGCCTTTCGTGAGCAGTTCTGTTTCGGTGCGATCTATGCTTACTTCCGTCTTAAAGAGATCGAGACTAGTAACGTCATTTGGATGTATGAATGCTTGCTTGGGCAAAGGTATGCCGAGATGAGAAAGTACGTCCAAATATTCTAACTGTGAACCCCGGCCTCGATTCATATGCATCGTGCGATGGTTCTCTCTCTTAGAGGAGAAATGCCAATCGATGTTAGAGTTGAAGCATACCTTCCTCAAGTAGATGCCTTATGGCCCAGTTTGGCCACGGCTTCTGATGAGATCTCTAAAGCCCTCATTAGTATTACAGGAAAACGACAAGTACGTGCCTTTCTACAGATGGGTCTCCTCCTAGCCGTCGCAATCCTCTTTTGGGCGGCAGTCTATTCACTATCGCTCCTCATAAGCCTTCAGCATTGGTTCACGGGGATTCTCTGTGCACTCCTTTGGATCTGGATCTTATCCATTGTCCTTCTTGGCTGCATCCTATCTCTCGAACTCGTCACTGAGTACGTCGTCCCACTTTACCCCCACCTACGAGAGGCCATGAAGCCCTTTACGCGGCCACATAGAAACCCTAAGCCTCGGATGCAAGAGGTTGAGTTCGTCTCTCGGCATGAATTGGAGAGCACGTCGGCGGTGGAGAACTGTCTTGACGAGTACCTGGAGAGGACTAATCGTTCTTGACTTCTCCCTCAGGCATGGTCTCGGTGTCCTTGATAAGGAGTGTTGGGACCATGGCGAGGATGAAGATCCCAAGGGCAATGAGGACCGTCACGAGTATCGTGATTGACATGACATCCTGTCTAAGTTTCACAAACTCCGCCGTATCGGCTTGAGTTCCCGCATCCTGAAGCAAGAAATTGAAAAGGTACACCATTTTTTCTGTCTAGAAAGAAAGGTTTATCCTATTCCGTCTTAAGTACGTCCTGAGGCCTCTGTAAACCGAGGATGGGACTATTGTCTAACACCTCTTGCAATAGGTTTACAAGAAGGAATTAGATGAACGACATATTCTGGGAACCAATCAGTTCCGTGCTATCGGCACTGATCATCGTCGTATGCGAAGAGGATCTCTTCGACAGTAGCTTACGGGGGGTCTTCGTCCCGCTAAGGCAGCTACAGGTGATGATCCCGAAAAATACGAGCCCGCTGATTATGGCAATGATGCAGCATACCGCTGACACCACTGAGACGATGATGGCATCGCGGGTGCTGATCCCAGCATCATTGATGACCTCCTCGACGGGAGGCTTCTCCTCTTTAGTGACTTCCCAGTTCGCATGACGCATGACGCAAACGTTCTCGTAAGTGTAGAAGGTAGAGTTGCACTCACAAACGGGCATTCCATTCCATAGTGTGCACTGGCCAGCAGGGTCATTGGTGTCCGACCCTCCACAAGGGGTTTTGCTCGGAGACATACAGACAGCCGTCCTACAATCCTGCCCCACATATCCGAGCGGACAATCGACGCATATTCCATCTCGACGGCAAGTACCACCGTTGCAGCTATTATCACTCACACACTTTTGGCAGGTGAAGCTCTGAGACCTATCAGAGCTACATTCCACACGCCCCGGTAGCGGTTTGATACTGTCGTTGTACCTACACATTCCACGACACTCGTTGGTCAATCCCTTGTTGATAAGGGGTAGGTTATCGAAGGCCGGATCTGGAGGAAGCCATTTCCCTAGTTCTCCAACCACCCAACAGAACGCAAAGATTTCGCAAATCGGAGGTCCGTTCTCGACAGTCAGCGTGTAATTGAGTGGGACCTCTCCCGGAGTAGAGAGAGCACTGGGTGTAGTAGGATTGGGTAGCTGTGCCAATCGTGGGACACTTTCATTAACAATATAGAAAGGAAGACGAGAGTGATCATCAGTCATTGCGACAACACTTTTCCAAGGAATTGAACCCTTATCATAGGCAGTGTAATTCGCCAGGCCAGAATATGTTTGATAGTATATACACTTCCCTGAGTTGCCTTTACCATTGATGATTTTCTGTCCACAGTCTGTGCATAGAATGTTGCGGAAAAATGAGGTGTTATATTTGTCCTCTAACGATGAGGTGAAGTTGACCAATGCCGTTCCATTATTGCCATTGAAGGTATAATTGGGGAAGGAGGACATTGCATAGCAATAGGATATGTTACCACCCTCAGAGAAAAGGCCAATGAAGGCACCGACCCTGGTCTTTAACCCAGTTTTGAACCCTGTTAAGGTGAAGTTCCCATGGACGTATGATAGATTAACCTGACTATTGGTAACTCTACCAGCAAAGCCACCCAAGCGAATCGATGTACTAGAAGAGCTTGAGGTTGGACCACTCAAAGTGAAGTTCCCATTTGCCCACGACATATAAACGCTGGAATTGATTCTAAGGTCTCCCAGAAAGGCCCCAAAGTATGTATTATCTCTACCAATTTGGAGCATAGCATACTTAGTCATTGCAAACGAACCAGTCACCGAACTAAGGCCTTCAATAAATCCAATAGCTCCTCCATAGTACAGGTTCTTCGCTTGACCATTACCCGTTACATTATCTACAACGGCGTAACTATCGACGATCACGGACCCCTCAACCATACGTCCTATCATTCCTCCAAAGTAAAAGGTATTTGCCCTGTGTACCGCAGCAACAAGAGGCAGCTTAGAAAACGAGGCGTCAACCCAGGACGTGTTGAGGACAGAGGCCACCCCTCCAACATAGACATATTTCTGATCGAGGTCTAATGCCATATCTTCCACCACAGCATATGATGAAGTAATGCGAACAAGGCGTGAATACCCGACGAGACCGCCGATATAAGCGGTGATAGTCCCCGTACTGCTAGACTGCGCCGTACTATTGGTCACGGTGAACATATTGACGGAACATCCGGAGTTCCGTATCTCCCCGCCATCGTCGTTGCTCTGCAGGGCTTCAAGTACCCCTACGTCCGCGGTATTGAAGTATCCAACCAGTCCAGCCACAGAAACCGAATCGGATGTGGTGACGGCGAAATTGTCAATCCGGGCACTGCACCCGAGGACCTCGGTGAAGCCTCCGCTCGATGATCGCTTGACCTCCCCAGCTAGCCCACCTGCACGTACAGTCGCATTTTCAACATCATGTTCCGGCTTCGACATAACACTGAGGGTTTCGGCTACAGTATAGGAGTTATGGATGCGGCCTCCAGTGTTTAGCCCGATAAGTCCACCAACGGTAGCGTTGACAACGTTGTCCACCTCTATATTGATCGAGCTCTCACACTGTGAGATGTCGGAGTGGAGCATGTACGCGGCCAGGCCACCAACGTAGCAGGTACGAGTATCCCCACAACGGAGATACCCGAGACTTCGGGTCCGTGCACCCTTCGTGAGACGCGTATCGAGATAAGTGGAAACAAGCTGTCCGACGAAGCCTCCAATGTAGCACGTCCCCTGTAGGGTCGTCGAGTTATTCCCCTTGCACTCAACTTCTACCCATGCGCTGTCCACGTAATCGAATTGAGAACCCTCCCCGGCAAGACCACCGAGGTACACCTCAGCGTTACTAGCGCCATGGGTAACGGATAGAGTGCTACCCTCAGAGACGGCCGTGGAAAAGATCCGCGACGCCTTGACGCTTCCGACAAGCCCACCGCAAATAATTCGACGAGCGGCGGGTGCAGACACCTGCAGCACAGAGATATCCGACGTCCGCACCGAGCTGATCCGCTGAGACCCACTGACGGCACCGAAGAGTGAGCCTACTGCAATGTAGCTGTTGTAGTCCGGAAAGTCGAAGTTAAGGGTGGAGGAGGATAGGACGTTTGCCATCGGATGTCCTTCGAGTAGAAGGTTCCCAGCGAGACCACCGTAGTACTTCCATGACTTACTGGAGGTCTGGGCATTGGTGGCTGTGATGGTCGTCTCGGTCAGGAGCTGAATGTGATAGAAGAACGGATCTATGGCCTCACCTGCTAGGAGGCCGAAGTGAGTGATACCTCCTCCTAACGATAGCGAGGAAGGACCAATCACGGTAAGGTTAAAGACATGCCCCCCTCTCAAGACTGCGAAGAACCCAACTCTTGACGTGTTCTCGGATGTTATAAAGCTATTGATCGTTAGCCTCTTTCCATTGCCGTTGAAAGTGCCCGTGAAGTCGGAGATTGGGACGTGGTGATCGATGACGATATCCTCCTCCAAGAGGAAGTCGCAACACGGGCAATCGGTCACTTTACCGAGATCGCTCGCGCCTGTGAGCTTCTGCACCTCGAGGGCGGGGTGGCAGACCCCAAGCGCGAGTGCTAAGAGGCCAGTAACCTGGAATAGCATTTTGATAACTTCTTATTAGAAAGCCATCCTACACACAAGATCATACCCTGTCGTCCACCTGCATAGAATCGGACACGGAAGTGACGGAGAGGAGATTAGCGCGCTTCTTCCGACACCCAAACCACCAGCCAAGAACGGCCGCCACGACAACAAGTATGGTGACGCAGACTAGCACAATACAAACTGTTGCCCACACAGGTAACGTAGTCTTGGGCCAAGAGAGACAAGTGAACCCTAGAGGACTGTCAATGCACGTCCCACACCCCTTTTGGGTTTGATTGCATGCAATACAACCTTCAGAGCCCATATAATACCCGAGGCGGCACTCAATACATGTGGTCTCCGTACAACTCGAACAATTGCTGGGACATTGTTGAAGCTTTCCATTCTGGACGTAAAGCCCTGGGTAATTAAGAGCAGGACCCATCACACTCGAGGAAATGCAATCCCCGTTCTTCGTTTCGGAGCATACTAACATGCCTGGAGCCTGCTCGACGCTAAAGCAACCTCCTCCAATGGAAAGGTAACGTCCTGAACAAAGGAGACAAGTACCATCATTGTTTGCATTAGTACATCCTAGAATACCTTCTCGTCCATTAAGAGAAGTACAAATCCCATTGATGGAGACGCTTCCGGGCCCACAACGAGTACAATACTTCGTACCTGAGATCACCACATAATCATTGGGACAGACTTGAGTGACATCGAACTGGGGGATGCAAGTCATCTCGGGACTAACCAGGAAGCCATCCTTACAAAGATGACAGAGTGGATACTCGGCATCTCCGGAGCAAAGTATACATTCCCGTTCTGAACAAGTCCCACGACAAGTACCATCAGCATTAATCCAACCATGGTCTCCACAATAGAGACACTTAGGAGTCCCACGGAATCCAATGGTACAGGTCTGACAGTTACTAATCGTGGACCCACATGGTGTACAAGTACACTTCTTGTCATCTTTGTAATATCCAACAGGACAGGTCTCTAACACAATTTCAGAAGCGATCTCGTATCCCTTTGGACATGGTAGTACACATTTCTCATCTTTGAGGACATAACCATCATCGCATACACACTTGTCGAAGTTCGGATGCGAGTTTTCCTCACATGCTGCGGCTGCCACGCAAGCGGTTCCAGCTACTGATAAGTAGAGTCCAGAGGTACAACTGGTACAGGTAATAGTCTCTTGTGAATTGATAGTCCGTATAGTGCAATCATCACAATCTGAAAACCCGCCCCGTGTTTCATCCCCGCATGACACACAATGCATAGCACTATCAAGGACATACTCATCATTGCATAGGAAGCACGTGGTAGTGTCAGGCCCTTGTGCCGTGCATGCTCGACAGTTAGGCTCTCCATTACTAGTACAACTGACACAAATCGGCACAGTATTTGAGTCGGGGTAATATATGGCCATTCCTGAAGGGCATGAAGGCTCATCCCCATAGATGAACGATACAAAGATGACAACTAGGAGCAGAACCATTTCAGAAAGCTCCGGCGCCGGGAATCGAACCCGGATCTGTTGGGTGAGAACCAACCATTCTAGCCGTTATACTACGCCGGACTGCTGACCGGGCCCAGGCCCAGTACCCCAGTCTTCCTTTCGGTTACGTTCACATACCACTCAGAAGGTGTCGGATTCGGACTCCTCGAGGTTCATCGTGACAAACCTTTTCCGAACGCTTTGGGAGAACGCGGTAATGATCTGCCGCGCCTCAGACGTCTCGGCCATGAGCTCTAGGCAATTCATGCACTTGATAACCGCACAAGCCCTCGCATCAACCTGGGTCCCGGCCTGCAAGCAATAGAAGATACCCCGTACAAGGTTCCGCGTTGCCTCGACGGTGTTCACGTCGAAGGAATGCAAGAGGAGATAGAAGATAGGAATTATGAGGTCGATCTCCGGAAGGTCATTGTTCATCTCCTTAAGAGACGCCTGGAGTTTTCCGACGACCATCGCGGCAGCGAGACCTGCCGAGACCGGAAGGATGAAGCCGTTTGTCGCATACACATCCTGTGCCAGGTGCTTCTGCTCAAATAGCTTATAGATCTCTCCAAACTCATCACGAAGCAAGAAAGTCTTCCTTATTCGTTGGGACACCATAGCCGAGTGACTCCGTTGCTTCTCCATCACTCTCTTCTCAACCTTCTGAGATTCTTCCTTGAGGACCGAGGACAAGGGATTCTGGACTACTAGCCTTAGAGACAGGTCATCCCCGTTCATGCTGTCGATCAACCGCATCCGTGTCTCCAAGATGACCTCAGGGAGTGAGACGATGGAGGAGAGGAGCATGTTGCGGAGGACCGCGCTGAGGTCCTGGACGTACATGACGGAGAGGTAGCGGCTATAGCGGTCACACCCGATGATAACCTTTTCAAGCGCGTAGACGCAGTGTCTGTACTCCTTACGGAGGATATTTGTGTAGATGACAAAGAGCTCATTCAAGGCGCTGGAATGCACCGCGACGAGGTCCGCCATTTTAGTCTTCAGAGCCTCCTGCTTGAGCTCCCGGTCGTACTGCTTCATCTCGAGCGCAAGGGCGCGCTGGCGTTTTGTCAACGTTTTGTCTCGCTTTATGCTCTGAACCTCTTTGTTAGCGCGCTTCTGGAAGTACGAAATCCCTCGTCCAGAATATGGAGTGAGGTTAGTAATACCCTCTGTGAGCTCCAAGGAGTTGAAGAGGGTGAACACAAAAAGATGCCGCACAGAATACTTCCGTCTCACCAACTGCTTTCTGAAGGCCACTAGCATGTTATTCACCACATATCCGGTCGAGTCATCTCGAATCAGCTCGAAAATCTGATCCTTTGCGTTTCCATTACCGTTCAGAGCAAGATTCACGAGTCCCTCTTGCTTCTTCTGAGTCTGTTCTCGTCTTAGGCGACTAAGCGCGGCCAATGGTCCATGGCCACTAGAATCCTTCAGCAGTATATCTAGGGAGATGTTGAAGGCCCTCTGGAGCTCCGCGGAGAAGGTCTCGGAGTACTTATCAAAGTCGGCAATGAACTCTGTCAGTTCCACGACGAGGGTCTTCGAGGTTGGATTGCCCATCACCATCGGGAAGAGGTGCGCAATCCTGGCGCGTACAGCCTCCTCGTCTTTAAAATACGCCTCCTTGGACGCGTAAGTCCGTGTGGATGAGGCATCAGGTCCCAAGGTTTCTTGAGCCTGGGATGACTTCTCATTTGCTTCGTGACCTCGATATATCACCTCCCCGGTTGCTAGGCGGATTGGGAGAGGGATTGCCTTCCTTTGGGGTTCTCGAACCCGCTCGGAAGCCTGTGGCTGGTCATTCTCTGCATCAAGGGATCGCATTGATTTTTCATTCGGGTACGAAGTTACAAAGAAAGTGGAGGGAAGGTAGGACCACAACGAAAAGGGCAGGTATAGTTCCCAGCCGCGAGTTGCTTCAGTAGGCATGTGATGTGCACGATGTGGGCCCCACCACACATGAGACGTACGGCGGGAGATGCGGGGTCACTCAAAAGTTCTTGACAGATTACACAAAAGTCATCGGAGAGGGCGCAAGACGTCTGTAGAGGATGGCACCGATCACACTTCTCGCAATGTATCCAGCCATCCTCACAGTGTACAATATGACAAGTTGGACAGCAATGTGTATGAAGAAGTCCATTACAGGCGGTGCAATTGACAGGCTCCATCATCGTCTCCTCTGGAAAGGTGTGTCGCGTGTCACATGCCGTACAAAGGAAGAATCGCACACAGGATAGGTCGACCTCTCCAAATATCTGCTGCTTCAAAAGGTGAGCATCGCAACACTTCGGACACGCAACAGTCTCAGTCCCCCCAATCCCAAGCGAGGCGTTTAGCTCTCGAATATATAGGGTCGTACTACTTACATAATGGCCGCATCCTCGTACAACCTTGAGGTAAAGTACGAGATAAGTCATTTGATGCTGATGACAATATCGACGCTGGGCACGGGAGTCCGGAAAGCGGGCACGGAAGGCCATCGCGCGCTGGTAAAGGGTTTCTGACGAGTTACTATCATGCTCATCCTGTGGAAGGCCATATAGCACCTGTAGGGCGATATGTGTCGAAACCAAGTCGAAATCTCCTGGAGTAACGGCATGAATCAGTTCATCATCAAGTAACACTCCCTCCTCATCGAGGTGCAAAGCATAGAGGGCAAGGCAGTGGTGTAGATCCGTAGGTGGCGCAACGACATGGCGAAGGAAAGGTTGAGCATCACCAGCTAAGGTTAGGATTCTCTCTCGAAGAGCCCCGTGCACGAATATCCCTCCGGCAATATAGGCAAGTATGGGTTCTTTTGGGCTTTCCATCCAATTTTACTCACCAGCTGTTGGTGTACCCTCCGGAGCTCCCATAGTCATTACCTCCATAGTTCCCGGCGTCATAACCGCCATAGCCGCCATACCCTCCGGATTGGTCGCCTCCATAGCCTCCATAGTTCCCATATCCGTTGGCTTGGTTCTCACCAGCCCCATAATTATATCCACCGTACGAATTCTGCCCGCTATCATAGCCACCATACCCACCGTAGCCGTTCTGTTGACCTTGCGTCTGATCCTGGCCCGACTGACCCCATGCGTTATACCCATTGCTCCCTTGATTGGCATTCGAGGTCTGGTAGCTCTGTTGATCCTGTTGTGGTGCCGCCTCAACTTGCTGTGACGGCTGCTGATGAGCCTGAGGCACTGCAGGATTGGCCATCTTTGGTGGTTCATCATGAGCGGGTTTTATCGTTTGAGCACGTTGATATGTCTCTTGATTGATGAATGAGAAGCACTCCTCGGCCACCTTACGAACCATCTCAAGCTCTGCTCCGGAATCGATACCCTGATGGTACATGCCCTTTAGGAGAACAGGCATGAACACACCTGCGACAGAGCGTGCCGAGCAACGCTTGTAGATCGTGTTTGCAAATGACGCAAAGTGGACGCAGCCTTTGGGACTCTTGGAAATATTCGCAGACGCGGAGTAGACTGCGGGAAGGATCTGTGTAGCAAGGTCCTCCTCCTTGACGTAGGAAGAAAGTGCACCGAGACACTGCATCGCCATCCCAAGGACCTCGTCATTCTGGGAGTTAACTATGATCTTCAAGACAACGGGGGCGATCCCCTTCGCGATCGGACTCGTATATTTCTCTGACATCGTCGAGACTGGAATGGTGTCCTTACTGGCGTTCCCGTGGTGTACCCCGTTGCTAGCCATAACGACGCTATCCTTCGCGTTGTCAGTCATCCAATTAACGCTGTCACCGATCTGATGCGCACAGCGAGCAAGGGCGATCATCATCTGCGACTGAAGGGTCGGGTTCTCTGAGGTAAGACAAGTGAGGATAAAGTTCATATAGCCGAAATGGGCGCGAGCACCGGCGCGGGCAGCCGTGAAGTACGTCGCATTGTCAATAAGAGTCTGCATAAGGGCGGCGAGCGTCGGGGAGTCTCCCGCATTGATCGACTTGTCCATGTTCGGGATGTACTTGTCGCGTTCCTTCGCGTTCTTGTCCGACGCGTACGGAGAGAGGTAGCGGAACGTGCGGCCAAAGATCTCGACCCCGGTCGTCCAGGCTTGCTGGCTACTAGACGCCCCGGGATATCTATCTCGAAGCGTCGAAAGCGTACACGATAAGACGATCGGTTCAAAGAGGACGTAGAGCAAATCAACCGGAGTCCCCATGTACTGAGTGTAATTAATGAGAGCCGAGACAACGTATGGCTGAGTGTCCAAACGCCCTAACATGATAACTAGGCGATTCCAGATGGCCATCATCGTCAGGTCGATTGACAGCATCTGCTTCTCAATACAAACCGGGAGCATCTTTGTCAAGAATGCAATCGTGCGCTGCATCGTTTGAGATGACCCACTATTCTGGGGCGTAGCTGCTACGAATGCACGCTCCTTCTTGAGCTCAAAGACCTCCTGAGCGACACGGGCAACTGGGCTTCGCGGAAGGAATTCCTCATAGAGTCCTCCACAGTTACACTCCTCCTTCGCAGCGCGCCAGAGTCCAGGCATGGCCTGGTCTAGCTGGGATAAACAAACGAGCGCCGGATTCAAGTGCTGCGATGCGGCATACCATCTTGCGACCGTCTGTGCGTTCTGGGCAGCCAGATTCGGGGCAATTGCTTGAGGAGAGGTCTGAAGACAAGCTCCAAACATACGTTCGGCCTCTCCACAGAGCTCCTCTGTTGACATGTGCTGAACCATTGGGGACTTACTACTGTATTTGCACGGCCTGTCTCCAAACACGGTGTAGATGGTCGATGCTAGTTGGAAGGCGTCTGAGCAACGGTCTGCCTTCTTCCGCTGTAGCATATTGGGACTCATATAATGTGCGCAGGGCCTAAGTAAGGCCCCGGACTCGGAGCTATAGTCGAAGTTGATCCCTCCTTGGAGGCAACAGGTGAAACCAACGGGCTTCCACTCTCCGCGCTGGGTGATTGCGATGTTTGCGGGGGTTATGTTGCCGAAGACAATGTCCATTGTATGAAGCTGGAGAAGGGCGCGCAAGAGCGTCGCGTAGCCGTATGCTACGGCATCTGGTTGAATGTATTGGAGGAGGGACGCGAACGGATTAACCGAGTAGATCCGCGTCGGAGAGCCCGAGAGCATCTCGTTATCTGCTTGTTGCTTGATGAAGCTTAGTGACGTATGGCCGAAGTAGCAGTATAGGGCTGCCAAGGTTGTCACCAGAGGCTCTGTGACGTACGCAAGGACGGACCCGTCGTCTTGCATCGATTCGAGTATCGTCAGGACGTCTCCCATGTCCTTCCCCGGGATCGTCGCGTCCTTGCTAATGAACTGCCAGAAATGCTTGATCGTCTGGTCTCCCTTCCCGAAGATCGCCTTTTCTGTAGCCTTCTTCTCCATGGCGAAGATGGTCCCCTGCTGGCCCGTCTTCTTGTGCGTGGCCTGAAACATGTGCCAGAGCCCGAAGGTCCCTCCAAAGCCAATCTGGTTGCCACACTCCCAGTCCTTTAACTTTACCCGGGGAGGGTGAGCAGGGGGACGGGGCTCGCCACGGCACTTGAAGTACGTGGGCTGTTGGTATTGCGCCTGGGACATTTCTTTTTGGGTAGATTTACGGCTTCACTGTCCTATTACCTCTGCGATCACATCTGTAAGCGCCTCGAGGTCCTCATGTCCATGGCCTCGAGTTACGGTCACGCGGATCAAGGTAGCCGACCCAATCCCCACTAGGAATTGTCGCCGGAGAAGTTCATGCTGCGCAAGCTGTGCGTCTTCACACGGGATCATTACGAGTGGCCCGCCACAGGCTTGGAAAGGAATACCTCGAGACATAAGACAGGAATGAAGATATGCCGTCTTCTTGTGAAGCTCCTCAACAAGAGGATCAAGCTGTCGAATCGCATATCTAGCGGCCTCGCAAAGCCCTGGGGGTGCTGAGGCACTGAAGCAATAGCCAAGACCCTGGTTCCGCTGTTGCTCGATGAGATGCATCGCTCCCGAGCAGACTCCACCAATGCTAGCCAAAGAATGCTCAAGCGATTGACAGAGTAGATCAAATGAGCTCGGGAAGATGGAAAAGCCGGCATCTTCCCATAGCTCGGGTGCACCACGTCCATGGGAGCCAAGAGCCCCCAACCCGTATGGATCATTCAAGAGGACACGTAGATGATACTTCTCCGTAAGTTCAAGGAGAAGAGGAAGGTGTAAAAGTCGTCCTTCCCAGATACTATCGGCCACGAGCCACCGACTATTCTGGACACTAGGAAGCGTCTGCAAGAACGCTTCAAAGGCCTCCTTCCCCCTCTGCAGCTCGGAAATCACATCGGGACTTTCAAGTCTCATCTTTAGTTCCTTTCCCGTTGTCCCCGGAAAGTGAAGGTATGGAAGACACTCGGTCTGCATAACAGGGCTTCCTACTAGGGCAATGGCTCGTATTATCTCAGGACTGGCGTCATAGGCCGAGACTAAGAGATCTCCATCCGTACAAAAGACACAAAGAGCCGACGGAATGACTGCGGAGGCACTAGAATAGATAAGTGCTGGCTGGTCAAGCAAGGCCGTCAACTCCCGTTCCAATATGATGTGTGGGGTGAGAGTCCCGAAAAACCCGCGTGGTCCGCATGACCCGACGCCATACCTGGCAATTGCCTTCCGAAGGTGATCTTGTAACCCCTCATCGGTTGCAAGAGTGAGGAAATCCGTCGTATAGAAGTCATGGATAAGTGATTCGGTGAGCTGCAAGCGCTTCATCTCAGCTTCTGAGACCCAGATCGCAGCTGGCTCACGTGAGGCAGCGATGACAGTGGTAAGTGGCTGCACGAAAATGGGCCTACAATGATTACCATGAGCAATGGACCTTCTCGCCGGGCGAAGGCGCGTGAACGCTAGGATGAGGAGGACGACCATAGTCCCTGTCAGAGCGGGGTAGTCTCCCACGCGCATCTTTTTCATCCGGTTGTACACTCACTACAGGCGCGGCTTCAATGGTCGTGCTAAAAAAATTAAAAAAAGCGCCCGATGACTGAGAACGACATCACCGCTTGGATCGACAAGCTCCGCGTCTCGACACAGCGGCGCTTCTTCCTCGGGCATATCCGCGAGTCGGCGAACGCGGACCTCACATACGACAAGCCAGTCGCCTTCCGCGTCTGCCTTATCGGGCGCGCCCCCAGTTGTGATATCACCCTCACGGACTCCTTCTGCTCCCGCCGCCACGCTATTTTGTACTTTCAGGACGGTACCCCCATGATCCGTGATCTCGATAGTCGTACTGGGACGACAGTCAATAACATCGTCCTGGTTGGAGGGCGCGACTATCCCCTCGCGCATGGAGACATCATTTCCATCGTTGGGGAGCGCTTTGCCTTTATATACGAGGACGACAAGCCGCAGGACCTCAGGGCGGATAGGTCGATGCCAGAAGTCGGGATTCGATCCCACTCCTGTCCATACTGCTTCCGCTTCATCCCCGAGTTCTCGGCCGAGCTGAGAACGGCCCGCAGTGGCCTCGAGACGATCAGCGCCTCCGTCCAGGAGATGGAGCTCTCATATAAAACAGTCAAACTTATGCTTGATAAACTGACTGAGCAACTGGAACTGGTCCACTGCCACCATGACGCATACCACGAAGAGCTTCTGGTCGAGGCTCAAGCTCGCCGTAAGGAGGAACTCGAGGCGACACGCGTAGCAGACTCGAAATATCGGGACACTCATACACGAGTTCTTCGAGAGACGATGGCCAAGAGCGTGGCTGATGATTCAGATTATCAGCCCTCTTCTAGTGCCTCAACCTCATCAAGCAATGCAAGCTCGTCGTTATCCTCGTCTTCTTCTACAAATGCGGGAGAAGGCACTATCGAGCCCGAGCTTAAACAGAGTGCCGCTCTCCACATGAAGGACCTCGCAAGCACTAGGAAGCGACAAGTCCAGTTCGCGAAGAACGCCAGTGATGTCCCAGTGGAGAAGAAACAAGGAGTTCTCAGCACACTTGTCTCATCTCTGAGCTTCTGGAAGCGCGATATGAAGAGTTCCGCAGATTCGAAGGAGATCGAAAAGCATGTGGTCGACGCCTCGGAATCGGGCTCGAGCAGCTCCTACACCAGTTCTGGCACGTCGTCATCGTCGTCCTCGGCTAGCTCCAAACTGCCCCCACCGACCGGGCGTGCCGAACCCGTTGCTCCAACGGAACCGACCCGGACTATGAACGCCCCCAAGAAATTCGGGAAGGACACCCCTGCACCGCCGAAGTATACGTTCGATGGTGAAAGTGAGAGTGCGTAAATTCACCTATGAGTGCTCCGACGGAGAGGCATCTTACAGATGAGATCGCCCAGTATGAGGGGGCCATCCGGGAGCTAGTACGTCGTCGAGATGAGCTGCTCCAGGAGGGAGATCGGGCGGAGAAACAACTGACCGCTCTTCTGAAGCCGGGGACTGAAGACTCCATGGGAGATCAATCGGAGCACAAGTATATCAGTAGGACACTCAAGTTACTCCTCCGACAGACCGATACGCTCGAGAACGAAGTGGCATTCTTCGATACGACGAATAAGCGTCTCCAGGACGAGATCACGTACCTAGCGAGTGCCCATGCTGCACAGAAGCGGGAGATCCAAGAGGAGCTCATGCAGGAGCGTGAAAAGGCGAATAAGTATGCTGACGAGGCTTCAACGCTTGAAGAGAAGTTAGCAGAGGTTAATAAGGCCATTGAGGATCTGACACGCTATGCAGCTGAGAAGCGACGTGAGCGGGAAGGAATTGAGCGTGCCTTACGAGAGTTCGATGGCTTGGTGAAGGAATGTAGATTCACATACCAAACGCGACCACGAGAGGGACTTTTAGAATCGCTTGCCGAAGAGGCGACAGAGATCCGTGCCGAGCTTGTTCGTCTCCTAGTGACGGCCTATGAGCAACCTCTAGCATTCCTGGAGAATGGGAATGGAGAACAATATAAGACCTTGTTAGCTCGCCTTAATCGAAAGAAGAACCAGATCGCATTAGCACGGCAACAACGAAGAACATCTTCCGGGCGTGGAACCGACTAATTGCATAGACCTGTGAGTCTCATGTCGAACCGTTTTGCAGGGTTTTGTGCTCGCCTACAAAGGAGTTTTCCTATGAGATATATCATCTTATCATCAGTGATAACTCCAATATCGACTGCGGCCTTTGGGATGATTGTGGTCGGTTTATCTGGACGAACGACTTCGAGGACAGATAGGGTATCACGTACAACGATGCCCTCAACTCCGACGCAGGAGGAGATTTTTGAGCGTAGGACACGCACTCGTGCACCGTGAAGGTCTATAGATGAATAGGCATTCGGATCTAATTCTAGAGCCTTGGTGAGGTAATTCTTCCAAAGCTTATGCATGTCCAAGGCCAGTGAGTAAGAGATCTTCGCTCTATGATGTACAAGATAATGAGCTTCACCATGCTTTGATCTAGGGCGAACGATACGGCCTTTTGTTGTGCGTCGTGCTTCATTCTTTGGTCGTTGCGGAATGTATTTTAACATGTGAATCTGAGCACCACTAACACCCTCGAGCACCGCTTCTGTCGCTTGGTTGTAGAAGCCGGTTAGAGACCCAATGAATCCCGCAGGTGTTTCTGACATTTACAGTATTAATGATTCCAAGCTAGTAGAAAGGTGCGCGAAGAAAGGATGGTCATGAAGCTGCATGAGGGCTGACAAGAAGCCGTCATTCCTGACGGCGAGAGCGATATAGGCGTCGTAGTATGGAGAATTCGGGATGGTGAACTTGGAAACGCTATTCGAATACATCCCACGAAGACACACTAATTGTTCCAGTTGATTGGCAATGTTTTTGGTGAGGGAACAGAGGTAGAACAAGAAGGCGTGGGCCTCAGAGGGTGTACTTCCCTTCATCGGGATGAAGAGATCCAAGTCTAAGCCGGACTTCCTTTTCGTAGATTGTGCGCGCTTTCCAATGTCCAGTTCTGAAAGCTGGACATAAGATCGAAGTGTTGCGAGCAGACAGACTGCGAAGATGAAAGGGTAGCCGTCAGAAGTTATAGTGGGATATGGTTGTGTTGACCAAGGTTGGAAGATCCCAATTTCGACATATGCTGTCACTATGCGTTGAACAATAGCACACGTGGTCAGAATAAGTGGTAAGAAGACGGTGACACTACCAGTACACGTCTTTATTCTCTTTGGATATAAACGCTCCTCTAAATTGAGCCCGAACCCGGTAAGGGTAGTATCAGAGATACTGATGGAGATCAGTTGGTAGATGGTCTCCTTAGGGATACGATAGGTAAGAGCAGCTTCAATGAATGGCTTGGGACAGACTGAACTATTCGGAGTCGGAATGTCATCTCGTTTGAAAAGAGAAAAAAGTTCTGAGGAATCAAAACCGAACCGTAATGCTATTGCTTCTGCATCCTCCTGATATAGTTTTGAAAAGGAATAGGCTGTGGAATAATAGATGTCTACCCAGATGAACATCTCGTCGGAGGCTTCTATCAATGATGATGGAGCATTAATATCTACTAGGGTCGTTCCACAAAGTCGTTCCTGTAGTACACTATAGACCCAATATGCATCGATACCGATCTCCTTTGTCATCAACTTGGTGAAGTCCAAGCCATAGAATAGCTCTGTGAAGGTGGGATAATCGTCTCCATAAACGATCTCTAAGATGAGTCTTTGTAAAGGGAAACGCACGAAGGTGATGGATGGGAAGCCAAGCATACTATCATATGTGGCCTCACTAAGGAGTAGATGGCCTACAAGCGTGAAGTTCGTGATTGCCCCTTGGTGTGGAGCACTAGAATACAAATCACAGAGCAATCTATTCCGTTCATGATGATACTCTGTGAAACGGGTTCGTTTCTGAAGCTGCATGAGGATGTTTGACTCCATAGTAGAACAACGTATCATCATGTTCTCCTTCTTCTCAGTGATATTCATTCTCAATAGGATTTCGTCTAGATGGTTCTGTATGCTTTCCGATGGCTTATTATAACCAAGGCTCGTAAGCGTTTCGAGTAAATGTTGAGAGAAGAGAGAGATTTTCATTAGAAGGGTCAAATCGATAGGGGGTGAGTCAATGAGAGCTAGACAAAGCTCTATGATGAGCTGGAAGAAGTCATCGATCGTTTGGGCCTTTAAAGAGCGCAGGAAGAAGATGATCCGACGAAGACGTTCAATGGCTGGTGTGGATGGCTCGAGTTGTTTAGAATAGGGTATAAAGGTAGTTGCCTCATGAAGGAGTTCTTTGTACTTCACAGTGGTTAGAAGCGATATCGAAGGAAAGCGTACAGCCTTGAAAAGCTCCTCTATCTTTTGAGTAGGAGCGGGAACTGGAGCATCAGTGAATATGACAAGAGAGATGCCTTGGGTTGTGGAGTTCGTTGTGAGATTACAGAAGGACCTACTTGGAAGGGGGCGTACCTGTGGGGGGAGGCTATGATAGGATGTGGTCAAGTCCTTTACGAAATGCTTTCGAAGCCTAGCGAAGTTATTATTCACGGCCGTAAGGAAAGCGTTACTGATTGTGGCACAGCCTTCAGTACTGTCGTTTCCGGCGAGTGTGGAGAAGATAGCCAGAAGAAAGGTACGGTGCTCATCTCCAAATAACAGGCCTGTCGTACGCCGCGTCGAGTAGCACCACACGGCACCCCGAGTTGGGCGTGTATCCTGACGGGTAACCACGGCATTATTTGTCACCAAGAAGTCGTTATCATCAGAAAGGATGCAAGCGTGACCCAAGTGTTGAACCAGTTCGGCGATAGTGCTATCAGCATCCTTCAACATCCCACCAGAGCTATGCTCAACCACTCCGTTTAATGCAGCTAGGGAAATAATCAGGTCGTAGTTCCGTGTGAAGGAAACACGCCGTGTAACGATTGGTGGTGCACTAGCAATAAGCCCATCGTGAAGGTCTTTAAGAGTGAAGACATCTGATGCAATTAGCTTTCTTAAACTTCGTCCATTATCGATGGAGTCTGTAATACGCCGCCTTAATCTGTTTAAGAAGAGGGGCGAATCAAGTGCAAACCCACTCAATAGGGTTGATTCCGAGATGAAGCAGACACGTATCTTTGCGTTGATGAAAGGGGCGATAATTCGCCGAATATTATCATAAATGGTACGAAGATCTACTCGTGCCAATTGAACGAAGCTTTGCCTATGCGGGCCTCTGCCCGCGATGACGTTGGTCTTGTCCACGTAGAGTATCCGGACGTTCCGAAAGGGGATCGCTTGGGATACGAATGGCAAGGTTCGAAGAAGAGAATAGAGACCATGAACGCCCATCTTTTTAAAAGCAATGCAGAGTCTTGCTCGTTTGAATCCTGAGCCTAGGGAGGACGAGCCTCTTCATGAGTCTGTCCCGGAACCCTCCCTGAAGGAGTCGGAGTACGAAACGGCCACCTTATCCCATAACCCCCTTCTTGACGCGATCAGTACCATCACTGACGATACTGAAGATAAGCATACAAATGTGTCAGACGTAGCACACGGAGAGGCCAGTACACCTTCTCAGAAGGATTCTAAGGGTGATTCCAGCTCCAACTCTGATTTGATAAGCCTTCCGGAATATACTTTATCGAAGCCATCAAACGTTGTGCAAGAAAGAGTTGAGGATCTAGTCACCTTTCTAGAATCCGTCGAGAATAAGCCTGGAACCTTCATGGTGGAGTCCAATAACAACCCTAGTCGTTCCTTTGTTGGAGTTTTTGACTATATCCTACATGAGCTTACAGCCTGTAACATAGAGTCTTTCCGTCAACTGGAAAGGTATCAAGACACGTGCTACGACCTTTTCAATCGTCTTCACATCTTCATGAAAGAATTTACCATTGAATATGTCATGCAGATGTCCGAACTAGGTATTGCATCTCCATATCATAGCCGTGCCTCCGCATACATCGCGGCTTGCACCGAAGAGCTCCTTCATGAACTGGAAAGGAAGGACTTCGTCCGAAGGCTTCGACGGGATCGACATGATAATAAGAAAACCGGACGACGGAAGTTCCACGAGATGCGCGTCAAGTACCAGCGACTCAGTAGCTCCCGTGTCCATGGTCTCGCGCACCTCCCCGCCTACGAGTCCAATTTCCCAACGCGTCTCCAATACCGTTGAATCAGGACACGTCAGAGTAAATATTTCCGCGGATGGAGGGTTCTCTATCCGATAACACCGTCCAGGGCGTCCTGCGCGCCCTCTGTACACGCACTGGCGATGAGGCACGAGATACGATTCGTACCTTTCTTATTGAATCCCCCGATATCCCTTGTGATTCTTCCGATACAGTCATACTCGATGCAGCCCTTTCCGCCTTACAGGCCCTCATCATCAATGGAGACCTTCCATTACTCTTTGACTGGCTAGATGATTGCCCTCAAGAGCGTCGTCTTTTCATTGCGACTCAGTTGTGTTATTTGACAGCCGTTCAAGAGCATGTCATAACGCCACTCGTCTTGGAAAAATGGGGGCATGCACGTGAGGAGACCCTCAATGCACTTATCCTTCTAGGGGTCACGGCTAGGCGTTATGCACTCCCGCTTCTCCGCGAACTCGTCGTAGAAGCAGTTCGGGCACAATTCAGTTCATTACGAAACATGACTCATTTGATCGCCCGCGCGTTAGTGGCCCTACTCGACTTGGATACTTTGACCACCAGTATTACCACCGAGACGACTACCCCCATCTTTCGACTAGCTTGTTTAGATATCCTGCGTGCGCATCCTCCAGGTGTCGGGGATTCATGTAATGTTTGCGCATGTGATGGAGGCTCATGCCCATATGAGTGCAAGTTCACCGTTGTTGAAGATCTAAGTAGTCCGTATTCCGTGGTGGTCGATGAGGCTCGTCGCGAGTTGATCATCAATTATGAGGAGCTTCGGATATACTTGACGTTTTCGCAGAGCATGGGGTTAGCTCAAACTATGCTCGCCACCTCACATGCGATAGATAGGCCAAGTGTGATGTTATCAGCTTGTGATCAAAACACGTTCTCGGCGCTGAAGACGGCTGACCTGGAACAACTCACACAGCCCGGTGAGTTGCCAGCTGTACGTCGTTGTTATGCGCCTCTCTTTAAGATGCAAGACCATGAACGGCTTCTTCGGGTCTTACGACAGAATGGCGAGAGTCAGAACCTCAGTATCGTTACTCACTCCATCGCCACGTCAACGGCGCTTCTTGTGGCCTTGGTGGAACGACCCGCAATCGCACTAGATGATCTTGAATCGCTCTCGGTGATCAAGGTAATTGAGAGCTTCGTCGATGCCTTGGAAAATATGGATGACTCCGTGCGGGAGATCACTTTAGTCAGTATTGGACAGGTCCTTGTACGATATCATACCTATCTCCATTTGACAGTCATTCAAGGCTTGATCTTTAAGATCATGCAGATCCTAACAGAGGACAATAGGCCTGCCGTCCGTAATTACTGCCTTTTCACCCTGAAGTATGTTTATCAGAACATAGACATGGATACCTCTCTTCTCCTCGTTAACCCTACTGACGTCGGGCGTCTTATTGGGATGTTCTCCCTCCCCTCATCCAAGCTTCTGACGGCCGAGTGCATCTGCCTAGCGGGCTCGACAGGACGCGCCTTCCTCATGGAGCGAGCCTTACACGATTGCAATCTTCGTGCCAGACTCCTCTCGATCCAGGCCCTACATTGTGTTCCATACGCTGTCCTAGACGAGAATGAGGCCTTACAACTGAAACGTTTCCTTGGTAATGTGATCAACGATCCTGCCCCACTTATTCGAGCCGCAGGACTTGAACTTTATGGTCGTCTGTACCGTATTACGGTGAAATATGGCCAGACGTCTAACGAGCTCACCTTGTCGACCTCCCAAGTGGATGAGGATCGAGAAGGTGTGTATTCAATCCCTGACTTCGGATCTCAATTGAAACAGAAGCGCTTCCGCGCGTTCGCTCGCCAATCCTTCATCAGTCCTGTATCTTTCAAGGCACTATTGTTACACCGCCTCGAAGCTGCTCATAGTATGGATGCGGCCAGTCAGAAGGCACTCTTCCAAACTATCTCACGGCATTTGGCAGCCCCCGATATTTGTGGACTCGTAGCTGATACCATTCTGGCCTGTCGATCCCATGACACGTATGTAGGACTTCTCTTGGACGAGCTTATGAAGATTCAACCCGAATACCTACGCGCCTTCGCCCACATGTACGCCCACACCGCGGAGGTGACGCTTTATCGCCGCTTTGACGTCCGGTTCCCCTTTGACTCGGATGAGATATTTGCTTATGCACGTAGATTACTTGATACGTCACCTACCTTCCGAGCGGATATTGAGGTGGCGATCGGACGTAAGACCGGCTCGAGCGAGTTTGGAGGGTGGTGCCAAAGGCTTCTTGCCGCCGCGGCTAGTCCTGAGACTCCAGAATAAAGCAAAAATTGAACGTGATGAATCTGCAGTCCAGCGGCTCCCTCGACGGAAGCGCGTTCGGCGGGTCCGTTTTTGGAGCGAGTCTGGCCCTGAGCGGGTCGGGGGTCGCCGGGACTATGTCGCAGTCCGGCAGGCCGCTAAGCCTACTGGAGCGGACGATTGACCAGGCCATTATCAATAGTAAGCACTCTTACAATGACGTTCTCGTTATCCCCGAGGGACTTGACGAGCCTTGTGGCCCGACCTCGCTTCATGATATAATAGCACAGAGAATATCTGCCTCAGGACATCGACCTCAACCTACTGCCCCTCTAGCACGAGCCTCACAACCCAACGTTCTGCAGTTCTATACGCAGCCCCCGCGGCGCTCAGCCGTCGCACCTCCAGTGCCTACATCGCTGGTCCAGCCACCTGTTCCACGTGCCCCACGTAAGGCCCCAAAGGTTGATATGAGCGATCTACTCGATGTCGATCTTCGTACCCAGAACCCTGCTTATGGGAAAGGTAAGGCAAAGAAGCCTTCAAAGGCGGTTCATCCGATGATACCCGAGAAGCTTCCTCAGCCACCACAACAACCACCACAGCCACAGTTACAGCCACAAGCACAACCACAACCTTTTCCGGAAAAGGTCATTCCCGTTATGCCCCAACCCGTTCCCGTCGTCGTCCCAACAACGGAGGTCGATGAGGAAAAAATGCTTCTTCAACAGCAGGTTAAGAGTTTGCTACAGAAGCAAACAGAACTCCAGGCGTACATCGGTCGTCTGGAAAACAGCCTGCATCAGAAAAGGGATCAGACCGGTGGCCTAACCGAGACCCAACGACAAGACTCATCCACATATGCCTCCCCGCAGCACAATAGCATCCGCTTAAATCTGATCCAGATCCCTGACCCCATTGAGGCGGCTCGCTTCCTGGATAACTTGCAGATGTCACGGGAGAGCGTTGACTCGGCAGATGCCCCGTCTCCGGTCTTTGTCAAGCAGTCCCCCTTCCGGCCAATGAAGTCTCGTAACGATTCGTCGCGGGATCTTAGCAGTCCCTTCGACTGTGTCGAGGGAGCGGCGATGTCTTCTCTTCTGGCGTTTGAGAAAGGGTCTGTGCGCGAGCACACGCTCAACCAGTCCCATCCTGCGAGCGAACCGGATGAATTCGGTACTGGCTCCCAATATGCCCTTCCACCACCTCCCTCGCTACCACCTCCACCTCTTTCCTCAGGGCTATCACCTCCACAAGAACAGATCAACTTCGCTCCCAACTCATTACAAGTTGTGGCTTCAAGTACTGAGGCTCTCCCTGAGAAGGAGCCGTTGCCTGTTCCTGCACTGATGCCTCATAATGCTTATCAGGAGACGACAAGAGAAGAATCTGAAAGTATCTCGATTCCCGTCGTGCATGCCGTCTCAGAACCTAGTCCAACTCGCACGTATAAGGGTGCACAAAAGAGCCCAGTGCGAGTGAAGCCGATGAGTCAAACCGATGCCTTTTTGGCCCGCTATGGCCTGAAGGCGGCACCGAGCATTTCCATTTCTGACGATACACAGTATGGAGACGCATGGGATACGATGGACTTCACGATCGAGATGACGACTGATGTCGAGACAGGGAAACGGGATTATCGGATGATTTCGAAGCACCCAAAGGCCGTTTCACCGAAGCCGGAGCTCATGCCATCTCCCGCCTCCCTCATGAGCATGCTACCGAATTCAATCCTCTCACCCGAGGTTGCCCGACGAGACACCGCGATCCATCTCAATTCTCAGAGCATTGTAATGACACCAGAAAGCGTGCCGGCAGTATCCCCCGAGAGTGTCCCACTCACCGCTATATATACCCAAAAGATTCCTCATCCGATGACTCCAACGTTGTCCTATGAGGTAATTGCCGCCCGTGCAGCACCCATGATCCCAACTACCGAAACCCACCAGAGTGCGCCGTTAGCCCAACGCATCCCAATAGAAGTGAGCGCTTGCGAGTCACCAATACAGTATCGTGGAGAGGCAGATTTGGTTCAACGGATTCAACCCAATTTAGAGAGTCTCGAAGTTGTTCGCAGCCATCATCCGAGTCAGAACATAGAGGTAACCGTTCCGGAGCCGGCGAGCATTGCCATTGCACCAAGTCAGGCGACATCTGAGGAGGTCCATGTTACAAACGCCATAGAGACCAATAAGGTTATCTCTCAGTCGAAGCAAGTTGACGAACTCAGGACTACCCGTTATGGCGTTGATATGCCAGCTCCTGTACTTCAGATCACAAGTAGAGGGTTTGTCCCAGTAGAACGGCAAAAGATCCCCTTCAGTCCAGCCGCTCCTCCCGAACAGTTGGTCCAGAAGATCTTTAGTCATCATCAGGAGGAGGTAGTCCCAAGTCCACAGCCTATGATGGTCCAGGCATTTAGGACTACGCACTCCTCGGTCAATACCTCACTTGTGCCGCAGGAAGAGCCTCCGCGCATCGTCTCGAGTAACCGCTGCTCGGTCTCTGATGTTCCCGTTTTGGAGACGGAACGAGAGTCAACCTCTGGGACCACAAGCAAGTCTGAGTCAACGATAGAGCCCGAGCAAGGGTGGTCACAGATGACGGCATATCCCATTGTCGAATCAGAGCCTTCAAGGGTTGATGAGGTTAATACTGGGTTAGAGATGCATGTTCTAAAGAGAGAGGCTGAGAAGGCTGAGAAGATTGAGGTTACTATCCCAGCCGAACCGCCTCAGCTCCTAACTGAGCGGGAACCAACTCCTCTTGACACTGGAAAGAATCAAACGAACGTCGAGATGGCTGTGGACACGGATGCCCCACTTCAGGAGTCTGCTTACGAGTCTCCCACTTGTAGCATTATCACGAAAGTGGTACTTGACGAGCCATCTGTACCCGTTGAAACCCCTAAAATGGAGTACATTCCACCAGACCCGCCAAGTTATATCCCACCTCCTACCATGTCTATGTCCGTCTCGGACTGTATCTATGCCGACGGCATGTCTTCCTGTAGCTCTGTCTCTGTTACGGGGATGAGCGCTGTTGATCCAACCACATCATCGCCACAGAAGGTTGAGGCAGTTATACCGTTGCCAACGCCGGATCCTGAAGTTGAAATGCAACAGGAGTCGACTAATGTAACGTTACCTGAGTCTCCCACGCGCCCAAGCATTGTCCGCGTGAGCGTTGAAAGCGTCCAACAATTATCTGCCCGTGACTCTCTTGAAGAGCCGGAACTCGGCTCAAGTCTCAAATTTGAGACGCGCCCTTCGGTTACTCAACAATTCGAGGAGATGCCACCCCTGGTGAGCTCATTGCAAGTCCACAGGTCTCTCGTGGAGAATACTAGCCTTCAAAGCGAGTCCTCCTTGAAGTTGTACTACTTTTCGCCGCATAGCTCTAGGAAGTCATCTTGCGAACAGCTTCGAGGAGAGCCTCCACCACCCATTAACATCGTTGACGAAAACGCTAAGTTACCGCAGGATCCACCTGTGGAGCCGCAGAGACACACACTCTCCGCTCTTGATACGCATTCCGAACGACTTTCCGCCTCAAAGAATCTTATTGACACGTTGAAGAATGATTTATCATCCGAAGTCTCTGGGATGACAACAATTGTGACACCTCCACAACCAGAATTGGCCTCAGATATCTCATCGAGTGCATATGCTACTCCCACGACTGCGAACATTTACTCTCTACCTGCTGTACCACCGACGATGCCATCGGCATACTTCGCCACACCTGGATCATCTCTCATAGGTGAACAGACAAGGACCGCTTCTACAATAACACCATTGGCAATTGAGACGCCTACCCTTACCAACTTACCACCTAGGATTATGACCGCTAGCCTAGCCTATGGCTCTCCCGCTACGATTGAGGATGCAGAGAATAGGAAGAGTGATGGTCCTGTGCAGCCATCGACACCCTCAATAATCTCACATCCTTGTGAGTCCTTTTTCTCCCCACCTCTTGATCGGACCTCGCCAAAACTAGGCATGAGCGGGGTGATGGAACCAGACCGTCTGAATGCATTAGTATCTCCGATTTCATCGATGCTTGAGAACCGTACGTCACTTACTGAGTGCTTACCACTCGCCGAGCGGTCGGATGACCACGTCCATAGAGACTCCATCAGGACGAAGAATTTGATTAAGACGAATATTAAGGAGTGTGATGAGCCTCCTGAGGAGACATTTCCATCCATCCATCCTCATCCTCCCTTACCAATACCCGTCCCCACCGCCCCGTTCTCCACACCCAAGGTGGAACTACTCGCCCCTGACGAGAAGGAGTATGTCCTAGAAGGAGAACAGCGAGCGTTACATCGCGCCTTGAAGAAGTACGTTGCCCCCGAGCGAACAGAATACCTGGCGGCGCACCAGTCCGTTATTCAGGCTCTTTCTTCTCTTGAAAATCTTTTGGGGATAAACACGATTTCGGGCAATGATCCCACAACCCCTCTTGGAGATCAGGTTCGAGCTGCTGTGGAGCATATTAGTAGCAAGCTGATGAACGCGACGGGACGGCGGGATGTCTTGAGAGATAGTATAACGGACGCCCATGACCTTGACGAGAAGGTCAAGGCTGACTTAGGACTCATAGGAATTGCGGCGGAATTCGAGGCCTCACAGCGTCAGCTTCTGGAGCTGACGTCTGCATATCGCGAGTTTTTACGGGAACATGATAGCCTATTACGAGATGCGTTGAACCGGATTCCGGATACGGAGCCAGAGGAATTAGATCCACAAGAGCAAACCCTCTTGGCACAAATCCCACTTCTTCGCGACAATTGGCTTTCCGCGATGAATGACGCCGCCGAGTTCCTTAGGCCAATCAGTACTCCAGGCTCCATATAACAAGGGGGTATATTAACGTAAAGAAAATGGACTCGGATTTTGATGTCTTTGATGGGGACTTTGCCGAACTACTCGGCCCAACGGAGGGTGCGACGATGGACCTGCTTAATTACATGGAGAATAACGTCACAGATGACGCCCAGCCGACATTGAACCTACCAAGTGCCGCCTTAATTCAACAGGAAGTCGCATCTTTAAGGGCCGAGAATGTCTCACTCCAGGAGCAAGTCCAGATGCTTCGTCAGTCGTTGATGCAAGGAAGTGCGATTCAAAATGCCTTAGAGGCCGAGAATGCCCACCTGAAGAATACTGTCGAGGTCCTAACCGGGGAATGCGAACTATATAGACAAGAATGTGAGCGGTTACAGAAGGGCTCCAACACTCGAGATGGAGAGCTACTCCCCATCTTAGAAGTCATGCTTGGGATTCCTGGAGATAGCTTAACCCCAAAAGTACTTGAAGATGCTCTTCAATTATTATTGGATGCTACTCAGGAGCAAGCACCCGCCCCACCACCCTCTCAACCTCAAGTCCCTCCAGAGCTCTTGTTGCAATTGGATCAGTTTACTAGGCAAATAAGTCAAGCAGAGGCACGATCTCGTGCCTTACAGGAGGAAGTAGCATCCTTGAAGATTCAATTAGATCGCTCTAAGTCCACTTACCAATCCAATGTCATCTTCTTACGGAAACGATATGAGCAAGTGACTGGTTGGCGTTTGAATATGCAAACACCTTACAACTTCTCGTTCGAGCTTAGGGCCGGTCCCTCTCCAGCAGAAATCTTCTCATTCGTATGTGATGACCAACATGGCGTCACCCTCCTTCCACAACAATTCCTTCAAGCAAACCCCGATATCATCGACGCCTGCAAACAGCGACAAGCAGAAGTAGGAGCTCCCGCCGTTTTATACCCACAATTGATGGCTCTCACTCTACTGCGACGTCAGGGTCTTTGTTGACTGTAAGCAGATAAGAAAAATCAATGGACTTAGCGACTCTTCTTGAACAAGACCCTTGCCCTCAGCCTAGGCTAGCAGCGTATGTTCAGACCCTTTCTACTAATGCTAGAGTGGCTCTTCTCCATAGTGCTGAAGGACTCGATCTCACTCCTGCTCTTCGCTTCTCCGAGATCCGGGAGGCTGTAGACACCCAGGTAGATGGTTTCTCAGACCTTGGAGATCGTTCTCTCAATACTATTGACGATTCACAAGTTGAACGTGTCTCCAAGGCACAAGTCTGTGGGAGAGAGCTCTTGAACGCCGGTGCTGTCGCATGCCTTATTCTGGCTGGTGGACAGGCAACGCGTCTGGGTGCTACGGTTCCTAAAGGGGTGTATGAGATTAATTTTGGGCCTGAAGGATCCTGCTTATTGGAAATATTGTTACGACGTCTACGTAGCCTTAGTTCGTCGATCCCACTTATCCTTCTGGTCTCTTCGGCTACTGAGGCGGAAACTCGTGGTTCCCTTGTCAGGCACGAGTATTTCGGTTATGACCCGAACCTCATTCACTTCTGTGTGCAAGGAGCATATCCCGTTGTCAACGAGCAAGGAGAGCTGGTTCTAAGCGAGCCTTTGAAGCTTGCGACGGCACCCAACGGTAATGCGGGATTCTTCGACGCATTACGTCATACTGGACTGATCACAAAGTTAAAGGCTCAAGGAGTTCGTTATATCCATGTTACTGGCGTAGATAACCCATTGATGCCCCTTTGTGACCCGACGTTGATTGGGCATGCCGGAGTGCATGACCTTGATGTAGTTAATATGGTTGTCCCGGCGATTTCTGGGAAGAAGGAGGGTATTGTAGGTCTACGCCATGTGTCGCGTATATGGCAAGCACCGTTGGTTAGTCCTGAGGTCGACCTCGAACTTCCCATGGCATCTCCATCTGTACTGGAATATAGTGAGCTCCCTCCAGACTTCGTCATGACGGGGAGATATGCGAACATTATCAGCCACGTCTTTTCGCTCGAGTATTTGGCTCAGTTGAGTGTCCTTGCTGAACGTGCTCAAGCGCCGCTCGTTCCATATCATCTAGCTCATAAGAAAGCAACGTATTACGATTACGTGAAGAGAATGGAAGTTACCTCAACGGAGCCCTGCGTCTACAAATTCGAGTCGCTTATCTTCGATATCTTTCACTTCTGTCCGATTGAGAAGTTTGGACTTGTCATTAGTGCACGTGAGCGTGTTTTTGCACCAATCAAGAATGCAACTGGTGAAGATTCGATCGAGACCGCCCGCATGGCTTATCATAACGCCCTTACAAAGTGAAGCTCATTGACGTGAGAATCGATTCTGAGTACGTCCTTGTGTTTGTGATGGTCGCTGCCAAGAGCTTCCAGAATCACGCTGGAAGGTAGTACGGGAATCACGGCGTTGTCTATTATCGGATTGCTGACCACCACGGGATGCTCCGTCACGTTTAAAGGTATTTGGGGCAGGTCTACTGGTTGATGAACGTCTTGCTTGTCCAATAGGACCGGCTCTACCAGGTTTCTTCTGCTGGCGTACTGGAGGTGCTTGAGGTGTAGTGAAGCGTTCTAAAGGAAGGGTACGCCCCTCATGGATCTGGAATACTTCTCCAACTTTCAAACTATTCGAGGCAATCCCCGAGCCCAATTTCACCGTGAAGTAATGCTTATTAAGTGGACCAAAGACCTCGTCGACGATCCCTATTTCCGTCCCACGCTCGGAAAAGACGGGCGCATTAAAGCGTGGGACTAGCTTATGACAGATGTTCTCCATAACGGCGACCTTATAACCCTCATTCGTACAAGGATGCATGTACTTCCCAAAGGATATCAGCGCCCCATCAGACTTTGTACGATCTTGCCGATCATCACGACGATATTGGTTTTGTCCCGCTGATCTTCTCATTTTTCTTCATCGTTCTTCATTGAACAAGTAGTGGAATAGAAAGCGGAATACGTATGGTCTCCTTTCCATGGAGCTTAGAACGATAGTGATCAAGGCTTCGAATGAGAATACGTCGATTTTTTCCCTACCTCATGAAACTGAGTCTTTGAGAATGAAATGATAATATGACTAAATCGTTACCAAATCGAAGATGGTACGATAGCACAAAGCTCTCCTCATACTCCCTTATCTTCTAGTCTTGATAACAAGCACTCTGCTGTTACGAAATGTAAGTACCATTGTAAAGTGTTTCCATGAACGCTAAATGTGATCATCTCATCGCCGTTCAAAATCAGACTTGTGTCACTGGGAAGCATTCCTTTGATACAGTATGCTCAGAAACGATAGCGTTGCAGACGCTTTGAATTATTTAGCCAGTTATGATTCTTCGTTCATTTCACCCTTTCTTGAACCAGTGTCGGATTTATAACTATGCCCTTTCAGCCTTAAAGCCGTATACAAGACTCCCCTGTTCTTATCCGAGATCTTGAATGATCATTGTTTGATCAATTCAATCGATCGATTGATAGTTAAAATGATATGGGTTCACGTTTTGCACACGGGCCAAGTCTCCGTCGATTGCACGATCCCGTTTGAACACAAGAACCCCTTTGCTAAGACGGGATGGTTCCGTAAGAAGAAATATCGCCTAAGTCTTCCGGTTTCCGTCTACCTGGTGGAGCATCCGAAGGGACTTCTACTCTTCGACACCGGTTGGGACCTAGAAACCCGTGACACCGTTGTCAACAGGAAATGCTTCCTCCCGGTAAGCTATGGAGACCTCCCAGACGGAGATGCCGTACATGAACACCTTGCTCGTCTAGGCTACACCCCTCAGGACCTTGATTACGTCTTCCTCAGTCATCTCGATAATGATCATACAGGAGGCTTACCTCAACTGAAAGATGCTAAGAGGATCATGGTCTCTGAGCCTGAGTGGAACGCTGCTCAGAAGTGGAGGTACTTCTACCGTTACAAGAAGAGACATTGGAAGGATATCGACATGCAGACGTTCAAGTACGAAAAAACCGGCGTTGGGCCATTCGGGGAAAGCTTTGATGTGTTCGGAGACGGCACAATTCATCTGGTCTCAACAAGGGGTCACTCTTTTGGCTTATCTACCATGCTGATTTCCAACAATGACAAGTTTGTTGCACTAGTTGGAGATACTGGATACATGCAGAGGTCATGGAGGGAGATGAAGCTACCGGGCCTCATGGTCAACAAGCAGGAGGCTATAGAGTCGTTGCAGTGGGTACAGAACCTGAGCACGCAAGACAACTGCCTTGGTATCTATGCAACCCATGATCCGGGGGTGACACCATGCGTCATTGAGGTGTAATATCGAGAACAATTATCCCATGTGGCACTCAAGAGTTACTCCGGAATGATAATCAATGAAGAGCGAGTATAATGGATACGAGACCAGATATGGGCTGTAATGAATAGAGGTACCTAGGATAACGAAGAGTGAAGTTGAATTCCGGTTTGTCACAACCCTATACCTGTTGGATGACCAGATCGGTATCCGTCCATCTACTCAGACTGTTAGATCCGCTAGCTTTTTGGTCTTAGAAGAACATGTAGAAAAATACTACAGATAGAATATTTGCTGGCAACTTCGGAGGGGATTAGAACTCATGACTGTCCTTGTCCTTTTAATTGCTACTTTGGAGCAGTATTAGTCTGTGCTTACTCATTGAATCGTGACTAGTGATATAGTAGGATAGTTACAACTATAAGATACAATTCGAGATAGATAGACCAGGCAGATAAGCATCTTCTTCTCCTCAAGTGAATCCTCCTGGAGCGGGGTCTCCATCCGAAATGCACTCTAGTCAGCATCGAGGTCCTCTAGTGTGGAGTGCTCAGAGAGGGGAGGATCATCTCCAGTCTTCTCTGAAGGGTGGGAACGAAAAGGACCGATGGAACAGCAGTCCGGAGCCCTCATCAACGGCCTGACATCCCTGGGTGGCTGTGGAGTGGGCCGCATCATCGACTCGTCAACCTCCAAACGACCTCGAGACACCTCTGGAGATACCAAGGCACCCGGGTGCAGACGGGACGAGTCAGTTCGGGGTTCTGCCGGCCCTTGCCCTCCAATAGAGCCCGGACGACCCCGCAATGCTCGGGACGATCGACCGCTCCTCCGGGAGAGCAGTACCGGAGATCGACGTCCTCGAGGGCTCGATGGGGGTGAAGAACGCGAGAGACCTCTCGTGTACGGAAGGAGCCGGGACAGGGGAGTGCACAAGAGCGAGGACGACATGCACTGATCCGAACTGCAAGACATGTGACTCTGATCCAAGTCAGTGCACGGACTGCAATGCGGGATACTTCGTGGAGAACAACGCGTGCACGGCCTGCTCGGCCAACTGTGCTACGTGCTCTGATGCCGACACCTGCGCCTCCTGCAAGACTGGATATGACACTCCAGCCAGTAAGTGCAATACCTGCGCCTCGGGCTACCTCCCAGATGCGAACAAGGCCAACTGCTACTCCTGTTCAGTCGAGAACTGCATCGAGGCGAAAGCTGACGGCACCTGCTCCAAGTGCGCGGACGAGTACTTCCTCGACACCACATGTAAGAAGTGCAGCGCGGGTTGTAAGACGTGCACGGATGCCACTGCCACCACATGCTCCGCCTGCATGCCCGGCTACAAGCACGACAGCAGTGCCAAGACCTGCACTGCCTGCACCGTTCCCGGCTGCAAGACCTGCGACACCGATGTCGCCACATGCACAAAGTGCCTCGACGGCTACCACTCTACCACGGCCGCCGGCTCTTCTTCCGTCACCTGCACGGCCTGCGACCTCCAGAACTGCGAAGCCTGCAACACTGACAAGAGCCAGTGCGAGGCGTGCAAGAGCGGCTTCGGCCCGACCTACAACTCTTCCCTCTCCATCACGACCTGCAGCGAGTGCTCCGACAACTGCGAGAGCTGCCTCGACCTCGGCCTCGGCTCGGGGCTCGTCTGTGTCGGGTGTCCAACTGGGAAGAACCCGATCAACGGAGAGTGCGTCGATGCGAACACAAAGATCTGCACGGGGTCCTCCGGCTCCTGCACCTCCTGCCTCAACGGCTTCCAGGGGTATATGGATGCGATCGGGCTGGCTTGTGGGGGCGAGGAGGCCTCAACGAGCACCCCGAGGAGAGCCGTGGACCTTCCGTCCTCGGGGCAGGCCGTTGGTAGTGGTTGGATGCCCAGAGTGTCGGATGGGCGGGGAGGGGGAGCCTCAGTGGAAGGCTGGTGAAGTGGATGTTTGATTCTCAAAAATGTCTCTTACAGGCTTGATGAAGGCGGCCGGAAGAGGAGACCTAGAGGGCTGAAAAGGAACCTCAATGAGGTTGGGAAGCAGGATGAATATGGTTGGACGGCCCTGATGCACGCCTCCTATCGCGGCTTCGATGAATGCGCCGAGCTGCTCCTCGATGAGGCGGGAATGCAAACAGCACGACGGAAGGATGGAATGGCTCCCGGCTCCACTGCCTTGATGGTCGCTGCCCGCTTCTCCCGTCCCGAATGTGTCGGCCTTCTGAGGGACAGGGAGAAGGGGGTCGTGGACTCGGAGGGTCACGACGCCCTCTGGTACGCCGAGAATAAGGGCGTGAACCCGAACGTGAAGACCTCGGAGGTGTATCGAGATCCCCGCGTTCTGAGGCTTCTAGGCAAGAGATCGGATGCGAGCAGCAGAGCTGAGAAGGGTAGTTCTCTAACTTCTACCCGGGCAAACATCCATCAACCGATACCTACCTCCCAACATTCCATAGGAGCTGGGAACAGATCTCCCTGCTCATTGACTGAAAGTGACGGTATGCAGAGAACAACTCTGAGCCCTAGTGCGCCACTTGTGGCTGCAAACTTGGCTACTGCCTCGCCATCAAAGAAGCTTGATGGGACACAGTACATCCTATCGGCTGAGAAGAGCCGACTCGAGAAGACCATTTCTAATCTCCAGAGAGAGTTGCAGAGGATGCAGGAGGAGCTTGCCAACCGCAATAAAGAGATCCAAGGCCTTCGCGCAGTTAATAGGCAAAGAAGCACAAACAGTATCGATGGTGATGTTCTCACTTCTCAACGAATAGTAAGTTTGGCTATACCCGACTCCCGAACCAGGATGCTTCAGGAGACTTTGAATCAGAAGAACCAGAAGATCGACCAACTGAATGCTGAGATCATTGGACTTCGTGGAGACGTGAAAGATCGAGAGGAAGAAATCAGGGATCTGCAGGCACAATTGGAGAAGTCTCTGAACCTTCAGGCGCAACTGGAAGCGTCTCAGAACACCAGAAAGAAGAAGCAGAGAGAGTTAGATGATTATATTGCAGCCCTACGCCTTGAGAATGAGGAACTGCGTCGTGAATACAACAGAATGGAAACGAAGAATGTTCGAGAAGCTGAAGCAAGTAGGAAGGAGAACCGACAGCTGGAAGTACTGAATAACGAACTAGCAAGACTTCGGAAGGAAGGGGAAGACCGAGAGAACCACTATCGGGCTGCAATAGAGGAGCTGAAGCGGAAGCACAACGTTGAGGTAACCGCGTTGTGTCAAAGAATGGAAGAACGTGACAACATGGTTGACGAGCGATCCCAGAGGGAGAAGGAATTCAAGAACACTGCTCTGGCTTTAGAGAGAGCAATGGCAGAAATCGCATCTCTCCGCAAAGAGAACGAGGAGCTGCACAGGACCAGCAGTGTTGTGACAAGCGGGCCAAGAGAACAACCACTCGAGAACAAGAACCGGGAGGTGCCGACCTCAACGAGCGTGTCTGGACAACCTAGAACGAGGGGAGACCAAGTCGCACAGTACCAGGCATCGACGGGACGTGAAGAGCTGGTCGAGATGGTGAAAACCGGCATGGATAGGGAACGGGAGGGTGGACAGGCCAGGACTGCTATCAGCCATCAGTCCCGCCTGTCTCCAATAGATCTATTGTCACGAGATGCTCAGACGAGAGCTGACAACTATCGACAGAGGGAATTGACCTCTCAGAGACCGGCTGCCGAGTACCAGCGAAGACAGAGCGCGGCTACTTCCGGCAGCACAGTTGCTCAGCTCATGGCTGAGTTGGGATACAACAAGCGTGAGGAATACAGCCCCAACACGACTGCAGGCGTGGCAAGGGATCTTTCTGAGCAGACAAGAAGGGGAGAAGGAGTGCACCAGCGGACATCTCCGTATCTTACTGAGCACAAGGAGACGTCAATCGGATCCAGGGTCTCAGGTCGATCACCGGACCTGCCTAGTAGGACGTATCAATACGGACCTTCGAGAGATGTGCAGGCCCAACCGCAGAAAGTCATGGTCAACTCGAGACAGAGCGTGCAACCGTCTCCACGAGTCACAACATCCAGCAGAACCAACACGTCTCGTTCACCAAAGACCCCAGAGAGCGATAAGAAGGAAGACGTCAGGAGAAGATATGATACCAGCTATGGAAGGCTCGACTCCAGCACTGGAAGGAGCGTTACTCGCGATGCTTCTGCACTTGTAGGAAGGGGGACATTGGCAAGCAGCCCATATTCACCGAAGATGAGCGGTAACGCCAGTACAGGTGCTACTGCGCGAGCATTCAAGACAGTCTCGCCAGTTACCTACTCATCGTCGTCTGGTGTTTCAACTGGAGCTCGAGCTGAATCTCATATCCCGCCATCTTCTAGAAAGCCTCTTTTAACTGGCACCCGTACAAATATCACAACCAGTTCTTCTTATGGAACCAACGCAAGAAGTCCACAAATCACTGGGCATTCCAGACTCACCCCCACTGGAATCGGGGCTTACTCGTCTGGGTTAAATTATAGACGCTAGCTCCCCCACGTCGAGAGCATGAACCAGATGTCCCTCCCACGCTGGAGCAGTGTTCTACACGGCTGTGAACAGCAGCCTCTCCTTTCAGCCGTCTCCTCACTCTTGGCTCTCTTTGCCTCTTTCGGGTAGCCCGGCCAGCTGCTCGCTCAGCGGATCTACTAGCTCTGGGGCATGCTCCTGCACCAAGTGCACGAGAGTATTGAGCGGTTCTTCGTTCCCCAAGACCGCACTCTCAAACTGGGCCAGAGAGGCGAGTGACTGGAGAGTAGCATTGACAACGGCGTGCTGAAGGATCTCGTCCAGCTGGGCGGTCTGAAGAGAAGGTGGGGCACGGCACCGATGCGCAGACACTTCTCCAGCACCGACGGAGTACTCCACTAGGGGTTGGAAGAGCACACGAGACCGACCGAGGACTTGTAGAACCAACTCCCTAACCAGTCCGTTGTATTCAGCGAGATGAAGCACGAGGCTACGTCGAGGAGTGTGGAGCCAAACGAACACGTCCCCCTTGTTACTGGCGGCCTGAACTCCGTCCTCCTTGACATAGACGTATTGGGGCGCAAAGGGTAGCTCAAGTATCGTGTCTGTCGGATGTATCATCCAGACGCCGTCTCTCTGCTCGATATGCAGACTGGAGACTCTATAGCATCCTGAAGAGGTGTTCTGGAATAGGCCCCAGGTCGACAATAGACACAGGCTCGGAGTGGAGAGTGCGGTCGAGCAGTAACTCAACATGTACTCGCCGTACGCCTCATCAGAGCCGAGGAATTGGAGGAGTTCATGATAGCCCACAGAGATGAGCGTCTCATGGTCCGGGGAGAAGAGCTTGACGGTTCTAGAGCAGAGGATTCGTGTCGATAGGGTGAGAATGAGGCCAGTGCCATCTGCCAGGAACAGAAGTATGTCCCTGGCCGAGAGGACGAGGTAGTGGATACATGGGGCCGGTAGCACCTGTGCCATGCGAGGAGACCCTTCGACGTATACAACCGTCCTAGAGATGGAGCAACGATCGAGAAGAAGGAAGCATAGAAGCTTCCCACAGCCTGGATGGAAGATGGTCAGCAGAGTATGCTTCGGAAGGGGTTCTGTCACAAGACCATGCCTCGTCGTTAGGCGTGAGTGCGTCTCAGCGAGAAAACGACGCAGCCCATCCAACCCTGAGCGTGTGCCTGTTCTCGGACCCTCCGGAGCGTGAGCAGTGGTCTTCGAGGCGGAGGACTCGATATCGTAGTAGCTGACTTGCTGGTCGTCCTTATCGTAGCCTTCAGAGTCCAGTAGAACACGCTTCCCAGTGGCCAGGAGGAAGATGTCCGTCTTCCGGAAGACAAGGGAGAAGAGAATGAGGGTGTCGTGCCTTATGGCCTGGACAGTCTCGCTGCTCGCATTCGAGTGGTTGTAGACGATCGCGGTATTCGCCATCACGAGCAGTATCAGCTCGTCTTCGGTCGCGAGCCAGTCCAGTTGGTATGCGATCGCCGGAAACCTCTCGGAGAACGCTCGGTGGGTCATGGCACCGCGTAGAAGGACGTTGATGTACCCATTCGTGTCTGCAGAGGCGACGATCTCGACGGGTGGTGCTTCGGAGGAGAGGTGTGGGGGCAGGAGGGCGAAGGGGGAGACCGCGACTGCTGGACGCTACCGGCCACAATTCCTTCCTGAGAAGAGAGTCTAGAACCCAGGAAGTGAGCCACTGGGAGAATGCGGCAGACTGGGAGGTATTCCTCGTCAGACGATCTGCTCTCGGAGCCGGAGTCATTAGAGCTGGTCCGTTCTCCATCTGAGACTATGGGTAGTAGACGTTCCAAGGGATGATGACAGGCTCGATCCGAGGAAGGAGTATAGAGATCAGTCTCGACGATCACAGAGTTCTTCACGAGGAGTGCAGTGAGGGGATGCTCCGATTGATGGGGTGTCTGGAATCCCAACAACGACTGCCCTCGCCGTTGTCAAGGAGAGCAAGCTCTACCTCTCAGCAGGAGGGAAGGGGAACCTCGATATCTGCTCGAAGTGAGATGAAGAACTCTGCCTCACAACGATGAAACGGGATCGCGTACCGAAGCATCCTGTCCTCGAAGTCTACCGAGACACGCCTCCGTTCGGGAGCGAGAAAGACGGGGATAGCGGGAAGCACTGCTGACTATCTGCACGCTCCAGGATGATTTTCCGGTCTCACCGACTCGAGGGATGAAGAGGAGAGACTGCTTCCGGAAACCCAGTCTCGTGCCCGGTAACAAGTCAGACCTCAGAAGGATTCTCTAACGCAATGACCCCTACCTCATGATTCACAATACGAGCCTTAGATGAAGGCACCCGAGTCATCAGCGTTCATCAAGGAGACGTAGTCCGTGTCGTCGGCCGTACGAGAGCGGAGCTTCTTGCCTCCCGTCTTTGTCTTATTGCGGAAGAGGAACCAGTAGATACAGAACCCTGCGATACCGCCCACGACGACGAGAACGACGATCACGATCGCTGCAACCGCTCCCCCGCTCAGTCCCTTCCCGACGGGATCGAGGCAGAGGAACGTCGGACTCTCTCCTGTTAGGTCGATCCGGCACATGCTACATCCCTTCTGACCGGCCAGACCGTCAATAGACTTCGTGTCACTACAGGAACGGCAGCTTCCGCTCGTCCCCCCATTGGCGAGGAACTGGCCGAAGTAGCCCGTCTTGCAGACAATGCACTTATCCGCGCCAGGTCCAGAGCAACGGACGCACGACTCATGGCAACCGACACAAGAACCTCCCTGTAAGAAGAAGCCATGCGTGCAGTTCTGGCAGTTGGTGGAAGACGTGCACTGCGCACAGTTATTGCCACAGGGAGTGCATTCTCTTCCTCCCTGATAGAACCCGGAGTTACATTGACTGCAACTACCGTCTCCAGCCGCAACGGCACACACCTCGCTCCCTGGAACATGTCCCGCAGAGTAGCACCCGCCTTGGTGAAGGAAGTACTTCTTGTTGCAGCTCGTGCAGACCCCATCACCAATAGTCTTGCAGGCATTGGTGGCGCGAGAGCTGGTAAAGGATGTGCACACGCCATCCAGAGGATATGAAGAGGAGTCAGAGCACCTCGAGCAATACTTTGAGCCGCCGATGACCGCACCGCAGAAATTGCAGTCCCCACCCTCGGAACACTCGGGACCACAGCCACTGGTAGTGCCCGACGTGTCAGTACGGACTGTCCCAGGGGCACAGACAAGGCAATCCTTAGATCCGGGACCCGTGCAGGAGACACAAGCAGGATCGCACTTCTTACAGACGCCATCGACTCCCGCATAGTAGCCGGGCATGCACTCCATGCAGTAGTCCGCTGTCCCGCAGTGCAAGCAATGTGGGGCCTGGCACTGGACACAACGCTTCGTGTCTGGATCCTGGAAGAAGTCATTGTCGCACTCACACACGTATCCCTCGCGTGGGTGGAAGACGCACGTCCCACGGCCTCCACACGTATCGTCCCCGAGGCAGTAGTCACGAAGGCATAGACCAAGTGATGGAAAGTTCGGGTTTGCACGATAACCATCCGCGCACGAACTGCAGTAGGTACCAGCATAGCCATCAAAGCAGGCACAGGTGGCCTGGGATGTGCAGTCGCCGCGTCCGCTGCATGCAGAGGTGGCGGACTCACTGCTGAAGCACATTGAGCTGACGCAGATCTTAGTGCGCTCGTCCAGCATACTGCGATGACGACACAGACACTGCCACTTCGCTTTCTTGTTCTTAATGTCAAGGTTGAACTCGCAAACGCCCTGTCCTCCGCATATGTTATCGATGGTAGAGCACGACCCATCGTTTGGAACGCACATGCCGGTGTTGGGGTCCTTCTCAAAGCCCTGGTCGCATTGGCATCCCCAATTGTTAATAGTCTCGTTGAAAACGCAAGACCCAGCGTTGTTGCAGACTGTTCCGTCAAATACACAGGCAGTCTCGGCGCAGACCGTGGTGTTATCCCACACATTGTACGATCCCTTCCCGTCACTCACAACTATGTAGTGGTAGTGCTCCTTAAGCGGGGCATCGCACTTGTCACAGAAGCTCCCAGTATAACCACTGTTGCACTCGCAATAACCAAACATCGAGTCACCATTGGGATCAACAATACAAGTCCCATGCTTGCCGCACTTACCGTTGCGCGAAGTGCATGCTTCCTCTTCGCACGTGTCACCGGCGTATCCAGGCTTACATAAGCAGGTATTCATCACGCAACGCCCTTGATCATTGCAAACTGTGAGCTCATTACCGTTTTCCTTCGCGCCACAGTAGACGATACCACAATCAAGACCACCACGATGAGAAGGGCAAGGACCACAATAATCGTCATCGGCCGTGTCATCATGCACACAAGTAAGTTCTAAAGAATCCCCACTATCATCCTTTAGGCCTACGGGGCACAAATTCGGATTATCTGTTGTGCTACATGCATAGGTCTCGCACTTCGTCCCGTTAAAACCGGTTCGGCATTCGCACCAAGACGTGTAATAGTTGCGCGTAGTGCTCGGCTCACTGACTTGACAAGTTCCGCCATTATTGCAGTAGGTGGTTGTGTGCCCATACTCGTCCCATGTCGGGGAGCAGCTTTCAACATAGCAGTCAGCACCTGAATATCCCTTGGGGCAGACGCAGTACGATCCAGTGCGGCCATCCTCGCGGTAACAGTGGCCGCCGTTGTAGCAGTCAGTATTGCTGGTGCAAGTGAATTTCTCACAGTTCTGCCCACTGTAGTTATTGCGACAATTGCACTTCGAGTTATTATAATTACCACCGTAATTACACTGATCCGTAGGAACAGAAGCATCAAGTCTCACTGTAAGCTCGCAAAAATCACCACTGAACCCAAGCTCGCAGTTACAGACACCATCGCTCCCACAGCTCCCATGGCCATTACAAACCAGCCCCTCGGCACTGCCACCACAGACAGCGACCTGACGGTCTGTGGCCGCGGTAAATACCAAGATACCAAACAGCAAGTAGACACTCCTTAGCATTTTCTTCCGGATGATCTATGTGCCGATATCGATAGAATATCTACTCCTAGGAAAACGCGTGGTTGAGCAGTCACTTGTGCGAAAGCTATGACCAGTCAATGTCGTTTCTCGACCTGATACATATATCAAAGCTGGCGGCTGGCCTGACAAACAATGCGTGCATATGTGGAAGTGCACAAGAGTGGTGTTTCCCGTCGAGTATGTGCAAGGACGGTTCGTACTAATCTCCTACTCAAAGTGATCAAGTTGCATGTAGGCGGTCCCAGACTCCCGTTCTAGAAAGCTAGCCATCTCCAGTTTGCTCCCAATAGTGAAAGCTTCTTCTCCCTCCAGCACTGAAAAAGAGGATGCGGTTACGTCCTTCTGACCTGAATCCTCGAGATACGGGTGTGGTAGCCCGGCCATCATTGGAACGAACTCGCCCTATGCTCTCCCGTCCGAACTTCGAGCCCGCTGGAGGAAGAAGACCTATCTGACGGCACCTCCATGAATCGATAGTCTCATAGTTCCCTTCAGGACGTGCAGCACGGAATCGACGTTGAGGCTGCGATGTCTCTTTCCGAGGATGAAAGCAACCATCCTACGTACGAGCGTACTATTGAGACGAGGTGAAGGTGCTCGGGAGTGGATGTCACAGTGCTGGGCTTCATTGCAGAGGGAGGAACTGTTTGTCCAGTCCCCTGGAGATTCTGAAAGAGTTCTCTCTGCAGACCTCCGTGCTCCCGATCCTCAGGCCTTATCTGTCTTGCAGTTGATGTCGAACTTCGTGCAAGTCCCCAGAGCCCCACAACTCTGCGGCTCCTGGTCCCCAACGTTCAGAAGGCAGCAGAAGTCCAGGATGGGCATCCAAGCTCTGTCTATGCAATACAGAGAGCCTCTCCCCCTGATGTCACCTGGACCTGGTGAACTCCAGCCATCGGATCGGAGCTGGGGACGTCCGCGATCCAGGGATACGCCCTTTATCCATGTCACTTGCTGACCGATGGGATATTGATGCCATCCATCGATCCTTCGAATAGCCGGGACGACTGGGGGACATCTGGTGCGGGGAGGATATCTTCAAGCCAGAGATGGCCTGAAGATGTGGGTCATCGTCGCTCATACAAGGCGAGAGCGGTCCGGACGACCTCAAACCGAATACTAGGTCTACTGGGAGGCTCACCACAGGTCATTGGTGCCTCTCCGCCTCCTCGGACCAAATAGAGAAGACGGTCTCGAAGATCCCCCTTTCCGAACTTCTCCGTAAACTGGAAGGCCGATATATGAGGGACATCCGTAAGAGATCGCCAACACTAAGGCTATGTGGGCTTTAAGCCCTTTAATCATATCCATAGAAAAAGGAGTTCAATAGTTCTGGAATGGTTGCGATGAGTCACAAGCATGAGAGCTGTTGCTACGGGAGGAAACACAAACCGATTCTCGGTTATCCATTTCATCGTCTCAGAAGTTAGGGGGGTCGGATGTAATCAATGTATCTCTTAAAGGAGGTAATATCAATACAGGTCATCCAATGTTGTCTTTCTTCCTCAACTCTTCAAGAACGGCGTCGAGCTCTCAGATGATTGCTTCCAATATAACATAACGCTGGATATTTTTCGGACCTCAAATGTCCACTTTTCAGTGATTAGGCTACAATGTGTCTAACCGAATTCTGCCTGCAGGATGCGGGATCTTGCCTTTCAAGGACCGATGTGGCTTTGGAGCCTTCTCATTGAATCATAATGATGAGTATCAGCATTTCCTTTTTAGAAGTGTAATACTGAACCTTCGTGATGGGACCCTAATGTATGTCTTCAGAGTCAGCTTGTATACGAGTGATATCGAACCATATGAGCCTCGAAGTTCATAATGATCTGAAGTAATAATAAAAGGTTTCTTTTACTCCTTAGGGGGTTACTGAGTCAGTACTTCATCGTCATTGGTGTCCAACCTTATATGGCCCACGTCTGAGGTCTGTATTGTGAATGGTAGACTACGATCACCTGAACGAGTCGACCGTTGCAATTGCAAGAATGGAACAAGCGATCCTCTCCAGAACGATAAAGCGTTCGTTAACTACGTTTGCCTTGATATCGGTAATCGTTTAAAGACTGGTAGATCTACCATGCCTTAGTTCTTTCTTCATTATAGACTGAGCTAAAACCTGGACCTAATCAGTTCTTTTTTCAACTATCAATAAGTTACTCGGAAAAGAGGACGAGTATCGATCTCGAAGACTTCTGTCGACGCACCCTTATAAGTGGCACCACCACCCACGTAGAGTAGGTTCCGACAGAAGAAGACGATAGGACCAAAGAGACGAGTCACCTTATCAACTATATTGAGGCGATACCAGTCCATATGGCTTGGAGAGAAGACCCAAACGCTACCGAACTCGCGTAGCTTATCACGGCCACCAAAGCAGAACAGATAACCTTGACAGGTGGCATACCCCGAAGCCTTCCTTGGAGTGAAGGGTAGAAGAGAATATCGCTCCCAAAGGCAGAGTTTCGAGTTGAACTCAAGAAGCTCTCTATTGAACCCACTTCCATTATACCCACCAAAAAGGAACAGTCTCCCATTGATGTTCGAAAGGACTGGAGAGCTAGCAGGTGCCGAGAGGTCTGGAAGACGGGTGCAAACAAAGGTAGTCATATTGATGGCATAACAATCCGATAGAGGGTTCCCATTCGCGTCCATTCCGCCGAGAAGGATGATGTTATTCGCATCCAGTTGTTCCATACGATGTGTAACACGTGGGGTTGGGACTTGTCCAAAGAGCTTTCGATGATCAACCACAAGAGTACTAGGGTTAATAACTACGAGGTCACTCCCATCGTAGATCTTCTTCCCGTACGAGAAGATGTTATGCCCGGTCCCACCATGGATTGCATAATAACCATTGAATATACAACCCGCATGCATTGTTCGTGGAGGGGTTTGTAACGGGTACTCGACAACCCCGCGTTCGATCGATTCGATGACATGAAGAGTCGAATTAGCCTTATCACCACCTCCAAAGAAAAGAGTTAGAGAACCTGTTGAGACCGAGTTGATATACCCACTCTTTATCTTCATTACGAGCTTCTGAGCAGATATCGTGAGGGAGGGGTCGAAGATGTTCGTGGTAGGTTGGTATTGTTGGCTATAATAAGCCGAACTTCCGCCTTGCGAATTGGAGTACGAGGCCATCTCTTTTTTCACTTCAGTCTTACGCAATTGCCAAGGTCGAAGTTAGTCTCCATCACGGTAATCGTCGTTCTTGAGCTTTTCGAGCCAAATCTCCCGGCCACTAGGACGCCCGTCATCACTTACCCTCCAATCGGCTACAAGATTATTCTCTCGCGAAAAGCTAGGCCACCAATTGGCGAAGCTTTCTGGTGTAAGAGGTGGGCCAGGTATGAGTCCTATTTCAAGATTCTCTTCTGACTTCTCCGGGATGGCTTCAAGCACGATTGATGGATCAGTTGTCGTCAAGGTGGTATCTCCAATGATATCCTCAAGAAGCGAGGTGAGCATTAAAACGTACGGTTCTCCAACCAGAGTGGAATGGGTTACTTCTAAATGATGAATGATACGAGTAGCAAGGTTCTCACCCAGCCCATGAGGCTCACAGGCCATTAGCTTCAAGGGACTGGCCGGATAATCCGTGGGGTATGCGATATGAAGTCGAAGATAAGCATTATTGACTGATGGGATTGGCAGGTTGAAACGGTACTCGGTCGGTCCAAGCTCTTCCAAGTCCTCCGGGTACATCATCCTTATCGCTTCAAGCTCATAAGCTTGAGCCTCCGCCTCCGCAGCCATCTAATACGATTTTATCATCGTCTTCTCGAGTTCTGAGTAATGGCTCTCATCTTATCGAAAAGAGCGCCTCCTTGACGCTTAGGTATCGCCCGAGTCACAAACTCCGTTTCCCCATGGTGTCCACCCGAATCCGGATCCGAATCACTTGCTATAACATCATCACTAAGAATCCCATCATCATCGGATACTTCTTCACCTTCCTCCTCGCCAAAGTAATCATCTGCATCAACAAACGCGCTCCCTCCCATCGGCCTTTCTTGTAATCGCATACGCATGGGAGGTTGGGTAGTTTCTTCATTAAAGCTTTGATCCTCCAGATCTTCTGAGTCTTCTTCCGAAAACTTGTAATCCGCGTCCAAAAGACCCTCCTTCTTCATATCCTGGATGATAAAGGCATCAAGCTCCTCCGGAGTCATATTCTTGATGATCTTCTTCTGTTCTTTCACCGAAAGCTGACATGTTCCAGCTTCACGAGCTTTAAGGAACTCATCCGCAGTCATATTATGGTCCTCAGTCGTTGAGTTCATCGTTCTCGCAGGCTTCTTCTTAGCGATGTTTAACATGTCTAAAGCCGAATACATGACCCCATTGAGACAAAGGTGAGGTGGTACTCGAGCAAGATCACAGCGCTTGTTCCCAACACAATATTCAACAGACCCCATGATAAAGTCAAGCATGGCCTTCGACCCGAATTCATAAGAAATGTTCGTTCCATCAGCCTCCGAGGCCTCCGATTGGACGTAATCGGGAAAGGCACCATTACACATCATTTTGATGGCTGAACGCACACCAGTATGATAATGATACTGAAGGAGGGTCAGCTCCCATAACTCGTCATTGGCGGCATATGACGCAGCAGGATTGGTTGTTTCGGGCTGATATGGCCAGAACTGATCCGTTTTGGCCTGTTCACGACCCCTTTGGTTCTCCTCGGATGAACTCTTCTTATTATTGGGTATGGTCGGAGACGTTTGTCTTGTAATAATGCTCACCTGACCATTGAGGGTATCAATAGGCGTACAAACGATCTTCATGGCTGGTTCCTGCGCTTCAGGCTTCCGTGGTTTGTTACTAACCTCTTTTTTAGGTTTCTCAATGCGTCGATAAGCAGAAGTGAGGTAACTTGGACCAAAGAAGGGCATTGAGAGGCTGACGACGTCCGAGACGTTCTTATTGATTGACCCCTTAAGGAAGTTGGCCCGTGTTGCACGTCCTAACATGACGAAAGCAGTACAAGCGAAAGAGCCCGTTGGAGTGGTCAATGAGACCTGCAAACTACGTTTCCAGAACGCCGCTTGAGTGTGCTTACACAGAGAAACTCCTCCGACCGTCAAACGCATGCAGCGACTGAGATTCGTCAGGAGGGGGGCGGAACAACCGTTCGACGCCCCCGAAGCAGTATAGAAACGATTGAGGAGCTCGTAGAATGAGATGACGGTCGTCGTGACGACCTCTTGTGTCATCTCCTTGGAAAGCTTCTCGGAAGTATTGGCTTGAATGTGTTCCGAGATGGATAGAAGGATATTGGCGACCAAGTTGGCGATTTTCATCGTTCCGGAATGGAATAGTCTCTTTAAGGTCAGAAGGTGGTTATTTAACTCGGGGATGGCAGAAAGGTCTGCAAGTTTCAAGGAATAACTAAGCCCCTTAAGGAGATGACGAAGGATAGGGTTCTCATCCTGTGTTGGTGTCTCCATCTTTTGTTTATCCTTTTTCTTCTTTTTCTTATCAGTAACCTTCCCCCGAAGAGGCTTATCCGTTGTGGCGGGGGTATGTGCTTGAAGATGTTTGCCAATAAGTGAGAAGAAGAGGTCAGTGATATCCGATAACAGTTTGACTTCGGAGTCTGTCGTCCCCTTAATGAATGGAAGGAGAACATTTGATATCAAGGAGATCACCATTTTGAGCTGGCGAGGTTGTAGGTTAGGGTTCTTGACGGCTGCAATGGATTCGGAGACACAATAGAAAAGAATCTTGACACGTGTTTGAGGATCGAGGTTGGAGAACTTCTCACGAACGTCTTGATCCTCACGTCGGATGCCCAAGCTAGCCTGCGGACTACTAGGGTGAGTGAGTAGGATGACGGCACGTAGTCTATCAAGGCTATATGAGCTGATTGAGGCGTTCGTATCTCCAAGCTTATAGATCAGGTAGTTGATGGCCAGTTCAGTGATAACCGGATACGGGATAAGTGAAAAGAGGTTATCGATCGATTGCTTCCGCGGCCATTCTTGAACATCCATACCTAAGCGTTCAGCATTCCATTGGTGAAAATTATATACCAACTGAAGAAGGGAATCTTCAAAGTACCAAGCGGCCCAAATTGCCCTATTCTCGGGAAGAAGAAGCTTGTCCTTCCCTTGACGAAGGATTGAATAACGATCCATCAATGGTATCAGTGACCTAGTGGTTGGTAAACACACATCGAACGCTTCTAGAAGCGCGGGACTTGTGTCCGCCGAGTGTCGTTTCTTGTCCTTCCCCATCTCAAAGAGCTTCTGCAAGGCAGATAGCGATATTAGAGGGTTCTCCCTAACCTGCATGAGAAGGATGGCCACACGGTCTTTGAACGTCCCATTCTCCATCATCCCATCCATCCACCTCTGGTCCCGGCGCTCGGACTGCTCCTTGCGCTGGAGCCTCTTGTAATGGGCGCATACATCCTCGTAGTTTCGAGCAAAGAACTCTTGCTCCCCACCCTGTGGTACGACGACAATGCTGGTCCTCCGCTCGCCCTCAAACCAACGATACCATGGGGTAGTGCATAGCGTTCGCCCGTCTGGGAACGATATCATTTTCCATTCACTCGCCCTTAGCATCCTCGGCCTCAACGGGTTCCTCTGCCGCCTGAGCCGCTTGCTTCGCCCTCTCCTCGCGGCCCTTAGTGATTGCGTTCAGTAGGTTGCCCCATTCCTCAGATGACATACCTCTTGCAGGAATCTCGTCAGGGGTGCGCTCAGCCGTGGCACCACCACGGACGGCCCAAACATTTGTACGGGGGTTGCCAAAGAAGCGAGGCTTGACGATCTCGATGACCTTATCGCCCTGGTAGATTCGACAACAGTCCATGGGGATCTCTTTGAGCCCAGCTTCCGAGAGGGCCTTTGCCTGGTCCGCCATCGCGACCTCCTCCTTTGGGACGGGTTGGAACCCCTTAGGAAGTGCACTCTTACGCTTGCGAATAGCATCGAGCTTCGCCTTCGTCTCCGCGCTAACCGGCATTCTCTTTTTGCTCTGAATTCGTTCCGTAGGCATGCGCGGAGGCATGGCCTTTCGCCCCTTTTGGGGCGGTTAGCTCAGTGGTAGAGCGCCTCATTTGCAATGAGGAGGCCGGGGGTTCAAACCCCCCATCGTCCATTACTTTACTCGTCGAAGATCCTCGAGAAGTGTATACGCTCCAGCTTCCTCGGCGATCTGGAGCGGGAGGCGGCCATTGCATCGGATTCCACCCTCCAAAGGGATAAGGAGATGTGCATTCTCGATCCTTTTCGCTCGGATGGCAATGGCAAGCGCCGTGTCTCCATTTGCCCTATGCATCCGAGCCTCAACAGGAAGGAGGAGCTGGACCGCGTCGAGGAAAGTGGTCTCGACAGCAAACATTAGGGCGGACGTCCCGTCCCTAGTAACCATTGTCTTCTCACGTGGGAGAAGGATCTCTGCACACTTCGTTCGGCCCGCCCTGACAGCAAGCATGAGAGCGGTGATCCCATCACGTCCACGCATGCCACCCTCAAAACTGACAAGATAACGGACAGCATCAACGGCACCAGCCTTCGCAGCCTTCATGAGAGCCGTCTCCTCCGAATCATCCTTCAGGTTGACCTCACGACCTACAAGAAGTTCGCAGAGGTCAATATTATTGCTCTCGGCAGCGGTCATGAGCGCAGTAGTCCCATACTTCGATTGGAGCCCGGCTTCGCGAGAAAGGAGGATGCGGCAGATATTGAAATTCCCTTTCTTTGCGGCAAGCATGAGCGCAGTGTCACCTTGATTGTTTTTGATCCCGGACTCGCAATCCAGCAGTTCTCGGACGAGGGCCTCGTTGTTATTCTTCACGGCATGCATCAGTGCCGTTTCACCCGCGAGGTCTACGAGCCCTCCCTCAACAGAGCAAAGGAGTCGAACGGCACCAACGTGCTGGCCATCAACGGCAGCCATCAGAGCCGTTTGGCCCTGTGGAGACTGAATCCCGGCCTCGTCGCGCATCAGAAGCTTGATGCAATCGATGTGCCCATAGTGTGCGGCATAGTTGAGAGCGGTAAGCCCATGGTTATCGACCATACGCGCCTCGAGCGGGAGCAGGTGAGGAATTACAGATGGGCAATTCTTCGACGCGGCAATCATGAGTGCGGTGTTTCCGCTACTCGTCACTTGGCCGCCGTAACGCTTCAAATGGTGCTTAACGTCATATTCGTTGCCATCCCCGGCCGCGCGCATCAATGGAGATAGGTCATATGGGACGTGCGTCTCCCTCCTGGATTTGGACATTGTACTGTCGTATGAGCTATCGATCCCGCCGCGAAAGGATCGGGTGATAGATGGAATTGTTGGGAGAGGCTGGTTGTCTATTGGTTGTCGGACATCAATATTGAAGGTCCCGGTCCCGGTCGGATAGCTTTGCTTGATATGTGCATCCTCGACCCCGTACTCATGGACTGGTCGACTGGGTCTAGCACTAGAACGAGCATGTCGTAGATGCGGAAGGAGGCGGCGTTCAAGCTCATCCCGGAGCTCATACATATCCTTTGGATCGCTGGGGTTATAACGGCTGATCCCATCTGTGAAGACCTCGCCTGGGACGGTCCGATATAGCTCCTCAACGATCGGGTCTGAGGAGATCGCGTCGGGCATGTGCTTCAATACGAGCCCACGGACAAGCTCGTCGACGTGCGGCTGAATCACAAAGTCAGGCTTCGTTTCGCGCGTCGACTTCATTAAGGAATGGTCAGAGGAACGACCCATCGAGTATGTGCTCCTGTCTAGTACGTCCCCTTGTGCCGTACTGTACAGATTGACAGTGGGAGTGTAGGGAGCTGGCCGTGTATTCGAAAGACTCGCTTGCCGATACGCGGCTATCTCACCGGGCTTCGTTCCATAGCCATCGTAGCCTCGCTGCCCAAGATCTTGGATATATGCCTGTCCATAGGTTCCATTCCCGCCATAGATCATCTGAGGGTCGATCGCGTCTGGCTTTCTCATCTGTGTGGGCCGACGGTCTGTGGGCACGAAATCATAGTTATCACCTAGATAACTTGGCATATTACTGGAGCTTATCGGACCACGACCACCATCGTCATACACGGAATCAGCTGGAGTCTTCAGGCGAGAAACGTCATCTCCGCCATAGAAGTACTTCTGCGACGTCTTGGCGCGCGGGTACTTGTCCATCGTGAGCGTTTGAGTTCCTAAGGGATCTCCAAGCGTCCCAGACCGTAGGTACGCGTTTCCAGGATCCTCAAAAGACCCACCCATCTCCCCTCGCACGCGCGAGCGAGAGCGCCTCGGGCTTGAAGACTTCGGCGTCCTGGTAGACCTCATGCTCTTAGATCGCGTGGGGGACCTCGTCCGCTGCTTCTTCGTCCTACTCATGGAACGAGGCGATGACTCTTGGAGGTATGCGGTCCCATACTGGTCCGGCTGAGGGACGTCGTAGATGCTCGAAAGACGTGACGCAGGGGTTGCCAGACGATCGAGGGACTGCGAATCTCCCAGTTCGGTTTGGCCATACCCGGGATTCGTCATCGTCATAGTCTTTGTCGCGGGAAAGATCTCGCGCGTCACGTCCGGGTTTGCCACTGTCGTCGCGTACTTATAGATCGCGGCACCTAGGTCCTGTTCCAGTACAAACTGTACACGTGGGAGGCTTCGGATGTCGTTACTCGTATAGCGCCGAGAGACCTCGAGGCTGAGCATGTTGAGGACGAGCTCGCTAAGGTCTGACGAGTAGTTCGGCAGAAAAGAGCTGTACTTATCGAAGAAGGGCTTTGTTGACGTCGTCTCCGGCCTAGAATAACCCAGATTAGCGCGGTTCGACGCGAGGGCGAGGTCGGTCCCATACGCATCCGAAAAATCCCTAAGGGTACACAGTGCGTAGATGATGCAGCCCAGAGAATAGACGTCAGATCGATCGGTGTACTCACCTCCTTTTAGTACCTCTGGGGCAACGTATTTCCGCTCATCAGCACTGATATTCGAGTGAGCTCGGATCCCCAGGAGATAGGGCAGATCTGGGTGAAGGATCTTGACGGCGCCGTTCGTCCGGATGGAAATTGTGACCGGCGAGAGATGCCTATGAAGAAGACGATGAACATCGGGTGCGTTGCTTTTGAACACACTATGGTAGTATGCGAGCCCCTCGTTGGCGTGGGCCACTATGCGCCAGACGAGGTCTTCGGGAACGGGAGTCCCGGTCCTACGGTGAGCCGCAAGGAGGTCTGCAACAGTCTGATTATCCCACAACTCTGTGACCACGAGGAGGCGTGATTTCGCCCTATCGTTGTGCATCTCCTCAATGCGGCAGATGGCATAATGGTTAGCCCGAGAGTGAGACTCTAGCTCACTAAAATCCAGAGACATCGAAGCACCTAAAAGATTGTGGTAATCGACTTCGCGAAACGTGACGAGCGCCCCATCCGCGCGGCGTCGGCCCTGGCTCACCTTCAGGTACACATCGTTGCTGACTACCTCAGAAATCTGGTACTTAATGCCCACGTGGTCCATTTCCCTTTTTTTTGGAGAGAAACTGGCGCAATTGTGGAGAAGTACCTTGGATGCGCCTTCCATACGGGGAGCTTGCCACCGCGTTCAGCCCGTACCATACCGAGAGGAGCTCCCCTGTTGGGCTACGGGCCGGAGATCGGGGCTGCCACGTCTGTCGTGGAGGGCTTGACGGCCGCAGATTTGGAGAGCGTGAACCTTGTAGGTCTGCCACCGTGATTTCGTGCCTGATTTCGCGCGCACCCGAGGCCGTTGATGGGCGTCTTCCCCCACTTCTTGCCGATATTACCGAAGACCTTGGACGTTCTTGGAGTGGTGGCTTTGCTGATGATTTAGTAGACTTGGACGTCTTACGCACTGAGCCTGTGGGAGGTAGGGTAGGTGACGAACAGACGGTAAGCGTCCCTTCACTAGCTGTTGCACTATTTGGTCTAGCAGGCAGTAGTGCACTTCGACGCACATTCCTTGCAGGACTGGCTGGACTTAAGCGCAAACACTCTGTATAGGACTGTGAGTCCTCACTTCGATGAGAGATGGTTGGACTGACATAGTTCGATACGAACGTGGATTTGGCAGGGGGTGGGCGTCCATGTTTCCATAGGCGTGGGGATTGGAAGAGAGAACCCATTTGTGAAGAGGACGCCTCATACTGAGAAAAAGGTTGAGATTGAGACGGGCGTGGAGATGAGATATGTAGGGGAGATGGAGATCCTGAAGGACTAGTGAACTCACTATACCCATATCGCTTCGCAGAGGAGGATACATTTTGACGAGAAGGACTACCACAAGCACTCGAGACTCTAGACTTGGCACTATACCCGAGAGACTTTGAGGCAGCCCTTCGTCGCCTTAGCTCTGCAAGCTCACGGGCACGCGATTGCTCCATCGCTGTGAGCACGGATAGCTGTCGAATGAGGCACCTATCCTCGGGATAAAGGAGATGCAAGCAATACCGCTCTTCGGTCTGCTCCCCGGATTCTGCCGCATCTTGTCCGATGTGTGTTAAGGGATAGACCTGCTGTCCACGCTCCATACTATGCCTTAGGGCCGAGTTCAGGTTCATGTTGCGTGACGCCATCGGACCTTTTTGCGTCCATCACTAGGCTTATTTACCGCCCTCCTCCAGCAAGTCAGAGAGTTCCTTGGCTAACCGCTCGCGCATAGAAACCAAATGATGGACGTCACTTGGTAGGGCATGATCAACTGGAGGGATCCGCATCGTCGCCATTGAAAGTGCAATCGCGCTGATCGTCGTCGCCACCTCTCCAATCGCGTCATCTAACCGGTACTTTTCCTTCATAAAGTCTATAAGCTCGTCGACCAGTTGTGCTTGCTTTCTCCTCAGTTCAATTAGTCCACGCCGTGTAGCATCAATGCTTGTCAATAATTCCTCCATCGACTTCCGTGTCCTTGCCTCAACACTACCCAAGGATTCAAGGTATTTGCGTAATTCCGTCTCTCGCTTCTCCGCAACGATCTGCTGGAGAGTAGGTGATGCCGGGAAGATACCGAAGTCAAGAACCTGGACGATAGCAGGACTATTGTCACGTTCTCTGACGGCTGCTAGAAGCTGGTCGATACAACCTATCCGCTGAGTAATATCTTGCATACGTTTCATCTTCTTCTCCGCGGCAGCTACTTGCTTCCCTGTTTGCCGTACTTGAGCCACTGGCAGTTGTACTTGTGGCCGAGTTAACCCATAAGCTGACTTCGCCTCTTGAAGCGTACTTGCGCGCTGAATGGCTTGTTGCCCGGCCATCGTATCTGTTTGTTCCTTTGTCGCTAAGGAAATCAATTCCTTTGCGTCCTCCTCCGCATCCTGCTGGCGTTGACGACGCTCCTCCTCAATCTCCGCCATGAGGGCAGAATGCTCACAACTACAAACGTCTTGCAGTCGGAGAATGCGATTGAGCGTCTGTAGCGTGCGAATATTCTCCGTATTGTGTCCATAATCGAAATGAGTCTCAAGACGATATCGAGTCTCCAGAAACCCTGGAAGCACGTTAGTTCGAATATAGTTCATGATAGTGACGGCGTCTGGGACCGTATCCTCCCCACTATTCATTAATAGCTTCTGGAACCGTCCAAGCACTTCAGCGTTACGCGTTACTGGAAGATCGGACGCGTTCATCTCCTGTACAAGCTTCTGGAGCTCCTCATCTCCCGTCTCCCCATACTCCTCTATGAGTTTCCGAAGAGATCGGTCGAAACCCGTGTAGAAAAGACAACCCTCTGACATTTCTGTCCGTAACCGATCTATTTGTATGCTAGTCGGGAGGGAAAAGGGAATCCGGGCTGAGAAGGCCGAGATCGCCGAATTCCCATTCTCAGTCTTCTCCTTTTCACCCGAGAGGTCAAAGATCTGCTGAGCTGCCGTAACCATTGTGGACCCGTCCATTCTAACTGCAGCCATCCCCCTTTGCGGTATGAACGGGCGGATCGCACGCCCAATCCAGGACGTCATTGCCTCGTTCATGACCGAAGGGGTAAGATAATTACAGACATATGTATCTGGCAGGATGACGGTTCCTGAATCGGATGAGGCTAGTGGGTTATCGCGTCTAGCCGCAGCATTAGAAACCTGCAAGGGTCTGCCTCTACGAACCGTCTCTGTCTCACTTTGTTGTGATAAAACTGCGTCTTTTGCTTCACGTGCGGCACACACTTCCGCAGCCTTTCGCCGTGTCCGTTTCCTATTCTCTCCACCATCCAACTGTTCCGGGCCACTGAGCGATCCACCTATTCCGCCATTTGAGGCTTGCGAGTTCGCTAGGGTGGGCTCAGGCTTTGGCTTGGTAGGGTCCATTGACTCCATAACCTTAGACTTTCGTTCGGGACGCTTCTTCTCCCGCTTCTCCATCACGGAGGGCGGGTCCCATGCGTCCATGGGCCTATTAAAGTATTGACTGACGTATTCCTCTGTGTAGAACGGAGCCCCCTTGAAGTAGATATTGGTCGTTGTCCGATACATGTCCCAAGTGTTCTCAACAAGCTCGAGCATGTATTGCGTGCTATTGGCCCCGATGATCGCGCTGGGCGAGGTCGGGATCGAGACGATGGGCGTCGCCGAGAACTCGTTGATCGTAGCGTCAAGAATCAGGAAGCACTGCCCGCTCAATTGAATATAGTTCAGACGGGTGATGCTGAGCATCCCAAGGATGGATGGAGTGGCGGCAGATGAAGTCCAGTTGATCAAATGGCGCGCAAAGGGCCACGACTGACGAAGGGTCTTCAACTCGAGCACAAAGCGCGCAGCCGCACTTTGTAACGCCGCCTCATCCACGTTCTCCGCCTTCACCAGGGAGCTGAAGTACGCTCTGTAATCAACCATTAGCCGCCCAACATCCATGAAGCTCGGAGACTTGTCCTTATACCTACTATCACTGAATTTCCGAAGACGTCGGAGGTAATAGCGCACAAGCGGGGAGTCTTGCCGGGCGCTGACCGTGTAGGCGTTCTCCACATACCCTCTGAGGCACCGGCTACATGGGGTATTAATGTTATAGAACCCGACGGCATCGGGGTGCGTGCTATTGATGACGGTGTGCACCCGAGCCAAGTAGTTATCTGTAATGGAGCCGAGCATCTTGTTCCGGCAGTTGCTGCAGTACATGGATAGGCAGAGAGGGCATTGATATGCGGATGAATGACGATTGAGGAGGAGCGCGGCAGCAGTCCGATGGATTAGACTCAGCTCTGGCGTCTCCTCATTCAAGAACGACCGCTGGCAACTAGTTATACAGAGGGATGAGGCAGGGAGTACCTGCTCGCAATTGGAACACGGCATATCCTTTGCTCCATTGACGTTCATGTAGCGTAGAGTCGTGTTAGCAATGATAGGGACCCCATATACCTGATAGCCCGGATCAAAGAAGACCTTTTCTTCATCGGCTGGCTGGATGACATAATTATAAGCGTCAGAAAGAGTACTTTTTGGGGCGGGCTCGACTGAGAGACCCATCTCGAAGAGATCTGCATCATCGTGCAGAAGGCCTTCATCTATGACGATATCCTGAATGGAAATATCGTAGAGGCTAGCCTGCTCACCATAGAGCCCACGCTTTCCGCAGGAGTCCTGGAGTGCATCCTTTTTGGCGGGAAGATGCCACATAATAAGACTAGCAAAGTCAACCTCTTTGACGGCCGCGAAGTTTTGTCTTAAGATGGAGGCAATGGTGAGAGCGAAGCTAGCGACGTTCTGGGATTCAATGCTCCCTTGGATATGACAGACAACATCATCGGAATCGCAACAGTTATCATATGGGACTTCGCCCTTGAAGTCTCCTTGTAACGGCATGTGCATCGTTATTGATGTGTCACACGCCGGGATTGAGGAGACGATGACCACGGGGATCCGCCGAGCGACAAGACCAAGTCGAAGGTCTGTCGCTGGGATTGTGACTATATTCCCTGTGAAAAACACGGGTATGATGCTCTCGGTGAGGTAGTTGGTGGCTAGGAGCTCGACGTCCAAGAAGACGGCCGGCAGGACTGGGGTGTCAACAGACCAGATACGACGAACGAGGACATATGCCTTAAGCGGAGGTCCCTCTGTCGCGACGTTGCTCGTGATCTGGAGCGCATCTCCAACGGAGAAAGGGACGAATCGGAGCGATGCTGAGACGTGTTGAGACATGAACTGGAAACGGTTATATGGGTCTTCCAAAGAATCCATGATTCCGCGAGTTTTGAGTTCAGAGACAAGAGTATAAGGGGTTGTGGTCGATACGGCATTACTTAGCGTCTCCAAAGCGTTTGTCCGCGTCATGAACTCAATTCCCTTTCGAAAAGCTGGAATAATGTAATCATCACTTTGTACCGCATCAGCTTTTTGCTCAGATAGAGCACTATATAAGGTTGGAGTCATGAGGAGCTTATCTAAAGGGCCTCCCCCGATTATCGTCGTGTCTTGAAGCTTTTCTGACAGTGGGGAGACCGAGTGAATGGGCTCACTATAGCAATTTGATAAGAAAGTTGATGGTTCGGACGCTAATGCTGCCGCCCTATATTCACGCATCCCGTTGGGATGACAAAGCGTCGGCAAGCCAAGTGTGATACAAGCGACATTCGGATACGAATTGCCAAAGATAGCAATGTCAGATGCATGAGTTAGAACCGAATCCATCAGGGTGATTAAGGCGACGTCCTGCACGACGTCTCCGGTGATCGGGTCGCAAAGGGGCCGATTCGACAGATAGTCGAGACTTCTGACGCGGGTTTGAGAGAGTGAACAGGATGTTCGAGTCGTAATAACCCAAATGGGGTATTGCAGGTCGGTTACCTGCTTCTGGCTCTTGATGAGGTCTGCGGGGAGCTCATAGGGATGTATGATCTGCGCGTTAGTGAGAAGAGGTGGGGGCAAACGCACTACGGCTAAAGAGGACAACTGGCGGACCATCTGTCAAACAGACGTCCTCCCAACTTTCCTGGGCGGGCCCAGGCGCCCTCTCGCGCGTCGTGCGTCACCCCAGGCACATACCCTTGCAAGCAGGGGCTCTCCCTTCTTAATCCAGGCGATAACGTACTCGCCGGGTACAAAGACGGAAAAGCTGTCCATTGCTTTTTAATTTACCTCACTACACTCATCTTAGTCCTTAGAGATGCTTATCGTTGTGCAGACATGTCTTCTGGAAGAAAATGACAAAGTTCCTACTCTTACTTGGTGTCGAGTCGACAAAGATAGCGTCTGTCCGTCGTCCACCCAATGGCCGCCTACTCGTCCAGTTTCGTTGCACCAAGTGCGGTGAGGAGACGAAGATGATCTCCTTTTCGCCGGACGAACGGATTGATATCCCAAACTCTCGTGGGACTACAAACCTGCACTACACATGCAAGGCTTGTAGCTCGCGCTGTAACGTGGAAGTGACCGGCGAGCACGTCTACGACAATCAGGAGGCGCTTCAAAAGCCAATTCTTGAGCTGGAGATTCGTGGTTCTCTTGAGCCCATTACATGGAGCTTGGTGGAGTTTATGGCCATCTCCACGGTAGGGACCGAGTTTATTGGCGATGGAAGTGCCAAGGATTGGTGTGACTATGATGAGGCATTAGAGGAGCAAGTCGAATTGATCTCACTGACCTATACTGTAAAGTGACGGAGATATGGTGTTGTATCAGTGCTTTCTCAGTTGAGTAGAACGGGAGCCAGGAGTGGTGGTTCCTGGACGTCCGGAGGGAATCCCTTCGACCGTTATCTTCTTCTCGGCAACGAGGGTCTGTTCTGTAGCCAATAGGATACCAAGAAGTTTTATCTGATTCTTGAGCTGAAGATCAAGCTCACCTTTCAATAGTTGAAGCTGTTGTTCTTTCGGTATGATGACCGTCTCTTGAAAGGCACGAAGCTTCTCCTCGCATTGCTGTTCCAATTCGCTGACCTTGTTTGAGGCGATAACAGAGCGTTCCTTCGCTTGGCGACGTTTCATATCGATCACCGCCAATTCCGCCTCCCCTTTCGAGGTGAGTTGAGAGATTTGCTGATTAATTTCATTAAGCTTCCCTTCTTCTTGATTATTTTCGCGCTGAGCTTCATCAAGCTCGGTATTGAGCCCATCGATCTCGGATGACCAGGTGTTATACTCATTATAGTACTTCTGGATATCTGTGATCAGATCTGCACAACGTTGGCCAAGAGCGTCATGTTTCTGTTGGATCTCGTGCTTCAAAGAGAGGACATCCTGAAGAAGGTCAGATTCTCCTTGAAGAACGTGTTCAAGTTGCTCAGTTTCCTTAGCAGTCTGAGCACCACGGTTCTCAATAACAACGCCTCGAATCCGCTCAAAGAGACTATACGTGATCTTGTTAAGTTCAAGATTCAGATTGATGAGCTGCGGACACGACCCAAGAGTGGAATACATCACTCGCGCGGAGACGTCAGTTGCACTATTACCTTCAAGGTTGAGGGTATGAAGAAGGGTACAATTGGAGATCGCAAGAAGGAGTGGACGCATTCCAGCGTCTGTGATATCACAATACGCAAGGTTCAGACTAGCAAGCTTTGGTGCACCTTGGAGAGCTGCCCCAATGCATTGCGCACCGACATCTCCAAGCTTATTAGTTGAGAGCGCGAGGCTTTGGAGGTGCGGAATCGATAAGATACTGGTCAAGAGCGCCTCAACAGGCTCGCGATAACCATCCTTCTTGGAATCAATGTTGCAGGACATCATTGTAAGAGAGTTGAGAGTCTCATTCGTCTTTAATGCAACCGCAAGCTGTGCAATCACCTTACTAGGAAGAGAAATATGGGATATATCCAGGGTCTTAATTGAGCATGTGTCTCCAGAGATGAATACGGGCTCCTCCTCTGTCTCCCCTTCCTCTTGGGCATTTGTTTGCCCACCCAAAGAAAGACGTTCATCTTCCTCGTTAAAACTCGCCCGATCCACAACTATCTTCCCAGTCTCCAAAAGATTCCGCATGCCTGGACAGATGCTCTTGAACATCCGGTCCTTCCATTGTATCCGTTCATCCATTCGCTTGTTATATGCCTCATGCTCTGCAGCAGCCGCTGCAGACTTGTATCCTAATGCTGATAATGCTAAACCAAGACCAGATGCTAATCCAGGGTTACGAGCCAAAAGCAATGTATCTAGACGCTTGAAGGTGCGTATCCCGGTCTCAATATGCTGACAGCAGTCGCTTGTGAGCGTCCCAGCGTTTCCGGTCAGGTCCAAGTAAACAAGATTTGAGAAGATAGGTTCTCCAGATGCAACAGTTCGTGTGAAGATGTACTCAATCACACGATTGGCCACATCAGTGTTTTGAAGGTGAAGGTGTGTCAAGCTACAAACGGCTTGAATTCCCTTGAAAAGAGAGACACCAACAGCGCCTCGGAGCTGAGTATTTGTTAGATTAAAGACTCTAATCGCCTTATTGACAGAGAAGTAGTATGCTAATCCAACCGCCCCCAGGTCACCAGGCCGGTTTCGACATTCTGCTGCGCTAGTGCTGGACATGTCGATCTCAACGATTTCAGAGCGACGTTCTGCCAAATTGACAAAGAACTGGTTGACCCCTATGGGCGTCAGCCCGATGGACTTGATCCGTAAAGTACGTAACCTGAAGAATGGTTCTCCAACTTCTAATAGAAGAGCAGCACCCTCGTCCATAATCGGGTTCATGCTGAGATCGAGGGTGTGTATGGCGCCGTAGAAGTGCTGCAGGATTCCGCAGACGATGGGCATAGACGTGGCCCGAAGAGCCTGGTCCGCCAAATTCAGAACCCCGTTTTGGAGGTCAGCCGTCACCGTTGTTATGAAGCGATCGTATAGGTTCTCGGTCGGGATAATCCCGAGGTCGGAGCACTTCTGCTCGTATAGTTGGGACCAAAGAGGAGTGCGTAAATCATCGATCATTTTTGGACTGGCATTTCATCTTTTGAAGATGATGTAATGAGCTGAAGATTATCACATATAGCTACATCGACCTCGATCCAGAGGTCTCAGGGTTGGATACGCTTCCTGAACTTGATTTGGAACCAACTCGACAATTCGGTTTCCTTCTCGAAGAAGAGTATCAGCAACTTCGAAGTAAACTATCCAGAGAGAGTTCTGTGAGATCAATAAGATAATAATTGCGAGAGTGGTACCCCAGGGCCTCACCGCGCCCCTCGAACGGGCGGTTATAGTACAGTGGCTAGTATACTCGCCTGTCACGTGAGTGACCCGGGTTCGATTCCCGGTAACCGCGCACCCTTTATTCTACATCAGTTCCAAATACCTAAGCCTGAAGCTCTAGACCAGAAGCTAGTGTCTTGTAATTGAGCTCTAACAATATCTGTATGTGGGCCAGCGACAAGCATGATGACCTTCTCCATGGAACCTGGAGCGAGCTCACTTAAGATCACACCGAACCAAGCTCTTCCAGATTCGTCATCATAGAAGCGTCCCTTTGCCGTGGTCATTATCTCGGAAGGCATCTTGAAGATGGCTAACTCCTTTCCATGAATCGGGTCGATGAGTCTGATATACCCAGCAAGATTTAATATTAAGAGGGGAGAGTTTGTAGTAAGTTTCTGAACGGATAAAGAGGCGCCTTCGGGTGTTGGAATGAAGTTAGAGATGGCGGTCCTCCAAAGGATCTTCCCAGTGCTTGTGGCGATGGCATATAAAACTCCATTTGGAGCAAGGGTGAAAGAATAATAGGTATTATCCTGGGAATTAATGTATAGATAAGGCGTTAATAAGGGGTGTTGTAATGGTTCCGGAATGAGTGATAGGGACGACTTCAAACCAAGAAGCGATGTCTCTGAAAGCGGAAGAGCATATCTAGGCTCAGATAATAATGTACCGTTTTGCAAGGTGATTGAAACATAATCGAAGTATTTCGTACCCTTAGCTGATGAATGCCGAAGTGAATGATCAGAGACGTATGCTGCATGAATTATCCCATATGCATCTCCTGGTTCTAAGATTACACCAGGTTTCAAACTGAAGGAAGCAATATCCTCACCCGTAGCGGTATCAACCAATAGGATGAATGTGGGTGTATGGAACACGGTTACCGCCAAGCCACTAAGACCACTAACATATTGATCTCCATACGTCAATATGTAATGAGTTACACCATGTGGGATGATATCCATTGAGAACTGGTCCTTCCTTAATAAGTAACGTCGCAAGATCTCCCAGACATTATCCCTCCCAGAAAACCCTCGTTTCTCCGCACGCTTCATATCACGTCCCTTTTTCATATCAAGAACGTCTGAACGATAGACTTCAGTAATGTCTGCGATCTCTTCCACTGGCCCATGCATCTCGGCAGGTATTTTGGCTATATTGATCCACATAGTATTTCCAGAAATGGTTGAAAGACCCGCTAGAAGTACAAGACCGTTTCCATCAGGATCATTCCCAACAACCCCTACAATGACATATGCTCCTGCTACACGTGTCTTATAGGCGACGATCTGTGTTACATTGTGCTTGGTCAATTCGACACGGAAAAGATCTATAAGCTCTCGATTAACCCAGCTCTCAGTGAAGTTATTATCAAACATGAAGACTTCAAGCTTATCCGTGATTCCGGCTATGAACTTTCCAGAGAGATGGTCAGTATGAAGAATGCTAGGGGCCGTAGGATAATGAGTAGGAACCTCTTGAGACAGATGACGAATATGCCCTTTAGCACTCGTCAATCGCACCATAGATGAGACATTGTATTGCCAATGATGATTCTGCTTGTTAACATCTGATACATCAATAGAATAGCATGGTTGAGGCTGTAAGTGGTTGATCTCTAAGGCTAAGCCTGTCCTCTGGTAAGGAGACTGATACGTCGATCCTTGATAGCAGTTATGATCTGATAATGCATGCTGAAGGCCAGTGAGTCCAACGCCGTGAAGTAAAGCCCTTCCCGATATTGGGTCATAAAGCGGGAAGATGATGTGAGGAATGTCAATCGTCGTCTCATTCGCCATCACTGGAAGACGGGCTGGTAAGAAAGGGCTGAAAACATGAGTTCGGTAGTATAGCTCATCGTGTGTCTTCAGTGCTGAGGTCAACGGGACAAGTGTTGTCACCTTGGACGCCCGGAAAAAGAGCGGGAAGGCCAAGACGGAAAGGAAGAGCAGGATGAGCCAACGATCACGTCTTATACCCTCCATCAAAAAAATGCCGGCTGATGGCTCGGCACGTCGGGTCCACGTCTCCGGGTATTGCACGACCTTCTCCCGTCAGATGCGCGTGCTCCTTGAGAAGGGGTTCATCGTCATGATTCGCCATCCGATCCTTCTGACCCTGATGCTTCTCTTTCCGGTCATCTTCATCATCATCTTGTCGGGCCCATCCATTGCAAAGCATACTCTTGTCGATGAGTACCCACTGACCAGGATCACCGGGTTGGACGTGCGTGGGCGCGATATCATGTTCTACCCCGATAACCTCGATACGCGTGCATTTGCTGAGTACTTGGCAATGCTACATGATCCACCGCTGCCTATCAGTAAGTTCAAAGGCTTTGCGAGTGAAGAGGCGGCAAAGGAGGAGTTCTTGAAGACTGGGAATACCAAGTATGCAGCCGCCTTCACCTTCAATGTTGCAGACCGCACCATTAACAAGCTCAAAATCACATACGGGTGGCGGACCGACGGGTACTACGAGCTTTCGACCTCCAATCCTAGTGTGACAGAGTTCTATGATCCGTATCGTTGTGAGCGTCTAGCTCAAGCGGCTACCTTGTTCTACATCCTCGAGAACATCTTCCAGATGCGACTGATCGCGCTGAGTAAGAGCACGGATCCTCTCCAAAGTGCCTTATCCCTCATCGCGAGCGGGAACGTGGTGGTCAATAACCAGATGGGGATCCAGTGGTTCCCTGACTTTGAGTGGTACAGCGCAGACAACGATTACATTAACTCCGTCGGGACGCAGGCCGGGCTCCTTCTAAGCCTAAGCGCCATCTTTATCATTTATTACTTCCTTTTCCAGGTCATGAGCGAGAAGGAAAGCAAGCTACGCCAGTCTCTTCACACAATAGGGATGCTCGATAGCACCTACTGGCTGAGCACAATTGTCACAACCTTCTCCGTTTGCTTTGGTGCAGGCTTCCTTTGCACCATCGCAGGGCTTATCACTCAAGCTGACTATTGGCTCAATTCCCCATTCATCATCAACTGGGTAGTCATCACGATGTTCTACTTCTCGACCTGTGCCTTCGCGTACCTGGTCTCATCTTTTATGTCTCGTAGTTCCTCCGTCTCGTTCGTTGTCTTCTTCCTGGTCATCGTCCTCATGCTCCTGGGTGCGATGCATTCCTCCCCGTCCTTCCTCTTCCCGGAAAATGGACAGTTCTCAATCATTCACCTTTTCGCACCCGTGCATGCCTATCAGGCCATCTACTTGATGAGTCTACTTAGTACTACAACGATTGTGCAGTACATGCCGAAGCCCCCGGTTGGCTTTAAGTATAGCGACACCGCCTCGTTTACTGGGATCTGTCTCGCAGGACAATGTCTTGAGACTAAATATGATACTGGACACACTGTTCTATATCATATCCTCGTCATGATGGGACTTAGTGCTGCATACATCATTCTCGCAGCATACTTTGACCTACTCTTCCCATATGCTCATGGATCACGCCTTTCCTTCTGGACTCCTTTTACTTTGGAGTTTTGGGGTTGTATCAAGACTCCCGCTCCACCAGATTCGCATAGACCCGGATACACCCCACCTCCCTTCCATGACGATTGGGACGAAGACGTACGTAATGAACAGAGAGCAGTTCTTGCACCCATCGACTCACCCGAGTATGCTTCCGTAGCAGCCTCCCCCATCTTGATATACGACATGGGAGTCATCTATGGTGGCTGTTGCCATAAGGAGAACACCTGTAGCCAAGCTTTCGGCTGCAATACGAAATGCGCTGTCGAGAACCTTTCTCTTAGTATTCCAAGTGATACCGTGTATGGCCTTCTTGGTCCAAATGGTGCAGGGAAGTCGACAACACTCTCCGTCTTGACAGGGACACTTAAGCCTACATCCGGGTATGTGACGATCGAGGGCTACAGCATAGTACACCAGCGCGCAAAGGTTGCTCAACTCATCGGCTATGCGCCACAATTCGATGTCTTGTGGCCGGACCTCACCCCTGCAGAGCATATACGTCTAATTTGTCGCATGCGTGGTGTAGATTATACAGAAGACCTCGCAGCCTTGGTTACGGCACGTCAACGCGCGGCGGAGGCTGGGCTACTGGCCTCGATCGACATATCGACCAAATACCTCACAGATGCGAAAGGAAAATCAGTATGTAAGTGTTCTTGTAAGAAGTCGCCCAAGAAGAAGGATGAGGAGGAGTTGATCATGACCCGACTGGCGAACGTCGGACTTCGTGACTCCGCTTACTATCAGTCTCGTAGCCTTTCAGGAGGGATGCGACGAAGGCTGACGGTCGCCATGTCACTTATTGGAGACTCGCGAGTCATCTTCCTTGACGAGGCCAGTACCGGGCTCGACCCGATTTCGAAGCGGAAGCTATGGGATGCAATACAGATGGCTAAGTTTGGCCGATGTGTCATCTTGACGACACATAGCATGGATGAGTGTAACGCTCTCGCCGATCATGTGGGGATCATTGCTCGCGGACATCTCAGGTGCAATAACACACCACGCGTTCTAAAGCGTCGTTATGGGATTGGTTATCGTCTGGATATCGAGGTTGATCCGAAGGATGTTTTGCGTGTGCGTGATGAGCTTATCAGTGTATATTGCCCGAAGGCCATCCTTGTCAGCCGTGCTGGAGGGACACTAACCCTTGCCGTCCCTAAGTCGGAGGCCGCCGGTGATCTGAAGAAGCTTCTCGACGGGATAATGGAAAGGGATTACATCGTTGATTGGAGCATTCGTCAGACGACACTCGAGGAGATCTTCCTCGCCGTTACGTCAATGATGCCAGGAGACGAGAAGTTGAGTTAAGTTAAGTAACGGTCATCCAGTGAATGTTTACCAATTACCAGAAGCCCTTACTTTCCAAATAGGGACGGCCCTGGCGTTGTTGGGGCTGTGGTGGCGGTGATGGAGGAGGTGGTTTGCGAACTGGTGGTATGGTGGTTGTTGTGGTTCCTTCTATTCCTTGTAACATATCTGGAGTTAAAGAATCACGAAGATGACGGAGAAGGGCAAGAGCCCCACGCCTGATAATTGTAGGAGGGGGTTTGACAATATAGTTCCCAGTTATTGCCAGACGAGTCATTTGTCCCGCATATCTCTTTGTCCATTCCTGTTCATGCTCATCTGCTGGGGCCATAAGTCCCAACTCTGGTGGTAACTCACGGAGATCGTTATTAGAAACATCCAAGAGGCGTAGCTCGCGTAAGAGATGGATGTTGTTTGGAAGTGTCGTGATGGAGTTACTTGACAAAACTAGTTCCTCAATAGATAAACAGGAATTGCATAAAGATGGGGGAATGGACTTAAGTCGGCCCCCTTCAATGCTGACAGTCTTGAGGGCCATGTTATTCTCGAAGATAACGTTAAGAACGGCCGTATTCTTGATGAAGACACTGGTTAGAAAGGGATTAGCCTGTATCGTAACTGATTGTAGACCAGGAACCTCTTCCAGCTGAATGGAAAGCAAACTGGTGTGACTGATGGTAAGAGATTGAATCAGACCTTTTCTGGATCGCTTCAAAGTCAAGGTACGAAGACTTGGGGCGTTGTCGAAGTCGAAATTTGTTAGAATGTCTTGAAGAACCTCCTGGCTTAGGCATGAACAATTGACGAAGGTGAGAGATGAGACCGTTTGTAAGGTTTCATTTGGCGTTCTTAATAGGTCCAAGGGGAGAGCCGCCAGATCTGTAATGTCACGGAACTCAAGCTTGCACGATGTTGGAGCAGGAACATCATGTCTAGAAACATCCTTCCCATGAGTGGAGGCTGCACCAAGCTGTTGTGAGACGGCCTTGAGCTTTCCTGAGGTATGGTCTCGTTGGTTCTTCATCATATCATCCTTATCCTTCTGATAATAGGGATGGTTCTGCGGAATACGTTGCTGAAGGTATGTCAAGATACGAGAGGCTGAGCCATCATTGAGTAATTGTCGCATTCGACGCATTGGGTTTCCTTCTAAGAGAATTTTCCCAAGCTTGGGTAGTAGCCCTATTTCAGGGGCGACTTCTTGAAGGTCATTGCAACATAGATTTAAAGATTCAAGAGAGGAACGATTGACGCCATGCCAAACCGCGGTCCCATCAATGGTCGTAATAACGTTCGAAGAGACGTCCAAAACCTTAAGGGAGGAGCATAGAAATGTGAAGGCTGGAACAGATGCTAACTTATTATTGGAAGCATTGAATTCTTGTAAGCATGGGAGTGGCACTGGACCAGTCCCTATAAGATTGCCACTAATGTCGCAGAAATCGTGACGAGCTGGGTCGTTCATCAACTTGTTATAGGAAACGTCAAGGACTTGAAGATTCTTCAAAGTTCCTAGGTTATGAATCATTTCTAGCCTGTTCTTAGAGAGATTCAGCTTCTGTAGACCGGGAAACTCCGCCACGTCGAATTCCTCGAGACAATTATTACTCAAATCGAGATATATCAGCTTCGATAAGAATAAAGATGGAGGCATCATTACACGGATCTTATTCTGAGCTAAGGACACTCGAACTATGTTCCCACTCGTACTAATATTATCCCAGGCGACGCTTTCAAGCTGGTTCTCATCCGCAATGAGCTCGGTTAATACTGGAAATGTCTCCGTGTTGAGAGTCTTCAAGCGATTCCTTGTAAGGTTCAATGACGTTAGATTTTGAAGAGTTACATCTCCCGGCAATGAGATAAGCTTGTTCCCTGTCAGATCGATTGCCTCGAGCCGTTCCAAGTAACAGAGGTCCGTCTCCAAGGCCTCGATCTCACAATTCCTGCATTGAAGACGACGAATCGGCTCGCTGGTGTACCAAGATTTCGTATCCTCCGCATACTCCTCGGCTCGGTAGACTATCTCAGGAAGAAAGGGGAGCACCATCCCGTCGAAGACGAGCGCGCCGGACGACTTCGCACGAATGATAGCCGCCTTTACAGGATCCTGTTCATGTGAGAACATGACGCTAGAATTTCGAGTTCACAATCAACATCGTCATTAGAACTGCAAGGTATCCGGCGTCTGCCCAGTTGTGACGGCCTCAACGGGCATCTCGGAGACGTCACCATTAACATCCGAGGCATCGTAGGGTGGACGTTCATCACGTTGATCAGTCTTGATCATGGCCTCAAGCCCTCTGATGTTCTTTAAGAGTGGGGTCGGTTGGAGAAGAGTGGTCACAAGCTCACGGTCCGGAATCGCCATGATCGCCATAGCCTCTGCCGCACGTTGCTGGACTTCCGATATTGGAGAGCTGATCAGCATATTCAGGTTCTCCATGGGGCAAATACCGAGGTAGCAGAGTGCTATCATGGCACTCACCGTCACGGGCTGCTCGTCCTTATATGTGTCGTTAGCTAGTAGGATGATGGCCTGGGAGACGATCTGGAAGATCGCCTCGGCAGAGAAGAGTGGTGCATACTCCTGATAAAGCTGGGTGTTCTCAATCCCATAGAAGATCCCCTCATAGTTCTTCCCGAAGCTCTCGAAGACACACTCCGTAATGACGTAGCAAGCGGTCACCAGGATCAACGGGTCATCGGAGACAACAAGGTTTCCGGCCTGGATCTGCGCCTGGTCGAAGCAGGAGGAGATGATCTGGAAAAGGACTTGTGCCTTAAGGTCCATGTACCCCTCACAACCCGTGATCTTCAGCATAATAGCGTTCGCCAAGTTGGCCCAGATGAACCGGAGCTTTAACTCGGAGGCCGTCGGGAGGAGGTTGATCATGGCTCTAAGCGTCCATAGAGACTCCTTGACGGTCTCGATCCCATCCAGCTCAATCGTAGAGTACAACCCATGACGCTCGCAAAGGATGGCCGCACGTAGGAGCGAATCCTCGCGGTAGTCTGCGGGGAAGCGGGTCGCTCGCGCACCACCAAGAAGACAAAGAACGATCCCTTCAGCAGTTTCGACGTCTGCCGAATTAAAGAGTAGGACCTGACCCTTCCCACGGAGAGAGAAGTCCATCTCGTAGCTGACAACCTCGACAATGGTCCGGATGTTGGAGCGAATGGCAATGTTGACGTTGACCATGCGAGACATGACTGCGAGCGTCGAGATGGCCGCGAACCGGATATTGGGGCGTGTATCCTTAGCGGTGACCGCCCCAATCATGAAGTCCACCTTGATGATCTCCTCGAAATACTCTATATAGTAGTTGGAAAGGATTCCTGCCTCGTATGCGAGCGCCCAGAACGTCTGGAGCTTATCTGCAGACGCCGAGTTCGGGATCGACGCGCACATGCGGAAGACCTCAAGGATCACATTCCCGAGCATCGCTTGCTGGTCGATCATCCCATGGTCCTTATCTTGGGCCGGCTCAAGAACGGGTCTGAGGCGGCAAAGGAAGCGCATCAAGGAGATGATGAGCCAGGGGCAAGGGCAGCCGTGATATTGATGGTCTGCGGAGACCTCCTTTTTGATGATGATTTTGTGTAATAGATAAATCGCTCTTGTCTTGATGACCTCGAAGGTCCCGGGGTTTTTCTCGGAGATCCCATACAAGAGGTGAGTCAAGCAGTTGAGAAAACCAACGTTTTTCGCCTCCATGAGAGAAATAAGCATGGAGTTGATGTTTTCGGTATCAACAGAGTCCGGGTTGACCCGATAACAATGAAGGAGAGCAAGAGCAGCCTTCTTGCGTGTGTAGGAGTTGATCTGACCCTTCTGTGCGGCAACGATCTGGATGCATTGGGGTGCGACGATCTCAGCCATCTCCGCATTGGCCGCATTAGCCACGAAGGTGAGTGCGAGAGGGGTCCAATACTCATTAACCTCCTGGAGGTCATGCATAACGGTCTGCGTGACAAGGCGAAGGAAGTCGTTATTGTCTTGAAGAAGTTCACCGAGGGCGATGTAGCCGATGATCTTCTCCTCGCGGTTCTTTGACGACATCAGCTGGGAGGCTTGAAGAAGCCCGAAGTCGACGCTATGGCCGAGCATATGCATGTACATGAGCTTGAGGCAATACTTCCGACGGTCGTAGGAGTCCGCCTTCGGAGAGGCGAAGCACTGGCGGATCTTCGCCTTCTCCTCGTTGATGAGCTTCTCCTCGTCCTCGCGCGTGATGGTGGTGCGGATCTCCGAGATGAAGTTCCTCAATCCCTTCATGTTGGACATTTGAATACTTTTAAGTTGTGGACGCAAAGGAGTGTGAGAGACTGTTGCTCATGAGCAGTTAACGTCCACATCACCATCGATAGCATTAGGAAAATAATGGGTACTAATGCCGTGATCCGGTGGCTCGTCTGTGGCTTCTCCGCCGAAGATATGACCCTCTTTCGGAGGCGCTTCGACCTTGAGGCCCAGGGGATCTCCCTCAGCCTTGAAGGAGACCAGGTTCAAATCGTCATCGATGACCTCCTCATTACCAATCCCAACGACCTTCTTGTACGTCTACAGGCCCGGTCCACCGATATCTTGTTGATAGTGGCACGTCTGGCTACTGTAGAGTCGGTCGTACGAGCTTGTCTTTCAATCCCAGAAGTTGTTCCCACGTCCTGCTTCATTTGTGAGATGAATGACAACTTACAGGGACTTCGGTTAAATGATGCGCTCATGAGCGAGTCTACGGCCTCACGTAACGTATATGCCATCAATTATCACACGACTCCTCCAAAAGCTCTTCAAACCGCCATTCAAATCGTATGCAAGTACGTTCTATTACGTAGAAGCGTCAATGAGGAAGTGGAAGGGGAGAAGGAAGATGTGGGGAAGCAAGTGAGGAAGCAGATACAGGTTAAGAGCCAGACTCAGAACCAGAATCAGGATACCGGACTCGGTACTGCTACATCACGAGGGGAGCAACCAAAAGGAGGTTTGCAGGCCTCACGAAGGTTGCAGTCATCAATGGCGGCGACAAGTACAACAAAGGAAGAGACTGTATCAAGCACACCTAAAAGAACTCCTCCAAGTAATAGACAAACTCCATTACGAGCGAAGGAGGGGATGGAGACGGGTGATAGGAAGCTTCTCTTCACGACGAACCTATTCTTAGGCACACAAAAGGTACAAATTGCGTACTATGACGACGATACGCCGGAGGTTGCTACCAAGAGGACCATGGACGAGTTAGGGACTAACGATAAGAATTACGAGACGTTCCTGATGAAACGGATCACGGGGCTTCTTAAGAGGGTATGAAAGGAAGTAAAGAGAACTTGGAAGTAAAATGCAAGCGAAGAAAGGGATTCAACTCCTTCGGTTACCGATACGGACCAGTGCGCCATCGCAGCTGTTCGAAAGCGTGGAAAGCCTTCGGCCATTTATGATCAGTCCAACGGTCAAGAATCTACCGTCATTGAAGTACCGTTCACTCACGTTACGTCCATTAGAAGAAAAGGATATCAAAGATGTAGCATATTACGTTGTCACATATAGAACTATAAAGTATACGTATCAAACGCAAGCCGGTGACACTCGTATTGAGATAAGAATCAAGCCGACCATTCTAGCTTCCATTGAGTCCATCTTCACCTATTGTACACCTCCAGCGTTAAGCTCTTTAAGATTGAGTGATAAAATACCGTTGCTAGACCCATTTATGACTTCCATTCTTAGAACAGATATCCCTACTCATTATCGATACCAAATCAAACCAAAGAAGAGTGAGACCTCCTGGGTCATCTCATATGATGGAACTCCACCGGAGCCAGAAGCAGTAACGACTCTACGTCCATTAGCAAGGGTCTTATTGGTCCTATTTCTTTATCGACCGTTTTGGACCACGGATCTGTTATTACAACAGTCCATACAGGAAATGGAGTTCTCCTTCATCTACGATTCTGCTCAATCGGCAACAATGATCTCAACCTCTATCAACGCCTTACTTACAGATTCAATCCAATACGAGAAGTATTGTCAGATCCAAAGCATCCCCCTTTCTGAGACGATAACCACGACAAAGACCTCTCAAATAACCCTCAAGTTGCGCCCATTTAGTATGACTACACTCCTGACTGCGTTGCGTCAGGTCGCGTATAATTTCTCCTCCGGGCCTTGGAGAAACCTTTGGCTACGTCGTGGGTTTGACCCGCGTCTTTCTTATCATGTCGGTCTTTGTGCACAGATCATAGATCTTCGTTTCCTCAATGATATCCTGAAAAGCCTTCGTACTGTCATTGCCCTTCGTGCCGGTGGCGATTACACACGCTTTCTTGAACAACTTCCAAAAGAGCTTCGTGATACTTTCCGTTCTGCATTCTCTTGGCAACATGACGGATTAAGTAACATCGCGTATAGCTACATCGACCTCGATCCAGAGGTCTCAGGGTTGGATACGCTTCCTGAACTTGATTTGGAACCAACTCGACAATTCGGTTTCCTTCTCGAAGAAGAGTATCAGCAACTTCGAGGCAGACTGTCCAAAAGATTGCGTGAGATCGCATTAGCAGGAATCCAATACCTTGAAGGCGTAGAACAACCTCCTGAATCCCTTACTCTTCGAAGAGCGCGGCTCCTTCCTCCATTGTTGTATACTGCTCTCTTGAAAGATGAAATCACTCACCTAACACCTTCTTGAAGTAAACAGAGCGCGGTTACCGGGAATCGAACCCGGGTCACTCACGTGACAGGCGAGTATACTAGCCACTGTACTATAACCGCCCGTTCGAGGGGCGCGGTGAGGCAGAGGTATCCCCGCTGAGAGGCTGGATATCTCATAGCTTCTTATGAAGAAAATGCCATCAAATTCGAGTCATAACGCTGAAATACGCGCACGTGTGAGACAGACACATCATGATCTCCTATCTGTCCTTCGGGATGACGTCCCATCCCGTGCCAGACTGAAGTTGCTATTATACTTGGCGCAACAACGACTTAAGGTTTTCAACTTGATGTATGAGGCTGGTGCATATCTGGCATATCTCCCAAGATATGAACGCGGAGAGAATTCGTTAGCAAGTCTCTTTCTCCCAAGTAGTAATAACGAACTCTATTCTAGAATATACAACGGACCAGACTATGCGGGTGACCTTTTCGACGCAGTGGTTAACCGCAAGGATTACTCGGGACTCTATGCCTCTTATCAGAATCTGCCGTACGTGGTCCCACCGGGTCGCATTGCCCCTCGACCCGGACATTCTCTCCTCATAAATATCAAGTCCTTACCATTGGACTTGAGGCTCAACATCTTCGGTAACGACATCCGCGCATCAAGACCTCTTTTGCGACTGGCCGTCTGTTCTTTGACTCCTCGTGGTGCCATTCAAGTCCATGGGAACGTACTAAGCTTGCCACTGGAGGAGACGAAGAATGGAACTCTGAACCTACAGGATACCCCAGACTTCACCAACGACCTCTTCAGATATACTGGATCAGGAGCTTTTCTTGTGAAGACAGATCTCATAGCTCATCGTCGGTCCTTCATCCTGGTGGAGTTTACGGCGCTGCTTCGCCACCGGCGTTCTTCAGCCCTTAAGGACATTGCGGTTGAAGCGGTCCTTGGGGTGTCTTGTCTTGGCCTTAGTCCCGTGGAAGACTATGACTCTTCATTCCGTGGTGCTCTCACAGCATATCTTAATGGCAAAAAAGAGAAGAGGTATCTAAGGAAGAATATCTCAAAGTTGCGAGCACGTGAGGATCGTGATAGGATTGATAGTCTTATGACCGTTCTCATGGCAACGTCAGTTTTCGACCCTATGGCCAGTGGTGCCAGAGAGGTGATTAACATGGATGATGCCGTCAATGGACCACGTCGTAGAGCGTTTATCTTCAAGACTGGAGGGTTCATGATACCTGTGTTTTCCTCTGCTATTTCCGAACCACTTGATCGATTAATCGGAAAGAAAGGCCATTGGGAGCCAGAACAGACTCCAAGAGGTGGTAGGGCTGCGGATTCCTATATCTCAATAGAGATCCGAGCCGCACCCAACGAGCTTTCCGGTTCTATCGCGCGCCTGCCGGCCAGTCTCATCATTCACTCGCGCCTTGTTGTCTGCTGTGATCATATAGCCGCTGCCTTTGCTTCACTACAAATTCTAGCAAGTCCTGCTCGGTACACTCCACCATGTTATGGAAAACAGGGAACTCCTGGACAGAACCTTGGAGACATTGACCCGAAGACTATATTCACGGATTGGAGGAGCCTTAGTGCGATTCTATACTCCTTTGGCCGCTACGAGTACGCTTACTTTTCGTCCGCTCCTACTGCTATAACCACAGGCTCATCGGCCCTTTTCCTATTATCTGGAATGCTGCAGGAGCACATCAAGGCCATTCCGGATAAGCACAAGTCCGTAATTGGTAAGACCATTCTCCCCCCAGTCGCACTGAAGTATTCCGACGACACGTACTTGGTAACGTTCATCATCTGTCTTCGGATCTTCTCGAATACGATTCTACCTCGGCTTCGAGCGGTTACGGCCGTTCCAGGAGGCACTTGTTGGGAGGATGAGGAGATGGTTCTCAAAGATGATAAGAAGAGTGGTAATACCCATAACTCGCGCGCGAATAAAGGCCGTTCGTACAACTAAAGTTCTTGTACAACTAAACTGGTAGGTATCTGATCATTGCAAGATGTGAGAACTATATCATCCACTCCCCTGATGACTAACAGAGGATAGGCATGGACAAGTCCATCCCATGTTTTCAAGACAGGTATTCACTCTCTTTTCCAGCGAACTACAACTCGTCAGCCAGGACGTCGACAAGGTACGCGATCCAGATCTTGTATTCGACGTCGGAAAGGATCTCGAAGCATAGGGTCCGGCTTTTGGAAATTAGTATTATGCTATTTGCGTGGCCAACACGCAGAGAGGCTGAACGAGTATCGGGCGGCAACGACGACCACTCCTGTGCCAAGGTGGTGATGGGCTGTTTGTTTCCGTCGCGACGCATCGACAGAAGCCAGCCTCGAAACGTCCTAGCCGTTTCCCCATAGAGGCAGTCGCAAATATGGTCGAGAGCGATGGCCCCAGACGCGACGAGGCCGTCGGGCGTCTCCCGGCGCCAAACGAGGCACGTCTCCGGGGTCTCACTATCAATACCGATGACTCGAGGCGCAATAGCCTCCTTCAAAGAACCCGGGACAGGGAGGGCGATCTTGTTAGTACTAGTGAAGGCGTTGGGTATTGCCAAGATGGATGGGTTGTGACGACTACGAGTGGTCATCGAGGTAGCACTTGTTGTTGACCGAGCCACCTCATCCAACCCTTCCTCAAGTTCGCGATTCAGAACCTGGGACTTACGATGCATATCTGAGTGCCAAATCGAGGGCGTGGATGTCAGGCGGGAACTACTCATGAGGCGGGGAGCGGCGTGTAGCGTTGGTCCTTTAGTACTTTCTTCAATAGCACGCCATTGCTTCTCAAAGGTACTCATATCGAGCAAGTCATGGGCACCCTTTATCCCATGCTTTTCCTCGGGGCCTGTCAGAACAGGTGCAGCCGTCCCACGACTAAAGCCTTGTGCATATATCATAGCTAGCTTGTTATTCAAAGCCTCGTTCTCGTTTGTGAGGCGAAGGACCTCCTGCTCGAGCTCAAGGATACGGGTCTGCATTTGTCTGTATTCGGTAGGATCGATGGTCGTGGGGCTTAAGGGGAGGACGTCAGTGTTATAGCCCAGTGCAGGCGAATAGATAGACCCTCCACTCTCGAATTCTGGCCGAACGGAACGTTGAGATTCGAGGGTTGGTGTATACGCACCAGCTCGGGCCGAGGTCGCACCCAATGGGGCAGAGGTTGGTCGATGGACGGGGGAATTCCCATGTGATGCTGTTCTTTGGAGCCGAGCCCGAATGGCCTCGATCCTTGTGGCGACGTTGTTCCGTTCCGGTGCCTCCGAATCCTGGAGCATCTGGGCTAAGGTATCGCTGGGTCGCTTAGGAGTCCCAGTTGTCATAGAAAATGTACATTTCACTGAGGTACTCGTGGTCCAAGGAGGATAAACGCGAGCTTTTCTGCAGCATAGCATAAGGCCACGTCGAGAACTCCCAATAGGGCTACGAGGCGTTGCATAGGTATGGCTAGACGGATGAGGCCGAGCGCATCGTTGATGTCTGGGAAGGCCTGACTCGTCAGAAACAGAATTACCACGAGGAAGATGAGGATCCCACGCCGCAGCTTTGTGAAGTTATGGATGGACTGCATATAGGGCTCTCCAGGGTAATTGACGACGCTGATTGATAGGTCTTGAAATAGGCTCAGAAGGAAGACGACGGTGTTGAGGCGGTTAGGAGAGAACGTTGTCTCGAGCGCCACCGTTGTACGCTCGCTCGTCGCATAGCGGCAGGCGATAGTCGTCGTGAGTACGTGAATCAAAGCCTGTACAAACATGCTGGTCAGTCCGTATGCCGAGATTATGCTTCTCGGTGCGGGTACGGGGCTGATGACGTGTAGAGGCTTTGCCTTGTTAATATTGAATAGAATATAGAGCTGTGCAACCTCACTCGCGACCAGCTGTGCCTCTGAGAACCTAACCCCATCAAGTGTAAGAACTGACATCGAATGGGCTCCAACGATGCACTTCAATGCAAGGGTCTTGTATGTCATCAAAAGGGTGACGAGCGAACAACGACCCTGACGGATGATGCTCAGAACTCCGGACAGCGTCCCTGACTTCGCCGTGAATGGCGCAGCAATTGCGGCGTCTCCGAGTTGTAGGTCCTGACCATCCTCCTCGATCTCAAGGGCTTGGTTCCAACCACTCATGATACCATCGTTTGAAAGACCAAAGATCTTATCAACAAACGAGTTCTTCGCCGTGATCTTCCGTACCGATTGCCAGTAGTTCATATGCTCCCAAGTAAGGAATCGAAGCTCATCCGTGAGATTCGTCCCACGTGCTGCCGCTCGATCACGTGCCGCTGTATAAAGCATTTGTTGTGAGGCAGGCGTTCCATTTGGTCCCAGTACGGTTGGTTTCTTCAACTCCGAGATGGCACGCTGTACTTTCAGCATCCGTGACTCGCCTGGATTAACAGCCTCGCGTTCGGCCTCAGCCTTGAGATCTTGATAGTCTGGCGTCTCCATGAGAGCCACTCCTACATCTGCAACGCGTAACCCTTCGGCATCGTTGGACCCGTCACCACAGAACAGGGTTGGAGCCGTTTCTTGCATGAGGCGCACGATCGCCGCCTTCTGCTCAGGTGTGACGCGTGCAAACACGGTGATATGGGGGATGTAAGCACGACTATGTGAGGGGTGGCTCATGAGTGCCACAAACGTGTCGGAGTTTGTCACGGCAAGCGCACACTTCTGAACGTTTCCTGAGACAGTATTGGGGAATAGATCCAAGGAGGAGGCCGTATCCCGTATTCCCTCGTTCAAGGTATCAAGAAATGTGAAGGTGCACTTACCAGTAGCACTATCGTAGCTATCGAGCTGATAGATGGCTTGGTCCTCCTCAATGATGCCGCAGCTGCGTGAGATGACGGACACGTTGACGATGTTATCGCCAGATATCGTTACACAACGATGAGATGAGCCACGGATAATCTTAATGGCCTCGGTTGTATCCTCCTTGAGCTTAGCATCGGCTACGACGAAGCCAAGGAACCGCAAATCATTTTCGGCGCCGGCGCGTGTCGGGATCTCACCAGTGAATGGCTTACTTGCCAATGAAAGGACTCGACATCCCCTCTTGGTAAGTCGTGTCAGCTCCGTATTATACCAAGTAGGAAGTGAGTCTTTTAGACAGAGATCGGCGATCACCTCTGGCGCACCCTTACAGAATATGAAGTTGCCCATTGGATTAGAGCCAGTGACGGTACAAACAACACTCATGCGCTTGACTTGACTCGAGAAGGCATGACGCTTGATGATATCAACGGTAAGTGGTCCCGTCGGGCATTCCACTACAACCCGCGTGTTTGAAGACAATTTGTAGCACGTATTTGAAGCGTAAACGGACCGTTCAAACGGATCACCGAAGAGCTGGTTCTCATACAAAAACAAGCTCTGAGCCGCTGCAAGTGCTAGGTGCACTTGCATCTCACAACTATCTAGTGGCCCATGCATTGATATCTTCGAGAAGGCTGTAATGGTGGGCTTAGTTCCAGACATAACTACACCCTCCAATTCAACCTCATCACTACAGAGTGTCCCTGTCTTGTCGAAGCAACACACTTGTAGCTTCCCCGCATTCATCACCTTGATAGGCTCTGTGCAATAGATGAAGACCTTACGTAACTCTTGCAAGGAGGTCGAGAGGATCATCGAAATCTCCATTGGGAGTTCCGGTGGGATCACGGAGACAAACACGATCAAGCTCTCCAATATAAGTTTGCTAATGGCTGAGATGTGCGTTCTATACCCGCGGACGAACGTATGGACAGCAGCCATGCAGGCTATGACAGCCATGATACCCAGGAAGATGTAAGAGTCACGATTCATCCCCCCACTACGCTCATCCGAGAAGAGAATCTTCCGTATCAGTTGTCCTTGAGCCGTCTCGAAGCCGGTGCGGAGTACAATGGCCTCAACGGCATCCGAGTCCAACCCACTACCAGTTCCGACTGAGACGAGTTGGGTTCCAGCGTAGAGAATATGGTTTGCGTCTCTATCCAGATTCACGCGGACATCCTTCGGATCGTTGGTTGAGAGGAGGTCGCTACTATGGATAGAATCCTTAATCTGGACGGTACTCTCCCCAGTCAGGAGACTTTCATCCACAATGGCTGTCCCACGTGTCACAACCATATCTGCGACAAGAGAGTTTGTAAACGAGTTTGCGGCGGCCCTAGCGATCTTTAGGTCCTCCGACGGATAGGCGCTATCAAGGAACTTCCGAACCATTCGTAGAACTAATGTTTGGAAAGCGGGCATCGTGACGGTACGAGTCTCACGCGTTCTACGATCCGACTCCATACGAGCCTTATTCTCCTTATCAGCCTTGATGGCCTTCTGAAGATCGGTAGGGACGAAGCGAACGAGATCTCCGGGGACTAGATCGGCACTTGAGATAACCTTCCAAGGCTCATCATTCCGTCGAACATTGACCAGAGTCGGGTGAGCAATTAGACGGCGCGACTCACGCAGACTATTGTATTGCGTCAAAATATTCCCACCCTCCATAAAAAGGAGCGTTAGAGTCGTCATACACGAGAAGATGGCGAACTTGTCGAACAGCCATAGAATAGAGGTGAATACTTGAAACATGAACATCGGGGACATGATGTGCTCAACAAAAAGCGCACCTAAACTCAAAACGGGGGCAACCATCCTATTCTCCCCATATTTCTCCATCCGTTCTTTGTACTGCGTCAACGTCAAGCCCTGCTCGGCGCTAGCAAGAACGGTTGCATAGTTAACGTTATCAGTCTCGAGCGCATGACTTACAGGTAGGCACTTTTCCCCAGTGCAAATGTACTTTCTCTGTTGGAAATGGAAGAAACTTGTTTGTTTGAAGGTAAGAGTTCCTTCACACGAGAGCCCTACAACGCTATGACGGATACGAAGAATACATGGGCGCCCCACAGAATCATCTGGGATCACATATGCATATGCTGCTTGCTTTGGATCAAAGGTCCTTCGGAACGCGACGGAGGCACGGACGGCAGGGACCCAGTAGTCGATAAGCTTTAGGACAATCCCCACGGCGACGGGAATGAGTAAAATGAAGCGCACAGATGTATAGCGCTCAGCGACGGGATGGTAGTGCAAGATGTTCCATATCGTCTCCCCTAGCTCTGGTACTTCCATCCCAAGCTTCTGATAGGCTTCAATCTCGTTCGGAGCGTAGTTCATGACGCGGTCAGCGGTGTCGAGAGCGTAGAAGGCACGTAGTGAGTCTGCGGCCACGAGAGCTGTCACAGCCATGGTCACTCCAGTAAGTATGAAAGTCGCAAGGGTAAAAGGGTTCTGTAACCGAGGCTTATGAGCGAGAAGTTTAACGCTCTGAAGCTCGGCACACATTTATTTGGGTCGACCGTAGTCTCCAAAGAGATCGTACGGCTCCGATATGGAGTCGACCTACCTGGTAGAGATGATGGCTCTAAAGAAAATGACATCTTCAATGCTCGGCTCCAGCTTGTTCTGGGCTGCCGAGTGCGGATCAGTCGAAGGCGTCCAGAAGTACCTCGAGTCGTCCGGGAAGACTATGCCCGACGGCCAGACCGCTCTGATGCGGGCTGCCTCCAACGGACATATCGATTGTGTTCGGCTCTTGATCGACCAGGAGGTGAAGATGCAGGTGGTCACTGGGAAGTTCGAAGGTTATACAGCCTTGATTTTTGCGGCCTCCAATGGGCAAACGAGGTGTGTCGAATTGCTTGCCGAGAAGGAGGCAAAACTTACCACCCCAAGCGGGGTGACTGCGTTGATGCGTGCGGCCGCTCATGGCCACGCCGAGTGCGTAAAGATCCTAGTGAAGCATGAGGTCACCGCTCAGACCGAAACTGGTTTGACAGCGTTGATGTTTGCCGCTCGAAACAACCATGAGGAATGCGTTAAGCTTCTTCTTGAAGAGGCTGGGATGCAGACGACAAAGCCGATCGATCTGAAGATTCCAGTACCAGTTGGCGCAACGGCATTGATGATCGCCGCCATGTATGGGCATAATGATATCGTACGCATTCTGAAGCCACACGAGGGTGAAATTAACGACAGTCATGGGCGCGATCCGCAAGTCTATGCTCTGGTGAGTGCTAGTCAGGACACGTTGGATCTCTTCTCGTCGCAATATACGGGGAATGGTTCGGGGAAGGATGATGCTGTGGAGGGTGGATTTCATCATGCTCGCGTGTCTCCTAACATACACGACCCTTCCGCAGATTATACAGATCTCATGCGCGCAGCCGAGTGTGGAGACTTGGCTACAGTTAAGAAACTAACCTTTGAGGCTGGCCGGAGCACTCGTAATGGTATCACCGCTCTAATGTTAGCTGCTCAGCACAACCATGCCAACTGTGCTCGTCTCCTCTTAGGCGAAGCCGGAATGAAGACTCTTGCACCCTATGGTGGGCTTAGTGTGAGCACCACCGCTCTTATGTTAGCAGCCGCGAACGGACACATAGATGTCGTCCGTCTACTGAAAACTCACGAAGCAGGAATGCTCGACGCAGAAGGGCGCACAGCATACTCGATTTCGCTTGCCAACAACCACACGCACGTCGCAGCGGAACTCTATTCCGAGGTTGGTGGGGTCTCCGCATCTAATCCTATTTCCCCAGCTGTTCATAAGCCTCTCGAGGTCATTGACTCTACCGCAGAAACAACACCCCAGATCAGCAACGTATCAGTCTCTCAGCCACGTCCGCAGCTATCCGTCGCTACTCCACTGCCCGCTCCTGCTAAACCATCAAATCAAACGAATACCCCTCCGAACAAGACTACAGAGCTCACCGAGCTGATGGTTGCGGCGAGAGAAGGAAATGTGCGTGTCATTAAGCAGTACCTACAAGATCAAGGGCGAAAGGATTCGAAGGGGTGGACGGCTCTCATGCACGCGACGAGATGTGGTCAAATAGGTGCCGTGAAGCTCCTATTATCCGAGGCGACGATAGAGAACAATGCTGGAGAAACAGCTCTTGACATTGCGGAGACAACTGGTATGGAGGGTACGGAGCTTCGTCTCCGCTGCAAGCGTTGTGCCGACATTTTGCGAGAGCATGCGTTTCTCACCTCGATGGCATCGCAACCGCATCTCTTTGACAGACCGACGAAGGATGATAGTATTCCACTGATCTCGTTACTCCAAGCGCGGGCGCAAGTGTCACAGATCCCTTGGGCCATCTTCCATCCAGTCTTCTCATTCTCTTATGCGATGAGTGAGCAGAGTGGCGCCTCGACTGAATTCACTTCCTTCCAGTCAACAGATCGACTATCTACATTGCTCCGTCAGATGAAAAGCCCTGAGGGGGAGTTTCCCGAGGTGGCAAAGAGTCCAGAAGAGCCTATAGTAGCCCAAGCCTCTAGACAGGATAAAGTAATCTAAGGGAACCATTCATATAGTATAGAGGGGAGGAGAAGGAGGAAACGAGAGAGAGAAAATAAATGGAGGAACTGACGTTGTTAACTGACATCAAACTAGAGATATTGAACCCGCAGGCACTATTTCTGGAGCCCCTCCGGCTTAATATCAAGCTCAAGGTTGCGACAACTTTGACGGAACCACTTCAATGGAGGGTATGCTACATGGATGGGATATCGGAGGAGCAAGACCTGCTAACTTTTAGTCTTGACCCTTGTGAGCCATCAAAGCGACGTTTCACCTTAGAAATACCTCCACCCGACCCCCTCAAGATTGATCTTGATGGAATGCTTACCTCATCTGTATATCAATTAGTTATGGTGTATAATGGATCTGAGGTCTGGAGACACTCCATCTTCCTCACGTTCCGAGATAATGCCGGTATCTACAAGCCCCCTGGTGACGATGAGATCAGCGGGGACGAAATCGCTAGTAAGGACACCCCAAATGGCTCACATCTAGATGAAGAGGTTGAAGAGGATAGTACGGAGGAAGAGGGTGAGGAGGTAGAGGAGGGTGAAACCGAGACTGAGATTGAGGATGATGATGAGATGAGTCAAAAGGAACCCGTGCGGAAGCATGTCGTTCGAATGGCTTCTCCGGATATTGTCAAGACTTTTAGTAGAGACGCCGTCTCAATGGGTTCTCCCAAATCGACCGCAATCTTGACTCGAATGGCCTCAAAACTAGATGAATGACTTAGTGACGCGTTTAGTTCTCCTATATCCGATCTATACCGGCTTAGGAATCTTCCTTTGGTTCTTCTTCACCGTTCTTTTACGACGTCAAGTCTCAGTATCACTTCTAATGCTTGGGTTAGTAATGCTTGGTAACCCTGTCGTCTCCACTGGATTGAAGCATCTTATCAAGCAATCACGACCTTGTTCGCCGGAATATGGGATGCCATCGGCACATACGATGTGGGCCTTTGGGTTATTTCTTGGAGTCCATAAGAGACAATCATCATCTCCTTCACGTCGATATGATTTCATCTCTTCAAGCCTTCTATTCACTTCAGCATGCATAGTAGGATACTCTCGAGTCAAGACTCGAGCGCATACTATGGAACAAGTCGTCTGTGGTGCCATCTTAGCTCCCGTTTACACAATGCTAATGACCATCTTGTTAAATAGAAGCGGTATCAATAGGCTTGCTTCTCAGTTGATTTCATCTCTTTTCGACGCGAAGCTCGTCGCTTGAAGCTAGTGGCGTCAATTCGGGCATCAATGGCCATCCGGCGTTCCTTCACGCTTTCAAGCACTTCCTTTTGGTTTCGAATGAGATCGTCAACAAGGTTTCGTGAGCGATTCTTCTTAGGTATTCGTGCTGAGAAGAACTCACCCGTCCCTTCAATCACTTGTCCGAAGTGGACGTTCCGAGGAAGGTTTTGTGGGTCCCATTCAATGCTAGCGAAGACCCCATCGGGAGAGATCGCGGCACGAAGTTCAAGTGCTCGCATCTCACGGATTTGTTCAGGAGTCAGGTCTTTCTCCTCTATCTCATGCCACTTCTTCTTCCGTTCAGCATTGTTCTTCGTCTGTTCGGGTATGGCAAGCTTTTTGATACCAAGCCAAGTGTTTTCGGAAAGGTCTGCCTCAGGGTTCTGATAGATCGGGAGTGCCTTACCCATGGCTATCATGGCTTCTGCGGAGAGTTCTGGCCGTTGAGGGTTGGAAGGTAAGGAAGTGTGAGTCGTAGATGGCATCTTCATCAATCTTCTTTCAATTGAACCTCTGAATCGATGGTATCGGTCACGTTCATGGCGTTTGGAGTTAATGATGTGGCTCCAAAGGCTATTCTTTGTTGCTTCTTCACATGCTCCATAGCGATCTGAGTAGGTGAATCTAAGATAGGGTTCAGGTGATAGATGTTAAGGCCAATTGCGCGAGGGATCTCTCGTACGGCTTGTAAGAGTTCCTTATCCTTTGTAGCCACAATATAGAACTGACCCTTTGGAAGTGAAGGCTCTTTGACGAGAGATAGGATGGCATCATTAGGTGTGTCACATGGAATAACTGGCCTCTGTAACTTCAACTTCTTTGCGGTTTGAAGGGCTTCGGTCAATTTGAGCTTTCTAAGCTCGTCAAGTACCTGAGGAACCGTATATGGAACGAACTTATAACGAGTAAATACAGCCTCCAGAATCTTATTGAGGGATTGATGGGCACGGACAACATGGGCAATGAAGGTCCCGTCGCATAGGACGTGATACGGCTCCTTCAGCTGGAAGTTCACGCTATAGAAGCGCAAAGTCTTCTTGACGTGACGGATACGTGTTATCTTCATTATTTCTTCTGATTTATCATTTCAGATCATTGAATACTCTCAAACGACATTGTAGTTCTCCCCTTTGAGACCTGGGATAGTGAGAGATGCTCTGCATCCATTCGCTTCGAGTAGAGAACCGAATTAGAGGTCTGATGATGGAGTGCGTTAAGTTTCACAGAGATTTATTATTAGAGACTTATCAAGACGAGAAGTTGTTTACTGCCTCTGTCATGGAGAGAAGGAAAGAGACTCAACCTTCCAGGAACATATATCTGAGGCTTGAACTTGGACTCAGACTTATAGTCCATTCCTCTCAAACCCTTTGTTCCGAGGCTTAAATATCCTCTGTTCTGATAGTCCAGTAGACGGTATTATCGTTACTTGATACAGATCGTCTTCCCGTTGAGGAGAGAGGCAATAATGACATGCGATGATAATTGAAGAAGATCGACTACTGGTTGGTCCGTAGTGATGAGAGAGATGGCAGACCCAAGAATCCTAGCCGAACCGCTCAGAACAGACGTTTGGAAGTCTCCAGATCGTTGCTGTACCAATAATATGGTCCCGGTATTCGTCCCAACAACGAAGCCATTGCTCGTGGCAAGCAAAGAAGTTACGTGCTGACTTCCCGCCCCAAGAAGCTTCATCGAGTACTCCTCTGTGATCCCATCGTCAGTGATAACGTGGATGGAAATAGAATTCGGAGATCCGACGAGTAGTTGTATCTCGATGTTTCCATTGTCCGAGCTTCTCGAAAGCGCTGCAAAGTGCACGGACTTCGTCAATAACGCTGCTGAACAGCTGATGGTGACGACCTGGTTGAGAGTGAGCTGTCTAGCATTCAGATTCGCTTCGTAGTCAGAATGAAAGAGCATCAATTGTAATGACGAGGTAAGCACACAACAGCCCTCTCGCGTACCACTGTACGGAATTACCTTGAGAATGGAGCCCTCAGGTAAGGAATATAAGAGAGTACGAGTCGTTAGGTCATAGATATGTTGACTAGTTACAACATACTCATCCTCAACTGCGAGTAGTTTCTTTATGGCTGTCGTGGATAAGTACCGGAGTGTGTTCGTGATTCGTAAGCCCTTCTGATGAGTCCTAACAACAACGCTTGCGATCTCTGCAAGCCGGTTTGGAACACGCTCCAAAGACTCGCGATAGATGTATTGTTCTCGCGGCTGATAAAGGGAGTACTGATGAATTCCAGTGCGCGAGGTGGGCATTGCCGAGTCATTAATAACATCGTGAATGAGCGCGTCAAAGGTCTGAGTATCAGTATAGGGCGCAATGTATTGAAGCGTGTTGCGGTCAAGGTGCTTGGGAGCAAGCGGGTCTAGGGCGCTGAAGTCGACCTCCTCACGCTTTCCCTTGATGATCCGAGAGATCATCAGTCCGTTTCCACGGATTGCGAGGCGTAAGAGTGGCAAGCCTTTCGCCTCAACCTCATTACTGCCCAAGACGATTCGCTGGACGTAGGCGTTGAGGAGTGCATCCTTATCGATTGAGACTCGTACGATCGAGCAGAATTGTGTAGAAACGAGCCCAAGGATCAATTTCTGCGAGGACTCCTCAAGAACCTTAACGTTCGAGATTGGAAGCCCCGAAACATATAAAGAGGCAACCGGAAGGGTCATGATTCCCGAGCTGAGATACTCGAATGCGCTATCCGTGATGTTCATGACAAAATCGTTGGAAATGTGCATGTCTTGAATGGGCTTGTCTGCATTGTCCTGGAACTCGACGTTGATGGAGAGAGAAGTCGCTAACTTCGTAAGCCGCGTCGTGAGGAAGCGCATCGTATCCAGCAAGGGAGAAAGGTAGAAATGCAGGTAGTCATTGTTATCTAGTAAGATGAGTAATTCCGATGATGCTGCGATCCGGCGCAATTGTCCTCTAGTCCCCGTTTCAAAGTCATAGCTCAATCTCGGGTAGAGTTCTGAGAGGATATGAGCATCGTAACAACTGCCAGTCGTAGTAGGTCCATGGCTATCGCAAAGCATGCAGTACCCGGTCTTACTGAGAGCATAGGCAACCGAGTGCTCCAGCAGTAGCTTGGAAAGCTGCATTTGAATCTTTGTGCTATGATTACAAACGCTGTTCGCGGATTGCATCCCTTGAATCGTCTTACTGTGAAGGATCAGGTCTCCCTTCGAGGCGTTCTGAACCGTGACGTACTCTACAACCGTCTGCAAGGTGGCCCCAAGGCTCTGAACGAAGCTCTTGCTCAAGAGGAAGGTGGTATCCAAATGAAGAATGGCTATGCCGGTCGTCAGGTCTGCAAGTCGACTCTCTGTCTTGACTAGGGCGGAGTTTTTGACCTTTTTATGAGCGTATTCGATCACACTCTTGGCTGTTGGTAAGGAATGGGTTCCAGGCGCTACGATTAAACAACTGTTAAGCAATTCTGTGGCCGCGGTAGGCATGAGTCCGACTGGAAGCGAGCTTTGCTTCAAGAGTGAGGACCATGAATAGTCTAGAACAGAGTTGTAAACGAAGAAGTCCGCAAGCTTCTCATGATAGGTGAAAAGGAGAGACGACCTATTCCAAGCCGTGAGGTGGCGAGTCAGTGGTGTAATGAGCTTCTCGTAAGGATAGACCTCAAGGTTATGCGCAGGGATGGCGGTTTCAAAGGTCGTTACAGCGCTGGGTGGATGATTGAAAGGCCCATGGATAAGCTCGAGTAATGCTCGGGCACCGGCGTTATCTGGCGATTCCAACGTCTCCCAAGTCGTATAGAACGTTATTGCAATATCCCCACTCAAATAAGTGCCAGATACGAGCTCATCTTGCTTTTTCCCTTCGGAGGTGGTGGAGAAACGTCTTCCAGCTCCATGGCGTGAAACCTTACTACCTTCCCCTTCCATATCGCTAATCAAAAGGCTTCCAGTCTGTAAGGATTGGCGAAGTGTGTCAAGTTCCTTGTTTAACGTTTGATACTCCATAATGCTCCTATAATCGTAGCAGCTACTCAGGATCTGCTGCGCCGATGGGCTCAGCGCATCAAAGCTACTTAGAACAGCATAGGTAACCTTCGCTAGCGTGCAAGAAAGTTTCGCTAGGAGTGCCCCAATACTGTAGGCTTTTTGCTGGAGCGTATCGACACTATAACAGTCATAAATTGTGAAGTTAACGACTGTCTCGAACAACCTATTGTATGAGGTGCATCCCTCAGCCGTCCCCTCAGTCCCTTGTGCGTTAATACCCGTATCTTTGACATTCTTTGCAGTACGTACTAAGGGAGAGATGGTTGGGTATAACACCGGAACAAGATCGGCAATAGGTTGAAAGATAACAAGCACCTGCGAGAAAATTGCACTCAAGCATGCCTTTTGCTTCTCGACAATTACCGAAGACCTCCCGAATTGTAAGTGGCCATTCGGACCGATAAAGTTCCTGAAGTTCGCTCCCAATACCTCAATAGCATGAAGAAGATTGTTCAGAACTCGAGTCTTGAAGTAACGCACAAGCTCATCATTGAACTTTAGAAGAAGCATGACGTTGACGGTTGTCGTGTCCATACAGAGGCTAGACAGCAAAGATCTAAAGATACAGGCAGTTAGGCTAAAGGGTGGGAGCCAAAAGGTGTTCATCATTCCAAGGTGCACAACAGGGAGCAAAACGGTTGAAAAGACGCGGTGCATAATGATAGGGAACATGCGAGTGGAAATATACTGAATATTTGCAAGGAGTACGGCCAGGATGGTGCTTGAGGAATCATATATTCTCAGATAGGTCTGGAAGTATGCACTCTTTTCTAGTGCCGCTAAAATCTGACACTTGTGATGCGGTGCGCTATCAAGCATCGTCTTTAGAAGGCAAGCCAATGCGTTGGCAGAGGCCGTATCAAGCAGTTCTGCAATACTACGCGTCTGAAGAAAGACAAGTAAATGGGTTTCGACGGCTGGAAGAAGAGAGAGGATGATGGGGTAGTTCTCCGCCATGATGTAGAGGGGCACTAGATCACGCTTACATAGAGCTGCACTCTTTCCAAAGATCGTATTGAAAAAGGAATATGGGTTCCCGAGTATAATGGCCTCCGTCGCATACTTAAAGACCGGGTTCCCCCTGGCTAGGCGAGCGGTCGTCTGAACCAGAAGAGGGAGTGCACGCATCAGGTTTGCATGGTGACTAAGATACCTTGGCTCTTTATCCGTTGGGACTGAGTACAGGAGGGAGATACATATGTTTTTGATATCATCCACATTTAAGCGTGGGGTTTGCAAGGCGTTACGGATGGTCCGTAGACTCATACGGAAGTTGCTATGCTGGAAAGTTGGCAGCACCGTCTCACCCAAAAGGAGGAGGGAAATATAATAGATCTCATCGTCAGGGGTAGTCAGGAGGTTAAGCAAATAGAGAACGCCATTGAGTGCCTCGTACATCGGCCAAAGACGGTATAGACGGTACGCCATACGGACGAGATGGGACACGTAAGAGTCGTCAAGAAAGAGTGCCAGACCACAAACGAGAACGATGCCACGCTTGTATGAGTCCATCGATACGAAGGACCCCCGTTGCATGATGCGCATGAGCTTGTAGCTGAGGTGGTAGGATGCCACTTGTAACGTCTCGACAAGAAGACAACGTCGAAATGGCCCGAAGCAAGTACAATCCCAGGAGAGTTTTGCCGTATGTCCCGCCTGGATACTTGCATGGACACATGAGCACGTGGTGATGTCTTTGAACAAAGTCTCGTCTAAGGCGGATAGGCCTGGAAAAGGAATCGTGACATTACTGCTACAAATGACTGGCAAAGTCGAATAATCTAGCTTTCCATCATGTAGCATGACGGTTGATGAGAGGTGTCGAGACTTCGATCCAGGACTTACTGCGTTAAAGATAAGCGAGGAACTTATGGGCATCTGGTGTTTCGGACCTTGAGAACTAGTATTAAAATCAATGGATGACTGAAGCGTTGTCATCTCAGCATTCGCCCCCGATTCGGACATACCTCGCCGGGTACAAAAGTAGCAGGCCAGAAGGGACTCCCGTTGAGCTGGTGAAGCATTCTTAAGAAGGTCACAAAGCCCATCGAAAAGAGCCCCGCTGACAGATATTATATCATCGAGGTTGACAGCATTACTGAGTAAGTGGGATGCAGATATCAGGTCGTGTGCTATACACTCGCTGGGAGTAAGGATCTGTGTCAGATTCAAGGTCGCGAGGTTGACTCGGTTCTCTGGGGAGACGTGAATCATGTGCCGAACGAGCTCTCGTAAGCCGTCATGAGAAATTCGTAATAAATAAGACTCGAGCTCCGTGCGGATCTGGGTTATCTCATCCACGTCGGAGTCCTTATATTCAAAGAGTGCGGGCAAGTCAAAGGGCTTCTGGAGGGTCCAAAGCTCCAAGATAACACATCCCAGGCCAAAGACATCAGCCTCAGGCGTAGGAATGACTTCTGTCAGGCGCTCGTCCTCCGCGGTAAGAATGCGCTCCGGGGCGATTGTGTCGGTGAAGAAGTAGCTGAGGACGTCGGGGGTAAGCATAGATACCTGGTGTGGCTTGAAGGGGGCGAGATCTGTCAGGAATATCTCATTCGTGTTAGTAATGAGGAAGTTCGAGATCTTCACGTCCCCATGTACCAGCCCCGCACGATGTAGCTCTACGACAGCCTCAATAAGCTGTAAGGAATAGAGCAAGCGATGTGAATCACTGATCCATTGGTTCTGGAAGAGGTAGTCCGCAAGCGTCTGGTCTACCATCGGGCGAAGAAGGAAGGCATGGGTCCGGGTCTCAAGCTCACTCATGTAGGGTATCGTACGAGGACATTGACGTAGAACGACCTCACGGTAGTATGAACAGAGAAGAGCGTATGCCGAGAGGTCCAGAGGCTTCCCCCGCTGATCGACGGTCTTCGTGCGCTCTTCGGGCTTTGTCAAGGCTTTTAAGATGTACGCACGCCCTTCAATCGAGACCTCGTAGCTCCGCAAGAACCGACTGGCAACAAGGGGCTCGCGTGACTTGAGCTCCGCGTGCCAGGGCGGGTCGAACTTGGCCCCCACGTTTCCCGAGGGCGAGAGCGTCGAGACAAGGGTGCCCATCAGGATGCCAAAAGAAAATGGCAAACGCGGTTCTAAAGGCCGGGGTACGTAGCCACTCGGGGCTCGAGGAGGCCGTCTACCAGAACATCGAGATGTGCATGCAGCTCGTCCGCATGGTCCGCACGTCGCTCGGGCCGAACGGGCTCTTCAAGATGATCCTGAACCGTCTCGAGAAGCTCATCGTCACGAAGAACGCGAGCGCGATCGCAAGCGAGCTGGACGTCACCCACCCCGCCGCCAAGATGCTCGTGATGGCTGCCCAGAACCAGGCCTTGGAGTATGGAGATGGGACCAACTTTGTCATGGCTCTTGCCGGAGAGCTTCTTGATCGGGCGAAGAACCTTCTTCAACAAGGCCTTGTCGTGGTAGATATCTTGGCGGGTTATGAGCACGCATACCAGTACCTTTCGGATAAGATATTGAGTGCAGAGTCACACCCCTTGATATCGCGTCCTGTCGTCGACCTACACAATCCTACACAGCTTTCATTGATCCTTAAGCCCGCCTTGGCCTCGAAACAATACGGGTATGAGGACTTTCTATCCCGCCTCGTCGCAGATGCCTGTACCTCTGTGATGCCCGAGGATTGTCGCCTCTTTAATACAGAGGCGATCCGCATCGCAAAAGTTCCTGGAAGGTCGGTTAGGGATTCGTTTATTGTCCGTGGCTTCGTCATTCCTGCCCTCCCAAAGGGTTCAGTTACTAAGATGGAGAAGTGTCGGGTTGCGGTCTATGGTTGTGCAGTTGAACTGGATCGTATGGAGACTAAGGGAACTGTCCTCCTCTCAAACGCAGAGGAGTTATTAGACCTTTCGGCCTCGGAGGAGCGGGCGATGGAGGCACGTATCCGCGAATTTGCGGAGGCCGGGATCAACGTGATTGTCTCGCAGATGAGCTTTACAGACCTCGCGGTTCACTATTGCAACAAGTACGGGGTCATGGCATTGAAGATCGGGTCAAAGTTCGAGGTCCGTAGGTTTGCGAAGAGCGTAGGGGCGGCCGTTCTCATGTCTCTACGTATCCCCACGGCCGAGCAGATCGGGACGTGCTCCGAGATGGTGATCGAGGAGATCGGAGACAAGCAGGTTGTCATTGCTCGTGACCTTGAACAAGATGGGGATGCATCGGCAGAAACAAATACCACTGGAGAGATGCATTGCCGTGATATCGTCACCATCATTCTTCGTGCCGCAACGGACAACGTTCTGAACGACGTGTCGGTTGCGATTGGGAACGCCGTTAACGTGGCGAAAGCAGCATGTACGGATGATCGTTTTCTACCGGGAGCAGGGGCAGCTGAGGCAGCAATGACCACTCAATTGCGTACTCTCGCAAGCCATGAACCAGGTCTTAAGCAATACTCTTTAAGAGCATACGCGGAGGCGTTGGAATCGATCCCACGTGTTCTTGCCGAGACTTCGGGGCTTCCTGTCGATAAGGTGATGGCAGAGCTTCAAGCTGCACACGTGGCTCAAAAGGTTAATACTGGGATCGACATTGAGGCGGATACATCTTCGGCGACGACCTTCTGTTGTGATGCGCGTGAAAAGCAGATATATGACAGTGTAGCGATCAAGAACTGGGCGTTACGCATGGCGACTGATACGGCCTGTAACATCTTGCGTGTGGATGTTATTGTGATGAGGAAGGCCGCGGGTGGACCTGCACCACGTGCACCTGGACAAGCTGATTGGAACTGACAATGGAATCATGTATGGACCATTACGAGGATGTAAATCTTCGTTTCTGAAGGATGGCGATGACGAATTGCCCAAGGCCATGAGCTTTATCGGAAACATAGTCTCCTTGTAGAACTTCTGTTCGGAATTCTATCATATTCCAATCCAAAGCCGTATTTAAGAACAAGGGTTGTAATAGATCTGCTGGAAGCTCAACTATTGTAAAGAAAATACCTCCAGGCTTCAAAAGAGTATGAATGCTATGAATGATATCAACTGCCGTACAGATATCCCCTAAAACCAAGGACATATTGAAGAGACCCTTTGTAATGATGCAATCGAACGTATTGGGTGGGAAGGGAGGGTTCCAGGCCTCACCACAAACCCAATCGATCTTTGCGCGAATATTTATCTGCGCCCAATCCAATACGAGTTGGTCATGGTCCAAGCCTGTTAAACAAGTATACCCATCATTAGAAAGGCCGCGAAGTAGCATGCTCGTCCCACAAGCAACGTCAAGGATCTCGGCAGAACGATTTGGGACTGTCATGTGGAAGAGGTCTCGAAGGCTACCATAAGCGCACAAGTATTCCTCTTCATTTAGTACTTGCATAATATTTTCATCTGATGGACCAATATGATCAGAGGAGTCGTCCAGTCGAGAGTCAATACCAACGTTCCTCGATCTTCTTTAGTACGGTCTCGGACCCGCGTGACTTCATCCTTGGAAGGCCAGACCCATCGGCCTCGGATCTTGTTGGGTGGAAACGTGGAGAGGTTTTAGCCACGTATAAGCGTGCAGACGATTACCGTCTGACCTTCGAGTTCCCAGCCCCCCTCTATGTCACGAAGACGATCCCCATCGATCGAATTCCGGCACGTCAAATTGACGTCAACCCTGATGGGTATGTATATATCCGTGACCTTGATACGGAGGCGAGCTTTGCAAGCATTGAGGACTTACGCGAATGGGTTGAGAACAAGATGGCTCAACCAAAAGGAGAACTAATCTCCTTCCGTCTATCTCCAGGACAAAAGCTTCGTTTCCGTGCTCTTTATTTCTTTGCTGCGGATGTACCTAAATGTGCTTTAACAATCATTGGACCAACTCAATGAAAAGAGGTGTCGGTACCAAATGTTATACTGAGCACGTGTAGTAAAGGAAGGCTTTACTAATCAAGATGCTTCTTAATACGGTCATAGACGTTATAGAGTAGATGATACGTATCGACACAAGGCTGAGACCATTTGGATTGTAGGTCTCCGGGGTAACGTCCAAAGTTGGCCTTATAGCTCGTTACCTCGGTATGTGTTGATTCATAGCGTTCTTTAAGCTCAAAGAGACACTTCTGGACCTCCTTCTTGAAATGTTTGAGTCGGGTTTGGTTCTCAGGCCATGGGGATTGGAGTAAGCGATAAGCCTCGTCAACGGTCGTCTTGACCTGTTGAACATGTTCAAGTATTATTGACTCCGAAGGAGTTGTAGTACTAGTGCGTGTGGACTTCTCCTTTGAGGCTCCAGGTCGATCGTCATCCTCTCCATCTGGTAAGAACCCTTTCAGCGCCTTGTATTCGACGTATAAGGGCCGAAGAATCTCCTTCTCATCACGAGTCGGCTCTCGACCGAAACATGCCTCAAACTCCGTATTGAATGTTCGTAACACTTGCTTCAAGATGGCACGATTCGTACGGATCAGTTGTAGGTTCTCCTCCTGGTTAGCGGAACTAGCCTGTGCAGAAGGGGTTGTATTAAAGCCTGAGATAACCTTTCTTCGATCATTGATTGGACGTCCGGTTTGAATATTGATGGGTTGAATCTTTTGTGCTCTACGAAGAAGTGCGACGCTTCGACGGCACCTCTCTAAATGCATGGTACATAAGGGGAGCCTTTCTTCCTTGTTGATCAGATGAGAAGCCCTTTCACGTCCCTTCTTACCAAGATAACTAGCATAGATCGTCCCGGCAGCCCAGGCTATGATGAGTTCGTTATCTTGAGCTAAGTCCTTACGCTCAGTCTCCGTGAGGAGTGATGGGTGCTCAAAGACGGACTTTGGTGTCAATTTGGTGGAAGAACTAAGAGAGTCAGTTATTCGATCGAAGACGAGGGAAACGGGCTTCTTGGTGACGCGTGCTATCATATCGGTCAAGCACCCGTTCATATATGCTGAAATCCCTTCCGTACTCGGCTTTGATGATGGAATGGTACGAGCCGATGGCTCGACGATCGATAACATGATGAGTGGTGCCTCCCGCGCGACGGTTGACCGGACACAAGTGTCCAAGGTCGTAATGAGCTTGTCAAATAAAGGAGTTCGAATGAAGTCTCCAGGTAAACTCATTTTTCACTTCGGACGTACACTCAAACGTCCTCGAAAGACTGTCTTGTCACGGATCATCACGATGATGGTTGGGAGGAGTCCGATCCCAACGACGACGGCATAGAACAACGGAATCCCGCAATCGCTCTTATATTTCTCACGAAGAAAGTCACTAACCATGCCTGCAGCAGGTGGTAAAGAGAATTGCCAAAGGTTGAGAAGGGTCTCGTCGATGGCATACGCAACGCTCAACTGGTCAGTAGGGACGATAATACTAAAAAGACTCTTAGCGAAACCGGAACTAGCACCATCAATGAAGCCGATGAGGCCCATTGGCGCCATGTTCACCCAAGCAGGGAAAAAGATCGTCGAGATAAAGGAGGCAAGAGAAAGGCAATAAGAGATGAGAGTAAGAAGGGGTCGATGACCAATGGCGCCAACAAGAAGACCACTTACTGGGCCTCCAACCACACTCATTGCTGATCGAACCACACCAAAATACTCCGAGGTATGGCTATCAATCTCCTTACTGTTCTTGGTTGCCAGAAACGTTAACATCAAGGTTTGACACCCATAACAACAACCTAAAAGAAGAGAGAAAGAGAAGTTGAGAGCCCAATAATCGGCGGAGAGGTAGAACGTATGCATCAGTCGAAACTTCAAACTGAGTCGATTCGACCTCCTTGGAAGCTTTGGAAGAATTGATGTTGATAAATAACTTGGTAGTTTTGGATTAAAAGCATGTGGTAATTGGGACGCCTCCTCACGCTTCTTAGCAACGGTACGATCAAGACGAAGCAAAGGAAGCCCACAAGCGAGGTAAATGATGAACGATGCCGCCGTTATTATGACATTAATCCAATAGGTGAAGATGATCCGTTTCTCGAAGTCCTTGAAGAGCTGCGTGTCCTTATAGCCCGCCTGCGTAAAGTCCCGCTCGCAATCGAAGCCGGAGAAGAGCGTAGTAATCGCCCCGAAGCCGATCAGGTTCGCCGACGTTGCGATACTCATACAGACCCCAAAGCCCATTGACTCAAGACGCGATGGCATGTACCGTGCGATAAGTGCCGACTGGACGAGCCAAGATGGCTCGGAAAGAAGTCCGAAGACGATCCGCATCACTAGAAGAGCGTAATAACTGTGTTGAACGTAGGGCATGATGATGGTCGTTAATAAGAACCATGCATGACAGAAGATCCCGACATTTAAGGGCCCAAATCGGTCAATGAAAGGGGCAATGACGAGCGCCATGAAAAGAGATGGGCAAAAGATGACAGAAGAAAGCCAACCGATTTGTGAGTCTGTGATGTTCTCGTAGTAATAGGGGAGATAAATACTCAGTGGTGCAATAGAGTCATTGACATACATTGACGAGAAGGCGGCAAAGATTGCCGCGATAAAGATCAAACCAACCTCGCAACGAGTCGGTTCCACCCCATGGAACTCCGACTTCACCTGCTGTGGGCAATACCGTCGATCACTCCAATGTGCCGTTGCACTAATCGAGTTCCTCCTACTGCCCGAGACCCGGGCGCGGAGGTGCATCCCTTGGAGGACCATCGATGAGACACCACTGGTCAGGAAATACCGAGAGATCTTTCGTCGCTCCTGTGCCTTGCGGGTTGACCCCACCATTTTCTCAAAACTCCCTGTGTCTCTTCAAGTTGAAGAAGAAAAAGAGCGAGATGGGCTTAAGGACCTCCTTCTGTCGTTTCCTTCGGTTCCTTATCCATGATTACCGTCTCCAAGGTAAGATGTCATTCCGCGATTTTCTGAAGTATAACTCCCAGTCGAATCGTGATCTCGTCCCACTGATCAGGGTCTCACTGGATGCTATAGATGATTGGCCATTGGATGAGTTACGAAGAACGGTTGAGCTCTCCTTTCGAATATATGGACGTTGTGGTTACATTTTCCACAACGAGAGCTTGGGAATGTTGACTCGTCTATGGACGAAGATGCTCGCATCTGCACCCTTATTCATGAAGAAGTGCAAGGTGGAAACGACCGGGTCTGAAAGACGCTTCCTTCAATACATCTGTCAGAAGTCCGGTTATGCTATTCAGGACGTTATCTCATTCAAATATAAGTACACGTGTCAATATTCTCCAGTGTGGGTTCTGTTACGTGACGTCCCGAATAATAGATACGTCCTAGTCATTCGTGGAACTCAATCCAAAGGAGATATCTTATTTGATATTGATGCTTACCCATGTGAGCTTTTGACTGGAGATATATATGACCCGGAGCTGAATAGAGGTAACTCTGAGAAGTTCTTCGTACATATGGGGATACGAGCTGCAGGACAGCAAGTTTTCGATGCTCTTTGTAAGTGCGTTGATGAGTATGAAATGATCCAAGAACAACTTGAGCTAGGAGATATTGGTCTTTCCAATCCCAAGGAATACGGTCTTCTAATCACGGGCCATTCTTTAGGTGCAGCATTGGCGTGTATTGTTGGGAGTCTTCTACTTCTTCATCGTCCAAATAGATGGACTGTCAATAACCTAAAAGCCATTGGATATGGGCCTCCAGCCTTCGCTAATGACTCCTTTAGTGCTTGGACTACCCCCTGGTTGACTAACATCGTCTATGACCTCGATATCTTCGCACGTCTGAGTTATCATGCATTACTTGTACGAAGACAACGAAGAAGAACCTATCTCTCTCCCGCACGTCCGGCCGAGGAACTAAGTCTTGAAATGATGACCCCCTCCTCCCTTTTTATCCCTGGAAAGATCTACTTCATCCAAGCAGTACCTTCAAATGATCTGGTGCAACGAAAGTATTATCTTTCTAAAGCTTCTCGTCACCTCTTTTCCGAGGCTCTCATCACAGAGATTGGTGTCCTTCATCATATGGATTATCCCCTCATCATCCCACAGCTTTTCGATACTCACTGTAAAAGAACTTATGCAAACCATGCCGACGGGCCTTAGAGGCTCGGGTCGGCGCGGCATCCAGGCCACTTCCTGCCCATCAGCGCTAACCATAGTCACCACTCAACCCCGTAGCCAAATTTCACTCATCGAATCTCCCTCTTTGGTTCCAAAACTCACCACTCGTGTACTTGGCTTCCGGACCAGATACCCCCTTGGTTTGTCGAGTGTTACGTTTGCCGAACCCAGTCCCGATGGGTTATCCAGCCAAGATAGCATATCAGCGGAATCACAACCTTCAATCGTTCTTCTTGCTCGAGATTCGGTATTGGCTACTCGGATCGCGACGAAGAAGGCGGTTACCGCCGGGTCCAGTCAGGATCAGAACGAGACGAGTGACCCTACAGACACTCCGGAAGCGGGCTCTGAGAGTGCAACCGTTCCGACCCTTCCAGCTCTTCCGAAGAGGGGCGACGATACGGAACGGCGTGGAAAGATGGCAGATGGGACGATCCGCGTATACCCCAACTTTCAGATGTTCATGGTCCCGAAACGAGATGCAGCTATCTTATCTCGTTTTGGTCACCATCGGATTCCCGAACTTCGGTATTTTGAGAAGCATTTAGCACACTTGACGACGCGTCTGGCGTCAGAACCCGATCTAGGCTCTTCTAAACAACAGCGAGCAAAGCCACGGAACATCGTCGTCTTCAAGGGAGGATACCCTGATATTTGCCGTTATTTCAAGGAGAAAGAATGGCTCGTGAACCCTGACCATGAAACGAATTCGGATTATAGCATTCGTTTCAGCGTTAAAGTAGCCGACATCGATCGTTCATCCATTCTACCTTGGCAGTACACAAACCACTTCACTCATGCTTGTATCCTCACAACGAAGAGTGGACTCACAAAGCTTCTCATGGAAAGTAGCCTGGACATCGATCCGGCGTTGTTCTATCCACAATGTTACCGCGTCGTCAATATCTCTCCAGGGAGTAAGGCAGGTCAGCTTTCACTCTCGGGTAATAATGATGATACACTTGCCTTTATAGAGGGCTACTTAGACACGGAATGTTTACGAATCTGTCACCTCTGGATGACAGACCCTTCCGTATGCGCCTCTATCCAGCGTATACGAGCCGTTCCGGCAAGTGCTGAGCCTGTCACCCTTGTTGCCTCAGCAAACTTCAAATATAGCCGTGTTCAACTCCAACTGGCGTATCGGCACCTCCTCTATCGCACCGCATCCTTTCTACACTACGATATATACCCTCTCCCAAAGAAACGCTTTCTTGTTGACCCTTTGACCACCGACGAGATCCGTGTGGTCTTATCAAGGCTGCCAGCTCAATTCCCAGTTCCGAATTTCTTTGAGAGGGTTACTCCACAGGAGCTAAGTGACTCGACGGCCTCAATGACGTCACCGAAGCTCATGACGACGTCATTTTCTCCAAACTTCATCGTGAGAAGCACAAGTATGCAGGAGACAAAACATGGAAGTAGTATTACTATTGAAAGCGAAGCGAAGCCCTCGCTCCCCTCTTTTATCCCGGCATGCTACACCACATCGAAGACAATCCTGGAGGGACAAACGGCGACAAGCATGGAGTATGAAAACATGACGGACGTCGTGACTGCGTTCCTGCAACACGCCCCGCAGGGCGGTTTGAGTGCGAAGTGTCAAGGGATCTATATTGGGAAGCCAGGAGCCAAGTCACGAGGTCGAGGTATTTTCTGCTCAAGCGATATCTCACGTCTCTTGGTTCTTGATCCCTGCGGCAACGACGCCTACGACCTCCCTGACGAAACGAGTATTGACACGGCAGACCGGTACGTCGTGCAGAAATATATCGAGGCGCCGCTGCTGATTGGAGGATACAAGTTCGATATTCGCCAGTGGGTTTTTGTCGGTAGTATTAACCCCCTCATCATTTTTCAGTGGACCTCCCCCTACCTCCGCTTCTGCTCGACGCGGTATAGCACCGAGGGCTCCGACGTTGAGAACCCCTTCATGCACCTGAGTAACAACAGCGTGCAGAAGCATTACAGCGAGTTCGGGAAGGAGGACGAGATACTTAGCGACGGAAATATGTGGGGTTGGGAGAGATTTGCCCAGTTTCTTGAGGATAACGTCCCAGCCGACCAGGACCTTCACCTGCTGACAGAGCCGTCGCCCTTCGGTTATTATGTGGCCGATAAGCTCACCCTTAGGGGGCCAGTGCCTTGTACGCGGACAGGAACTCCAGAGTATTACGACCCGATTGATGAGCCACCGTATCTTCCAAGGGTCATGCGGAACGTTCCCGTCACGGCACACGCAGCAGACTATCGGCGCTCGCGGTACTTACGGAGGCATGTCTTCGAAACGCTTGGAGAGAGGCTACTATACGACATGGCCCGAATCATCATCACAACCATTCAAGCCGCGCGATTTGAGATCACGTCGGACGAGAACAACTTCGAACTATTTGGGTACGACTTCCTGATAGACGACCAGTTACAGGTGTGGCTCCTGGAGATCAATGCCTCTCCCACCCTTGAACGTAGCACGTCCATCGTCACCCCCCTAATCGACCAGATGAGTCGTGGCCTCGTCAATATCATCACCGACGCCGCTCTAGGGACAAAGCTCGTGACGGGCTCGAAAGTATTGATGCCAAAGATCAAGAACGCAAAGGCCGTCCTCAAGAATGGTCTTGATGACCTGGAGAAGTGGCAATTGATCTATCGTGAGAAGAAGAGGATGGCATCGTACTCTCCAAACCTAGTTGTTACTGGAAAGTCGAAGGAGCTCCCGACTTAGGTAGTCACGTCTCATATGTCACATTCCCATTGAAGTCCTGTCGCAAGTATTCGTTTTCGATAAGGTACTCGAGCGACTGCAGTATCAATTCCTTCTCAGGAACACCTTCAAGATCGTCGATGGCGTGGGCCACAATCGCCTCCCGAGTCATCGGGCCTCCAAGTTTGATAAGTCTGACGATGTACGCGTTAGTGAGGGCCTTATTTGTCGCGGCGTCGTGCTGGAAGAACCGTCTCTTCTCACAGGTGTTTCCTTTCTTGGCTTCGGAGATGGAGGCCACATCATCTACCATGGAGTCTTTCAGGTCGTCGAAACTAAGGTACCATTTTGTCCAATCGAGGTGGGTCGCGTTTCTCACGGAGTTCGTCTGATAGAAGCAGACAAAATCCAATTGAGCGCTCCCAAGATATTGTCGATCACCCTTTTCGCCTAGCAACAGAGGGTTCAGACGGAGGGGGTCTATGGACTCAAGGATTGAGGCTTCAGCCATCGCCTTTAATAGGTCAGGGGGTTTCGTTGAACCATCGGTGTCTTTAGGTAAGCTGAGAAGAATATCTGCGACGTCTTGTGAGCAGACGACCGTCTGGCCATGATGGGAGAGGACGTAGATGGGCGGGATGTTCGTGGCGAAGACGGAGTATTGAAGGATCGAAGAGCGTACGCGAATATTGTCCTGGATTAGCTTCAGGATTGTCTGGTGTACGTGGTCGTCGAGTGCCAGCTCCTCTTGGGCTCCCTCCTCTACCACGGTGTTATTTTTGAACAGGTTGACAAGGAGCTGTGAGAGGGGGAGGAAGTTGTCGTGGCTTGCACTAATGCGACGGTATGATTCCGCAATGTGCGAGGCGCGTGTGATGCTCCTGAGGAACTCCCGACAGACGTCGTCGTTCACGTTATCCTTCTTCAACCGGATAAGCTTCAAATAGATGGTTTGTTCCATGAGCGGGAGGATGGGGACCGTCGCGAAGCAAAGATAGCGGTGCAGGGACAATGTGACTATACGGGAAAGTAAGTTGGAGTCAAGGATGTCTATGATTAGTGGGGCACATAGATGAAGCAGAATACGGGTTACGCGACTCAATACCTCAGCGACCTCTCCAAATGTTTCGAAGGATGAGACGACTTGAGGGGGTAAGGCGCCAAATAATATGTCTGTCCAAGGGAGACTTGGATGTGTGACATCACCGCCCTTATCTGAATGAAGGATGTTATCAGGATCTGGAAGATAGGTAAAGAGCGTACAGGCAAGCACGTGTGCTAGGAGAAAGTTCCGGCTGACGTAGATCAACGGCTCAAGGGTGAGATGGAAAGGATGATGGTTCTCACCATTAGGTAAGGTTCTTCCACTTTGCGATAGCTTCTGAAGTAGGTCTGCACCGTTACTGCTCGTAATCCCAGCATCGTCAACAGCCTTACATTTCAGATAGACAAAGCATGTATATCGAACGAGGCTATCAATGAAGGCCATGACGGCTTCTGCAAGGAAGGATTGGAAGGAATCTCCATGGTTAATGGCTGCCGCCCCGCAATACTCCTTCAAGGTTATCTGGCGGCATAGAGTCGGGTTCGACCGCACATAGATACAGCCATTGATGGCATTGAAAAGGCTTTTTCTGATCGTCCCTCGAAGCATATCAGACACGTATTTGTTATTGTTCTGTAGAAAGTCCTCAATGACGTCCTGTACGTACATCAAGTTAAAGGCGAGGATGTGCATCGTAGGAATATTGGCTTGATATGCCTTGAGATCGGGTGTGAAGAGATAGGAGTTGTTCAAGAGCGTCGCTACGATGGGGCACATTCTAGGCTCGGCACAAATGATATTCAAAGCCATCTCACAAGACTTATTGATGGCCATCTCAAGAGAGGTTACATGTCTCTTTGTTGATGCCTCAAGTTCAGCCGCAAGGGTATACAGATGACCAAGAAGAGTCTTCCCAGCGATGAAGTAACCAAAGATGAGGAAGGATTGAAACTCTAGACGGTCATATAATGGCTCTATACAATCAAAGAAGGCGTCCAGGAGATTGACTCGCAAGTTGGCCAGTGTGGATTGTGCACGCATTAGAAGCATGCATTCATCGGAAGGAATGAAGATCGAGGTGTTTTCTTGGCTGGCTATAATGAAGGCCTCGTCGATGAGAGAAGGGATTTCAACACATACGGATTGGAATAGGAAAGAAAGGATCTCCGTATAGGCGTTGATGACATTAATGGTACGTAAGCATACTGCGAAGAGATGCTGACCAGACTTCGAGTGTGGGTGTTCAAGGAGAAGATCTCCTCCTTCCAATTGTGAAGCCCAAGTATACTCCTCAGTATAACAGATTCTACGAAGAACCTCGGCATGTCCTAAACCCTTACAGCAAGCCTCATTATCTAGAAGGCCAGAAACCTGGATATGTAAGCGTTGAGTTATGACGACCATGGTCTTCTCAATAAGACGTTCAACATACCTTGTTGAAAGGCACTCAAGAAAGCTAACCATACGTCGAAGAGTGGTGAGGGATGGATGCGGGTTTCCTAGAAGCTTAAGAGATATTGCAGACGTTAAAGCGGTGATGATGCTATCTGCACGTTCCTCCGTGACAATATCATTCCGTAGAACATCAAGGAAGCGCTCACGAAGAGCTCGTGTGTCTAAACGCATCTCCTCGAAAAGGCTTTCGGTTGCTGCTAACTTCAAACGGAAGTCTTCCCAAAGCGATAACAATGTCGTGAACTTGGTGGCTAGAAGGAAGGGTTCGCCATCTGGCATCGAACAACAAGAGTTAAGGGTATCCGAGATCGCTTGAGTATAAGAACAAAGACTCTTTTCAAGAAGGGCTATGGCGGAGATGTCTTCTAGCTTCAAGTCGGCCCCAGGGACGTTGATGGCGGATAGAACACGATGAGACATCGTCCCACACGACTCACTTGTGACGGATGTCCCACAATGTGAAACCCCATCAAAGCTGAAACGATTGGGCGGGTCAACGTACAACTCGACGGTAAAATTCGTGAAAATGCCTAATAAAGCACTACGAAATGTGTTTTGAAGCTCGACCGATGCAAACTCATTGGATGATGCCGACGACGACTTCAAGCCGCGTAGGACGCTCTCGGCCTCGAAGCTGAAGACCTTATACGGCTTGGGAGAGGTGAACAGCATCGTATTGCAGGGTGGGAGACTAGGAAGCCGCTTTTGCATGTAAACAATAGTTAGTTTACTTCTGATTCAGTTTTACATGGTCGAAAACACACTTCAAATGACTCGGAAACACAATCGTATAAGCATCCATAAGAGGACGAGACCGAGGACGATGAGGACAAACTTATGATATCGTCGTGCATACTTGTAAGCCCGTGACACATATTGGTTTGCTGTAGAAGCGTATTCCTCCGTCTCTGCGAAGAGACTATCGATCGTCTCGAGCCTTTGGCCATCCGCATGAAGCATCCCAATCGCCTTCCGATAAAGATGCCCAAGTTCTTCCAAGGTCTGTGTAATATGACCAGTTTGCATCTGTGTAGCCGGTTCCTTGAGCTGTAGAACGAGAGTGGCATCCTGCTCCTCAACGTCGATCCGGACCGCACTCCGTACGGTTTCCGCCTGTCTAGTCACCAGTAAGCTTTCTGCTTGTTGTAGTTGTTGCTCCAGATAATGGCCAATGTTCCCATAATACCGCCGGGCATCTCCTGTCAATGTCCGCCAGGGTGCTGCCTGGAGTATCAGCCGCACCTGTTCCAATTGTGGTCGGAGTTGTGGTATCAAAAGGTTCTTACGAGTTGTTGTCCGCAGTGATGCCCGAGCCGCCCTGAGGCTGGCACGTGCCATGAGTAGGTCAGACGTCAGCTGGGTGACGGGGGTACTGACACCAGGCGTTACACCAAGCAACGACCAGAGTGTTGACTGACCCATCGTAGACAAAAAAATGGGCGACGATATACCAGAAAAGCGTCGCATCCCGCCTAATCGTCGAGCAGACGTCCTGCAGGATATGCGACATTTGGAGCTTCGCAAGCGGGTGGCTTTGGATCGGGAGCGAGCCTTCAAAGCCGCAGCAGTCACCCTTCCGCCAGAGACCTTGCTCGCGGATGGACTTGAGCACACCCGGACAAACATAGGTCTGCTCAGTGAGTGCCTCGACACTCTCCTTGCCGCCGGGATGTGTGCGGAGAGTGACCGGAACTTGTGCACGAGAATACAGGCCGGTGCCTATGAGGGCCAGCTCCTGGCGATTATTGAGAAGGTTTTATGCTCTCTTTCACTGACTGAGGGATCATGCGACGATGCGGAGCAGTTACTACGCCTTCTAGTTGAGACTCTGGTGGCCCTTGATTCGCTGGTCGAGATCCCTCTTACTGGGGTCACAATCTCGTTGTTAGAGAAGATACGCTGTATCTGTGACTTTATCTCGACAAATAGTGTCGCGGCTGCATACTTGAGCACATCTAGAGAAGATCTGACGGCGAGTCAGCGGACTGGGTATCGGGATCGTATCAATGAGCTCTTTCTCACTGGGTATAATCGCTGCCTTCTGATCGCAAACCATGCCGTCTGCGACAAGATCGATAGCCAGGAGCTGCTTGAGCAGGCAGTTCTATTCATCCCTTCGGTAATAGCGGTCCTGGAGGCCGCGAAAAAGAAGACCACCTTCCCGGAGACTCGCTGCTTTCGGTTCTGTTGGAACATCGCAAGGCATTACAAGCAGGAGAACGTAGTGGAGGACGACCCAGTGTACCAGCGCTTTGTCTCGATCTACCCGGTGATTCAGGACTGTTTCGTCTTCTTCTTTGCGTTATTACGAGATCATTTCATGCAGGTGAGTGGGGATGAGGCCGTCCTCCTGGACCTGTACCAACAACTCGAAGATGTTGGCTGGTGCATCTCCGTCTTCTGCGACGCGGAGAATGAGGATGCACGGCGGTATCGCTGCCGTGAGGCGTATATGAATAAGGACCTGATGTCCATCATTACTCACGATATTTTCCTACTTGGAGGTCCACAAACGATTGCAGTCCTACGACCAACCCTTCTGATCCTCGGGAGCGTGTTGAACGCCCTGGCCCTCGACGAGACGGGTGGTCTTCTTGATACTGTGCTTGGAGCGCTTCTCCAGGCTCTTCATAACCTAGCGGGTGAGCTGCGGCAAGGAAGCGCGGCTCCAATCGTCTCGACCATCTTTTGGGTGCTCTCCAACCTGGCCGTCGACTTCCCAGGGGTCTTCAAGGATAGCGGGGTTACAGCTTACATCATTGCTAGCCTTGACTCGACCATCAAAAGCATCCGGCAGAATGCACACAACGCTCTGAAGAACATCCTCGCCTTCAGCACCGTAGATGAACGCGCGTTCTTCCTGGAGATTTATCGGGATCACCTTTGGTCGGCAAGCATCTCCTGTCTCGATACACGTTCTCTATCGCATGAACAAAGGACAAAGCTTGTTGCATCGGCATGCCTTCTCTTACAAGTGCTTGTGGAAGATACCCCCGGACACTTTGAGCCACTTTATCAGGAGCTATTGGCGCGAATCGAGGATATCCAGGCAAATGAATCCCTCGGGGAGGAGGCTGAGAACGCGATCCAGAGCTTATTGTTCCAAATAGGATGAGGTGGATCGATTCACTTCAATGGAGCGTCGAGACTGCCCGAGTGATCTTCCCATCGCCCCATGTGCCGTCCTTGAGAAACTGAGTGAAGTGCTGGTTGATCCCCTGGTTCCCGAAGCCAACGGGGTATCCATGAAGGGTATCGCAGAAGTCGTGAGTATACGTCGACTTCCAGCGACTCGACGCGCAGAGGTTCCCGTCGGCGATGCATTTGCGATCCAGATCGATCGTTGACTCATTCTGCTTCATCACCTTCGTATCGTTCCGAGCTCCAGCGACAGTGTGAGGCTTAGTTCCGGAAGGGCACCGCATGCTACCGCAGCGGGTCCCAAAGCGAAGAGAAGGAAGGCCGCCGCTCGGCCCGTTCATGGGCTGGTATGCGGCCTCATAGGTCGTCGTATTCTTCCCGATGCGGCGTTGTGTGTGCGTAAGGGTGCTGAGGCTAGGGCAGCGGAGCGCGTCGTAGAACCGCTGGTACGCGTCGTCGCGTGGATACGGCCTATAATCGTCAGTGTACGTCGAGAGCGGCGTACGGTAGAAGCAGTTTGTCGGGCGGCATGTGGCGCGCAAGTCGTCGCCCTCCTGTGTCGCGCCCGGTGTCCCGACGGTCTGAGGGCGGACGTAGACGTCGCCGTTCTTGCGGATCACGTCCATTGTCCCCGTGAGGTGGTCCTTCGTGCGTCCTTGCTCGATGCGATACGTGCTCATTTTTTTAATTGGATGCACTGAGTGATGCGCGCAATAATAGCGAGTACTTTATTGGGCGGAACGAAATGGATGAAAGGCTTCGGCTCGCGTTGGGAGTGATCCTGCCGCAGGAGGAGCACTTTCTCGACTATCTGGCCGTGACGGCGCGCTCTCCCGACGGGGTCGACGACGATGAGACAGAAGCTGCGATCCAGACCCAAGCGGCATCGGCCGTCGCACAGGCGAAACGTGCCTTCAAGAAGCTTGACCTACCCTTCTACCCTCCTCCGGACTACACGGCCGAGATGTATCGCTCGGAAACGACGATGCAGAGGCTTGCATCACGAGATCGGGCCACTGCTGAGGCACTGAAGGTGAAGGAACAACGGCGTGCTCTTAAGATGCAAGTCAGGCTCAAGAAGCAACTCAAGCATGATAGGTCATCCACCCGCATCAAATCTGAACGGATACAGCGCGAATTCCTAAAGAAGTGGAGGGAGGAACGTACACAGCTTCGGAAGCAAGGGGTCGGGGAGGAGGAGCTTCCTACCCTTGAGCAGGCAGAGGCCAAGTTCGTTCGGATGCGGCGTGCGATTAGGCGCTCAAAGAATATCAAGTATAGTGGAAGAAAGGATTATGGGAAACCGCGAAGGCTTCTGAAGAAGAATGACACTAAAGGGCTGAACGACGACCCATACATCAACCCTCAGTTTGGGAACTCCCGACGCTTCAGTTCCGGCTCCAGGCCTTTCAGTGGAACCAAGAAGAAGTGAAAGAAAATGCCGTTATACTCGAACTCGACACAGCGACGCTTTTGGCTATTTGAGTCACCAGAGAAGCTCGCAGAATACCGTCTAGCACACCTCACGGCCTCCCACACGTACAGCAGCGAGGTGGTCTACCATACAACCATCTCACAAGGGATATCACAGAACCCCATCTTTATCCTCTTCCTCATTTCCAACCAGATCGTCAATCCGTACCAATCAGTTTGCCTTGCCCTCGATAATTACCATGGCAGGCGTGAGGCGCGCAAGCGCTTCCACTTGAGTAGACGGACAAACGAAATACTAAGCGTCGCTATGATCGCTCGACAATTTATCGAGGCGGCCGTTAGCAAGCACAACGCAGGCCAGAACCGAATTCAGGGACGGTATGACCGGGCACGCTCCTGGTTCCACGAGTACACAATCGATTGCATCAAGGAGAGCTTCTACAACGCACACACCTGGGCCGCCGATGTTCTAGCGCGGCGGATCACGTGCTTCCTGAACCCAACAATAGTCCACCCGCTCTCCGCAGCATTCCTTAGCCTGCTGATCTCCTTCAAAATAAGCCCCACAGATGTTCTTCAACGGCCAAAGGCCTATTATGGAGACTTCCTTTATCAGTCCCATGGACTCATAGACCCACAAGAGACGGCCGAAACAAATGCCTTCCTCCTCGAACTCAAGAACTGCTGCCGCTCCCACGAGCCTTACATCCTGCAGAATCTTCGCTTCTCTGTCTACTGTACCTTAGCCGAGGACTTCATTTCCGAAGAACTTCTTGCACAACTTCAAACAAAACTGAAAGTCCCACACTTCGATGCCATCCACCTCGATGCCATCCGTCGCGAGGTCGCTTTCTTTTCCGCCATTACCCGGGTAACAGACGCATATCTCTTATATGACCCCGACGCAATTGCCGTTTTCTTGCTCATCGAGGCTGGGTTGATGTATCTCCATGAAGGCAAAAAGGATCACACTGACACCAAGGCCCTTTCACGGCGAGCCTTGTACGATAGTCTTGGACGCCTAGCAAAGAGCATGAACGGAATCCGAGTAACGCTCTTCTATTTTATCGATGGAAGCGTCCCTAACACTCCGGATAGTCTGCGGCGACAAGCACAAGCTGCCGCAGACGTAGTGATGCCCCTAGAGTCGATAATCTTCCTGGCGGAGAAGTATGAGGAGTTCTGTAAGGAGGTCTTCGACTTCTCCGTCCTTAGCGAGGTACGCAGGGCGCGGCCCATCTGATCAATCAGACCGGCTTGCGCTTCAAGATGGGCGGAAGAGGAGCCCGGATAACCTTGTCGATAGGGACAGCGCATGGCTCCGCCTTGCAAGGCGTCACGGAGCGGCTATTGCTGCGAAAGAAAATCGCTTGCTCGGCGAACCGATGGATGTCGCCTGCAATGTCAAAGTCAAGGAAGCCAGCTTCGGATGGTTCAGCACTCGATGAGGCTAGACGAGCGAAGGATGTGTCATGGGGACCTTGCCCTTGCCGTACTGGAGTGAACAGCAGCTTTGTGCATTGTCCAGGGTTCTCTGCATTCTGAAGAAAAACGACTTTCGGGGTTCCAGTCAAGAGGTTCTTTTGTATGGCGGGAGATTGAACTTGAGCGCGATCAAGGACTCTTCGACGTGAATCCTTCAATCCATGCTCCTGATGCGGTGTAAAGCGATAAGGTATGAGCGGAGACATCATGATGGTATCGAATGAGCTAGGAGGGAAGTCGTCATTGCAGCAAAAGATGAGAGGGTCATCTCCAGCGCCACCATTGAGGTCATCAATCTGAACAACTTGATATGTGTCAGGATCCTCACCGGCGCGAGGCTCGAGACGCTCTACAGCATGACGGTTACGGGAGACAACCCGAAGGAGTTGGCGGTTCTGGAATACCCGCTTCTTGATAGCTAGCTCGGTAGGGATATGGGGGTTCTTTTTCTCTTTTGGGACGAACCATCTCGTTGGAGTGAAGGTTGATAATGAATAGGGCTTACCATGGGGCGTCCCCATCACGTTGGGAGGCTCCGTGGCGGGCTCATAGTATAGTATACGGTTGTAGCAGCCATCAAGATCAAGAAGCCGGACAAGCTCGGTGATATCTGCCTGATTGTCCGTCGCCTCTTCCGAGGTCACGGCTGGCTCCGATGTCTCATCCGAATGCTCATGAGATAGTAAGATATAGTGCTGAAGCAGATCCGGGTCACCGTAAACGGTAGCCTCACCGGCCGTAGGATTGTCGTCTGTTGGGACGTACATACTATCTGCGATTGGCTGGAAGTCGAAGTCTCGCACTCGAAGAAGGGAGCGATGGGAGAGACCCGATTGACGCTCTTGAGAGGCCGAGATATCGATGTTTCTTACGGCGACCTGAACGGCAGTCACCTGCGGCCCGTAGGGAGCTAGACCGCCGTCGTAGGGCGCAAGCTCCATGCCCTCGCCCTCCTGGCGCTCCATGGAGGCCCCCTCCCAACGCGCAATGAGATCCCGATTGAGAGCAAGAAGCTCGCCCCTCAATGTAGTATTCATTTAATTTCACCCAGCTGTGAGAGCTCTGCAAGCACGTCTTGTAAGTCTGCCTTCAGCTGCTCGTCTCGATCGAGCTCTAGCCCAGAGAGGAACTCCATGAGCTTGTCGCGGTTCCGCCTGAGGATCTTCAGGATCCCCTCGGGCTTCTGTGGGTTAGCGACGAAGATCTTGAAGACGTTGAAGGCCGCGATGCGCATCTGGTGCCCGTTATCCTTCATTAGGCACATAACCAGCTTCAGATTGTCCTGGGACCCGACATACTGTATCATTACGTTATAATACTCTCGGGAGAAGAGTAGCTGCCCAAGAAGTGTGAGGGAGAACAACCGTGTCGAGTAGTTCTTCGAGTTCAAGAGTGTTTCGTACCACCTGATGAAGTCTGGGTTGCGCTGGATGTACTCGGACCCATGGTTCCTGTACCTAGTAAAGAGTTCCTTGACAACGGTTGATGCATCTGATGAGACATCGAAGTTGGTGTCATCCATGGCATGGAATAGACGTGAGAACTGTTCCTCGTGACACTTCTCCAGTATCAGAAGTGCCACATCCTCTTGCCGAAGGAATTCCTTCAGTATTTGAGTCGCACTCTGAGTGTATGAGTGTGGTGGAACATATGACCTCAAAAGGGTGTCAAGGATCTCCGGGTTGCGATCAAGGCAGGTCCGAAGAGGAGAGGGGCCCAATTCCGGCAGAGGCGGGCCAGAAAGGGGACCACGTGAATGTAAGATGAGGATAAGAAGGGAGACTAGCATCTTCCGCGCCTCGAATTTCAAGATCGACAGGGTTGGAAGGATGATAAGGTCTAGGAGTGCTCTTCCGTCATAAAGCTTCGGGGCCAGGGGCGCGGCGAGCTCGTTCGAGTTCGGACCGGATAAGGCCTCTTTAAGAGTGGCGATATGTGCACTAAGATGGTTGAAGTCCGACTCGTTGTGCTTCTGCTCGCCGAGGATGCGGCGCGCGAGGGCCAGAATCTTGTCGAAGGTCTCACATAGCTTGTTCTTTGGTGCCATTTTGTCGTTTTCCGCTTTACTCAACATCTGAATAATCTTCATCCTCATCAAAGGAGCGGACAAGCCCGTACTTCCCGGCGACGGCGTTGCCCATCATCTCGGCTAGCTGATGACACAAGGCGCTTGGACCGACGCTGGTAAGGAGCCGTGTGAGGTCATCATCTGTGAGGCCAATGACCTCCATGGCCATTCGGCAATGTTGTGGAAGGTTTTCCTCCTCAAGGATACGCAAGGGAGGAAGTCCACATTGTTCCTCGACAAGTCTATGTGCTTTAAGTGTCTTCTCATAAAGTTCTCGACCTTCTGGAGAAAGGAAGGAGTAATGGGCGTTATCGACGGTCTCAGTGTTGAAGGATAAGCAGTTGGGGTTTGTGCAACGCGTTGGGAGCTGATGGAACCGTTCCGGAAAGACCTGCTGGCAATCGTTGCAAATGTAGTTACAATACATGTGCATGAACTCGTATGGGACTGGGGTAGTCTCGTAAAGGTCACCAAACATCTTCCAGCGGACGTACATGTCTCTAGGGTAAAGGATGGTCTTCCGACAAATTGGGCACTTGATGGTAAAAATATTCGTGTCTAACATCTGGTCATAGCAATGGGCATGAATGGAATGCCGCCCACACGTCATTGTGAAGAAGACGTCCGAACTCTCGAAGAAGGGGGCAAAACAGATGCAACACACGTCGTTGGGGTTTGTACAAATGTGTGTCGTGGCGCAGGACTCGGAAATGCATTGGTTGCACTTCTCGCAATGGATGATATCGCTATCGAGTCCGATCCTACACATCTTACAACGATGACAATGGTAATTCGGCTTGACTTGACGCCCAACATCACAAAAGATATGGCAGATGTCGCAATAATAACGCGCAAACTTGATACCACACTCAGCACAACGCTTTTGGGCTGGGCCCACGTGCCCACACATCCTACAACGCACGGTATCGACAGAATACTTATCGAAGCGGTGAGTCTCATATTTATCGTGGCAGAACCGGCACCCATAGAACCTCTTACATTCGGGGCATTGGAGCTCGCACTTACTAATGTAGTGGGGACAGCCGATCATGTTTGTTGCATCAAACCTTGCATTAAGAATCTGTTGTTTTGGTAATAGAGTCCAGCCAAGAATAGGCTCATACTTATTCCGCATCGCCGGGTCAAGACGTTCCTTCGCACTCTTCTCCGTAAGGATGTTCTCCGCCTCTGTCACAACGCGTTGGAAGGCGTCATTCAATTGATAGTAGGTCCAATCGGGATGAGCCGCGACGTATTCTTCATAGAACGCTCGGGGACAAATGATGAGCCCATGTTTGATTAGCTGCTCCTTCGCATATGAGTGGTGATCCTCATTGATCACTTGATATGGGACGGTCCGAATCACCTCCTCCTGGTCGTCGGGGCCCAGTAGGTACAAGGTCATCGTCAGTACTGTGTTGGTGTGCCTCGTGGGGTCCTCCGCATACGTGCGGAACGCCTCCTCACCAATAATGTCCGACATTTTATTCAATCACGAGGATCAGCTGAGAACTTCTTCCGAGAACTCGGTCACATCCGTCCAGAACGCGTTGAGGAACGTCAACCCGATCCCCATGGCGTCGATCTGCCGGATACAGCTTCGGATCTCTTGCACCTTATCATCTGTCAAATGGCCGCCTGATGACGTAATACTGAAGCCCTCCTGTAGCTCGCAACAGATCCACGATATCCACGGATCCGGCGACTCTGGTGCGAGGAGCGTTGAGATGCTAGACGAGAGACGGCTCTCTGCAACGTTCCCCATCGCAAGCTGACTGATCGAGAAGAGGGCCCACGCCTCCCCCAGATGCGGGCAGGCTTGCAATAGGTTTTTGACGGCCGACGATGCAAGGATCAAGGCTCGTCCTATATCTTTCTGCACCTTCTCAGGGGTTAACGTCCGAGCACCAAGCGTGGCGTTTGCTAATGCAGCCATTGTGTTTGTGAAGCCAGACTCCCCGGTCGAGCCTGCAGGGACGCCCTCGAGTCTATCGTGGGTATCTCTAGTTGCAAGGTCTGTTGTTCCGTCAGATCCAACCCGAATGATGGGCTCTGCGTCACCGATCTGGTCTTTGACTTGTCGTTTAAGAGTTCGGAAATTACCTACTGAGAGGTGCGATTCAATGGCATCTGCTTTTTGGGCCATAAGCCGTTTTGCTTTATATTGCTCTCGGAGGTAGTTAATATGCGCCGAGGTCGACACGGATGAGGTCTCGAACGCTAGGGGACCATCTAGGTAATTAGCTTCGGGAAGCTGAAGCAAGGTCTCAAGATTACCTTCTATAGTATGTGATTCGGAGTCTCGTTTCGGAGTATTCGCCCCCGTGAAGATCAGGTCAATATGTGGGTGATCTTCGGAGGGTTGGGTCTCCAATTGGACTGGAGGACGGTATGTGGAGCGAATGACGTCGATCACCCGGATTGAGGCCAGAAGGATAAGAGTGAGAATATAAAGGAACTCGGCGGGAAGATAGGATTCGTATATGCTTGTGCTTCCACGGAAGAAGTCGTCCCGAACCTGACGTGAATGGCTTGCGAGCTGATACGCCTGGATCGCGATGCGCGCAATCTCCCCGAAGACGGTTCGCATCGAGAACGCAACCAAGTGGGAGCTCCCCTTCTTGTCTACAATCTGCGAGAGCAAGGAGTAATTGAGATTGGTTAAGGCTCGAGCACGATAAAACAGAAAGGCTGGGCTTGTCTTTGCACGACCCACTAAAGCACTCCCAAGGGATCCCTTCATAATGTTCTCCGAGTACTCAATGAGGACGGAAATCTTCTTCTCGATGAACAGCTTGCGCATATTGGCGATGACAATTCGAAGCTGCTGATGATTAAAGAAGGCTGAAGTCTGCTGATTCGGATCCATGCCCAATATCTCCTTTGAAAGCTTCTCGCAATGGGTCAACGTATACCCCGCCATAAGAGTCTCACCACGCAACGTCAGCCACTCCGCAAGAGAAATGAAGGCACATAGCCGAAGAATCTGCTTGGTGACTGGATCTCCCGTGCTCTGGAACCTATCATTCTCGGGGAGGGAGACATCAAGCAACATCTCCATATAATCCTTTGTTGTCGCGTAGCGGGCGACGTTCGGAGAGAAGATTGAACCCTCGAGATACGAGTCTCGAAGATAGGCTTGGATCGCATGGAGATGATTAAGGGAAACGTGCTGGGTATATTGAGACTTACTGCGCTTCAATTGCTTGAAGTTTCTTAGGTCGAGGAGCGAGAGCCGTGCGATATGGCTCCCGCTCGTGTGGTTGCGGCTTTCTGAGGGCCCCGATGGGCCTGTAAGATCGGAATCCACGGAGACCGTGATATCGCTCGATGTTCCACTAGCCAGATCACTAATTTGATCGGCTTCGTCTAGCTTATCGTTCCGTTCATCAGATTCCGGACGAGCGTTCCCGTGTGAGCGTGCGGTGTTGACCTGCCGCATCTTATAGGCCTCGTGCTTCTTGATTATGAAATGCTCACAGGCATTCTTGATCCCTCTGACGATCGTCCCAGCATCCATGAGGCGCATCGACCACGCAATGTATATGTACGCACCCATACACCAAAACGGTGGGTAAGTGAAGGAGCCATCGCCGAGGACGTTATGCATCGGAATCTCCGAAATCTCTCGCTCTTGTTCCTGTGTCAGTGGCTTCGGCCCGATGTTAAATGCATTGCCAGTTAGGCGCTTCACAGGCCCGCCCACCGCCTCAGAGGTGTCACGAGTCCTTGTAAAGACACTACCAGCCACGCTTCCGACGACCGAGGCTGCGCAGCTCTCAATCTCCAGCTGGCTCTTCTGCTTATTTAGCTTGCTAGTGGCCGTCGAAAGCTCGCCCTCCAAGAGGTCGTTGAACTGCCGCAAGTAATGATTGTGTTGGGGTTTGATCCTCAAGTTCTCCAGGATCGAGGCGATGTCGGACTTGTTGAAGACGCCCTGGTTGAGGCGCTGAAGAATGGCCTGTTGAGTATCGTTCTTCGCCCACTCGTGTTGTGAGTCGTTGTTCATGACGGCTGTCTGGCCAACAAGATAGCACATGAAGTTCTCGTACATCAATAAGGCGTGTGTGAAGAGGAGCTCCGAGTAGTCCCGTCCATAAGGGATGACGATGCTGTCCATACTATTCGACTTCTTGGAATGCGAGCCGCCAGTCGAGTTCTTGAAGACAGTCTGCATAATGGCGAGCGTTAACAGATAAGCGTCAGTCCCAATGAGGTCTGTCGCGTCTTGATCGATGAGAGAGCACACAACCCCTGCGGGCCCGCGCATGTATTGAGCGATCCGGTCGAAGTCCGTTGAGGCCTCGATGTGATGCGGGGCACCAATCTTTAGGCCTGAGATGATGAGGGTTGACGACATGATCCGTATATACCGGGATTCAACGAGTCGCGAGAGCTGAATGATGTTCTCCGGGAGGAAGATGTCAATCTTCCGATCATTAGTGAGCAGTTGAGCGTGCCGAGCAAGGGCTGAGGCAGCCAATTGAAAGCCATGCTCCAAGGTCGTCTCCATTCCAAGGAGTGTAAGGAACTTCGCCCGGAAGAGATACCTCCGAATATCCTGAAGCGCGACGTGTCGTGGCAGGAGGAGCGTCTCCATCCCATTCGGATCGAAGTCCAATTCCTCATCCTCGTCATCCTTGTCAATGCGGTGCGCCAGCTTCTTATTTCGATACACTTGCCGGCTATCTTGTTGCCCGTTATCACGCTGCTCGACAATGTTAAGAAGAAGGAACTCAAGCATGTCCGACAAATCATTGAAACCCTTATGCGCCAACGTCTCTAGGTGTGAAAGGATCTTACGACTGATAAGCTCGACAAAGCCTTCGTTCTGGAGAAGAAGCTTGAAATCTCTAAAGGAGTATTCAGTGCGGATCTCGGTTCGCTCCTCGTTGATCACCTGGGAGATTTGTGGGAGGACCTTGGGGGTAACAAGAGCGTTCTGTATAATGAGTTGCCCTTGGAGGCCTCGCAACGAAAGCTGGCGCCCCGCGGTCATGATCGCCTTCATCTTCTGGTTCTCCTCGGGAATGGAAGAGTATTCAACGGCTCCAGCCTCAGCATCCGTCACATCCGCCTTAAGTCCCTTGGCGAGCTGCTTATAGCGAGCGATTATATCCTGGCGCCAGTCCTTAATGACACCCGTGATCATCATCATTGTCTTCTGCTTTTCTCGACTTGCCGATCCATAGTCGAAGTACGCGAGCGGATGAATGGTACGAGCATGCTCGCCATCAGTTCCTGGCTCCTCGGACCCCAATACAAAAGATGTCTGGCTTCGAGATATGATCTCGAGGTTGGCTAGACGTAAACTCGAGGGCCATGAAGAATCTGTTCCACGATCACCAACTGTAACCTCTCTCGACCCATCCGAACATACTGCAGCGGATGCATACGCAAGAAGTGGGAATCGGAAAGTGAGCGTCCCTCCAAGTGAAGGCATCACAAGATTGGCCCGAAGGGTCGAATTGAAGGATGCAGGCATGACGAGAAGCTGCTGCAGCTGTCGTAGAAAGCTGATCGTCTCCCCTAGCTCCGCAGAATGACCGCAATACTTCTCAATGAGCTCCGAGACATACCTTGAGTTCAAGCCTGGACACGGCACGACGCAAGGAATCGGAGGTACGTCCTTCCCCTGTGATTCTAGGCGTCCTGCTACAGAACGAGAGATCATCTCAAGAATTACATAGGCGCCGCAAAGAACGTTCCCAAGAATGTAGTTTGCCGCACCGGACTCATACCGGGCGGCCTTCGCAACAAAGTCCAACAAAACTGGATCCCCCATCCCTTGGCCTTTCACCTGTGCCGGTTGTTTTCCCGCAGTCCCCTGGGTCGTCGTCCCCTGGCGGCCGGCTTTCCCACGGAGTTGTACTTGTTCATGAGCAGCAGATGCAGGTCGTGAGCGAGTTTGGTCCTCACTTACAGGTGATTGTAAACTATTGTCCTGTTCGTCCTCAACAACAGACACATCTTGCGAAGGTGCTTGCTCCAGCCCGCGCCAAGTACTGACAACTGAAGGAAAGAAGCTCTGGAAGATAAGAGGGTCAAAAGGGAGGAACGAGCCGAGTGCATCGCAACTCGCGAACTGGCAAAGAGGATTCAGAAGGGCGCGGATATCGATCTGGGTGAAACAGTAATACGCTAGCGGCTCAAGAAATACCGGCTGAGCCTGCTGAAGTGTGGGGCAGAGCTGTGGCAATCGACTATAAATTTGATCCGGACTTTGGGTATAGAAAAGAGTGGAACGATTGACCCCGAAGAATTTTATTCCCGATGAGCAAAAGGCTGAAAGACCTTGTGCATTCCCACTAAAGGCCGAGTGGGCACTTGCGATGGGGGCCATCGGGGCGACAGGAGGCTTTTTCTCCAATGGTAGAAGCTGTTCGGCCAGAATGTACCGTTGTTGAAGGCTGAAGCGTGGTCGTAAGAGGACGGATAATAAGAATTCCCCGTTCCCCATTTCGACGAAGCACCTTCGAATAAGACTCTGAGTTACGCTGTTAATGACGATGAAGAACGTGCTACACTTCACGAGATAGCGGGACTGAAGGAGGAAGGGTTCAAAAAGCTCCGAAGGAAATCTAACCGCAGGAAGTGATGGGGCTGAGGTTCCCGAAGAGGTATTGCCTATTTGTAGTTGAGTAGTTGAACCTCTACGCCGAGGTTCTCCTGAGCTTGTACCACTTGGTTCCCCGGGCGCAGACATGCGGTGTTTAAGGGTGTTTTGATAGACATTGAGAATAGTCTCAACATACGTTGCGTGGTCCTCAAGAGACTCTGCAAAGTAGTCGGTTGTGAACTCAGGAAACTTCAATTGGGTATCCGACGCTGGAGCGGCGGCGAGGTTACGCGACATAGCTATTTCCGCCAGGTTCTCATTAATACGGAAGAGGCCTCCTGTGCTTTGAGTATCATTAACCGTTGTGTTATGACCCGATACGGAGTATCTACTTCCAAGCTCGGTTCGCCCTGTCGATACCCCACTAGGGAAGACGCCGGAACCACGGGAGCGAGGCTCCGAAGATTCCTTAACCAGACTCTGTGGGACTATGCTCGCAATGCATGCTCTAAACTGGGACATGACCTGATCGGCTGTGAGCTCTGTCGCATCCTTCTTTGTCGTTGGGGGTGCAGGCTGAGCATCAAAGTATGCTCCCGAATAACTGAAGTAGATTGCCGATGTGATGGCTCCTTCAGAAGAAGCTTCGACCGGAAGCGCGAGGTCCATGTTCCAGCAGGTCCCAGGGAGCCGGAACCGCTCCCCAAAGTCTGCAGAGTTCAGTTCAATCGACCCCACAATGAATGACTTGAGATCACTCTCATGTTTCTGCACCGTATACCGCTGGATGAAGTCTGCCACGATAAGCTCAAGCTCAAGACAGAACTCAACAATGAGTCCAGTGGCCGGAACGACGAACTGCTCGGCCAAGGGCCCGAGGTGCGATGGGATGATGTGGAATTGTCCGACATGAGAGCCCTTTATAGGTTTTCCAACCGAAAGGGCGTTAAGAATCTGATCAGTTACGTCCAAGCGGGCACTAGCAACAGGAATCACCACAAATTCCGAATCCTCGGGTTGAGCTCCCTTGCTTGGAGCCGCCTTCTTCGGCGCTGAAAAGGGAGTCTGAGAGGCGGGAAGAACGGCTAAGAGATCAAGGGCCACATAGCTATTGACAAGTCGTGTGCAGATAGTATCGATGGTGGCTGGATGTGCACTGAGCCAGAATCGTGGTGCCTCTACTGGATTATATAGGGAAAGAGAGGCTAAAATCTGCTCGGGTTCCAAAGTCAGATGAAGGGTGGTCCCCTCGCTCAAAGATAGGCAGGTGGTATCTGGGAGTGGGACTTCACCAGGTCCAAGGGAGACTGGTTTCAGATTTGCAACACTCAGATCTTCAGGTAGGAGCGCTCCATCACACCCACAGATGTGTGCCGTAACGAAATAGCATGGGAGCCCGCCCGAGCGCAACGTGGGAAGCTCCGAAATCGCTCGTAGCGAAAATGTCGCCTCCATCTTTTTTGGAGGAGGGTATTCACTTGTGTCTAAGGCCTACTCTTCGGCGGCGATGTAGATGGTGTTCGCGTCGGGGCGACTTAGGATATCCTTCTCGAGGAGAGAGTTCACGAGAGTGCAGACTTCCTCGCTACGTCCCTCGATCGGGGATGGTGGATGGAGAATTAGGTCCGTCTGACTTTCGAATGGATAGCGGAATGTGCAGAGCTCGTAGGCGATGACTCCAAGTGACCATATGTCTACGCGTGCGTCATAGGGTCTGCAGACCACAATCTCGGGCGCGCGCTCCAAAGCTGCGCAAGGAGATGGAAGGGTTGGCCATTCATCATCGAGCGAGACGCAGTAAGAAAGGCCAGAGAGGACGCAACGCCCGTCCTTGTTTAATAGGATGTTCTTCGTCTGAACGTTACGATGAATGATACCTTTGCTATGGAGCGTCATCAATGCTCCAGACACATCTCTAATGATCATCTGCACCTCCTTATCCGAGAAGGACTCCTTTGCGGCCCTCCTTTTATGGATCTCTTGCTTTAGTGTGTTTTGATAGTATGGCATGACGAAGAAGATGGTATAGCCCGGCTTATCGTCAATGATCTCTAAATACTCAATGATCTCCTTCGTCTGGAGCTCGGGAAGGAGGCGCTTCTGAATGTCTATGGCCTTGATGAGCTCGGGACGAATCCCCGAGTAATGGAGCTTCTTAATCACGAAGTCCTTACCCGCCATGCTACTGACGCAGAAAGTAGTGGAGACATGGCTTCTAGACAGAATCTTACGGATGATGAAACGGGCATCGAGTGACGGATAACCGATCGTTTCGCCCGTGTTTCGCGAAGGTATAGTGAAGGGAGACGGCTGAGACGAGGGAGAGGCAGTCGGGCTTGGTACGGGAGTGATCTGAAGAAGACGAAGACATTTGGCATAGCGCGCACGTACCGCGAGATCCGTCTGGACCGCTAGCTCAAGCTCCGCTATATCGGCCGCGGTCTCTCCTGCTCTATTCTCGCACTTTGACTCGTCCAATAGATACTTTGCACACCCGAAGTACCCGCCCTTCACAGCGTGCATCAAGGCCGTCCAGCCGTTTTCGTCTCGCCCATACAAGAGGTTGATGTGTGCCCGAACGGCGTCGGCATCTCCACGCCGTGCGGCATCAATCAGTGCGTTCTCGGACATTTTTTAGACTCGTAGAAGGTTGATGATAACCGATATCGCGAGGTAGACGACGAGCCAGACAGTGACGATGCCCTCGTTGAGCTCGTCGAGGTCATAGATGATGCAGGTGCTATATAGGAAGTAGAGGGCGCTTCCATAGATGAGGCTCACGAGAATGTTCACCACACACGAATAGATGACGTACAGGAGGGGGAGATACAAGTAGACTTGGCATCGCTTCTCATCACGGGGGACACGGATCGCGAAGACGAACCCGACAATAAAGAAGAGAGGCGTCCCGATCGCGAACGAGATGACAATGCACCGGACGAGCGTCTCTCTGTAGGTTACGGTGGACTGGAAGAGATCGGTCATCGACGCCTTTGATCAGGTGTTGAATTTCTTTCATGTCTATCCCGTATGATCCTCATAACTAGGGTTCCAGATGGCTTGTGTGCGCAGTGAATACTCTTGGACCCCCTCTTTGGACTCTCCTCCACTCACAAGCGTTAAGCGCTATTGTCGGTACGATTCACTCTTATCACTCTTATAAGCGGTGCATCATGTGACCTGTACACGGTGTTCACAAATGCGAGCAGTTAGAAAGGCTTGTTGAGAAGCCGTCTTATGCACGTTGGGGCTCGTAATGTCTTACTCCGATGCTACCTTATTCCTGATTAACTATGGTATCAGCCTCCAATACCTTTCGGAGGCTATTATAACAGGGTCCGCGGGGATATAGAGTTCTTGGGGAGACAGACAACACTCATCGTGATGATAAGAATAAGATTGATAACAGAATACGTATACACATTCGTACTACATCATTCCTAGTATCCAGACACCCCTGCTGATAACCACACCCAGTAGTACTCGGGACGATCGACCGCTCCTCCGGAAGAGCAGTACCGGAGATCGACGTCCTCGAGGGCTCGGTGGAGGTGAAGGCTCGAGATGCGGGGACGTGTGCAGATGGTTCGACCTTCACCATCCCGGGGGTTGAGGGAGAGTTCTGCAAGAAGTGCAGTGAGACGGGTGAGGCCCCGATCGATGGGGCTTGTGCGGATCCAAGCACTGTCTCGGGTGCTACTTGTGCCAATGGTGTCTGCACAGGATGTGGAACAGGTGACTACTTCCTGTTCGAGGGAGGCTGTTACGACCAGACACAGGGGGTTGGGAACAAGCTGTGCGGAGCGACTCCAACTGACGGTGCTTGTACGACGGCTCCAACTAAGGATTCCCCTACCTTCGTCAAGGACAACAACCTCTACCTCTGTAACGATGCGACAAATGGAGGAAAAGAGAACTGCGGGACGTGCACCTACGCCTCGAACGCCTTCACGTGCTCGGAGTGCCTCGAGGGCCACCACTCTTCCTCCTCGACTCCCGTCGCCTGTACGAAGTGCGCCCTCCCCAACTGTGTATCCTGTCCAGACAGCAAGGACGTCTGCACGACCTGCCTCAACGGCTTCCAGGGGTTATGGATGCGATCGGGCCGGCTTGTGGGGGCGAGGAGGCCTCAACGAGCACCCCGAGGAGAGCTGTGGGCCTCCCGTCCTCGGGGTAGGTCGTTGGTAGCGGTTGGATGCCCAGAGTGTCAGATGGGGGCCTCAGTGGAAGGCTGGTGAAGGGGATGCCTGATTCTCAAAAATGTCTGAGACAGCTTTGATGAAGGCGGCCATGGATGGCGATCTCGAGGGCGTGAAAAGGAACCTCAATCAGGTCGGGAGGAAGGACGAAGATGGATGGACGGCCCTAATGTTTGCCGCCTGGAAGGGTCACGCCAATTGCATATCCCTCCTCGAGAAGGAGATCGGGATGTGGGATAACTGGGGATGGACCGCACTAATGCTGACCGCCTTCAATGGAAAGACGGACTGCATTCAACTCCTCCTCTCAGAAGCGGGGGAGCAGGCAACAAAGAATAGTACGATCACCTTGAATGGCAACACATTTACCTTCCCTTCCGGAACCACGGCTCTTATGATGGCAGCACGTGGGAACTACCCCGAGGTTATTGAGCTCCTCCTCCCATACGAACAGGGACTGAAGGATTCCGAAGGGCACACAGCTCAATGGTATGCGAACAACGGGGATCCAAATAGAGGAGACTTCACCCAGGTCAGGGAGCTCCTTGAGTACGAGGGGACAGAAAGAGTTCCCCCTCCGAGAGAAGAATGTCTGCTTGTGGCATCTGCGGTCACTGGAGACATTGAGGGAATCAAGAAGCACTTGGATCATGTTGGATATCAGGATCCGACCGGGACGACAGCTCTGATGATGGCAGCAACTTATGGCCACTCTGATTGCATCCCCTTCCTAGAGAAGGAGATCGGAATGCAGGACAAAGGGGGACGGACCGCTTTGATGTGGGCCGCTTCCGAATGCAATATAGACTGCGCCCGACTCCTCCTTTCAGAGGCGGGGAAACAGACAACAAAGAATATTGCGATCAACCTATATGGCAAAACAGTTCCCTTCCCTTCTGGAACGACCGCTCTCATGATGGCAGCCCACTACAACCGCTCCGAGGTCGTCAAACTCCTTCTCCCATATGAGCAAGGACTGACTGATTCTGAAGGACACACGGCCAAATGGCACGCGAATAACGGGGATCCAAAGAGAAGAGACTTCATCCAGGTCCGGGAGCTCCTCGAGAATGAGAGATCAGAACGCATCCCTCCCCCGCCAAAAGAATCGGTATTCCTCCGAAGATTTGCAACAGTTGGAGATGTCGAAGGAGTTAGGAAGTACGTGAGCCATGCGGGTTATCAGGATCCGAATGGGACGACAGCCCTGATGCTGGCAGTAAGTTATGGCCATTCCAGTTGTATCTCTCTGCTTGAGAAAGAAATCGGGATGCAGGACAACGATGGTAAGACGGCCTTGATGAAGGCTGCAATGAAAGGTCACACTAGTTGCATTCCCCTTCTCGAGAAAGAATTCGCGAAAAAAGACAGCAATGGCTGGACGGCCTTGATGCATGCCGCGGCGAAAGGCCATTCTGACTGCATTCCTCTTCTTGAGAAGGAAATTAGGATGCGGAACAAAAGGGGATGGACCGCTTTGATGGAGGCTACCTTCGAAGGTCATGCAGAATGTATTCGACCCCTCCTTTCCGAGGTGGGGAAGCAAACTACGAGGAACTGTGATGACTTCCCTTCAGGAACGACGGCACTCATGATAGCTGCAAGATGGGGTCACTCCGATTGCATCCCTCTCCTCAAAGAAGAGATCGGGATCCAAGACAGTGATGGAACGACCGCTCTGATGAAGGCTGCCACTAAAGGTCACGCCAATTGCATTCCCCTCCTCAAGGAAGAACTCGGGATGCAGAATAAAAGGGGATGGACCGCGCTGATGTCTGCCGCCCACAACGGTTGTACAGATTGCATCCCCCTCCTCAAGGAAGAGTTTAAAGTACAGGATAACGATGGCAAGACGGCCCTGATGGAGGCCGCAATGAGTGGCCATCCCAACTGCATCCCCCTCCTCGAAGAAGAGATCGGAATGCAGGACAACGATGGATCGACCGCATTGATGTGGGCCGCCTTCAAGGGTCATGCACACTGTGTCCGGCTCCTCCTTTCTGAGGCCGGGAAGCAGACGACGAGGAATAGTAGGTTTACCTTATATGGCAGAACGGTCTCCTTCCCTTACAAAATAACTGCACTCATGCTTGCAGCCCACGAGAACCGCCCCAAGATCGTCCAGCTCCTTCTCTCATACGAGCAAGAAATGGAGGATTCCGAAGGGCACACAGCTCAGTGGTATGCAAACAACAGTTCAAAGGAAGGAGACTTCACCCAGGTCCGCCAGCTCCTCGAGAATGAGAGGACAGAACGAATTCTTCCGCCACCGAATCCTGGTGAGATGCTTGAGCTTCGAGAACGTGTCAACGAGCTCACCACTGAGATTGAGTCTCTTAAGAAAGACCTCTCTTCTTCCAAGAATACCCTAGAGGAGACAAAGAAGGAACTATCCCAACTGAATCAGGAAAACTCCTCTCTCAAACAGCAGCTCCAGAAGGCCAACGACAAGGCAAAGAAGTATCAGGATATGTACGAGGACCTCCAGAAGGCCTCTGACCAGAACCGAGCCCTCACAACGGAGAAGACCACTCTTCAGGAGCAGCACTCCAAGACCACTGAGGACCTCAAGAGAGCACTTGCAGATCAGAAGGCACGGATCCTTGCCCTTGAGGAGGAGAACGCCCGATTGAGAGGCGAGTCTCTTATCACAGCCGTCAATGGGGAAGATCTTAAAGCCATCAGGAGACGCCTCGACCAGGCGGGACAGAAGGACTCCTCGGGCATGACGGCCCTGATGCACGCCGCCTCCCGAGGCCAGACCGAGGTCGTCCGCCTCCTCCGGCCCCTCGAGGCCCGCCTCCAGGACGGGAGGGGGTGGACGGCCCTGATGCATGCAGTGGGGGGAGGACACGAGGAGTGCGTCGGTCTCCTCCTTCTGGAGAGGGACCTGAGGGACGGGGAGGGCAGGACGGCAGAGGACGTCGCCAACGGCCTTCCCGATGGGAAGAAGAAGATCACGCCTCTCCTCAGAAAGAAGGTCCAGCTCCCCGACCTTCCCGAGGAGCTCTCGTCCTTCCAGCCCACCTGGAGGCTCGGAAGGGGGGCCTTCGGGACCGTCTTCTCCGCCTGGTCCGAGGATCACGGGAACTGCGCCCTGAAGGTCGTCGAGTACGAGGAGATGGAGAGGACGATCGTCGACTCCCTCCGAAGGGAGATGGGGACCATCCCCTCCCTCGAGCACCCCCACGTCCTCCGCTACCACCGGGTGCACGACGACCCGGACAACGGGACCGCCTACCTCGTGATGGAGTGGTGCTCCGGGACGCTCCTCGACGAGGTCCGGGGGCGCGGGGAGAGGGGAGAGCCCTTCAGGGACGATGAGGTGTGGAGATGCCTTCGGGAGATGGCGAGCGGTCTTGCCTACCTCCACGAGAAGAGGTATGTTCATAGAGACCTGAAGCCGGGGAACGTCCTCCTCTCTTCTGACGGTCGGTGCGTCCTTGGGGACTTCGGACTTGCAAGAGCACTCGGGGACTCGTCTAGGACGAAGACGACTGCTGGGACACTCTTGTACATGGCCCCCGAGATCCACCGGGAGGAGAGGTATGACAAGTCCGTCGACGTCTGGGCCATGGGAGTGATGGGATATGAGTTGTGCACCCACGCCCTTCCGTTCAGGAACGTAGTAGCCATTATCGAGGAGACGCCCGCTCCTTCTCTCGAGGGTCGTCCCTCAGAACTTGCTGATCTCATCTCCCGGATGCTCTCGAAGGACCCCAAAGACCGTCCGACAGCACGGGAGGTCCTCGAGGAGGCGGTGAGGCACCAGTGACGAGTCCTGGGGATCGTGCTCCATCAGGACGGACGAAGGACGTGTGAATAGCTGGGGAGGAGCACCCTCGTCCCATACCTCCACTGGGAGAGGGGAGGGTTGTGGGGGTCCAGTCCTCTGGGGAAGAGTCCTCAGGGAGCCCGGGAGGCTTCCCCTGGGGGTCGATCACACCTCCCGCTTGACGGCCGGCACTGGGAGGGGGCCAGCAGACAGGATCCCCGCTCCTTGGCTCGGTGGGGGGTGTCCCAGCCAGAGAGGTGGCGGGAGATGCCTCCAGTCGACCGGGGGCTGGAGGCTCTCTCAACAGGGGGCCGATGTGCTTGGAGCCCTTCGGTCCTCCTCCTCAGAGAAGGGAGAGGGGAAGACTCGCTCCGGGCTGTCCGAGGGAGGGGATGGTGGGGGCTCGTCCACGTTGGTGATAGCAGTCCGTCCGATCGGCCCCTCCCCGAGCAGCTGGTGGGCTCAGGCCGGGGAGCTGCGTGATTATCCCGCTCTCCTGAGGTGTCCAGGAACAACCAGAACAGACCGGGACGTCCTGGAGAGCAGGCCCGAACCACGAGCATCGATCTGCCTCTCAACCTGTCAAGGAACGACGCACCATCCTTTCGGAGAGCCCCGGTGGGACGCACGTCTGACGCCGTTCCTCATCGGCTGGAAGCCGGGGGAGCCATGACCACTCGGAAGGACTACCTCTGTCTGCCATGCGTGATGTGGATATTCCTCAGCTCTCACCACGGACTGGTGATCGTATAGCCCGGAGATACAGTCCCTCGTGAGGGTACGGGGGTGGTCGCTGTAACACTAACGTGGCTAGTCACTAGTAGTCACCGCTCACGTCCCCACGATAGACTGGCGAGGTCCTATTCCTTTCGACCTAGGATGTCTTCAATTGCTGGTATATTCTCACGACGTCGAACCTTCCCTTGGCCCTCGAGGTCGAGGATTTCGCGGATCCGTTCCCCGTTCTTCGCTGCTTTCTGAGCATACCAATAGGCGTTGTGGTCATTCGCGTCCTTCCCACAGCACTCATACGGCCAGAGAAGTTCGACGATGTCTGCGTGTCCAGCCTGCGCTGCGAGCATCATGGCCGTCCCTTTCTCAGCGAGATCCGAAGCGGGTCGTGTTGTCCGTATCCACGCCTCGGGGAGGAGAATCCGGGCACATTCGAGATGGCCCGCTTGAGCCGCTAACATCAGGGCCGTCCAGCCGTTCTCGTCCTGCCTTCTGCGTTCGTGGACATACCTTCTGAGTAGGTCGAGGTTCCGGTCCATCGCCGCACACATGAGCATCGTCGTTCTCCCTTCTTCGGGACGGTATGCTTCCTTGAACTGCTCCGCCATCCTCGACCATCCATTCGCAATGGCGAGTCTGCAGGCCTCGGCCTCCTGTCCGGGAGACAGTTCGAGACCGTCCTCGAAGAGTGACATGGCCTCCTCGTAAGCCTCACGGCCCCGAGAGCGGAGAGCCTCCATAAAGCGGTCCTCACTCCTCCCTTGGGGAGGATGGGGATCGGATCCCCGTGGCACCGACCTCAGGCACTCCTGAATCGAAGGACGGCTCTCGGGAGACAACGAGAGCATCCTGGCAACGAGGTCGGTGAGACTTCCAGGCCTCCCTCTGATGCGGGGGACGGCTCCGGATGAGATCTCATCAACGCTCTTGAATGGAGGCACTCCAGCACACATCTCGTAGACGATGGCTCCGAGCGTCCAGACGTCAGCGGCAGGATCGTGCGGAGAGCCCCTTTGGATCTCGGGGGCCAGGTAGAGAGGAGCGTCCAGTGGCTGGGCGAGCTCGAAGGGTGCGAGGACACACTTCCCGTCCTTTGAGAGGTAGATACTTGCGGGTGAGAGACCCCTGCAGAACCAGTCGTGCTCGTGGAGGTGCCGCATCCCGTTCGCGATCTGACGGATGCACTTCCAGAGCTCGTCAGTCCCAAAGGACCTGCCTGCCTCCCTGCGGTCTCGTATCTCCTCTAGGAGTACCTTGGGGTGCCAGGGGAAGACGAAGTACGCCGTCTGCTGAGGGGGGTCGTCCACCACTCCGAGGCAGGAGAGCACGTTCTCGTGACGAAGACTCGGGAGGATCCTCACCTCTTCTCCGATGGCGCGTCGTGTCTTCTCGGGAAGGCTGGAGTACCGGACGACCCTCAGGAGGCAGTTCCGATGGCTCCGATTGCACGCCGTGTAGACGATCCCGGTCTTGTCGTTCCCGACGAGTCCCGTGATAGTGAAGGGCCCCAGTTCGGGAGGAAGGTCAAGAGGCTTTCTCGAGGACCTCCCGTGCTGTCGGACGGTCTTTGGGGTCCTTCGAGAGCATCCGGGAGATGAGATCAGCAAGTTCTGAGGGACGACCCTCGAGAGAAGGAGCGGGCGTCTCCTCGATAATGGCTACTACGTTCCTGAACGGAAGGGCGTGGGTGCACAACTCATATCCCATCACTCCCATGGCCCAGACGTCGACGGACTTGTCATACCTCTCCTCCCGGTGGATCTCGGGGGCCATGTACAAGAGTGTCCCAGCAGTCGTCTTCGTCCTAGACGAGTCCCCGAGTGCTCTTGCAAGTCCGAAGTCCCCAAGGACGCACCGACCGTCAGAAGAGAGGAGGACGTTCCCCGGCTTCAGGTCTCTATGAACATACCTCTTCTCGTGGAGGTAGGCAAGACCGCTCGCCATCTCCCGAAGGCATCTCCACACCTCATCGTCCCTGAAGGGCTCTCCCCTCTCCCCGCGCCCCCGGACCTCGTCGAGGAGCGTCCCGGAGCACCACTCCATCACGAGGTAGGCGGTCCCGTTGTCCGGGTCGTCGTGCACCCGGTGGTAGCGGAGGACGTGGGGGTGCTCGAGGGAGGGGATGGTCCCCATCTCCCTTCGGAGGGAGTCGACGATCGTCCTCTCCATCTCCTCGTACTCGACGACCTTCAGGGCGCAGTTCCCGTGATCCTCGGACCAGGCGGAGAAGACGGTCCCGAAGGCCCCCCTTCCGAGCCTCCAGGTGGGCTGGAAGGACGAGAGCTCCTCGGGAAGGTCGGGGAGCTGGACCTTCTTTCTGAGGAGAGGCGTGATCTTCTTCTTCCCATCGGGAAGGCCGTTGGCGACGTCCTCTGCCGTCCTGCCCTCCCCGTCCCTCAGGTCCCTCTCCAGAAGGAGGAGACCGACGCACTCCTCGTGTCCTCCCCCCACTGCATGCATCAGGGCCGTCCACCCCCTCCCGTCCTGGAGGCGGGCCTCGAGGGGCCGGAGGAGGCGGACGACCTCGGTCTGGCCTCGGGAGGCGGCGTGCATCAGGGCCGTCCAACCATCTTCATCATGTTTCCTAGCATCATGGAGATTCCTTTTCAGCCCTCTAGGTCTCCCCTCCCGGCTGCCTCCATCAACTCAGTGGGGAACATTTTTGAGCATCAAGCATCGACCTCCCCATCTCTCCCAGCCCCGGACCCCGACTCCAATGGGAGTGCAAAAGGCCTGGCCCAGTCATCACCTCCAGGCCCCCGAGGAGGCCCTCCTCTTGAGCAGCAGCCTCCGGAACGTCTCAGAGGACAGCCATCTGTCCCCCTTGACCTGTGGGGCAGGATGCCGGAGGGCCGACTGGATGGTCCTCGACCACGAAGGAATGGGATCTGAGGGAGGCCTTCCGGCTCAGGGAACTGGACTCATCCTCCTTCCCAGTACACTCTCTAGATCTCTGGCTGGAGTCCGGGGTGAGGGGCTGGACGGAACAGTCGGAGTGGTGTTCCTTCGCCCCCACACAGACTGCAAGGAGCATGCCCTGACGGAAGGTCTGCTCCTCGTTCGAGTGTGCAAGACGCAACGGTCGAGAAGGGGCTGTAGGCGCGCCCTCTTGTTCTGTGTCGAGTTCTGAGCAGTTAGGAGGGGCGGAGTCATCTCGTTCTTCTTCTTGTCTATTTCTTAGTCTTTCAACCGCTCTGGCCCTTATTCTGAAGCAGGTCAATTGATAAGTTTAGCCAAGAGCATAACTATGCTGAAAAACTGGTAGAGTTGTGGTCGGAGCTATGGGTAATTGTAGGCCATGACCGTCAATTAAAAAACATCGTTATTAAAGAAACGAATAGCCGCATAACTTTTTGTAGCCTATCACAAAAGAAGTACTTACTGGCTTGAGAAGCTAGCCTCTCGATCCCTGGATCAGGTTTTCCCGTGTAGCTCATATATCCACTCGTTGCAGGCGCTTCCGATGCTATTAAGCCCCCCTTGACTTCATTCAGGTCTGCGCACTCCTTACTGTTCATCACTTGGGAAATATTGGAGTCTGGAGCGATATTGTTGCTCATTCCTATGTTAAGCCCGCTTTCTTGACTTCTATGCCTCTCGTTCTCTTTCAGGACCTCTTCCAGCTCTCGAATGCGTTTGCTCTTTTCACCAATTCCAGCCCGCATGCTTGCTATGACTGCGTTCAGTTGCTTGATCTCTTTCCTCCCCTTGTTCCTACTTGCTTCAGCTTCTCGAACATTCTTCGTTTCCATTCTGTTGTATTCACGACGCAGTTCCTCATTCTCAAGGCGTAGAGCTGCAATATAATCATCTAACTCTCTCTGCTTCTTCTTATTGGTGTTCTGAGACGCTTCCAGTTGCGCCCGAAGGTTCAGAGACTTCTCCAATTGTGCCTGTAGATCCCTGATTTCTTCCTCTCGATCTTTCACGTCTCCACGAAGTCCAATGATCTCAGCATTCAGTTGGTCGATCTCCTGGTTCTTCTGATTCAAAGTCTCCTGAAGCATCTTGGTTCGGGAGTCGGGTATAGCCAAACTTACTATTCGTTGAGAAGTGAGAACATCACCATCGATACTGTTTGTGCTTCTTTGCCTATTAACTGCGCGAAGGCCTTGGATCTCCTTATCGCGGCTGGCAAGCTCCTCCTGCATCCTCTGCAACTCTCTCTGGAGATTAGAAATGGTCTTCTCGAGTCGGCCCTTCTCAGCTGATGGGATGTTCTGTGTCCCATCAAGCTTCTTTGATGGCGAGGCAGTAGCCAAGTTTGCAGCCACAAGTGGCGCACTAGGGCTCAGAGTTGTTCTCTGCATACCGTCACTTTCAGTCAATGAGCAGGGAGATCTGTTCCCAGCTCCTATGGAATGTTGGGAGGTAGGTATCGGTTGATGGATGTTTGCCCGGGTAGAAGTTAGAGAACTACCCTTCTCAGCTCTGCTGATCGCATCCGGTCTCTTGCCTAGGAGCCTCATAACGCGAGGATCTCGATACACCTCCGAGGTCTTCACGTTCGGGTTCACGCCCTTATTCTCGGCGTACCAGAGGGCGTCGTGACCTTCCGAGTCCACGACCCCCTTCTCCCTGTCCCTCAGAAGCTCGACACATTCAGGACGGGAGAAGCGGGCGGCGACCATCAAGGCAGTGGAGCCGGGGGCCATTCCATCCTTCCGTCGTGTTGTTTGCATTCCCGCCTCATCGAGGAGCAGCTCAGCGCATTCATCGAAGCCGCGATAGGAGGCGTGCATCAGGGCTGTCCAGCCGTCGGAGTTCTGAAGGCGAGACTCCTCTTTAGCCAGAAGACGAACAACCTCAGTGTGCCCGTTGTCGGCAGCAATCATAAGGGCCGTTATCTTTTGTGGGTCTGCAAGGCCACGCTCATAGGGAATGAGAGCTTTCACGCATTCAGCGAAGTTCCTCGCGGATGCATGCATCAGGGCCGTCCAGCCACGGGAGTCACATTGGGTTGCTTCACGAAGGTGGGCCCTGACGGCGTCGGCATCTCCCCTTCTCGCGGCGTCAATCAGGGAACTGCCAGAACTCATTTCCTCTTATTTCGCCCCGCATGATTCGCGTCAGCTCAGAGGGTAGAGAAAGTTGTAAAGAAGGGAACGCCTCTCGGCAGTGCCAACCAAGAAAGTGGTATATTGCATTTATCGAGTCAGAGATCAAACCAGGAGATGTGCCGAGATCTGCACATCAGGGAGGATAGGTATTCATGTTGTCAGCACACCTTCATTAGATTCTGCCCCAACCGATCGGCAAGGTCTTCTTAGTAGGACGGAAGGGATGGAAAAATATGAGCCTCACTCCACTGATGCTTGCAGCGCGCGACGGAAAGATCATAGACCTCGTCGAGAACCTTCGTTTTGCAGGGCAAAAGACGGCGAAGGGTTGGACCGCGTTAATGCTGGCTGCACAACGTTCCCACGCGGATTGCGTCAGGAAGCTTCTGAATCTGGAAGGGCGGCTTCAGGACGAGGCCGGGTGGACTGCCTTAATGCACGCAATGGAACATGATAGTCTTGAGTGTGCCGAACTCCTCCTCTTTGAAGCGGGTCTTAGGACGACACGAGACCAAGCGACCCTTCCAGCTGGCTCGACGGCACTGATGCTGGCCACCATGCATGGGTACATGTCAATCGTGCAGCTTCTCTTACCCTTCGAGATCGGGATGCAAAACGCGAGTGGCCAAAAGGCTGTCTGGTTTGCAAGTGAGTATGGGTATTCTGACATTGCCTTAGTTCTTGCAACAGAGCGAGAGAAGAATCAGGTTGCAACGTTGCTCCCACTTACTCGAGATCCTACCGATCTCATGCGCGCTGCCATTATGGGTGACATGAAAGGAATTAAGAAATATATCCATGAAGCTGGACAACAGGACGAGGACGGGGTGACAGCCTTGATGCGCGCCTCCGAGCGAGGGTATCTTGAGATAGCAAAACATCTAGTCAATAAGGAAGCGGGGATGCAAGACCGGCATGGGACGACGGCGCGAATGCTTGCGGCCCGCTCAGGGTATGGAAAGATCGTACATCTTCTGGAAAGTTATGAATCTGGGAAGAAGGATGAGCGAGGAAATACCGCATGCGACTATGCCTTATCGACCGATCAGCTCAGTATTGCACAGAAGCTTATTGTTGAGTGAGAATCTTTTCACTTCTTAGAAGCAGAGCGCGGCTTGGGTGAGCGACCAGACGATACGCCAAAAGCTTTCATCCGTCAAGCCATCGCATTGGCAGACAGTATCAAACCCCTCGATGTGCTGAAGCATCGGGAGGAGGACCGAATCGTAAACGAGCATCCGGTCGTAGTCGATCTTGTTATGGACGAGGTAATGCGGCCCGCTTTCCGTTGCCTTGACAAGGCTAACCTGAGAGATGACCTTCTGGAGCGCTAATGGAAGGGGAACTGCGACGTACACGGAACCCTCCGAGCAGATAAGCGCATTGTTCGTCCCTGTCGTGACGTTTGTCCCAAGGGAAATCTCGATTTTGTTGCCCGTGGCGGATCCAATGGGCGTTGTATCCGCCCAAGTATTCTTCATGAGGTTCCGCATCGTGTCATACGGTCCCCATGCGAGAAATTGGATCTGACGTACACAGACGCCAGGTATCCGGGTACTACTTTGTAAACATAATCGAGAAGCCAAGAGCTCTGATTTCTTGGCATCATACCTATATGTGAGAACGCAAACCACACGGTTCATGGTAACGCTAAGAACCACGAACTCGAGGGTGGACATGCTCACAAGAAAACTACTTGTATATATCTTCAGGTTTGGCGAGGCACGGCAAATCATGGTTTGTCGGTTTCCTTTCTGACGGAAGATCCAGAGCTTGTTACAAAGCGCGAGGTCGCTCATCAAGAAGAAGTCATTGAGACGTGTGATCTCCGCGACGTATCCATTCGCCTCATAGATACTGCAGCAAATGAGACGCTGGCAATACTCAAGGTAGTACATGCAGGTGCGCTTGGACTCGCTGATAAGCAGGACCTTATTCTTTGGTATGGTGCGAACAGCCGTGACAACGTTCTGGAACTCGTCTTGAATTACCAATCGGACTGCCCACCGCCCACTCCACAGTCCGAAGTTCCAGATGTTCTCCTTCTTGTCGTCCTTATCATCTGCCTCCTCTATAGCAAACAACTTGAAGCTTCCATAGCATTGCTCATCGGGGCCTAGAAGGTACCCGGACCCGAGAAGGAGAATTTCACGTCGTTGCTCAGTCATTTCCATCGCATCCAGCTGCTTCTCACGCGCGTCCGCCTTTGAATTATGGTAGTTTCTTCTATTAATCCGCCCGAAATTATCGCGAGAAATCCCGCTATTATGCATATGTCGGCTGGTGAACCGCTCGGGGAAATAAGATAAGAGGATGTCTGATACAAGGCAATTGTTTGATTCGTGACGCTTGAAATCGAAGGAGAAGAAGTCATAAATCCGATAGTCGTTAGGACACGCCTCCGAATGACGGATAAGAACGAAGCTTTCGAAACGATTCCGAAGAAACGTATCATAAGTGGCCGGGTTTGGTGGCAACTTTGACTTACATACCTCGAGCATCCGCAAAACCTTATCGGAGGGCCTCTGATCTCCATATGGGTCAAAATCCTCGATCCGTTCCTCCTTCAGCGTGTCCTTGATGCGAATTCCGGCGACCTCGTCCATGGCGATCGAGCGTGGTGGACGGATCTCATACCGTTCGGTGTAAACGATTACCCCGAATGACTCTGTCGTCGTATGATAACAAAGCTTCTTCCCACGAAGGCCTGGTGGCAAATGTAGAATCGTTCGAATGGGTGCGCTCTGAAGAGACCCATATGACCAGAGATATTGCATGGAACGCAAGGTGGTTGGGTCCGCTAGCCGACGATGTAGAAGTATATTAGGATAAGCCGTTGGATAGGGACTCAGAGCCGGTAGTGAGACCCCGGCTAACTCCGCATACTCCGGACTGTTCTCATGGATCAGATGCGTCCCAAAGTATGTATTGCGGATGCTTCCGAAGCAGAACGCCTCTAGAAGCATATATAGATGGCTCCCGACGTTATGCGCGTCGTTCTCAGAACTAACTCCTGCCGATGGGACACCTACTCCCGTGTCCAAAAGAGCCATCACTGGCTCAATTGCCGCATCTACATGATACACTAGCCGTAGTGGAAGGAATTGGCGAATGGGGGCGATCACTGGAACCGCATACAAAGTTGATGATACTGCCGCGGAATATGGACGGCCAACGGGCGTTATCGAATATGTCCCAAGAAGATTTGGAAGGCAGAAGTACGAGGTTGCCGTTGGCGTTGGAGACCGCATTGCATATCCAACAAAGATCATCACCGCACTATTCTCAGGGTAGTGCGAGTCTTGTACTACCACCTGGGAAAAGGGCGCTGCAATGCGCAATGGCCTTCGAGTCCCACGGGCGACCGCCCAGACGTCAGTCTTTGCTGTTAAAGGTACTCGAGACCCGACGTTTCCATCACGGAAAGAAAAGGGCGTGACACATAGGGTGCTAGCTGTGATCGGATCCAAGTCGATCTTATATATGGTTGTTTGACCTCCACCAAACGCAACAAAAAGATGCAAGACAGGCATTGAACTGGTACCCCCTACCTGCGGGACGATTGACACCGCATCCAGATGGGCTAAAGATGGAGTCTGGGCAAGTTTAGGTGCTGATGAAATCATCTTAAAAGCATCACGATACGGGTCGGAGTTGAACACGTCCTTATTCGCAGAAAGAAATTCTGAAGAAAGAATTGGACAAACCCCAGCGAGAAAGGCCCGCTCCAATAACGATTTTAGCTGCCCACTAGCTCCTGATCGTTCCAATTCGAATAGGTGCGGCACCCAGGTCCAAAGAGGTACAGCAATGAGCGAATGGTCAGCATCGGTACCTATTAGGAAGCAGGTGACGTGTCCGGACTCTGAAATGTGGAGTGACCAAGCAAGGGTACCTTCAATATTCAGCTTTGATAGGAAGTCATCAAAAAGATCCCTTGCGGTAGCATCATCCGCAAGCTGGATCTTGATCGACTCGGGATAGTATCCTCCAAGAAACCCAAGGGTCCTTTCGCGAATGAGTTCATTGGTAAAGAGACATGTGGAATTGAGAGGTCCATATAGCGTCGGAAGGCGTAGATACTTGAACTCGAAGCTATCAAGGTCATCAGCAATGGTTAAGACGAAATAATGGGCGGCACTCGTGGTTCCAAGTACAAGGAGTGAGATGCCATCCGATACCGCATGGATTATATCTTCATTAGAGTTTGTGAGCTCTGCACTTAACTTCGTGATGGATTTGGAAGCAGTGAAAAGCTGGATCCTTGTTGGGCACACCTGTACAAATATAGTCGGAGAAATTGCAAATGCAAGCAATGTTGGCTCATTATTGATGATCCTTTCGGTTATCTCCTTCTCTAGCTTGTGTCCTGACGAGCCATGTTCCTTTGCTTGGCGATATGTTGCCATTTCGGTCACGGAGTCTGAAGTAACAATGACAGTATAAGTGGCCTCATCAGGAGAATTAGGATGGCGCAAAAGAAACACTCGCTCAATCTTTTCCATCTTCAAGGAGCCTGAGATGAGACGAACTCCTGCCCGAGATAATGATACGTGCGTATTCAGGATGGAAATTGCCCCACTTTCATGTAAGGTATAGAGCGTCGGACGTGCATCAGGAGCTTTCTTCTGGCGCCGCTGTCTCTTCGGTTCGGAATGTTTCGGTGTTTGCATTGCCTTTGCTGCCGCATCAACCACGAGGGCGAAGGACGGAAGGAGGGCGTATGGGAAAACAACCGTATGCTCGATATCTCCAAAGCGCTGTGCAGCGAGTGTGTTATGTTCGATCTGCGACAGGATTCCGCCTTCAAAGGGACGGATGTGGGTAGGAAAGATAAGGGAGAGAGGATCCAGGTCTTCGGGCGAAGATACTTGCTCGTGATGCGAACGCTGAATGAGTATGTCAGAAAGTAAGGCCTTTTGGTTCCGTATCTCCTCCTTGGGTCGTGGCACGCGGAAGTCGTGATAGTAATCAGGCCGTGGCATAGCTGTGGTTTGCACTAACCCATAAATCGTCGAATCTTCTACGACCGAGCCGACAAAAACTGAACTATAAAGTACTTGCGGCTCTGGAGAGAATTCTGCCATCTGTGCTTCGAGTCCGATCGGGATCGTGCTCAGTGGGGGTAAAGGGACGAGAACAGTTGGTGGAGTAAGCATGGCTGGAGACCCTGTCGTAGCCGCTGCACATCGGTCTCCTAGAATAACGGGAATCATCTTAATAGATCTCGCCTTGATGGCAAAGCCATCGAAGCTCATAGAAAGGATGAAGCTCAATCCATACTGGTCTATTGCAAGGATCCGACAACTCCCCGAGCGCTCGTAATTCAGAAGACAGGCCTGAACGCCGCTAAGAGGCGGGATGATGGTATAATTGAAGACATCTGCGCGAGGACCAACGTAAAGAAGGTTAGAGGGATGCTGTCCGAAAGCTGACATGTTGAAAAACTCTCCGGGAGTGATATCTCTTCGAGAAACCCCCTTGGCCGCCAGAACACTGTCAATATGAGCCGAGGCGCAAAGCTCTATCTCGAGCTGGAGGTCAAGCGCAGGAAAACCACCAAGCACGTTGTTCACCTGTGTCAGGGTGACTTTCTCGGCTTTGTCGGACGTACTATCATAGCCGTAATATGGGTACACATCACAGCCATGCAAGGGATGTCCAGGGACGAGTTCAGGACAGAGAGGGATCGGTTCTGCTTGCAACTCTTGAAAGGAGACACGATCATGAGTCAAGCTGTCACTGTACAGGGAAATAAGGGAGTTCTGCGTCAGTAATAGATCCCATTGGTCCAAAGGGCAGTCGCTTACCCCCAATTCGGAGCCAAGGTACTGGTCACATGCTCGTATCACTTGCTTGATGCGCGTCTTTGAATATGCTTGCTCTTCCGGAAGGCATGAGAAACAGAAGCGAACGGGCCATTGAGTGCGGTCGTCAGGCTTGATGAAGATGAACTTCTTGGTTGCTATTATCATGCAGTAATAAAAGGGAGGAGGAAAGGTAGCAATCGCATAACTATCTGAGGGGAGGTCGGTGATACGTCTGAAAAGAGATATGCTAAAGGCTTCCTCCCCTCCATCAGCTTCTGCTATCTTATGGTCCACTGTATATAAGGAAAGAGTCGCCGCCCGAGGATTCTTGATCCAGTTCTCAGCGAGACGTACACTGCTTGTCAAGATACCAAGGACGATACCGACACCGGTCTCGCATGGAAGGGCCTTGAGATCAACGACAGGGTCAGAACCCATATGGACAAGGACGGTATTCCCAGTATTAAGATTTGCTAGTCCAAGGTGATCCAGGTTAAAGCCACATACGCTGACGAGGATATCGGGTCCATATAGGGCATAAAGAGGCGATGACGTGGCGAGGTTCTCCTCACCAGGGATTGCGAAATCGAACATGAGGTTAGTCACAATGATAAGACCAACAAGCTGACAAAGGAGCGCCTTATGGGATTCAAACCCAACGACGAATTCGATCGAGGAAACGCCTGACCGAACGCGATGAAAGATCCCGGTGATCCTCTCCGAAAACGTATGGCCTGATAAGAAGCGAAGAGAGTCACAACACACCTCGAAGAACTGAAGCGTCGCTACCCGCCCAACGGCAAGGAGCGTCCGCCCGTCGATGTCGAAACGTGTGGCCGTCGTAACGCCCGCGGAGGGGATGGCCTCAGAGAGGACAGCGCCCGTATTCATTTTCAGTTCACTAACGTGCATAAGCTCGACGTCTCTTAACTCTGCATCGTGGAAGGTAAACTCCCAGGAGGACGATAGCCACGACCAGGACACAGGTAGTTACCACGGCGATGGCCCAGATAGCACTCTGACTAAGTACTCTAGTAGTTATGCAGATGTTATTGTCACAATACCCCCTACACCAAGCAGGTGTACAGATATTCGGGTCGTCGGGATCAATCCCGGCGTCTTGACGCGCTAGGAGTGGGAGCAGCTCACATTCATCACCTTTAGAGTTCTGCATCATGGTTGGGCCACAAAAGACGCAGGTATCCATCCCCTCGGCCGAGTAGTATTGTAGCTTGCATCGAGTTGTAATACACCTCTCCCTTTCGCAAGTACAACTATAGCCAGCCGGACATGGACGTGGCCCGGGATTCGGACGATCTATGAAGAGATGCCACAGCTCTGGAGTGACCATCTGGAGGATCGTCACCTCCGTAGTCTCATATGGATAAACATTCAAGGTAGATCTCGAGACTATTCGGGTATTATTCAGGTTGACACAGTCACCTTCACCCGTTAACGACTGATATTTGCCCCCAACGCAGGGAAAGGCCTCCCCCATGATGCACATGAATCCAGTAGGGCAGATATGAGGAGGTTGGCCAGGAAGACAAATGTAACCAGTCAATGGACAAGCGTCACAGAAGGAATTGATTGCGACTTGATAGGGGGCGCAGTTGTCTGTAAACGTTGCGCCACCTCCATACTGCTGGTATACATAGTATTCGGGCTTATCAAAAATTAAATCTTTCAAACTAAGTTGGGTGTAGTTTCCAGCGTATGATCGGATGCAGTCGGTAGCGAGTTCTCTACTAAAGAAGCCCATTGGACAAGGCCGCATCACACTATTTCGGCAATAGTGACCAGCGATACAAGGGTGGCACTCCGAAGTTCCTTTTAGAGAAGGCCAAAAGTAATTGCCCGGGGGGCAGATCCACGATCCTAGAGCACTGAGCATATAGAGATTTGGAAACGTGTAAATCCCACGCTGGAATGAGAAGGGCATGTAGATGTAATCGCGGGTGTAATCCTTCACCAAGAAGTCCTGGTTGAATATACTCACGACGATGGGCTGGTAAGTCCAGTTTGTAGGCTGCTCGTTTGGTGTGCAGAAGATAGATGAATATGTGGTATCGAAGGCGACAGGGTCCAAACGATTCTCCTGGCTCGGGCCTTTATACCCATGTCGAACATAACGAACATTCTCCAGTGTAACATCCTCGCTGAAGGAGAAGGAGATACCAAGAGTGGAAGTGCAAATTTCTTCTGGGATATAGAACTCGGGCAGAATGGGACGCAAATCAACACGGAGGCTAATAAGAGCTGGCTGCCCATCGATCCGCGCCTCGCCCTCGATAACTGAGAGCATTCGACAGTCGATGGAAAGCTCCTTCTGCATGATGCGAAGGAAAATGATTAAATACTGCGGGATCCCGGCAGCAAAATCGAAGAAGATTGCATCCGTGTCGTAGCTCTGACATTTCACGGGTAAATCATACCACTTCTTGCCCACAAAGTGTATCGGGTCGAAACTGGCCGAATCACAAGTTTCGCCCAGCTGAAGGAATGGGGAGAGTAACATGATTGCATTTGCATGATAGTCAGGGATACCGACTGCAATACGGTTCTTGGGGGCGATCCTATTATCGAAGCTGAAGGTAGCGGAATAGTTAGCATAAAACCCATCCGATCTAAACCCTTGGACGTGATAGATGAAGCTACACTGCGTGTTGGTGTAGGGGAGACGCCGTAAGTGTGGTAGGATTGTGGCTATCCGCTTGGTGCGCAAAGGTAGTGCATCAACGCCCGAAATAGTGGCATTGACCCTCCAGGCTCTAATACTCCATCCTGGACTTGTCACAAGAAGATAGCCATCATTAGTTATCGTCCTAATTTGCTCATAATCGCTAGGTGTGAAGACGAGGAAGACCCGATTGGTTTGGCGCTCGTCTGAATAATAGAACTCGAGCGTCTGGCTGTCATCTGTGTACATGCACGTGTAATCAACGAGGAGCTGCCCGGGAAGAACCTTTGTAATAGAGCTATAGGTGTTGTCAAGGTTCACGGTCAATAGCTTCCTATTCTCCAAGGATGCGACGACATTTGTTGGTTTTATAGTGACCGTAGAGACTCCATGGGTCATATTGGCGACTAGATAGTAATAGGACCATAGAAAGGCAGAGCGCTCAGTGTAATACTGGATTGGGGATGCAGCAGGAATCCAGGCAGGCACGAACAATGCCCCAGGACTGGCTGGAGCAGCGAAGTAGGACCCGCAAACGTACTCCAGCGCGGTATCTGACACATTAGACTGGCTACACAAGACGCCTGGAGAATATATGAGATCGAAGTCTCCTAAGTTAGCCCCAACCACGGTCTCATTGGAAATCGATTGCTGTGTACGCGAGTACTCAATGGCGACGTATACATACTCATCTCTATCGAACACGGACATTGGGGCACGGGGTTGAGTGGATTGGGTGACGATAATGGAAAGCGACCCACTACACGAGTTACATACCCATCGGTATCCGGGGAGAGGTTGGATAATGCTTTCCCAGGACCAGATGTCATTCAGAAACCCCGCATTTGCGTTATAGACGACGCTCTTGAAGCGCCCAGGAGAAGTAGGTTTCCCAGCTGTGATGTATAAGGATGCGCCTCCAAAGCTATTAGCGTAATCCGTTCGGTATTCGAGTAGGAGGGAAGCGAGCCCCATGTTAGCCAAGATAGGCTCGTTATCTAACATGAGTTCGATCACGCAAATACGTGGCGATTCGCCATTAAACTCGCAGGAGGGAAGCGTGTACAACGTCACGTTAGTAGAAAAATGATCAACACCATTGAAGGTGATAGTATAGACCTTCGAGGGAGGGATGAGGCCCATTGCATAGAGCATGTGTCTAATCGAGTAAGCTGTGTCGCCGTTCAATGATCCTGTTCCCATGATACTCCAAGGATCGGTGATGTTCGTTGGGGAATACAAGCCGGTTGGATCAGTTGGCATGAGAAACCTTCTCCCACCTATCTGGACGACCGCTTCATCAAGACCAGAAAGATAACCAAGTTTCCGAAGAAAGGCTTCCGGATTAAACGAGCTTGAAGAGAGATAGATCCATGGCCCGTAAGTCCAGTTGCGAGCCGTAAAGTTGAAAAATTGTGCGGCGGTAAGGAGGAGTGTGTAATTATCAGCCGTATAGAGGTCATTGACAATGAATACTCGTGCGGTCGCCGTTTGTGGGACGTCCGCTAGCCATTGGTACTCAGATGAGCCGGAGGAGTAAGCCTCATTCAAGATCTGGATTGCTCTATCAATGGGGGTGCGAAGTGTAGCTGACGGCTGTTGCTTTGTGATATCAATGCACGTTGGTGAGATGAAGGAGGACTCTATTGAGACGTTCAGCATATTCCTTGTCATCCTCCGATAGAACGATGAGATACTTTCGAGAACATATTGAATGTAGCTTATATCAATACAATCAGTGCCACTTGTATCTCCCGAGACTCTAAAGATGGAGAACCGTAGCGGTAGGGAGCTGAACCATGGCGTGTTTGGATATATGTAATTGAGATCGGTTGGAGAAGTGCAAGAATAGATCGAAGAGTTCAAGGGGGGAGATAACCCGTCCCAGGGTGTGGGCTCTAATAATGGACAGAAGGAATCGAGAGTAGCGCTTCCTCCTCCGGGATCATACGTGGCAATGGCGCTTATTCGGCCTGTACGAAGGGAATATAGTGTATACCCCACCTGAGTGGGAACAAGGATTCCATTACGGAGGATATAGTTGGACCCACCCTTCAGGACGTTGAAATACAGTATCTCCTTGGCTTGAGTGACACATATGTAAGGCAGAAGCAAAAGGAGAAGCATTTTATTTCCTACCACTTATAAGAATGAGTCCGAGATGGCTACGGGCTCCCAACGGCGTGTGGCGGGCCGGTAGGATAGGTTGGAGTGGTAAATGACGGCCCCGGACGGATATGCGGGACAGTCCGAAAGGACATGCCGAAGGGTCTCGACATCGAGTCGGAACGCAATGGGCGCAAACGCCTCTCCAAGAGCCTCTGCCGCCTGGCGGATGTAAACGCTCGTCGGAGACACCCCACCAGGCTCTAATTCCATAGTTATTACTCGACTTTGTTCCTCTGTAATTGATAATGACACTGGTGCAGACGAGACAGTCCGAACCCGCTTACTATCAGGATAACAAACCATGGGGAATTGCCCCGGCTTCCCATCAATGGAGACGGTTCCATTCAAGTACGCCGGAGGGACACCCCGATCAACAGTCGCAAGGATCAACTCGTTCAGTCTTTCAAGCTTGCTCTCCACACTTGGAATAAAGGGTTCCGGAGCCCCTTCTTGCGGAGGTTGATCCAAAAAGGCCTGAAGATAACTCAAAGCGTTCATCTGAATTATTGAACAGGGAACTTATTATCTTCTGAGCCTCTAAAGCTGACCGGAAGGCTCTTTAAAGAGGACTTATCATCGACGAGATAGCGACGAGATAGGGAACCTTCTTCTATTAACAGAGATAACGTAGGAGAAAAAATGTGGCTACTTGCCCGCCTAGAAAGCACGCTGGGCCGCCTTCACATCCCCACGACAGAGATAGACATCAATCCTGCCCTTACATTGATGAACCCCGGGCTCCTGACGGTTCTTGCCCTCGAACTTCTTGATTCTCTCGACTCCGAACGACTTCCACAGAAGGATACAAATCCCATCCTCCTCTCTCTCCTGATGCAACGGCAATTGATCTCCCTCTTGGACTTCATCGTGGTTGCGGTGGAGCTCGCTCGTTACGGTATTATCAAACCTGGAGTGATCCCATTGATTCGAACCCCCGACGAGGCATATACATCGTTCGCTGACATCTTAGAGATAATTTGTCGAATGGTACGCGCATTGACCGAGATACAACGCACTGGCCCATATCTACCAAGCGTTAGTCCTTTCGATTACTCCATCACCGAATGCCGTGCTGTTACTTGTACTCCCTTGCGCAACTTACCATTCCCCCTGCAGGACTACATCTACAGCCTGAACCAGGTCTCGTTACGGCGCGTCGGAGTGAAGAACGCTCCGGATGACGTCCCCTTCAGCTTTAACCTCTGTTTAACTTTAACGAGCGAGGTATATTTCCCAGGACAGCAGACGTACTTGACGGCCTTGCATGAACCAGCACCCTCCTGGCCGAACCCGGAGCTTTTCACCACAATTGAGCCGGAACTTGTAGAGATATCCCAGTTACCCGTACGTGAGTCCCTTTCCGACGACGCCGCCCTCGTCATGTATCAGCCCAAAGCCGCCGGAAAGGAGGAGAAGCCTCTTGTCCCTACTCGCATCACGGTGAACTTGGAGACGAATAGCGTCACATCTTCACCCCTTCGACCGGAAGATGCAACGCATGCCTTTTCCAGACTCAACGATGGCGGTTGTGACAAACGCTTTCAACCATCCCCATCGGGTAGTCCGAATACTTCCATTCGTACTAGTCTAGACGAGAAGAGCGCAGGAAGCCTTACACTTCAACATGGTCCCGACTCTTCTCCCTCCACAGATAGTCTCGATGGAGATTCCAAGGTTCATTTCAACCCCGTCGTAGAGGTTGATCCAGGCCGCTTCTATGAGCCACGTCCCTTCGATGAGATGCATGACGTCCTCTCAACAGTCCAAATGATTAATTCTATGTCCTTCCAGATTCATACCTTAGAACAACAAGTAAGTGAGATGACCCAACGCAATCAGACGTTGGCACAAAAGCTAATGGACGCAACGATCAAGATCAGCTTCCAGGAGGCCCGGATAGAGCAAGTCACACGCGATAAGGATGCTCGGATAGCAGAGCTGGAACGCGAGGTCGCCGCCCTGACGGCCACGAGCTCGCGAAGCTCACGACCCGTCCCTGAGATCAGCTTTTCACCAGTTCAAGTGCATGAAAAGCGGCCTTTCAGACATATCACGACGGCAGGGTACGAAATCACCCTACATAATGAACCCAGTGACATCTCGGAAACAGCGCTCTCGAAGTCAACGAGTGCTGCGGTACGGCCAAAGAAGCGCCGGTCGGAACCTGCAAATCGACGTAGCGTTGAGCAGCCAGATTCGCCACGGAAACGGCTTGAGGCTCCGATGCGGCCCCCGGGCTCTCCGAGCAGTAATGCTAGGCGAAGTCGTTACATACCATCTGCAGGTCGGGAACGGCACGAATAAAATGACAAGTTTGTCAATTGACTCACTCAGAGAGTACCTCACGCGGAAAACCCTTCAGTTCGGCGAGCTGAAGAGGAACCGCGCGAGCCGCAAGGAGCTTCTGGAGGCAAGACTTGCTGAAAGGGGTTGTACCGAGGAGCAGAAGAAGGCATATCGTCAAGAGTTACGCTCTCGAGAGCTCCAGTACCTCAGGCTCATGCGCCAGAACATAGGGGTGGATAGTTTTGAGAAGATTCAGATGCTTGGGCGTGGGGCCTTTGGCTCTGTCTGGCTTGTCCGTGAGCGAGCGACACAACGCCTATTCGCAATGAAGCAGCTACGGAAGGAAGAAATGATAAAGAGGCGACAGATAGAGCATTGCATCACGGAGAAGGAGATCATGGCCTCTTCGATGAGCGATTGGATCGTTCGCCTACATTATTCATTCCAGGATGAGCAATACCTCTACCTCGTTATGGAATTCGCCATCGGAGGCGACCTGATGGGTCTCCTCATTAGGGTTGATACCTTCCCTGAGCCTGTCGCGAAGTTCTATATGGCCCAATGCTGTACCAGCATCAACGAGATCCATAAGATGAATTCCTTTTATCGTGACGCAAAGCCTGATAACTTCCTGATCATGGAGAATGGGCATATCAAGTTATCAGACTTCAGCCTAGCAAAGAACTTCCAGACGAACCGCTCGAACCAGAATACTGGGACTTCAACCACGGATAGTCTCACGGCGACGTTATCGGATGCCACGATTGGCCTAGAGAGGTCAACTCAGATGGATCATGTATCAATCAGCCATAACCGTGCATACTCAGCCGTTGGAACCTTAGATTATAGCGCCGTCGAGATAGTCCGAAAGGATAAGAGCGGGTACAACCATAAGGTCGACTGGTGGAGTTTAGGGGCAATTCTTTATGAGTGTGTCTTTGGGTATCCCCCCTTTGCCTCAGACACGTCAAAGGATTCGGTGAAGAAGATCGTTAACTATAAGACCTACCTCCGCTTCCCGAAGGATAGCGAGGTCTCGTCGGAATGTAAGGACTTGATATCCCACTTGCTATGTGAGCCCGAGGAACGTTATGATTTCGATCAAATTAAGGCGCATCCTTGGTTTCACGATGTTGACTGGAACGATCTTCATTCCTATACGCCTCCTTTCCTTCCAACAGTCTCATCACCAACAGACCTTAAGTATTTCGACTTCGTACAGGAGCAAGGGACATCTGCGGAGCATCCTGTCGAGGCTCCGGCCACAACGAAGCAGTACCAATGGTTTTCGGGAGGGAACCACGTCAAGAATTATACTTATCGCAACTTCCCAGGGACTATCGACTGCCGTACCGAGACCCGTACGAGCTTGAAGGATATTTTCCGTGATCATGATGGTGATGATGGGAAGAAGTCATAGATTCACGCCTCCGGAGAAGATGTACGTGAAGATGGCCACGCGTTCCCCACCTAGCGCAGTGATGGGTAAACGAAGGACTAATTCGTATGTCTGTGTCAGAATAAGGGTAATCTCACTTTCCGTGACGTTAGTAATATATACTCGAAGGATTTTCACGAGAATGGTCAACTGAACACGATTAAGGGTAACAGAACTATCAACCCAGATACTATGAGGTGTCCAACGAAGCCATGTATTTCCCTTGTTATTTTCCTTTAGATTCAATGGCAACATTGTACTAACCCTACCTCCTGTAATGGTGGAATCAAGCCAGAACTCGATCTGATATGCGGCCTCAGTAGTCCCTTCAAGACGTCCTTGTGTAAAGGTCAAGGTGAAGGTCTTATCTGGTACCTTTCTTGTCGCTTGTAACGTCTGTTCAACTAGAGTCAGAAGATATTGAGGAATGATAGTGATGAAGATTCGGTTATCTTCAGATTTCTTGAAGCTCAAGGCGAGCATCGAGGAGGCGATAAGAGCGCTATCTGAGATCAAAGGAACAAAATATCGTAACGAGAAAGAACCAATCGTACTGGAATCAAGAAGTCCGATGTCATCAGTCTTCGTGGTCGTCCCTCCCTCAGCCTCGGGTTCCCCTAACACATGACTAGCCGTCTTCCCATTCAATCGAACCATCATGTTCTTGAGAGTGATACTAAAGGCACGCACCCTAGTCGTCGGCAGGATTGACGATACCTCACAAGACATCAACCCAAGGTTCTCAATGAGGTGAACGATGTTCCGGATCTGTTTGAATGTTGCTACTGCTGTAGTACTTATTGAGAAGTCGACACGCTCGCCATTAGTCTCCAAGGGGATGAATAATCCCACCTCCGTTGGCCTTTGTTCTTCTGAAGGCTGTGAGGAGATGACTGTTACAGCCTCGGAACCCATAAATGAAGCACGGACACAAATCGTCTTATCAGCAGTGGCGCTAAAGAGCTCGAGGTATGCACGTGGGGTACGAACGCGGAACGTCAAAGGGATATGGGAGTCAATTGCCGCAAGTTGTAAACAGGTCTGAAGGAGCTTGAGGTCTCCAACCCGGTGCTGCATTATTCAAAACTCGGTCGCGGGTTCCATGGTGTAGGTGGTTATCACTCGGGACTCTGAATCCCGCGACCCCGGTTCGAGTCCGGGTGGAACCGCTCTCGACCTTCAATGCAATAATGCTTATCGATCTTCATGTTCATTCAACCTTCTCGGATGGAGTATTAGCTCCGGCTGAGTTATTTGCACGAGCAGATGCTTTACAGTTGGATCTATTGAGCATCACAGATCACGATACGTTTGAGACGTATAGACACATCATCGAGACAAAGTTATATCCAAAGATGACGGCATACCTTCCAGGGATTGAGGTATCAACCGTGGATCTAGAAGGTAGAAGTCAACACCTATTGATCTACTTCCCACAGCTTCTTATACTTCCAACCGAGAGAGAATTAAGCTTCACGAAACAAATCAAGAAGGATCAAGACTTCCTTGATACATTGAAGCCCTTTTTGAGGAAGGTGGAGGATACTAAGAATAGTAGGATCGAGCGCGCTAAGGAGACGTTTCGTAAGCTCAAGGAACATTTCAACATCGAGTATGATTGGTTAGAGTTCTGTCAAGATACTGGAATCGATTTGAGGACAGATACTGCAATCGGAGCGATTGGAAGGCCACATATTGCCAAATACTTAATCAAGCATGGTTATTGTGCGAGTATTGAAGATGCTTTTAGCAAATACCTTGGGGATGATTCTCCAGCATATACGATGAAGCGTGATTTACCACTGTACGAGACAATAGCGGAAGTCATTGGCTATGGAGGTATCCCAGTTCTTGCACATCCTCTTCTTAAGGCTACACGTACTGAAGCATCAAACGTGATTCAAAAGGCAACCACCCATGGTCTTTTAGGCTTAGAAGTCTATCATCCGTGTGTTAAACCCACTGATTGGGAATATCTTCTTACATTGACGGAAGAGTTGAATCTTATCCCTACGATCGGTTCTGACTTCCATTCTGACGAGTCATTGATAAAGAAGGCAGAAGTTGGTTATCTATTTGGAAATGAGATGTATTCAGATGAGAAGAAGCTTCTTCTCATTAAAAGAATCTTTTCTCTTCATTCCTTTTCACTTGACTAGTAAAAATATATGACCACGTATCAATTTGTCATCAATTCCCGTTTCACTGGGATGAATGGGCTCGATTCCGATGTACATGAGGCACTGACACAATGGGGCATTGGACATAGTATGAAAATGATCGAGTTTCACTTCTCTAAGGCCTTTAATCCAGCCGATTCTCAACGTTTCATTGATGATTTCTTTAATGATGAAGACGTTAGAGCTAACTTTCTCTTACCGGACATCTCGGGGATGTCAACTCGTCCACTCCCCACAAGGGGTAAGGCTCGTTTCTCGTTGATGCATGTTCAATCCACACACCTCGAAGGCTTAATGCCAGCCGTTAGTGAGAGGTTCATCTCCGGTTCTTCATTTAAGGGTCGTCCTCCATATAAACCACAACACCTTGATATCTCTATTGACTTCGAGATTGATGAGGCTCTTTTCGACCCTGAATCAACATTGTATCAATTACTTTCCGAAGATTGGCGTTCAGACCTTTTATGTGCACTCTTTTCAGTCCTACGTGCAGGTGGTGCTCTTAATCAACAATCAAGCACCGTTGAGCCCTATCTTACCGTGACTCAGAAACTTTATAAGATCCTCGTGGAACCCGTACGCTTAGAAACAGAAGATAAGCTAACTCTTTCTCATATCTATTGCTATAGGATTCTATCCTTAGGTGATATTGATTTCTTCCCGGAAAACCCCGATACAGACCTTCACCCCGGAAACCGTTGCTTCCTCGTCATCAATACCCTCAGAAGACACGTCACCCTCTTTTACAACGCCGTTTATGTTTGATCCTTCACGCTTTTAAGCCTCCAAATCATCGTACCGTTCCCGAAGAAGACGTGTATACCCATTATCGTCCATTGAACGCGCTATAAGAAGCTGTCGCCAGAATTCCTGCTGTGTTCCCACCACAGACTCAAGACGCTTCAACACATACCTCGGTATTGTAGGCTCCTTGGAAAACTTGATTACCTGGTCTATGCTTGCACTTATGTTGCCCCACACCTCCTTTATGCATTCCAAACACGCCCTCATAGCCGTCTCACATTTCCCCGTAAGCTCTATAAGAACATTCCCTGTCACAGCCCCCGAAATCGTCCCAGCCGTCCTGAAAACCCTCTCAACGGCCCTCTGACATGCCTCCATGAAATGCTCAAGCTCCTCCTTGCAATCGACGTGGATATACTTGTTTGATGCTTCAAGGATGTCCGCATACCCATAGCTAACGATTCTGACCACATCTATCATCGCCATGGTCTCACGCTCCAAAGCTTTGAGTGCTGTAACGAGAACGGGCGTAAACACCTCACATAGAAGGTATTCGGTATACCTTACTTCATGTTCTGCATAGATACGCTCGCCTAGATGAATAAGGCGCTCAGGAGTAGCATTCTGCAATACATCTGCCGCCTTGAGGCGGTATCCAAGGGCAATTACGCGAATAGTATCGAACCACTCCATGAGCATGATGAGTGTGCGGTAGATAGGGGTATAGCAAAGCATGAAGGTCGCCACGTGTCCCTGTGAGGTATCTGCGGCGTATACGGGCTGGTGAACCATGCTCCGGCTCAAAATTGGAGATGCTATGCCTTTGGAATGTTCGTGATAATATGGGAGCCGTTGGAACAGCGATCCGCAGCATTCTAGGTGATCGAGCATGTACCCGAGAGTTGGAAGTCCCGCCTCATTGATGTCCGTCTCCGGATCGAAGACGAGGTCGAATTGCCGAGATCTTGTATACTGAGCACTACCTCTGCTGGCACTCGGGCGAATAGGCGCTCCTTCATCACAGACCCTCAAGCGTAGGATGACTGAGGTTCTAGGGAAGGACTCTGCGCCTGTGTCTGCGCCTATCTCTTCTAAATGAACCAACTCGGATGGTGGGATTCTATCTGCAAATTCTGATCGAGTCCTATTGGAGAACAATCGGCATTCGTCCCAGGACTCGCTTATGGTAATAGGCGTGAGGAGAACCACGGCAATGTTCAACCATGCACTACCATCGAGCACGTCTTGTGAAGTGAAGATATCATCCAGGTCAGTACATTCCGGACAAAGCTTCGCCACGTCTTGAAGAAGGGAGTAGTGATCACTGACTCGAGGGGCGAATAGCCCCGTTTGGACACGAGAAGTAAAGGGGATCATGCTATATCGAAACTTCTCGACCTCCTCGCCTAGTAACTTGAGCCTGTTCAGGATAGGAGCACTCTCATGGCGAATCCAAAAAAGATCACGTTCAATGGCATGTATTCTTAACGTCTTCAACGCATGAATCCGTCGTACACGCCTCCTGGCCAGAGAACGACGAGTAAGGACCCCAGAGGTTCGCACACTATCCCGAAACGGGAGGTCTACAAGCCATGAGGTATACTCCATCGCTACCTTACATTTAGTAGCCCTTTCGTCATCTGGCCAGACCGTTGATAAGACGAGACCAATGATATAGGTTCTGCACTCACCAAGATATTGCTGAACGGTATCATCCAACGTTGCAATATAAAGCTCGCAGCCATCCTTATCCCGCAGTTGAGCCCGTTGTATGGGTGAGTGAGATGATTTTGAAGGACTTCCTCCACGTCTTGGTGAACGATGTGGACTTCCTTGTCGACTACTCGCTGGTGCAGGACTAGTTATAGGATCCCTTCGGACTCCTTGATTAAGAGAATTGCATCGAAGGGAGAGCCCATCCTCCGAAATCAAGTCTCGTGGCCGAAGTGGGCGATTATGAAAGACGATGGTAGTAATTTCTCGAGGATCATGGATAAGCTGAGAGGTAAGCATCTTTGTGGAGGCCGGCTTCAAGCCAGTTCGAGATGGATACAGAGTAGGAGTCCGTCCCGGTGGGGTTGATCTAGGTTCTGGCATGGCAGGAAATGACTTTACGGAGAAGGGTGAGGTATTTGTTGCATCCTGACGAACTGTGAAACGTGTCAATGGTCCACTACGAAGTCTAACGGTTGGGGATGTTGTTGAAGGGGTAAGAACGGCTGCTGGCCTAGTACCTCTAGGTGACTTTGGAATAGGGAGATCAATGGATAAAAGGACTGGGAACTCATCAGTAATGGTTGAAGCTCCTGATAAAACATCGGCCTCACTCATCAGACGACAAATAGATTCGTCAAGCATTCGAGGGGTTGCCTCAATACTCTCTCGTATCATATCCTCAATGAGGACACGAGAGAGACGAGCATGTGGACTCGTCTGTTTTGATGGTGTACAGTTTCTATCACGCATTGTACGAAGATAAGAGACCAATCTACGTCGAAGCACCATCCCAAGGACGCGTGGGCATACGAATTCGTATCCCTCTTCAAGAACTTCGCCATCACAAGTGATGATTCGCACATCTGCGGGATCTGCGTCTGGAAGAGAGAAGATATGGGATAAAGATGCCATGTAATGCAAGCTAGTGGTATATGGAGCTTGAACTGTTTTATGTAGGACACTAAACGCGTCATTAGAGAAGACGTTCTCGACTGATCGTCCAACAATCGCTTGTAGCAGGGCATGATGCCTTCGTTCTGCCTGATTAGTAACCTCTGTTAAAGTTGTAATCAGACCAGCATGTAACGCAAGTGCATCCTGTTTGAGCTCCTCCGCAGTCTCTGAGTCTATAGACTTCCCAGCCTTCCTCAGCATCTGATAACAAACACGTGCTGGAATGGATACCTCGAGGTATTGCGTAAAACGATGAACAGTGTTTGGGACGTCACGAATGCTTTCAATTGTGGGGATATTTCTCTCCGCCTCTCCAAACCCATGACGTCTTCGGCGGAGCCGACGTATCCGACCTGTCAAAGGCTCTGCGGGGAGTTCTGGGCACGAACTAACGAAGTCATATAAGTTCAGAGGGGTTGTCCGCGCTATACCCTTACGGACGAGGCTCATGATCGACTGAAGATTCCGCGGAATGACTATCTCCCGACGGACGGGAGATAGCGTGCACATGTTTTTTTACTCCTCATTCAGCCTCATGATGATAGGGCAAAGAGGGCATTGCTCGAAGGTATGGGTGACTTTCTCCTGAGACCTCATTATGGGTTGGAAACCTGACATCCCAAAGATGAACTCCTCAGGTGGGTTAGAGAAGACCTCAAGAAAGGCCAAGCAGGCCCTTTGGAATCGGATGACTGGGCTACGCGCTTCCCGTATGGCTTGAAGATAGTTCTGAAATAGACCCTCCTCGGCTTGAGGAAGGAATTCGTTGAGATAGTTTCGGAAGGTCTCTTCTGAGGCGGAGATGTAACTCGTATCCTCGTCAGTGTCGTCGAAAACCTTCTTCTGTTGCCCTGCAACGACGGTGACGACAGTTCTGAAACTGCGCGCCAAATGGTTGAAGGCTAGAAGAAACTGGTAGGCGTAGTCCTTGAGGGAATCCGATGTTAAGGCTGTGGCATACAAGCAGATCCCTGAGCCACCCCATAGGCGTAGGCATGGGATACGGGCACTACCTAGGGTACTGAAGGTCATATATGCATACCTGCCTAAACTTGCCACCAGAAAATATAGTGCAAAGTCTCCAACCATGAATGCAGCATAACTGAAGCGGAAGTTGAGGTGGCTCCATTGGAACTTGCTCGCTCCCATGACAGCTCTTCTATGAGGGACGATCTTGCTTAGAAGAGACTCCTCCCCATATAGTACGGCGACCTTGGCCAGATCTATCTCGCAGGCGGTCGTGTACTTGACCTGGGAAATCGTTGGGTGCTTAATGAGTTTGCGTGAACTATCTTCGGATGAGGTTAAACACATAAGCAGGTCCAGCATCTTTGGATTTAGTGCGCTAGTGGCTCGGGAATCAGCTTGTTGTACCTGAGCGAGTCTTTTAGCATTGTCGATCGCGAACTTGGTGCTATTCAATGCTGTTGGTAAGGTAAAAGCTGCACCCTCCTGTGTGAACTTCAAGAGGATATTGCTTGCCATCGTCATCAAGTCGGGGTATGAAAACTCGCCGAAGAAGCGGATCAGCTCATTGAAAGAATCGGTAAAGTTATCCATGGAGACTGTCGTACACTTGATGGCCCCATTATCATACTCCAGGCACGGATGCTCACTCACCCGTTGTTCCAATTCCTCCCTATCTTCTTCAGCAACGTCAGATACGAAAAGAGTATATTGCAACTTCAAGTTCCTCTTCTTCCCAAAGACGGAGATGTCCTTATCTATGGTTATGGGGGTTCCAGCGCTCAAAGAATGAGCGGGTGATGAGAATAATTCCGCCAACGAGGCCAAGCGCATCAAGCCTCCTAGGGTATATCTTTCAACTTCCTTATATACCAGGCCGAAGGTAGTGTCCTCATAACGGCTAGGATTGACGTACATCCCCTCCGAAAGAAGAAGTTCGTGCTCCGGAGGGGTCGAAAGTAAGCCCGCAGAGGCAAGAGATCGTCGCTGACTACACGCTTCAATGGCGACCTCTCGTAATCCGGAGGAAGAAAGTCCACGTAGACGACACCATTGGTTCTCCTCCTTCGTCGGGATCTGAGTCAGGTTCGGGAAGCGTCGACGCCAGTGAGCGAATACAAGGGCGTATGCGACTCGATCCGAAAAGCAAGAGTAAACATCAAGATTCGGATTGTTCGACATAAAGGAGGCAGCGGTTGTGCGCTGGTGAGCTAGAGAGAGCATATACTGGTCGTCATTGAACTGCTCATAGCCTTGACAGGCAACAAGGAGCACTACCGGCGTACTGACAGAGACCAACGAATAGGTGGAGGCGTTGAAGTTTCTCTCGTAGTTGTTTAGGAAGAGAGCGCCCGGAAGAGAAAGTAGTAGGACTGAGGTGCTTAGTCCCGTGTAAGGAATCCCAAGGTAGTAGTACCAGGAAAGGTTGACACCCATCCCAACGTCATGGCCTATCTGGTACGGGATAGCCCCAAGCTCCGTTAGATAGTAGTCCTTCTGCTCACCGTCTTGTACATATATGAGCCCTTGTGCCTCCAGTCGATCAATAACCGCCGGGACAATCCCTACACATTGATCGACCTGGGGATCAATAGTCGTTAAGAACTGCGTTATCTCCTCAAGGGTCGGGAAAGCTTGGCGAAGAACAGGAGATCCAAGCATGCGGAGAATGACGTCATCAATAGTTTCGAAGATGCTTTCCACAGAGTAGCTCTTCTTAATGCACCTTAGTAGGGACTGGTCCAAAGCTGAGTAGTAAACACCGTCTCTGGTGCGTCCAACACGTCCACAGCGCTGAGTCATCGCCTCTTGTGATGCTCCTATCATGACGAGCCTGAACTCTCCACCGACAAACCTCCTCATCTTCTGCAGGCAGGAATCGACGACATACACGACCGATGGGAGGGTGAGAGATGTCTCGCAAACGGACGTCGCTAGGATGATTTGGACAACAGTACTAGCCGTCTCCACCTGAGTTAACACATCGCTCTGGTATTCGCTACTGCATGCAGAGTGCAAGATGTGCAGCTTGTAACTGGGTATATTGGGCGTATTCCTGGCCCATTTGTCCAGTTCCTTCATGAATTCCTCAATCTCTCGCATTCCTGGGAGAAAGACAAGGATGGACCCCTCAATGGGGGACTGGGTACTAAGAATCATTTTCACGAGGCTGTGGGTGCGCTCACAGAGGATAGAAGGGATGGCCGATGTTGTCCTAGCAGGATTGCTTATGAACTTGGAAAATGCCTTCTGGAATTCTTCCACGGGACGCTGCCCCGAATACTTCTCCATTTCGAGCTCATTGTCGTCGAAATAGCACTTCGTGACCGTATACGACCGGTCTCGACGCTCAACATTAATGGTCTGAAGGTCTGGGAGAAGACCCTCCTTCTTCAACGCCTCTGGATCAACGGTAGCTGACATGAGAATCACCTTCTGGCTACGGGAAGTATAGAGGCTATGGGCGAGCGCGATCATCTTGCGGGTGTCTATTCCTCGCTCGTGGATCTCGTCAATGATGATGATGTCGAAGCGCTCAGGGTCCATGGTCACGATATTGAACGCACTCCCGGCGGTAGCCATGATAAGCTTGCTGGACGAAGAGAAGATCTTCTTACGTCCCATACAGATTCCAACCTCACTTCCAATGGTCATGGAGTTCTGCCTTGCCACATATTCCGCAATGCGCTCGGCTGCTAGACGGCGTGGTTGAGTCATGATGACCCTCGCGTCTGGAATCAACTTCATAATCATGTCCGGGATCCCCGTCGACTTCCCGCACCCAGTCGGACCAACAATGAGAAGTGGCTTCGGAGAACGGAGCAATCTGCCAAAGTTAGAGGGTATGGCTATGTTAGGGACCATTTTTTTTCAAAGGTGTACTCTAATCAGATTCGAGACCGACGAGAAGGTGCCCTCGACCGAAGCCTCGAATGTATTCGCGGATACCTCGTCCCCCTGGGCAGATAACTCCCCGCTCGTACGGGAAGAGCAGGCGTACGCACTCGGGACGATCATGCGCAATTGCTATTGAGATGGCAGACTCGCCTGTAAGACGTAATATCCCGGCCTCATGGTCTCTAAGGATGGTGACGGCAGAGTCCTGCCCTAGCTCCGCCGCAAGCATCAAGGCCGTCGTCCCATCTGTGCAGCGCTTTCGTGCCTCATCACGGATCAGAACATGAAGGCAGTCGGCATGCCCAGTGGATGCGGCGTACATCAACGCCGTCTGTCCACGAATGTCCTGCATCCCTGCTTCCCGCATCACGAGCATCTCGAGAACTCGAAGATGACCCGCTTCCGCGCCAAGCATGAGTGCTGTCCTCCCATTCTTGTCGGTTAATCCGGCGAGGTGAATGAGAGGCTCAATACAGGAAGCCTGTCCACTCGCGGCCGCCAGCATCAACGCCGTCTGGCCCTCGTAGGTATACACTCTTGTCCCATACTTACTAAGTGTTCGGACAAGTGGCAAGTCTCCCCGCTGCGCTGCCACGTGGAGGGGTGTCAACCCTTGAGGGTTAGGACATGAGAACTCGTAGGGAGCAACCAACTCTGTTGCTAAGCAACTTCTTTGGTCAACTGCATGTGCTAGAGCTGTGAGGCCTGCATGATCGACCATCCCAACCTCCTTTTGAGAAAGGATTCGCACGATCTCCAGATTCGTGCGTTGGACCGCATGCATCAATGCAGTTTGGCCTTGAAGATCATGTATCCCACTCTCTACGTCGACAAGGGCGGCAACAGCCGCTGTATGCTGGGCCTCGACGGCATACATCAACGCGGTCCACCCACGCTCGGTCTCGACACAACGAGCTTCTCGGCAAGTTGGGTCTGCAAGACCCCTCTCTAGGATGTACTTAATCGCATCGACGTTCCCGACGGTTGCTGCGAGCATGAGAGCCGTGACTCCCGTTGCGGTACGACAGCCAATATCGGGTGCATGAAGATACATATCGGAGTTCTCAAACGTGACAACAGATCGCATCAACGACGTTACCTGGGAGTCGTCCACGCCGCTCTCGCTCCCACCAGGAAGCCACGATTGAGGAGTTTGACTTATCTCGGTCGATGCAAGCAGGTTCGTTTTAACAGGCTCAAATGCTGTACTTGCAGTATATCTGGAGGGGTCTATCTGGTATGGCGGGGGTGTCGTTCCAGCGCGTTCGGATGGACTTTGGCTCTGGGGAAACAACGGGCTTCGTGAGTCAACCTTTTCGCTCGGAGACAAGGAACGAGGGGATGACGGGATGTTAGAGTTGGTGCTTTGCTGGATAACAAACGGTTCAAGAGAGCCAGGCCCGGATGGGCTGTATAAGGCCGTTATCTTCGGGGAAATGGTAGGATCTCGTGTCTTGTTTATCGTGGGGTTGGGTACGTCAATACATTCGACTCGCGGAGGTATCTGATCGTTCACCTGGTATACTGTGTGGGCAACGGGTCCATCTGTCTCAATGACGTTTGCAATCGGGTCATAACGGTAGGATGACTCCTTGGTGACTGTCCCAGCAATAGCCGGGGGCGCGGCATCAGTATAGTCCATCACACTATGAACTGGATTGCCCCTGACGACTGAGACCACTTGGGGCAAGGCTGCAATGTATTCGGACGAAAGCCGGACGGCAGGCTCATACGCTAGCATCCCTATGATCGCCGCCCGCAGCTCCGACGAGTACTGCTGCAATGCTAAGTCGTTTGGTAAGTTGGCCGACTTCTGCATCATGTTTGGGAGGGTAGGTAGGTCTATGAAGGGTTGAAGTGCACATAGCTCGTAAAGAGTGCAGCCCAGAGACCAGACGTCGGATTTGAACGACGGAACCTTCGGTTCCAATAGCTCTGGAGCCCAATATATGCGCGTTAGTTGGCTTGTTGCCCCCATGTATAACGGACTCACGGCCTGCGCCAGGTCTGTTACGACGAGGCGGATGGAGCCGTCATTCATGAGGGCACATTGACGTGGGGCAAAGTATTGTAAGAATAGCCCATGAGAAAAGTGCAAGGTGTGGAGTAGGACGGAGATTTGTGCGGCAACCTTCCATATAACGTCCTCAGGTATCGGGGTCTTCGATTGCATATGAGTGCTTATCTGGGTCTGTAGATTCGACGTGGGGACGAAGTCTGTAATGATCTGAAGCTGTTGGCTTTGTTCATCATAAAAAAGATCATGTAACGGTAATAGATGGGGTAGGGTCAAAGAACGCAGGCGGAAAAGTGGGGCAGATGCTAGATCCGCTTCACCAAGGCCTTGGGGGAGCCAGACGTGCTGAAACTCTCGACATGTTCGGAGGGTGCCCCCGCCACATAGTCTCACTATATAGACGCATTCGGAGGGCGTGACCGTCCCCTCGTCGATCCGGACGTACCGACGAAGGAACTCTGAGCGGGATGTAAACATAACTTTTTTGCGATGGAGCTTCCGCCAGTGCCGGACATAGAGAGCCTCTTCCCCCAGCAGGGCATATACGGGACGATCGACGAAGTGACACGCACGCGTGAGGGGCACTTGGTCGTCACGAAGCGGATTGATCTCCATGAGGTCCCCCATAACGACTGGGAGGAAATCCGTGACGAGTTCTTCGCCTGCACCACCTACCTTCACACCCACCTCCTCCGCTATTTCAGAGTGGATGTGGATGTCGCCCGCGCGTCTCTTCTCGTTGACACGGAGCTTTGCGCCTGCGGCTCGCTTCAAGCTATGATTGACAAGCACATCGCCAACGGGACGGCCTTCCATGAGATCTTCCTCTGGCACACGGTCGCCCAGCTAGTTGACGCTATTGCATACCTCCACAGCCCCTTCAAGGAGCAAGGCCCGATTGTACACCAAGACATCCAACCTGCGAACGTTCTCTTCACAGATCAGCTTATCCTCAAGCTTGCAAATACGGGGCTCACGCGCACGGCTGGAGACCAGTCCGCTCTCTATAGGACTCCGGAAGTTCGTAATCAAGAGCCATATGACACTCGTGCGGATATCTGGTGTCTAGGAGCACTTCTTTACTACATGGCTGCACTGAAACCGCTGGACGAAAGGGTGGAGGCTAATCTTGCGGAGGGGAAGCCAATCCTCAAGAAGTACTCTTCAGACCTTCATCTGCTGATATCCACGTGCTTACATGGAGATCCTTCGTGGCGCCCTACCGCCGGAGATATCTCTGTTATGCCTCGTGTTCGTGGTGCGCGCTTGGTCTTCTCAAACACCCTTGGATCTGCTCAGAATCTTACCCTTCTTCGAGACTGCATTGCTAATGACAACCTTGAAGCTCTCATCCAGTACTCGAGCCTTGTGACGGAGAAGAATCTTGGAGACCTAATTACGCTTGCCATCGAGTCTCATGCTACCAAAGTACTTCCAGTCCTTTGCGAGATTGTCCCGAACATGGGGATCGACTCCGCCTTACCTACCCGCATCGCTCGCAACGTCGATGCCGAGACTGTCCTCATGACTGCTGCTATGATGAACGATACCATCAAGATCAAGGATAACCTCGACGAGGTTGGTGCCGCATATCGTGGCCGCACCGCCTTGATGTGTGCCGCCGAGGCCGGACATTACGAGGCGGTCAAGCTACTCCTTCGGGAAGTCGGTATGCAGAGTGAGAGTGGTGAAACTGCATTAATGATGGCCGCATACAATGGACATGAGGATTGTGTACGTCTGCTCCTCGTCGAGGGTGGGATCTCCGACTCCTTTGGCCGAACAGCCCTCATGCATGCGGCAGTCCGAGCTTCACCATCGTGCATCAGCATGCTTCTTACACAAGCGGGACGTCAAGCACATGACGGAAGAACTGCCCTGATGGCCGCCGCATCCAACGGGAACATCGCAGCCATCCCACTCCTTCTGGAGCGCGAGGTTGGTTTACAAACAAATCATCTCTTCAGTAGTGGAGACAGCAGTGGTCCCGGGTGGACGGCGTTGATGCGCGCCACATATTGGGCTCAGGTGGAATGCGTCGACTTTCTCAGACCCTTTGAAGGACATCTCACCCGACCCAATGGTAAGTCGGCGGCGGACGTTGCCGAAGAACGACTTCTCCCATACATCCGGACAATTCCTCGTAAGCGGTTCTGGGAGTGTCGTTATCTCCTCGATCCAGATGTCCAAAGGGGCTTCGATGAGAACCAGAAGCTCATTGCGGCGATCACGAACAACGACATGGAGGGGGCGCAGAAGTATTGTAGCCGCATCAAGCCCGAGAGCGCCGCAAACATCCTTCAGTACGCGATCGACATCCGAAGCTACAACACGCTAGCCTTCATCTGCCAGTTCCTATCCAGCCAGCCGTACATCGTCACTGTCAAGTCTCGCATGCCCTGCCCAATCAAGCGTGCAAACTCTCTCATCGAGGCTGCGCGAGACGACAAGCCCGACCTCGTCTATGAACATATTGATGAGCTGGGGCATGCGTATGTCTATGATGTCATCCCTGTCACCGCCCTGAAGTTTGCCGCCGGACGTGGGTACAACGTCTGTGTCCAGTTGCTTCTATCGGAGCTTGGAATCCAGAACCACTTCGGTGGAACAGCCTTAATGGCCTGCGTTCAGCTCGGATACTTCAACACGTGTGGTCAATTCTTAATCTTCGAGGCACGCCTCGCGAGTAGTGATGGAGTGACGGCCTTGATGACCGCGGTCCTCAAGGAGCGAGCTGAGGCGATCCCTGCCTTGGCCCAGTACGAGGCACGGATGCAGACGACGGAAACATTCATGTGGGGTCAGGGGTGGACGGCTCTAATGATCGCCTGTGCGACGGGCTTCGTACAGGCAGTCAATCCGCTGAAGGGAGCAGAAAAGGACTTACGAAACGCCAAACGTGAGACGGCACTCGACGTCGCAAAGGCGGCAATAGCAAACCCAAAGAATAGGTCCATCTCGAGCCAGCTGCAGGAGTGTGTCCGCCTCCTCTCGCACTGAGCTTATGCATGCTGCAGTCTAGTTAGGTCACTGTCGATGGCGCGACGGGCATCTTCGTCCTGGACCGGAAGGCCACGCGACACAGTCAGTAAAGTGTTGTAATTGCGTGTAGCGAGGACAGCAGATAGGATGAATTGTTGGTGCAGAAAGAGTGCAGACGTTGAGGTGATGCAATAAGCGGTCCCGAAGGCCTTGAGAAAGGCCTCGACTAGTGATATGATGGTAGTGCTGGTGGAAGAGTATGCCGTAAGCATATGTCCAAGAGCTACAAGAGAAGGAATATAGCAGAAATCCATGGAAGGTCGGATGACGGTCTGTGCCGCTCCAGCATAAGGGATAACCTCGAGGCGCGCCTTTTCATCTCTGCATGTAGGAGAAGCTTTTATAATGTGAAAGCTGAGCCCAATAAAAAGCAGAAATGAGAGAACAACAGACGAGCACGTGCCTGTCGTCTTGACGCTCTGCATCAAATCGGCCTCAAGCAGTTCCAGAACATTGTTAAATGAAGTGTTGGGGATCTGTGTTCGAACGGCAAGGATGGCATCTACTAGACGAGCCTCTTGATTTGCTGTAAGAATTGGGGCCGGGCTATTACCTCCCTTCTGTCCAAGGCCAAAGAAGGTGGTGAATCGTGTCAAAATGGAGGTGTCCTCCCGTTCTGTTGAGGTAACCGAGCCGAAAATGAATTCGGCTAGTTCCGGGAGGCAAATCTCTTGGCTCTCTCGAAGAGTTGTCTTCGTGCACTGAAGAGAAGTCTTCAAGACTCGAGTTCCGGTTGTGAGTAATGTTACAACAGAGCACGTGGATATCAAAGTCGTCGCATTGAGCTTTGCGAACAACAGGGTCACGAGGCGATACAAGACGCTTGGATGATCATCTCGGGACACGGAAGTAAGGAAATCGCAGACCAAGTCGATACGTTGCGAGATAGAGGAGCTTATATGAATGGGGGCAACAATCGCCTCTATAATGCGTACAGATAGATCGTCACTAATGGCTTGATGCTCTATGGCAGCCTGGATATTAGCATATATGTCCTCTATTTGTAAGATAATTGAAGGTTTCATTAAATGTCCTTGGAGCTGAAAACCTAGGAGCCGCTTCATGCATAGCTCAATGTCCTGCTGAAAAAGCGTATTATCCGGGAGACAGCGGAGGAGACTGCTCAGAAACGTATACATCAAGCCAAGGATAGAAAGCTCAAGAAGAGGCGGAAGATCCTTGGTGCCATGAATCTTGGTATATATGGGCTCCACCGTCGTTTTAATACCACCCCTATATGTGGCAACGAAGGAGGAGCAGGCATCAAGTAGACGATCAACCTCTATCGAGCAGGTCGAAAGACTATCAACAGAGCACCTTCCAAGAAGCGAACCCACAAAAAGCAGGGATCCAAGAGCGACGAGATAGGTATATGGAAGGGCTGGTATGGATAACACCTGTGTGAGGTTCTCCTCTCCAGTATCAACCCCAGTGCTTGTCACCACGCGATATATGGCTCGAACCAAATGATGATGAGATGGAAATGCCATCTCGTGTCCGGTTTCGATTCCTGTGATCGTTTGACAAGCAAGCTCGACAGTCTCGGCGATTAGAGCACTGAAACACTCAGAGGCAGAGTCCAAAAATGCACTATATGCCCACTGAAGCTCCTTAGCCACATCTGAGGTGCAAGGTGGCGATACGAAGGAAGTATCGACTTGGGGATACGCTCCCAATCCGAAGAGTAGGATACTCACCCATGCAATGTGTCGTAGAGCGTCCTTCAACTCTTCTCCCTGACAAGTGTGTGTGGCTGTCTTATAGAAAGTACAGAAGCTTTTGAATGACACTAAAAGCGAGCATGCCCCAATTCCTCGAGGCACAGTCAGGAAAGATGCCCACTTCCCGGGAGACGTCTCCGAGACCAGGTTAACGATGTTCGTACACGTGTTCTGATCGATAGTAGCACGGACTAGGACGACGGACTGAATGGCCTCATAACGTACAAGGTCCTTTGCAAGCATGTGTTCGGAGTCGAGAAGAGTCATCTGTGACTCATATAGCTTCTGTTCAAGAGCGAAGATCCCCGGGATGAACAATAAGCCGGCGCCTCTTGCCTTTCTAAGAACGTCATCGACGACCGAACGGATGAGAAGATAGAGAAATGCGTAGTCATCAACGGGTTCAAAGTCCTGGATCTCATCTGCATTCTTCAAGTAACCAATGAATTGTGTGAGGCCGTCTGTAAGTGATTGTGCCGTGCAGCAGTTCAAAAGAAGCCGCTCGTAAGTCAGTGGGAGAATCTGTTCGGATACTGGTACAACTGGCGTTCCAGTGAGGGAATATACCAATAAGGAGTGTGGAGTGTTGAAACTGGCTTGTGAGAGGGCGACGTTCTTTGTGACGGCGATGCGAGAGGGGCTTGATAAAGTGCTATAAGCGGTTCGTAAGAGCATGATTGGCGTTGTGCGAACTTCATGATAGAAACGCCGAAGCTTAGCCTCAAAGGCCTCATGCTGAATGGGGGGCGGTTCTTCTCCACGTTCGGCGCGTTGGAAGTTGTTGGAAAGCCACCGTCGAACAGGTTCAGCACCCATTAGGACGGAGACGAAGGAGTTTTCAGTCATTTGACTGCTCTTCGAGACCTTACCAGTCATCGTCTCAGTATTGACCATGATAAGTGAGCAGATTAACAACGTCAACGCTGAGCCCTCATCAACCAGCTGCGCACGAATATGAGGCTCCAACGTGTGAATGAACTCAGTTAATGCATGTGACATGCAAACCATCACGCGCTCGATGACCTGGCCCTCCCCAGATAACAAGAAGTGATGGAGGCAGGTACGAATGAGTTCCAACTCTGTTATGGCGTCGTCAAGCTTAAGAAAGCGCAATAAAACCCCAAAGTATTCCTGAAGCTCCGATTGCCTTCCTTCGATATCAGAGTTCAGATAAGACGTCTGTGTCAGGATGGCGTACGGGACAAAGGGATCGAGAACCGGTCCAAGCGATGCTAAGATTCTGGATACGCCATATTCCATACTCGTATCTGTGATATCCTTCAACTCCTTAAGAATCGCACTGGGCTTCTTATTCTCTTTAAGCCTGGCTGCCGCATGGCATTGTAAACCAAGGATAGAAAATCTCCGACTGAGCGCTCTCTCCACCTCTAAGAGAGTCAGCGGGGCGCGAATATCTTTGACACAGGAATATACGTTTGCAATAATAGCTTGCCAGACTCTTGACGCAAGACCCGAAACGACGGAATTCTTCGAGGTGAGTAAGTGCGACAACAACGATAAAAACTGGTAAAGGAAGAAAGGGCTTGTTGACCTGAAGTTGTGTGAGACCAGCTGTGTTAAATAGAAGCGTCGCCCCGTGCCAGACACAAGAATATATAGCTCCCAGAGGCAAAACCGCGCCCTTTCGTCCGGGATTGTACCAGCTGCCGCCTCTCGTTGTGCCGACTCGCGCGCCTTCTTCAGAGTCGTGACCGCCTCGGTGCTTAGACCAGCAGATACGGTACTTTGTAAAACTCGGCCAATAGGAAGATCTGGTATCGTTTGGACCAAGCCCAAGTATATGGTGCTTTGAGGCATTAGAGGAAGAATGTAAAGGGCGTTTAGACAATTGAACAGCACGTTAGAATCGACCTCGCCCATAGAACGCTCCACGTGTATGACAACATCCACGAGGAAATGAGAAACAACCTGTCGTAAGGAAGAAAAGGTGTCTCGAGAAGATATGGCCAGCGAGACGAGATCTATCAAAAAGCTCTCGGAAAAGGCGACTAAAGATAGCAACATCCTCGTGTCGATAAGCCGGATCGCCTCTCTGACGAGGAGATGAGTAGATGGAGAACTCAAGCAATTCTGTGGAAGCCAACCTGGAAGTTCCTTGACCCACGCCATATATAGTGGCGATATGGAAAGGGCACACCCAGGCATAGCCGATACGAGCAGATGAGCCGTGAACAAAATCAACGTCTTTGGTTCTATGCTCCCATGCACGAGGTTTGCATGGAAGAAGACTAGCCCAGCATCGGCATTCCCCTCTGTCAAGGCCACGCGAGCGTACAAGAAACAGGCTACAGCGTTGAGATCCAGAAGGGTATCGTTCGTGACGCGGGGAGTACGGCCACTAATTTGCGTAAACAGGTGCAGGATCGTTCGGACAGCCGGTAATCGTAACGATCGATCCATTGCACCCTTCACTAATGTGGTGAGGGCACTGGATAGGATGTTTGGTTGTGCCTCATCAATGGTTGTGATAAGAGCATCCTGAGCAAGTGCTAACAGTTGACGATTGGCTGAAGAATGGATAATGGCCTCTGTACACAGGGTAACAACGGCACTAGAGTCTGGGGCGTCAGAGGTGTCATGTGCCAATGCCTCAAGCATGGTCTCTGCGCAGCGCATCAGGGGGAAGGTAGATGGGAACCGATCTACGATCGCTGAGGCGAGATGATATGCAGCGTATCGAGTCATTTTTTAAGAGATGTTAAGAGCTACCATTAACGTCAGGAACCCGCTCTCCTTGGTGACGACGGAGCCAGAAGAGCTCAGTGCGTCATGCGAGATCATCGGGGCCTTCGTCCGGGGGCCCTTGTCATTGTTGACGACGCTTTCATCCGAGACGATGATGCGAGCGGCGACGTTACTCAGATGCTACTATTTTAACTCGCCGGTATCTGTCCAGCAAAGGTTCCGGGATAAGGCGGGGGAGCGGGGATGGCTGATTCTTATCACAATGATTCATGCTCTTCGGATGGTGAATGTCGTCATCGATAGGGTGTCAGTGATACATACCTTGATCATGGACTATTGTAGCGAGGTCCCTGAGGTGGAGTTCCCAAGTCTTCTTCGTGGGAAGACGACGGTTCAGATCTTAGGTCTATTGGACTTACCGATTGAAATCGTACCGCATGACCATCGGCTCGAGAGTATCCAAGCGTTAGAGCGGCAATACATAGCCACGACGAAGCTAGAGCAGTACCGGGACCTACAACGGGGGAGGGCAATACGGATGTTCCGAACGTATGTGGAATTAGGGGATGATAACCTTGTACGTCAACGCTCAGAAGAGCATGCGCGCGCCATCCATGTGACGGAGTTTTCGGCATATTACTTGACAAGCATCCCACTCAAGCTGATCACATCGACAGAGGTCTCAATCTTTGTCGTCTATTATACCCTCTATTGTGAAGATAAGGACTGGGGACGACGCTTTCTGGACTTCGCTTGCAAGCATAGCGGCCAGAACCTCATGGAGGTGGAGAAGACCTTTTCTTCCCTCATCTCAGCACATGATACTGCTCTTCGAAAGGGTATTGAAAGCCAGACATGTACCTAATCGTGATAGAACATCAATTCATCGACCTAGTCCTAAGCCCTACCAATTCTTACCTATCCTCATCACTACCCACAACACTCACATCTCGCCACTCACTTAATCCACAGCTGTTCCAAGAAAACTTAGTTCACCTGCCCTCGGCCCATCTCTTTGGAACCTCTCGTCAGTCCATACGGTTCAAGCGAGGCCCATTGTCCGGTCGTCCTCTACCAGCGGCAAGCTCGGCATCAAGAGGAGTAAAACCACCTTCAAGAAGCCGCTTCTGTTGGCGTCGATGGTAGTCCCCAAGCAGATGGCCGTCGTGGGCGGCCTGATCGACGAAATGCTTGTCGCAGATAATGCAATAGAATCTACCTTCGCCAGGAAGGAACGGGTCTGGCGCTTGGGCACGAGTCCGAGCAACCTGCTCGGGCGTCAAGGAGGCGAGGATCTGGTCAACGTCCTTGCGCATCCTTTGCTCCTCGACCCACTGCTTAACCCGATGGTTCTTTCCTTTCTTCTTCTGTCTCGTCTTCGACATTATTTTTTTCAAGTGCGTCATCAATGCTTTTCTCCTTCACGGCCTTCCGTACGAACGCCTCCAGCTCGTCCCAGGACGGGGGAACTTGGCTTTCCTTGAAGCCACACTTCCCACGCTCCACGGGCGTGTTACGGACACGAAGTATGCTATAGATCCCCGTGAAGGCACTCAAAAGCCCAAGGATCCAGAAACTAATGCTGCACCCCCGGACATAGGCTTTGACGTAATAGGGATCGGCGTCGGTCACCCCAAAAGCCGCACCATAGTCTGTCAACAAGATGAAGGTTTGTATGGCTGTGAACAAAGAATCACCTACCGATGATCCCATGGTACGACACATCGTGGGGAGTCCTGACATCAAAGAAGAATACTTCGGGTTCCCGGTGACCGCCATTGGGAAGAGGAGAGTCGCCGGGACACATTGAAACATGGTGATCAAAACCTGCATCGTGACGACAACCCAAGCATTGGTATCCATGGCTAGGGCGGAGACGATGCAGAAGATGGAGGAGATGACGAATCCATATCCAATTAGGAAACGACGCACACACTTCTTGTCCAGAAGAGGGGTGATGGCGGCTACAAACGTACGCACGAGTGCAGAAAGCCCGTTGATGATCCCGATACCACTCCCCGTCATATGATACCTATGAGTATAGATGAAGGGCATGAGAATTGTTATTCCTGCGAGAAGCACGTTCTGTAAGATGTACGCAATATAATACGCGCCGACAGGGTTTCGAAGAGCCTGGAATGGGAGGATCGGATAGGTGAGACGCCTCTCGAGGAAATAGAAGCCAATCGTAAGAACGATCGTGATAATGAAAAGTAGGCTAGAGAGGAGATATTCAAGCTGCGCGAAGAAGCTGAAGGCAAGACAGAAGGCCGTCACGTCCAGTGTCAGAAGGATAGTCCCACCATAATCCATCCGGAAATGGGTCTTGTTCCGGACCGGATTCGGAATCATTGCGAGAGCGATGACGTTAAGGGCCTCAAGAACCGCGCAGACCAGGAAGATGGACTTCCACCCGAAGAACGAGGTGATAAAGCCCCCGACCACGGGGATGAAGATGGCGAACACGTTGAACTGAATTATGTTGTACATCAAGTACTTGTGTAGCTTCTCCGGAGGGCTCAAGGTTTTCATGAGGCTATTCTTACTAGCCACGCACCCCGAGGCTCCGACCCCTGTTATCGCACGGATAAAGAAGATCCACCCAAGATTTGGGACGAAGACACTAGCGATGTACGTGAGGAGTTTCAGAACGCTCATCACGAGAGAATATCTTGATGGTCCAAAGTACATCCCGAGGTGACCATGTAGAACAGATGTGGCAGCATTCGCGATGTAGAATATTGAGATGATCCATTGGGCTTGGCTTGAGGTTACTCCAAAGGTCTGGGCGAGCTGTGGGAGGGCAAGACTCATGACCTGCTGATCATAGCCGATGGAAATAGTCAAGGTGGAGAGGTAGAAGAACTGGCGCCAGAAGGAGGTCTTTCCAGGCGGGAAGCAATTACAAGATCGACGAGTATTCCGCACAGACGCGTCTGCGGTCTCGGCCTCTGTCTCCGTCGTCACCAAGGACTCCGTGGATGCGCTGGAATCGGAGACATCCGAGTGCGTAGTTGAACTAGGTTTGGTTACCATTTTTGATCTCAGAAAGGATGATATCAACCCCACGCTTACGGCCAGAAGATATCCTGGTCATGAATATAGTGGGAGGACGGCGAAGTGCCTCGTTGCGTAACCGCGGACTCAGAGAGTTAAAGGGGCTATCGCTCCCAACCATTTGTGATGCACTCGACCTCTCACAGAACGAATTGAAAGTATGGCCAAATCTTTCATCACAGAGCTGCGCGTATGCCAAATACGTAAGGGTACTTTACCTCGCTTTTAACAAGCTCGAGTCATTCGAAAAGCCTCTTTCGACAGTCTTCCCATATATTCAATCCCTCTCACTACGAGGGAACCAGCTATCTGACGTCCAGGGCCTATTGTATGGCCTTCGGGGCTTACCCTTGTTACATCTTGACATTGGGATCAATCCCATCTGGCCCACTAATATAGAAGAACAGGATGTCCTCATACGACTACTTCTTTCGTCCTGCAAGACTCTCCAGACCGTCACAGGGCGTCGCATCACACTGAACATGCGTCGTGGAGGATCACAAAGCTCTAAGCGGTAAGAGACCAAAGAGACTGGACTTCTTATCGTATATCTTCAAGTCAAATCACTAGGAGGTTATTGTCGGCGGCGATTTTCGCGGCACATGCCCTGTGAATGAGCTCATCAATGGCCTCGATGAGGGGTGCACCACCACCGTCGACAGATGTCCGGACGACGGGAAGGGAGCTAATGACTCTATCGTCAAAGGATAAACTTGACCCTTGTTCTGGGCCATTATGGGCAAACGCTACGGCCAAGTTACCAGTTGCAAACTTCGTATTTGGGGTGACAAGGTCGAAGTATCGGCGTGCTATGGATGTTATATTTAATTCCGTGGCTGGAAGGACGAAGACGATCCCATCAAGTTGACCCGCAATCCTGTTATAAAGATACTCATATGATGAGTCACCGGAGATGTCCCAAAGCTGGACGGAAACGGTCTCAGCAGGTTCAACTAAAGCTTTATCGATCTCAAGGATTCTAACGCCAACGGTTGCAGAATATGGAGGGATATCCCTCTCCCGCGCGACCTCGGCGTAATAATCGACAATCGTTGACTTTCCTACATGCGACGGTCCAAAGAAGCCAATCCTCACCGTTTGAGTCATACTTTTTGGAAGTTCATTCTATAAGAAGGCCCTTAATCAAAGATAGCTTTGAGTGCCAGAAATCCCTATCCCTTGGTGATGAGAATGCTATACTGAAGCTTCTATTATCTTTCGTCGTGAATAACAAGGTATCCTCTCCTACCGGGTTTATGTTCAGTAATGTATCCAGTGGAACCACACCCTTGAGCCCATTACGTGTTGCGGTTGCCCAAAGTAAGACTGGGGGTTCCGTTTGTAGCCAAAAGTGTCGTACTTTATGTCGCTCCATAAAGACTGCATCAAAGCCGAGTCTACATAGAATGAGAAGACGGTGTAGTTCTGGTCCAAAGTCCCGCTCTTTAGGACCACGAAGAGGTGGAGATGGAGTAAGTGGACTTGGGACTTGCTTCTCCAAAAGCTTTGTCTGTATCCGTTGATACCCTCCCCTAGTCTGATTCTGCGCCGATATGGTTGTGTTTGTGCTGGTCCTAGCCAGAGGCGTAGTCGGTCTTTGTCGACCTCCAGTGGTAGATGTGAAACTAACCCTTCGTCCAGATGTACTTCGAATTGTTCGGGATAACATCCCTGATAAAGGGACGGAGTCTGTCTCATGATAATCGCTACCACTGGCGTCAAGAGGTGCCGTCAGTCGAAGCGCTGACATTTTACTTAGCCTTCAATGCAACCAATGGAACCTCTCCTCTTGAAGACTGCGCCAAGTCGGCCACGATGTCGACATCGATACGGAGGTTATCGACCTTCTGCTTGAGACGAAGAAGGGTGACGTTGAGAGCAGAAAGGACTGCATCTGTAACCTGGGAGACTCCCGTCTTAGATCTTGCAATATTTGTCGCGGCGAGTTGCGCTAGGGCGTTAGCGACGTCCTGTTGAGCGTCTTCGCATTTCTGTCGCATGTCGTCAAGGTGTTGTTCCAGATCGTCCTTAGCATGAGTTGTCAAGCCAAGGTCTTCAGGGTATGTCACTATTTGTAGTGGAGTACCATCACCACCGTACCAATCCTCACCATGCCGCATAAACGATGGGGAACGAGCAGTAATCGGGGGTATCCCATCAACCGTTGAGACATCCTGGCCACCATAACGTGAACAGTCACGTAGAACACTCATCGTACTCTCACTTAAACCACCACAACCATTCCTCATCCCTTGTGCGAGGCATAACCGTGCTCGAACGAGATCGAATATAGCATCGCTTGGAAGCTTTCGAGCATGTCGAAGAGCAGCCTTTAACTCTTCGACGTCGAAGTCATATCCTTGAAGTACCAGCTCAGTGCAGGTAAGAGACTGAGACATAACTGCATAGTACAACGCGTCATAGCCATTAAGGTCCTTATCCTTGTCTGGATAGAATGGGAGAAGGACAGCGAGGGCGCGTGATGAGCCTTCTTGAGCGGCTACCATAAGAGGTGACCGTCCATCTGGTAAGAAGATCGCCCTCTCTTTGGGTGCCAAGATCTCGCACAGCTCCGGTCTATCCAGTCGTGCAGCAAGGATAAGACCCGTCTCATTGCGCTTATTGAGGATATAACACTCCTCCTCCTCAAGGATACGGACAAGCTCCGCATCTCCAAGGCGTACGGCCCGCATCAGCCCACTCTCCTTGTTCCGATCCACGCTTCGGCAGAAGTGCGGGAGCAGGCGACGGACAGCCGCGTAGTTATGGGAGTCGATCGCGGAACTCCACTGAGGATCCATTTTCTTTACACATTCCGCGAAGCTTGGTTCCTAAGAAATCCAATGACCTCAGGCCGCGTCGCCCAACTGATGGCGGTCTTCCCATCTGGTTGAGTGATGTGACCTTCTAATGGGTATAGAAGCTTGACCATATTCAATGCTCCAGCTTGCGCGGCCGCCATTAACGCCGTGAAGCCAGAACCACACATGTATGACGAGTTTGTCACCATCGTTGCCTCTCCAAGTAACTTCTGCGCAAGTCCTGTTTGATTGCTCATGGCCGCCCACATCAGGGCCGTCATCCCTGTATCGTCGGTCATCTTTGCTTCCTTCTTAATCAGCAGTTCGGTAACCCTTTCGTGGCTGGTCCCGCTGTTGTTCTGGATAGCCAGCATCAGCGCCGTCAATCCATTATTGTCTCGCATCCCCCCCTCAATATCCACCAGAACTTCTACGGTCTCGGCGAACCCATAGCGTGCAGCAATCATCAAGGCGCTGATGCCCTGGTTATCTGTCAAACGGCCCTCAACGGAGGATAACGTCTTGGCGATCTCATAATGATTCCGAGACGCGGCTATCATAAGGGCGGTACCACCATCAAGCTCGTAAAACTGATGGAGTGGATAGGTAGGAACGCGAAGGCCACCCTCCAAAGGGAAAAGCATGGCGGCGGCATCCCGCCAGTCCAATTCGGCGGCATACATCAACCCCGTCATCCCCTTCTCATCCGTCTGCGTACATTGCTGCTCCAGATGCTTGTATAACCCCTGGATATCGTGGTTCACGACTGCATGGATCAAAGACGTCGCCTTCTCTCCGGGGTGTGACTTCAGTTCTGAGGTAATTGGACGTTCAACTTGATGAGGTGGAGATGGAGCTTGTGAGGGTGGGGGTCTTTGTAAAAGAGCAACTACCTCTGTATTCCCCTTCTCCATCGCTATATCAAGCGCTCTTTGACCGAAGGAGTTCACGATATCCTGTTCGTATGGGGCAAGTAGACGCACAAAGTCGATCTTACCAAGGCGTGCGGCATACATCAGCGCGCAGTTCCCATATTGATCTACTTGGCGCGCTTGGCTCTCGCAAAGTGATCGTGCATGGGCCAAATCATCCACTTCGACACAAGCCATAAGCTCTGTCTTCGAATTGGTCCCAGACGCCGAATTACGTCTCCGAAGTCGTCCTGAACTTGCAGATCTGGGGCGAAGATTCTCAAGTGCTGCTCTAGACTGTGAATGCGGCTCAGAACCATTATCATTAGGCGGTCCTGGTCTTCTATACAGCTCTGTTTTGGGTGTTACAAAACCAATGGCAGAATCTGGCCTCCCATCCTTACCTGATGAACGCTCTTTCCGATATACCTCGGAATCCGATGCATCTGGACTAAGCATACTGGATTGGACGTGAGGCATCGTCCCTTCCACCTGTCTTACTGGGGGAGGTACCGCTTCATAACGACGTGGAACCTCGTCATCCTCTCCACTACCTTCATCTCCCTCGTTGAAATCGGCAGCATGTAACTGTCTTTCAGGTGGCTCATTGGCCCCTTTACGCATCGGTTGCCGCTTGACAGCCTCTGGGGTGATGTGCTGATCAATAATACGGTATTCTTCAATGATCCTCGATGTTGATGCGGAACCGGACCTATTCGGAACACGCTTCTCAAGTATTGGCCCACGCTTCCGTAAGACCGGGCCACTTGACTCTTCCCGTGGAGAAGGATGATCAGTCTGCTTTGGGGTCTCAATTTCCTGCAGATATGCAAGTACTTTCTTTGCATTCGTGAATTCTGCGACTTGTCTTGGGCCACTTCCATCCGAAGTTCTCAAATCTCTCTCCACATAATAGAGAATCTTTAGAGACTCAAGAGAGTCGGCAGCTGCCGCGTACATAAGTGCGGTCATCCCATTCTCGTCTTGCATTCGTGATTCAAAGGAGCTCAAGAGGTGAACGGCCTTATCAGCATTCGCCTCAGCGGCGCTCATGAGAGCGGTTTTTCCAGTGATCGAGGTCATTCGAGCCTCCTTTTTTGAAAGGAGACGAACTATCTGAACGTTATTCCGAGAAGCGGCGATCATTAAGGCAGTGATCCCAATGTTATCAGCCAGACCTGCCTCTACGCCGACAAGCTTCTGTACGGACTCGAGATCATCGCATATCACGGCGGTCATAAGGGCTGTTTGACCCTCTTCGTTCCTTCGGCCCTGCTGATCCTTAAGATAGTGATCTATTCGTGGAACATCGTGTGCATGAATGGCGAGCATCAGGTCTGAGTTATTTAGGGCATTATGTCCTTCCTTTGGAGGTATCCCGTTGTCATGTTGCTTATTCTGTGGCCGAGTGTCCTGATTAGGGGTTAATGTCTCATAAGGAGGTTGAGTTGGTGCCCCTTCCTCAGGTTCAAGCTTAATAGTATCGAGATCTAAGGGTTGAGAGGGTTGAGGGAGACTGGAAGTGATATCGAGTTGAGTTGATGGAAGATGTGAAAGAGCTGAAGGTACTTCATCTTCATTATTAGGGTCTGCCGTCTTATTGACTTCGTCCCCAAGACAGAATTTCTGTTTCGTGCTGAACTTGTTCTGAGCATGTTGAGATAGAGATGGTGCACGGCTTATTCGTCTTGGTGGCAGGGGAGTCGAAGGGATTGGGACGGGATGCCTTGGCAAGTCGATGCTCGGAGGGATGGGGGACTCGCTATATGTGTTGAGTGAGGTAGGCTCCTGATAACGCTGAGTATCATGAGACATGGAAATGGAGCGGCCAGGAGGAGGGATTTGTAATGGCTGCAATACCGGTTGTTGTACAAGCTGGGAAATGAGGTTCTGATAGAGGGGTTGTGTTGGCGCGGGCATGGGCCCATCAAAGGTCGTCATAGATAGGTTCGAGCTCAATATAGAGTTCGCCGGTCGTGCCCAATCCAATTGCATTCTCAGCCATGTGATGATATGTTTCTGTCGATTAAGTAGGGTTCTCATGATCCGGCAACTTAGACACGAGTCCTGTGACATTCGAGATAGAGAAGACTTCAGAAGGTCAATACACTCCACATTACCGCTTCTTTGTGCCACCTCCAAGGCATAGCGCAGGTCAGTCTCCATTAGGTCTTGGCAGTCGATGAGGAACTTCGCACAATTGTTCTGTCCGTATAGGATAGCATACTCTAGTGCAGAATTACCTCTGTCATCGCGGGCGTTTGTACAGTGCGGAAGAAGGACGGTGAGGATGTCAACGCTGCCTTGCTTTGCGGCAGCCATTAAGGGGGTCATTCCACCGGAAGTAGTAACGTCCTTCTCATAAGGTGCGAGAATATCGACGAGGATCGCGTTGTTTGCGGCCACCGCGATCTGGAGAGCGGTCTGACCGCGTTTGGAGGCGATCCCTCCCTCGTATGGGGCAAGAGTACGGGCCAGCATAGCATTCCCACTAAGTGCGGCCAGGATTAGAGCCGTATTCCCCGAGGCGTCGTAGCTGCCCTTAAACTGGTCCGCGTAGCTCAGGACTAGCCCCAAGTCGCCGGTCCGAACGATTTCAAACCATTGAGCTAATGTACCCATGGAATTTGATATTTACTCTTCACCCTATGCGGTTCAAAGTCTGCAGAATGAAGGCATTGAGGCCAAGGTGGATTATGAGTAGGTCTCCCTTAACAGCGGTTACATTCAAACGTCAGTTTACAGGTCCTACAAGCGGTTCGAACAAGTGTTTCAACAGTTGAGAGTAATTTGACATTCTACATTATTCTCGTGAGGGCTGACATGGATAACCCAGTGTCGTGGAATTATACTTCCAACACCGAAAGCACCTTTCAAGCAGATGTGTGCTTGAGCATGTGATGAAAAAGGTAGCCCCATGGGATTCCGGAGTCCCGTCTCGTCTCGTCTAAAGGGGATTAGGAACCCGTTACTCTTGTGTCAAGATTCGCCCAAGACGCCGTAGTAATATCCATACATAGCCTATGAAGATTGGCAACTGGAATTCCCATAGAGCCACCTTGTCCGGTTAGGATCCTAGAATATGAGTCCGGATCCCCAAGAGCTAAGGCTGCTAGTGCAGCAATGGCCGTCTGAAGCTCACGATCGAAAGCTTTTGCGTCATCCACCCCGAGCTTCAAGTACTCCGTCCCCAGATGCATTGGGGGTTCAAGTTTGATATGCCCATTAGTATCTTTGAGAATCGAAGCCGGAGTCAAGTCGCCAAAGGCTCGAGGTGGGATGGAATTGAAGGCCGCATGACGTAACCCATTAAGAACCTGAGATACACAGCCCTCATCGATCTGTGGATATAGAGCCAGCTCCTCAGTTATAAGAATCACGAAGGTATGAGACGGTGACGTACTAAGGTCTCGGAGAATCGCACCGAGAGTGTATTCCTCTACCCCGATGTTCAACAAGGGATGATATATCTCCGCGGCCTGTAGAGGAGGAGCTAAACGGTTCTCCGGGAGGTTGTACCAGATGAAAGCTTGCATGTAATAGTTTTCCGCAGCAGTGTCGTTCGAGAACTCCTTCACGAAGACCGTGACACGCTCGCCAAGGCAGACCGCTGCGAAGGAATAGGTCAAGACGGTCTCCTCCCCGTCACCGGCTAGGCGCGCAGTCCCCGTAGATGCAGTCTTAGTAACCTGTGTAATACCTGCACGAAGGCTTCTCATCGTCTCAAGAACCTCCCGAGTAGTTTCCGCCGAAATGGTAGTAATGTTGATCAACGGGCCTCTCTCATTGTTGCTGAAGGGAAGACCCTGTGCGATGAGTTCGACGAGTGGGGTTCCGGGAAGTGGTGGGCGTATCATCGTGAGTTGATGATCCTCTATGGGCTCCTCCTCTCTCTTGACCTGGAACTCTCCCTTCACGGGACGGTTGAATAGGACATAAAACAAATAGGGGAGAACTATAACGAAAAAGGCGGAGACAAGGATACCAATCACGAGGAGGATCCACTCTCCAGCATTATATGTCGGTCTAAGACTGCTATTCAACCAAAGGATACAAGAGTCTTGGATCTCAGAAGGAATAGACATGTTCTTGAAGCTACCAGTATTAGCTCGATCCATCATCTGGAATCCGAAAACGTATTGACCAGGCCCACGAATCAAAAGGTTTTCGACGGAACAAAACGTAGCCTCGGTCTGAGTGAGTGAATAGTTGCCAACAATGTTACGCCCACTCAGTCTTTTAATGATTCCATCGTACTTCGTGCCATCCGGGACGTCACGAGCGTCGTATAATAGAATCCTGACACGTCCACATGGGTCTTCTTTTGCCCCCATCGGGAAGGTAAGCAAGTTCCCATACTCATCTGCAAGCGTAACGGAGATGGTGAACCGCGTCTTTTTGGTAAGCAATCGAGGGTTGACCAGTACATGTCCGAGCTGGGCCATTTCTTGAGGCTCTATGGTCAACGGAGTTTCCCCTAGTATTACCCCGGCACTACTGACGACGACGTGATAGTTTCCACTAATGTTTATCGCCTTTAACGACCCAGTGCATGTCGTTCCTGAGAGGGTAAAGTCTGGTTGATAGGCCTCATTACTCACCCCAAAAGTCACCGTAAGACCCGTGCAAATATCATCCGTTAGGCTTGCAGCCGTCAATTCCAACGTCATCTCAGTGTTACATGTGACTGTAACTTGTTCTGTTCCATCAATCTTGACCTTAAGAGTCTTAGTTATATCACCAACTTGGTATGGAATTAGTTTCCCAGTAGCGATCACCTTATTCTCAACAGCAAGAGGGGTAAATAACGTGATGCGACCGTTTGCAAAGGAGAGTGCGGTGACACTAGTACGGGACTCAGGATCAATCTCAGAGCTTAGCTCCGAGCCCTCAATTAGCTGTGGAAGCTTGAAGGATCGAGTCAGATCCTCTTTGACTTGGACAAATGGGGACCCCTTTGGATCATAGAGACTACTTGGTAGGGTAGCGAAATGGACCGTAAATGGGTTCTGATTATCGATAAAGCTGAAGACATTAAGCCCAGCGCCAATAGGTGAGATGCGACTCGGAGTAACAAGCCCACTTATCGTTCCAATCAATTTGAACTCCATCTGCCCGATGAGATACTCAACCATGATGGCAGATGAGAGGGCAGTTTGAACTCCAACGAGAAGCGTGGCATTATAGGTGAAGGCTATGGCAGGCCCGACCGTCGATAAGGAGTTCCCAGGTATTTGCCCCTGAGAAGCTCGAGCATCTGACGTATCGTTTTGAAAGACCTCATGCATCAATAGGAAGTACGAACGATGAAAGATTCCAGTGGGAAACATGTCGGATGAGATACTGATGAAGTAAAGGCGCTTGCTCTCGCCACCTAAGATGAGATTTCCATTACGCATGGCACCAGTCTTGAAGTAGAACTCATTCTCATCTGTGGCGCCAAGGCCTGTTGTAACCTCCGGGAGTAAGGCCACTACGGGCCCTTGACCAACCCATCCTTTGGTTTGCAATTCGAAGACGAGCGCACTTCCAATGGTAAGTGGTTTCAAGGAGAGAGGCTTGGTATATGTGGTGTTTGGACAGGTAAGTACGATCCGTAACACTTTTCCTACGGCATAGGGGTCAAGGATGAGCTTCCCATTAGTACAGGACTTAATTTTGTACTTATTTTCGAAGCTAAGGTCCGAACTTAGACTCACGTTGATAGTATCGGGTGAAGTGGCCCCGCTAAGTGTCATAGGCTTTATGGTCTGTGCACTCAGATCGATCTGGAATACACGAACGAGGGCAAGCAGTTGCGACGCATAACGATGGGCATAGTTCACGGCTAAGAACTCATCAGAGATCGCCACGTCTGTTATATGGTATCCGCCTCCACCCATAATGGACGGGAAGAGATCGGCATATGAAACAGGCTGTACTTTCAACTGGTCAGTGCTCTTCTTCCCATGGAAGTAAACAGTAACATTATGCGCGGTATAAGCGACTGAGACGAGCCCAGAGTCCGAGATGACAGTTCCGAAGGCCGGAATCTCGCTCCTGTTCACGTATTTGACTCCGTTGCGCTCAATGCATGGAATACTCTCCTGATAGCTATTATAGGAGTCTGTGTCTGAAAAGAACTTGTCGCTCTTGATGGTCGGGATGAAGCCCTTGTAGGGGCCAGCGGTAGTAACTGTAATCTGATAGTCTTTGATGGTGCAAGTGGTATCAGTACTTGGTTGTCCTGTCGTTTGGGGTTTAGGGAGCGTATAGACACAAAAGGGATCAAGAGACTTACTAGTTACTTGAACATTGGAACAACTAGTAGTGTCAATAGTAGCACAGGTCTGAACCTGCTGCACAATATCACTCGTGCGTGTCATTGTTATATAGCCCATCTCATCATCATAGGTGACCAGTGGGGTGGCAAAGTCGACAGAGGCATGAGTACTAACGAGAAAGACTAAGATAACGCAGATGACATTCATTTTAGATCTTCAGATCGCAAGTTCATCGCTTCGGAAGGTGAAGGGGCCTCCGAAGGAGCCAACGTTCTCTCGTAATAGCCGGAGTATCTCGTCACTTATCCCTCCGGTATGGGGAGCCAGCCGAACAATCTCGACGAGACGAAGCTGTTGCTCTCCTTGCAAAGCCACGCCATACTTCCGTACCAGCGTCATGAGACCGACATGGTAGACAAGAGGGAGCTGAGAAGAGACATTATCACGCGCGACTTGCTCATAGAAGGTGATGACATGGTTGAGGGTTGAGACTGGGAACGTGTAATTCTTATCTAGGATGACGGCGATAAAGGCTGCGACCGCTCCATTATGAGGCATATTGGTAAGGTGTACCAGAGCGGGAGAACTGATTTGTCCCGGAATTGAGGCCCGTTTGAGAACTGATGATGCAGCTTTAATAAGAACAGAACATGCATCAGTTTGAGCCAAGGGGAAGATGATCCCCTTGTAGAAGGCACGCGGCTTAAAGGTGGCCTTACCTAAAGCATCAAACAGATGTATTGGGAGTTTCTGGGACGACCTCAATTCAACCCTAACGCGATTAAGGAGGATGTTCTTATTGAAGAGATATGCTTGATCCTCGGATAGCTTCGATATAAAGAGCCGCGTGATGGCAAGCGTCGCGTGCGGAGACCATTCTGACGGGTTTGTTAGTTCCAAGACTGGCTCCCATGCCGAGGAGGATGGAATCCCTAGAAGTATCTTCGGAAGAGTTCCAGACTTATACTTCTTCAGAATCAAGCCAGTCTCACGTAACGAGGCACCTAAATCCGGATCTGCCAGGATCGACTTTGCTGCCATGCTCAAGGTATCAGCAAATGGGACAGTGGATCTCTCATGATCGTTAGAATGCGCCATATCATTCCGAAGAGCTTGTTCGGCAGCCAGCGATATTTCCATCTCAAGCGTCGGAGAGATTGCAAGCGTTCCTTCTCCAGCGCTTACATCGGGGCCAAAGAGATCGAGCATCCCTTGAGCCGTCTTCATGTCTTCAAGATCGATCTCCTGGTGCAATCTCTCCATAACGCGTTGAGACTTCGATTCCGCACGCAATGAGATCTGGGAGACACTGCTCTGTATTGGGATGTGCAAGGCATGAAGGGTATCAGCCCCAACCTCCTCGTCGAAGTCAGCATCGGTTATGTAATCCTCCTTGTCGTTGTACCGCTTCTGGACTTGCATAGGCCTGGCTTTAGGTGCCGGTCTCTTTTGCCGATGCTTCTGAGGGCCTGCCGCAAGGCTTTTGCGGCCACGTGTGTCATGAGGGGGATGTCTCTTAGTCATTTGATATCGAATAAAAGAGAGTATCAGCAAGTCTTACTTCTGAGTGAGGGGGTGAGTGAGTTTGGGTATATCTACAACTATCTGATATCATCATGTCTCTCTGGATTGAGTCAGTAACCTCTTCGATGAATTCTCTTTCCGTCCATTATTAATGCCATTCGAAGATCAACAATGATATGGAGTCATCTGTAAAGATGGAAGTGGAATGACAGACTTGGCAAAGACGTGACTAAACAGAAGAGTGATAGTTCACTCAGTGAACATCAGAGGCAAAAAAGATGAGTCTCAATACCACACCTGTACTTTATCGAAGAGAGGAGACTGTTCTTATCGCGTATGACTCCAATCATTACATCCTGAATGCAGATAGCTGCATGCTTGAGCCGATGGCCGACGTGGATCTAGATCTATATCAACAAGTGACACCCTTTGTCTCACTGTTAGGAGTCTTCTTCGTTGGAGAACAGGAGTATTACATCCTGGTACGACGAGGAGAGGCCGTTCTGAAACACCCCACCATGGACTATGAGATCTTTCGTCCTATTGACGTTTTCATCTACTCTCCCTCTCGAGCGCCCTTGAAGTATGTGCTTCGCTCCCTGCAGTATCACTTCATGCACCCCGGAATCTACTACAGTCAATCCAAGCGTATCCTGGACTCCGTCTCATCTCGACGGGAAAGAGACACGTTCTGGTGGAATCGGAACGTTATGGTTGAAGGACCCGCTTTCACAAGCTATGCGATCATGGGGTATGTAGATGCCACTGAAGCTGTATGTGTTGGAGACAAAATGACCTTGAAGTACTGTTTGATAAGTCGTCGTGCCTTAGCTTCTTCAGGTAAGCGTTACTTTCGTCGTGGTATTGATGCACAAGGGAACACCGCTAACTTCGTGGAGACAGAGCTTATCCTCACGATGGATGCTCACAATCGACAAACTTATATGACATATTTGACGACCCGTGGCTCAATTCCTCTTCCATTTGAACAGATACCCAACCTTATGCAAAAGCCACCAATTTCCCTTACGTCCTCGTATGTTGAAGCCGACAGTAAGCAAGTCGTTTTCAATATGCACCATGCTTCCTATTCCCGTTATGATGTCGATCGTGTCATTTATTTCAACCTTTTGAACTCCAGTGGCTCGGAAAATATTTTGGCGAGTGCGTTTCGGGAGCTTTGTATCGGTCATTCAAATGAGAAGCCACGTTTGAACAAATCGTTCACCATTCAAAAGGGCTGCAAAGATCTACCTTCTCAGACTTCTACTTCTGAGGCGTCTGAGGCATCTAAGAATATAAATCCTGAGACGATTGAAATAGAAAGTGATGCCGAACCTCTTCTACATAAATCCGCACCGAATAAGTCAGCACGTACATATTCAATAGCGCTTAGCAGGTATTCAGAGGACGCGAACAATGTAATCTGGGTGAATGATAAGCTCGCATACGTCCACCTTGACTTTCATCATAGCATCATGGACTCACTAAGCTCGGATATGGAAGCGGTCCACGCGGTGCTACAATTTCTTCATGAGAACGCTCTGAAACCGCTTTTGAAATTTGACCCTAGTACGAGGAGCTTCTCCCAATCAGAGATCTATCGTATCAATTGTCTTGATAGCCTTGATCGAACGACCTCGCTTCAACTTTGTCTCTATAAGATGGTTATCGCCCAAGCCGTTGCCACAATGGATGTTCATGATATAAGTCTGGAGGAGATTTTCGGGATGCTCGCATACTCGTTCCAGAAGCAAGGTAACGTTCTCTCACGTCAATATGCAACTTCTAACGCAATGAAAGGTGATTTGACCACATTAGGACGCCGAACCATGAAGGGCCGCTTCGCTGACCTCTTAACCTGGGTACAGAGATGGTATACCTGTAACTTCATCGATGGAAAGCTTCAGGATGGATATCTACTCCTTCAGAACCCAGTATCCTTAGCTCCTCCACCCTTCTCTCTTCCGTTACCCTACTGCGTCCTTGCCCTCTTCGTTGGGCTTATCTGCTTCAGTATCATTGGGGCGGGGACTGGGAGTACTGTAGTGATCTGTATTCTTCTGATCGTCCTACTTCTACTTGCGGCAGTCTTCAGTCTGTTTTGCTACTATCGTCCTGAGTACTTCATCGTGTGGCCGCGCGTTCGCCACCAGTAAAACACACGATGTGGTGCTTATTGCTGGATACGGACAAAAATGCTTTCCATACTCCTTCTGCTCGCATCGGCGTGGGCCAAGCAAGCTGTGACGGAGGAGGGGCTTCGACACTTGCAGACTCTTGACCTTCCGTGGGTTCCACGTTTATCGGAGCGCTTCATAAACATGACCATCGATGATGTCAAAAAGATGCTTGGCACGATGGTCATGGACCTGGAGCCACCTCAGGACATTGAGATTGAGGAGAAGGTCATTGTTGATCTTCCAGAATCATATGACTTCCGAGAAGAGTTCACGAATTGCAATCTCCCAGTCAATGATCAAGCTAATTGTGGCGGTTGCTGGGCTTTTGGTGCTGTGGATGCCTTCTCACTTCGTCGCTGCCGAGCCGGTCTTGACCCTGTCCCCCTTCAGCTGTCTCAGGAGTATATAATCGACTGTGACCAAAATAACAAGGGGTGCAGTGGAGGATACCTAGATTTGGCGTGGACGTTCCTTCAGGACACCGGGGTTCCCACCGCAGAATGTTATCCATTCACGGCGGGGGATAAGGGTGTTGAAGGTAAGTGCTCGAAGAATGTATGCGCTGATGGGTCGTCCATCACAATGAAATACAAGACCACTGGGTCTGCGAAGCGCATCTTCGGAATTTCCAACGCGATGAGCGAGTTGGTCAATGGAGGACCTCTTGAAGCCTCCTTTGACGTTGCCGAGGACTTCATGTATTATGGCTCTGGAATCTATACACACCGTTGGGGGTACTGGATAGGTCACCATGCGGTCATCCTCGTCGGGTATGGCACGACTGATAGTGGTGTCGATTATTGGATCGTCCGTAACTCTTGGGGACCTACCTGGGGTGAAGATGGTTATTTCCGTATCATGCGAGGACGAAACGAATGTAACTTCGAAGCTGGCTTCTTCTGTGGGCCAGTTGCTTAATGAGTGGTAAAGTTAACCCTCTTTTACTGTCTGGGAAAGCCATCAATCACTTGGTAGGTGAGGCGCAGCTGATGATGCTATCAACGCGCAGGATCTGCTCGGCAGCCTCCGACGCATAGAGCACGACATGCTGCTTCGAAAGATAACACTCAGTCACCCCAGCGCGTTGAACGTTCATGACAGATCCATCTTGCATGTTGAGTCCGAACTCATGCTTCCCGGCGAAGTGAAGTGCACGAAGACGACCAGCAAGTTCCTCACCATCATATCCTCCATTGTTCGCAATGGCAATCGGAAGGGAGCGTAAAGCACGTGCATACGCCTCAAGGACGAAGCCCATGCGCCCAGGAGCATTTCTTGCCTCCTCCTCAACGGCATTTGCCATGAGGGTTTCAGCGGCACCCGCTCCTAGAACTATGCGACTTTCAGTCGCAAGCATTTGAGAGAGAACGCAAAGGGCGTCGTGTAAAGAACGCTCGGCCTCGTCGAGGATATGCATCGACGCGCCCCGTAGGACGATGGTGGATGCTCGCTTGTTCGGAAGCCCGGAGAACTTGATGAGGCGATCCTCACCGATTATAACTTCGCTAACGGACTCACAATGTCCAATCTTCAAGTCAGGGGAGTTGAAGGTTGAGGCGAGCTCTGCTTCAAGGACAAGGGAAAGACGATCGACCCCATCGAAATCAGCATGTTCGATCGCCATGACGCCATGTTTCGCGAAGATCTGCATGGGCAAATCATAGATCAGCTGTCTATTGACAAAGACGTTGATTCCATAGTCGATGATCGAGCTACACTTTGAGATCATACGGGCCTTCTCGGCGGCCTCGATGCCTTCAAGTGCCTCATGGGAGTCGGTACGGACACGCGCTCCAAGGATTTTAATCTTATCAGTATCCATGGCGGTGTTCGAGACGAGAATACGAGCATTCTCGATACGCCTAGGACAGCCAATCCCAACCTTCTTGTCAAGGAGGAAACCATCGTCCACGTACGAGTCCTGAAGCGTCCCGCCCATCCGCTTGATAACCTGAATGTTCCTAAGGTTAGTGTCCCCTCCGAGGTTAAGGACGCATTCAACGGCCATCTTGGCGAAGTGCTCCTGGACCGTGGTCAGCACCTTCGACGAGAGGGTCGTACGGGCAACGTTCATCAGGTTCTCGCGAAAAACCTTATCATCAGCACGATTATCAACGGAGGCCTTCTTGAGAGCATCGAGAGCAATCTCCGAGGCCCGTCTGAAGCCATCGACGATGACCATGGGATGAATGTGGCTCTGAAGCAAGGTCTGCGCCTGACGTAGGATCTCACCGGCTAGGACGCAAACACTAGTTGTCCCATCTCCAACCGTCTCGTCTTGCACACGTGAGATGTCTATGAGGACACGAGCCGCAGGGTTATCGACGACAACGGACTTCAGGATCGTGGCGCCGTCATTAGTGACACGCATCCCTCCACTTACGCTTTGAAGGATCTTGTCCATCCCTTTAGGCCCAAGAGTCGACTTAACCATATCGGAGATGGCGATCGCTCCGACGAGGGTCGAGAGGCGCGCATCGCCTCCGCGTTCCTGAGTCCCACCCTCACGTAGAATGCGAATCGGTTCCATTGACGCTTTCTTTTTTGACGGGCTCATTCATTCCCAAACGCATACTTCGCTGTCTCCTTTCGGCTCACGAAAGCGTACTTCCCCGGGGAGATCATATACGCACCCCCGGCGGCCTTCGGCTTGGCCTCGGGATTGACGCCCGGCTGTCTCCTTAGACTTGTCAAGTCCAAATGACTTTCGGCAGTAGTGAAGTAGTTGGAGGACTGCTGATTAATTGGGGGAGGAGCACTTTGAGGTTCCGAAGAGGGAACCGCCATTCCAACCACCTCCACTCCCTCTGTCTCTTCCCTTGATTCTTGCGCTTGCTCCTGTTCCTGCTGTTCTTGTTTAATTGGGGAAGAAGATATTGATGTTTGACGAGACTTCTCCTCGGCTTGAAGCTTCTCTCTGACGGCACGAGGGACGTATGTTCCAGGCTTGTAGTTCGGTATCCTCATCTCATGCTGACGAATATCGGCAATTTGAGAGACACCTACTCCATCATACTTGGAGGTACCGGAAGGTCTTTTCATAGGACCAGGCTTCTGCAGGGCGATCGTATACGAGTCGAAGTTATACGTGGACTCGATCCCTGTGATCTGGCGATTCCGCTCGAACTGGTTGATGCTTCGAAGCTTCACGGACGATAGGGTATAACTAGGGAGGTCCTTATACTTCTCGTCGAATTGGAACGTCTCGGTGCAAAGCGTGCTGCCTCCCGACCCGTTCGACCTCGCTGCCTTGGAAAGCTCGTCGTCGGTCGGCATCCAAGTCCCTTGCCCATCCTTTGGGCTATTCATGCCTTTTAAGAAAAACTATGGGACAAAACGAGTCGAAAGTCCCCGGAGCGGACGCCCCCGCGGGGCAGAACATCGAGGTCACTGTCACGTGGCGCGAGAAGGCGGACTCTGCAGTGTACTGTGTCGGCTCCTTCAACAACTGGACAGAGCGTGTGCCACTTCAGAGGAACCATGCGGGGATCTGGTTCGCCGTCCTTTACTTGCCGCCTGGCGTTTACCAATACAAGTTCATCGTTGATGGGAATTGGGTTTGCGCTCAAGACCAGCCTCAATGCCGAGATTCCGATGGGAATCTAAACAACGTCATACATATATCACACTCTGGTCACCTAATGGAGCCAGCAAACCAGGAGGACCTTCGGCAGGACTTCGTGGCCGGCCAGATGCATGGTGCGGTTGAAGGATGGTTCACTACCGTTATCCCAGAGAATGCTAAGGATATTTGGAAGACTTTCCCCTCAGAAATCCCTCACCAGCTTCTCAAGACCGTGCTTAATGATACCCTGTCAAGAACGGACACATATGAGCCTTCTCTTCTCCTACCAATCCCAGACCATGTGACTTTGACTCATTTCTTCCGTCAGAAGCGTAGGAAGATGGTGACCGCCACGGCGGCATCAGAGAAGCATCGAAGTAAGTACGTGACCGTCGTCTTATACTCTCCATGCGAGACCCCGGTCGAGATCCCCCATCTCGCTACGATCGTCGCAGACTATGCCAAGACCCGCTGCATCATCCCAGACGTCTGAATTTACATCACCTGTTCCCGAAAAGGCCGAGGTTGTAAACGCACGTGTAGTCGGCTCCGTGGTTATCGAACTCGACGCGCACTTGGATAAGATCCGTATTAGGCTCCAGCTCAAAGGCTTGCTGCTCCGGCCCATCCTCGACAAACTCAAAGGTTCCAAGCCTAACCTCCATCCCTTGGGTCGTCTTCCCCGTGAACGTGAGTGTTTTGGGTGCCGAGGCGCGTCCCGAAGGCGACTTAGGAGCTGCAGGATGTGAGACAGCTCCATATAAAAGGCTTACTGGGCTCTTGAAGCGGAAGACAACATATCCCACTCGCCCCGTTGGCCAGCACGAACCCGCGGAAAGGTCCTCAGTAAACATGAGGCGAACGCGATCGTTGCCCGAGACGAAGCTCTTGACGCTCTCCGCGAAGTTTGTTGCGTCATCCGACCTGCTTGCAATGCGTGTCCCAAAGATCTGGCGAGCATAGTCGACGTACTTCAGCCGGAGCTCGTCGACAACGCCTCCTACGGCTGTGTTCGAGGTTGTCGTTGTGCTTGTCGTACGGCGTTCAAGGTAACTACGAATAAGTCCCGCAAAGCCCTCATAACGCTGGGCAGCATCCGTATCGATCGCCGTGCGGATCGTCTCTCCCAACTCACCGAGCTCCGTCGAGAGGCGACGGGTGACGACCTCAAGCTCGGCTCGCAACTTCTGCAGATCAACCTCTGCAATGGCGGGAGTACCCGCCTCTCCAGTCCTCAGTTCTGCAAGGCGCTTCTCAATGGATCGTACGAGCTCATCATTGAATTGCGCCGAGACGTTTCCAATGGCCATCCGGACATCCGTTGTCTGAGTGTCCAACAGAATCCTAAGTTTGGAGACGAAGTTATCGAGGGAGTTGGAGATGAGTGCCTCAACGGCAACGGGGTCGCCGCTTGGCACCGCGACGACCGTGGAGACGGTGTTTTTAACCTCTTTGACAAGCGACGCGCTAATCTCGTCGAACTTTTCTCCAAGGCGGTCGACGATCTTCGTCTCGAATGTTGAGAAGTCGGTGGTGGGGATACTTTTGAGGGCCTCAAGAGCATCGAGATTCTCAATCTTCCGTGAGAGGGTAGTGACAAGCTCTTCAAGGCCGGTCAGATCAATGGTACTCGCGTGGGAGGACCCGGAATCGGCGGTGGTATGAGCCGAGATCTTCTTGATGGCCTTCTGGACGTCGTCTGTGACACGCTCCTTGAAGTTTGCCATAAGGTCCTCCAGCTTCTTGAGAGACTTCTTGTCAAGAGCCATGGTGTCATCCTTCGCGCTATGTAGCTTCTTGACAGTCTCAGAGAGGTCACTGACGCGGCCTTGAAGTTGTGTGTAGTGCATCTCGAGCATATGGCTTAACTCCTGCGTGATGGCGTCGATATTGACCTTAGCGTTACCGCATCCGAGTTGTTGCGATAATGATTTAATGTCGGCTGCGGAGAGCCCCTCATACTTGGGGCATGCAGAATTCTTTTCTACAACGACCGGGGCGACCCCAGGCAAGCCCCTACCACATCGTGTGAACATTATGAGCAGAAGATACGAGAAGATGAAGAGGACCATCAGGGCAAGTACGCCGCAGGCACCCGCCAAAGAGTACTCAATGATAGACCAGCGCTTCTTGTAAGCATAGAGCATCCCAGGCTCTCCGGCCGTCGTGACCTTCTTCGCTCTCACCTCGGAACGACGGACCCGGCGCTTTATCGTGACATACTCGTCTGTGTACTCGTCCTCAAGAGGCTCTGCAGGGCGCACAATGGGTGGCTGCCGCCGAAGCCGCTTTGGACTTGGACTGGCCGTGGGTGGAAGCTCATCGGTTAGGCTGGGTGCGGGAATGGGCTCCTCCGTTGTACTGCTTATGGGTGCCAGTCCAGGGGTGCTAGTTGTGCTCGACGCGGGAAGTGACTGCTTCTGGAAGGACTCAGAACGGACACTCGCCGACGTCTCCTCGTACTTCGGAGCGGGCGACTCGGGAATGCGCTCAATGGGTGGCTTCACAAACCTACTTATCGAGTGCTTCAGGTCTGCCGCGCCTCCAGCGTCCAGGACGTCCTCGGGAGGGGCCACGGGGCGGGCGTCATAGTCTGCAGCCATCAGGTACTCCTGGAGGCGGAGAGTCCCCTCGTCCTGATTCCGTAGGTTCTGTGCAACTTCCGCGGACTTTCCCGACGTCAACTGCGATCGAAAGACCTCACTCCCCTTGTTCAGGACCTCCCGCTTGTAGTCCTCGTCCTCCTTGGTCTGCCTGATGCTAATATGCGTGACCGTCCTTCGGGGTCTAGGTGGCATTTTTTTGGGGCCGCTTTTTACCTCATCCTGCACCTCGACTTAGTCTCTAGTCTCGTACCGAAAGCCCGTGAGCGCTCTCAAGGAGGCGGACCTGCCGCTGGAGTCCCTGGGCTCGTTGTGCTAGAGCCGCGCGCTCCTGTTGAAGCGTCTCGACGTCAGCTGCTAACGTCTCGGCACGAGACCGTGCCAGACGCACGTCCGACGCTCCCAGTTCACGAAGCCCCGCCAGCTCTCCTTGCAGCGCTGAGACCTGCTGCTCCAAGTATGCGGTCCTTCCAGCTGCACGCCTAAGGTAATCTAGTTCAAGACTATCGATCATCACTGCTTCAGGACGAGCAGATGGGCCAGTCCAGCCCATGTTCCGTGCCAGGAAGGCGGCCTTACCTAGCATGGCGATGATTCTACGGGTCGTCGGTTCCGAGCCTTGATCCTCACCCACAACTCCCAGGATGGCTGTTGTGATGGAACCTCGAAAGGAGTCACGTAGGTCGGCCAAGAAGGGCTCGGTAAGAGCGGGTGATAGACGCCCATAGACAGCGGACATCGTGTTTGCTAATTGGGTGAAGGCGATGGCACATGACTTTCCAGCCGTAACCTCTGGCATGGAAGGACAGGGTGAAGTAGTACAGCGCACAGACGTGCTAGGCTCGCGCGTGGGGAGCACTTGGGCCGTCCCAAACCTCTCCGCTCGACTACAGTGCCAATCCCGTACCCGAACTGCCAGAGTTGTCATCTGTCGACCAGAAGATGCGGATGCACAAGTGGGGCGTTTGGGAGTAAGAGAGTTCGCGCTGAATACTCCGTCACCATTCCCTTCACCCCCACCGCAGCTACGTGCCAGAGTACTGAAGGACAGCTCTTCTCCTAAAGGGGGAATGTATACTAGGCGCAGTTCTGACGTCAATACCGTCCCTGTTGAGCAGTTCGCTTGAGTGAAGCGAAAGATCGAGAGTGTTGGCATCGTCGACCCAGCCCCAAGCATTAGGCGGCAATAGCGGTCCCGGATGGCCTCTGTCGTTACATGTTGTTGAGGAAAGAGAACACGCTTTTCAGTCGTACTCGGATACCCGAAAGTTTCCAAACCTATTGATAAAGCGACATCATCTCCAGCTGCTCGCATGTGCTGCAATAGACGCGTGATGAAGCAGGGCCCGTCATGGTGACTATCGACAAAGAAGAAGCGAGTTGCATCCGGAAGCCCACCAGTTATAACGCGCCCCGAGGGTCCCGATACACAGATGACCGTGACATCTTCTCCACTCCGCAACAGAGCCAGATAGAAGTCCAGAAATAGACTGTACATCCATTCATCGGTCTCGTCGGGGCCAATGACGCCTTGCAAAGAGAGTGGGCGGCTAGTGCCGTCCGAACGCTCCTCACGCATGACCTCACGGGTGAAACGGATCACCCGAGTTGAGGGAGGCCTGCTGGACCGAGCTGGAGCACGGGGGAGGGAGAGCTGCGAGGTGGAGAGTTTCGAAACGAAATGCGCCTCCCGATACTCGGAACGGCAGGCTGTGAAGCGGTCGTCCTCGGGACTGGGAAGGATCCGCAGGTATGCAGACATCTTCGGGCGCTCGCTCATATTTTGGATGCGTCGTCACTTGCCAAACGCGCTTTCATTGATGCGAATCCCCCTCCTCCTTGCGCTCGCCGGCTGTCTGTTTGTCCCCTTTGGGAGGCGATACACGACCGCCCTCGTCATCATGGCCATTGCGTGCGTTACGGACTATCTCGACGGTGCACTTGCACGGCGATTGAACGCCGTGTCGGACTTTGGGAAGCTCTTCGACTCACTCTGCGACAAGGTCTTGACCATTGGGGTCTTCATAACCTTCCTCGCGTTAGACTTCTACCCACCAATCTTCCTTTTCCCAGTCTTGGCTGTTCTTTCGAGAGAGTTCTTAGTGACTGGGATGCGGATGATGGCGACATCGCAGGGGCTAGTTCTTGCTGCCGAGCGTTCAGGAAAAGTCAAGACGGCGCTGCAGATGCTCTCGATGAATCTAACCCTATTATCAAAGGCGTTTCCGGAGGTCTTCCCTACCATTGGGCCGACGGTTCCTAGGCTTCTACAGTGGATAGGGTATGGGTCCTTCTTGGCCAGTAGCTTCATCGCGGTATCGAGTGGGATGACCTACTTCAACAGTTACCGAACTATTCTATGCTCATCGTCATCCACAACTACATCTGCAACTACGCCCAATGCGCCACATGCACAGAAGCCCTCCTCACAGACTCTAAGAAGTAAGCCGAGCTCTGCCTCACCCAGTAGTGTAATCACCGAGCATTCGAGTGTGCAGAAGCCTCTGGTGCTGCCTGCGGACATTTCGATGAGCGAGGAGCGCAGTATTGGCCGCCCCGTCGGCTCACCACCGCCACCGCCTCCACCACCGCCACCATCGTTTATAACGAACAGGATGGGAGACGGAAGCCCCAATACTAGCATGTAAAAGGCATAAGGATGGTCTAGGTCTTCACTCCCACGTCCCTTGCAATGATCAACGACCCCGAACCATCTTGTCGTATTCGGCAAGGATCGGTTTCGGATACAACTTTCGGCCCAGTCCGAGGACGACCGTGATGTTATCGTCGGACCCGAGGCACATGGCCATACGCATCAGGTAGGAGGCGATGGCCTCCGGAGAGAGCTTCCTTGCCGGGGTCACGTATGTTCGGTTGCACTCATCGTAGCACGAATCAAAGCCCTTGAAGCCTCCCGCGATGGTATTCGCAAAGCCAAAGGAGAGGGCCGTGTCACGGACGGCAAGCTTCTCGCAAAGACTAGTGGCGATCGATACAAACTTATCCTTCGGGTCGTTACTCATCAACAAACAGGCAGCCGCATGCTTCAGAAGCTCGATGCGCGTCGTACTCGTATTCCCCGAGGATAGGTCCGACGTCAGGATTTGGTTAGCGAGAGACGGGTCTGTGCATCGTGTAGCAAGCTTGAAGATATGCCTGATCACCGCATCGACCTCGTCGTTCTGGAAGACGTCCCACAACCCGTCGCATGCCAGGACGACGTAATCTATCTCAGAGTCGCGGACGGCAAAGATGTCGGGGTCTGCTATGACCCCACAGCTCTTGAAGGGCGCATCTCCTATAGCGCGCGATACTGCAAGCATGCCCGCGACTCGTGGGCAATCTCCCTCGTCGTCAACCACGCAGCTCCCAGCACGCTCGATACGAGCACGTTCCCCAGGCAGATTTGGTTTATGATCAACCGTGATCTGACGTACTCCTTGCCCGGAGGTCCCAATAATCGCACGGGAGTCTCCCGCGTTAGCAAAGAAGAAGACGTTTCGATAATGGACGCAGGCGACGGCGGTCGTCCCCGCAGACGAATAGATGTCTGCATGCCCTTCATCGCGAAGATAGAGCCGATCGGTATTGAGAAAGGCCTGCTTCAGTGCGTCCTTGACGTCCGTGGGGAAGGCACGGGCCTTCGTGAGCTGGAGGGGGAGCTTCTCCTGTGTATACGCAGAGGCATTCGGGCCTCCATGCCCGTCAAAGACGCCCGCCATGGTGATGCTCTCGGTCAGGTCCTGGCGCATCCCCCGGAGGTCGCGGATGATGTGTGCGTCCTCGTTCGAGGGGCGCCGCCCGGAGATTGAGCCGTGGCCCCAGACATAGAGCGCGCTGAGGTACATTTTTTTGCGTGGGTTTTGAGGCCCCTTTTTTTGCCCACTCGATGACCTCCACGTGGGGCGATTCACTTGATGCGGATGTCCTCCGAGCCAAGGAGTTGCTTCTTGAGTGCGCGGGTATCCGCCCAGGCCTCTGCCGCGGCATCCTCGCCAGTGTTAAGCTCGGCCTCCTTCAATCGCTTCTCACGCTCGAACATGTACTTCATCACGTCTGCACGGACCGCGTCTTCCTGCTGCCGAGGGACGTACGATTGGGACCGACTAGGCGTGACAATCAGGGTGGTGCGGGGTGGGCACTTGATGGCGGACATATGCGCTCCTTTAGCCGTCAGGGTCTTCCCGGCGAAGAAGAGCGCTCCAGTCTCGACGCAATAGTAACGCTGCTGGTTATCTACGTTACCACGCAAGATCTCATCTTCCTGGTCAAGGATTTCACGTAAAGGGTCATATTCCGGTAGGTTTTGCGGCCACGTCATGAGGATGGAGCCTTTGACGATGGCCAGGGTGTCCTTGAGTAAGTCCAGGGTGATGGGGGTACGTGTCTCTCCAAGCTTACAGACGCGCTTGATCTCCTCGAGTGCTGTCGTCAGGGTCCTTGTACCAGCCTCATTTGGGGCAAAGCCGGTACGTAAATGGTGCTCGTCCTGGTTCGGACCGAGTTCATCCTCGCCCTCTTGTCTCCCCTCAAGCGCCTTATATTCAGGCTTTCGCAGAGGTCCATGCTTGATGAGGTCCTCGAGAGGCATCACTAAAGAGTCCAACAGAGCTATGTGGTTATGGAGCGTCAAGCCACGGGCCGTCACGCTGGCCGTCTCCTCCGTTGGGTCGCACTCGAAGTAAAAGGAGTACTTCGTGTCTGTCGGAATAACGTTGAGGAGCATATTTCTTCTTCTCCTTCTTGGCTTTTCCCCGCGTTGATTGCTATAGGTATCTCCTTCCAAACGAAGAACTGAAGACAAAGAGCTCTTTCTACACGCCTGAGCCAATAGAGGAGAACGCCTCTGCATTCCTGTGATCGATTCAGCCTTTCCTTCCCTCCTTCCCTCTCGTCAATTCCGAAGTTCGATTCCGCAATCCCATCTCGATTTACAGCCCCTACTATTCAGAGAGCAGATGGAGGCTCCTACAAACTCTCCTGTGACGTGCATAGGGAGACTTCAATAGGAACACTGGACAAAACATAGACGCCTCGTTAAACCGGATTCCACACAGCGTATAGAGGCATCACGCCCTCGACAAGGGTCTACGGGAGCTCCGAAGCTCTAGCAGTCGTGCACGCTTGCGATCAAGGGACGCACCAGAAATCGATTCTGGAGCTTGGTTCAACTCTTGATGTTGACGTTGTTGTAATGCGACTAGGTCCCGCTTGAACTCCAGGATCGCTGAATTGACCTGCTCCCACATCTCTCGAAAGATCTCGTATCCCAATGTCAATTCCTCTCGAAAGTCGGAACAAATGGCCTTGAAGGCCTCCTCGTCAGAACGAAGCTGGCACATCAATTCCTCCAGGTGTGCACCACGACTAGCACGGAACTCCGTAAGTTCCGCACGGTGCTTTGCTTTGAGTTCCATAATATCAATAGAGGATGAGGCCCGAAGAAGGTCTTTAGGAGTGCATGGGACTGAGGCGGAACTGAAAGGGTGCGCGGCCTTCAGCCCTCCTTGTGACCGTAATAGTTCAGGCGAGAAGGCTTCAGGAGAGAGCGGGGGGACATCGGCTTTCATTGGAGGTTCCGTTACCGAATAGCGAATGGGCAACACATAGATCGCCGCACGCCGTGTCTTTCGCTCGTAAGAAGACTCATTAAGAGAGATCCGGCTTGACGCATCGAAGGATTGAAAGGTTTGACTCTGAAGGGCGGTAGCGGTTGCAGGATTCATGTTCGGACCAGACCCGACGCCGACGACATCATCAAGAGATTGGGACGCCGAATACAATATTAAGGCGCGGCACTGAGCTATGATGGGGGCGGCGTCGTCACGAAACGCGACCAGGGTTGATGAGTCTTCAACTTTGAGCTCAATGACCACCTCTTGTGATTGGTGCGTTAACCTCGATGGAGAGGTTGGCTTCCCCCAGTCCCGTATGGCCGAGAGCCGTGGCAAAAGGGTGAAAGGAAAGGTGAGTAACATGAGTGCGCGACGATAACTGATTTGAATCCGTGTCACAGAGTCATAATACAGACGTAGAATGACGGTTGGCCCGATGACCAGACATAAGGAGAGACGTCCACAGACAAGTACTCCACCTCCTAGATCGTGGTCCTTATTCGCTTCGGCGTAGATCACCCTTCCATGCGAAAATTGAATGTGACGGAGACGGAAATACTGTTCTCCTATTGGGGTCGAATCCGCCAATTCGCAAATGGCCTTTGGTCCCTCGTTCCCGAAGTTCAGCTGAGTCAAATTGGCCAGGGAACGTAACTGCAGTGAGTCCGGATCGAGCGTTTCCAAGTGGAACGGCCTCAAATGTATGATAACTCTGGCATACAACAAAGTGACATAGTAATCCCCACACACCTGGAGATCCTGTCTAATATAGTCGGCCAGCGGCCGAAAGTCTTGCTGAGTGGAGATGACCCCACGTACAAATAGCTGACTGATCAGGTATACAAAGCCAAGCTTGGCATATTCCGTATCCGCCCGTTGAACGTAGTCCAGAAGCCTTGGAAGCATCTCCGACATGCTAGCTCTCAGCTCCCTACTCGTCTCTATCATGCTATCCATCAAAAGGAACAATGGAGGAACCGAATAGATCCTATTCGTCGGGGCCAACCCCAACGCGACCTCAAACAGCTCGACTAGTCTGTCCACCTCTGTGAAGAGTGAGGTAATGGCCCTGTTGGTACCGACTGGTATCAGGTACTCAATAGCGCCGGGATCAACATTTGGGTCTAAGATTAAGGCACGAATACGGCTATGGATGAGCGTATTCCGCGTCTCCACTAACCGATTCGGTGCCTTGATAAGAGCCCTTTCAACTGCCTCGAAGTTTCCTTCGGACAGGTCCTTCAGGAGCTGTGACGCCATAAAATTATAGAATATCACCGGTTCGTTCCTGGAGTAGCTCAATAAGGCTTCCTGCGGCCGTAGCGACCGCATCATCGGGCGAGCTGGTAAGATCGACGAAGACTGGGAGGAAGTTATGGCCCTCAAGACACGGGATGATGTCATTCGTTGCGTCGTTGATGAGGGTTCGTATCAATGCCAGGATTGCACAGACCGACTTGTAATCCGCAGACCGGATGCTCTTCAGAAGGGCTGTATTCAAGGCCTCAATGGCCTCATCTTCAAAGTTGAATCCCGCAATAGGGCTCACGGCTATATTTCCCCAGATCAAGACCGAGTTGTAAAGGATGCGCCCGGAGGCGCTGTGAAGGCCCTGAAGGACCACCGGGACGACGTCACTCGCCACAAGCCGTTCTGTCGTTACGTCATACATCGTGCCAAGATGGATGATGGCATACGCGACTTCTCGAACACGCCTGTTCATCGTCGTCGCAATCCGCTTGAGAAATGGGATGAAAGACTCTGTGAGGACCGCTGCACAACGTCCCTCATCATGCAGGACGTTCCTCAAGGTATACAATACTGGCAAGTGCTCCGCCGTTAGACTATGGAACTGACTCAGACGAGAGATGAGATAACCATGGATTCCTTGTGCCACGATGCTAGTGGCGAAGAACTTTGACGCTGAGAGTTGATATTCGGCCGTCAGAAAGTGCAGAAGCCAGGTGCAGTCCAGGAAGATGGCCGTAGTTGGTGCAGCAACGAGTAGGTTCAGAATAAGTGGTAACACAGGATAGAAGCGCCCCAGCTCCTCATCAGTCTCACATTGACTGGCAACGTTTCCAAGAATATAGACTGCCAGTGCCATATGTTCAGCAGATGTACCCGTTACCAGAAAGGTGGTCAGAGAGTCCAGAAGCCCGACACGAAAGATCTCATTCAACCCGGCGGCTTTGTTATCTGTCGTAGCCGCCAAACATCGAAGTGTTACAAGCCGGACACCCGGATTCGAGGCACCAAGCATGCATGCCAGTACATCGAGAAACCCTGCATTTAAGAGCTGTCGCGCTGGCTCTAAGACTTCAAGGACCTGGAGAAAGACGTCGAGCAAGGCGTACTGTATGTCTGGAGCTGGTGTTGTCAAATGTCGGATTAGTGCCTGCATGGCATTGGTATTGAGCATGAACGCCTCAAGGTACGGGCGCAACCGGAGACGTTCGGCGAGTGTTCCTGCCGCCTCGATTAGGCGGAAGTGCTGGTCCACCCCTTGGGCGTCGTTGAAGGCCGGAGTCTCGACGAAGAGTGTTAGAGTTGGTCCCAGCTCCGCAGCGGCCTCATCGCGACTTGATTCGTGCAGCTGGGCGCCAGGACCTATCGTCGAGTGTGTAGACTCGCGATGGCAGGAGGTATGGAGCGCCCGTAGATCGGATAGTAAGGCGCGCCTCTCCATTTTTCGATTCACTCCGATCGAGCATCCTTCCTTCCACTATGTGCAGCATAGCAGTCGGTACAAAGGCGGCCCATGTCGGCGAGGTGTACACAGACGAGACAGACTCGTCGAGAGCAATGTTCGCAGCGTTCGCAACAGCGTGCACAAGCAAGGAGTCCACAGGAGGGGCATGGCCGCAATTGGGGGGTTTCCATGGTACAAACCCGGCAGAGTCGAACGAACCGTGCCTCCTCAGGACGGAAGAGGTCGTCCGAGTAGTCGCGACTGTTTCGTGACATCTCTCTGAAGAGGGAATCTCTTTGACGCGCCTCGGGGCATGTGCTACGCATCAGTACAAATGTTGAATTATGGCGACCTTGGGGTTTGAGGAGCTGACGTCAGACCAGTCTCCCCACGTCCGCGTGATTGCCCGGATTCGGCCATTCCTGGCGGGGGAGATTGCTCCAACCCCGCCCTGCATCTCCGTGCAAGGGAATACCGTAGTCACCCAGGATCCAACCACAGGGATCACGACGGCCCATCCTTTCGACATCGCCCTCGGGCCCGAAGCGACGCAAGAGGCTGCATATCAAGCGATCGCTGCGGACGTCGGAAGGGTCATGGCAGGAGTCCCAATGCTTCTGATGGCATATGGGGTCACATCTGCTGGCAAGTCATATACGCTCTTCGGGTCAGGGGAAGATCTAGGTCTCTTCGGTAAGGCTACACATGCCCTTTTTGGGATGATTGCAAACTCGCCTCTTATTACACCGACTCAGATCTGTGTCAGGGTATCTGCGGTTCAGATCTATCTCAATACGATAACAGACATGCTTAATGGTGGCGTTTCACTCAAGGTCCATGGAGCTGGGCATGACCCACTACCGGATCGAGCTTGGGTATCCGTTAATAGTCCTGAGGCGTGCATTCAAGTGATTCGTGATGCTTTAGCGCGACGAGAGGTTGCCTCGACGACGCAGAATGCACGTTCTTCGCGTTCTCATTGTATCGTCACTTTGGCCATCGATGATTTGGCTACAGGACAAACAACTGGGTTGACTGTTGTTGATCTTGCGGGCTCGGAACCTCATATGGTTGGTGCTTCGAAATTAGTGCAACAGGAGTCATCCTTTATTCGAACTTCTCTTCTAATGCTTGACAGAGCTCTTAAGGACCTGAGAAACATTACCGTCACCAGGACCACAAGCGTCAGTTTTCGCTCGTCACAACTGACGATGGCATTGCGTCCATTCCTTCAGCCGACACCGTCATTGACTTTGCCATGTAACGCCGTCATGTTCCTCAACCTGCATGGCCGCGTCGAAGCATTCGCCTCGAACAAGGATACGCTTCAGCTTGGACTAGTGGCGAAGTCCGTCCGCAACTATTCTAAGACAGCTTCCAGACTCGGACTGATGAGCTCAACGGCTGCCTCCTTGGCGGGCTCGATGTCAAAGTCGCTTAGTAGGTCGACACGTCAGCCCATCGATGATGTTCAAGACGATTCGATGGTTGAGTATGGAGTCACATCAACCGAGCATGGTGACCTCATTACAATCCCTCTCGCTCACTGGAACTCCATTCTTGAAGAAGTTGAACGTCTCTCCACCGCCTTGGATGAGGCTGGAATCGCCCTTCAAGAGGAACTCCAGATCGCGCGCCAAGAGGTCGTGACCGAAATGACTCAGCTCATGGAGATCAACGTTGCACATGAGCGTGCCGCGTTGCTGACAGACATTGTCGAACGAGACGCAATGATTGAACGACTCCAACGAGAATTGGTTGGAGTGGCAACCCGTGCCGATGCTCTTTCTAAACAACTCTATGTCTCAGATGCTCGACTTCAATGTTATGAGTCCGCCGGTCCTCTCCCTCCTGCCTTGACTCAAAATGCCGACTCTCTTGGACAACTGAATTATTATCGGAGTGAGGCCGCGGTCCTTCGTCAACGCTTAACCGAACTCGAAGACGAGCATCGTCGTTCGATGTCTGAGCTCAATCATATCCGCTCGCACCTCCAAAGAGCTAGTGAGAGTGGGTTCCGGATGTCAGCACTTGGGCTTCCGATCCCGGCCCACTTGATGGGGAATACCTCTCAGCTCGACTTCGATACTCCAACACAAACTCTTCCGGGACTCCGACGGCCAAGCGACTAACTAATTGACGGCTGGCTGACTAGTCGGGAGGCCTCCATTCACTCCCAAGCTACTTCTCATAGATCTCGATTCGTGAGGCCCGGGTCACAGGCTGTCGACCACTGCCTTGAGCCCGACCATTTAGAAGGTATTGCTGGTGTAGGGTTGCTTGCTTAAGCCTCCGCGTTTTCCGCCGCTCCTGCTCGAGTTCGAGCATCAACATCTGTTCTTTCGAGAGTTCCGACTCTCCATCCCGCGAGGCTATTGAGCTGAGATTCAGGTTGTCCTGCCAAGGAGAGGCCGCCCCTCCTCCCGGTATACGGGCCTTGGTGGGTGGCCCAGTAGGAGCTTGAGTGGCTGGGGCAACGCGTCGAGAACTTGCTGGGCGCGAGGTTAACGTTTTCGTGAGAGTCCCGCTAACAGCAGCTGACGTTGACTGGCGTTGTTTCGACATCGATCCCGTCCCAGCGAGGTTCACGCTCGCCACCGAAGCAGTGCTCGCACCCGAGGTGGCACGGCTTTGAGCTTGAGGCTGAAGAGTATTGTAAACGTTCGGATCATTCTCGATGTTCCCTCCAGGATACCGGGTAGGAGAACCCACGGTTGTGATGAACTTCTTGGCTCCAGAACTGCTTCGCGGACGGACCTTCCTGACCTTTCCAGTACCCGTCAACTCGTAATCATAGGGCCGATTACTGTACCCGGAGTAGGGACGGATAGTGCTTAGTCCCACGGCAGATGCAGGCCGAGATGTAGCTACAAGAGAAGGGTTGGTCACCAAAGGGGTGCCTCCACGTGGGGGAGAAACAGGAGCACCTCCCGTGAACTCCTCACGATACCGAAGCTCACGAAGCTCAGTAGTTTCCTGTGTGATGGTCTCAACATGATCTGCTGGCACCGGTGCAGGATACAGGTTCAACGGAAGGACTATAGCCCCATGTTGGACTGGCTTTCCAGTCTGTGTGGGTGAATACCCAGGACACGCACTTGCCAGTCCACGACCCACTCCCATGTTTCCAGGAGATGTGGTAGAAAGTGCATATCGTCGCGATCTCCCTGTTCCAGTCAACATCCCAATCTGAAGATCCTCATCCTCAACCGTATGCGCGACTCCACCATGCTCAGAGACGTTCGGCGTACTATTGAAGTGCTCGCTTGCGACCTCATCCTCGACAAGTTTCAAGTTTGATGACGACATGCAGGCGCCACCAGAGGGTTCTCCAGGAGCCTCGGCGACAGACCGCATCCGCGGATGCGTTCGCATCGTCCCCGAGGACGGAGCTGCAATCAAAGCAACCGGATGCTTTCCTTCACAGCACTCGTGAAGAGTCCTCGAGACGCGCCCATACTCCCGAGCAAGCCAGGACGCAGCATTCAGCAACTTCTGCAGCCGGTTCGCGTAATCCCGCTCGCGTGTGAGCGCCTGCTCCTCCGCATCGCGCAAGCGCTGCTGGAGGAGGTTGAGCTCGTATTGAAAGTGCCTCTGAAGCTCCTCGCGCTGGTTGATCATCAAGCAATCAAGCTCCGCGGCAAACGTCGACTTCTCGGCCTCGATGGTGCAGCGGAGCTCGGCCTCAATGTCTGCTTGCGTCCGGTCGTCACGGGTCTTCTGCGCTGCCACCTGTGGAAGCTGGGTAAGGAGCCGTGCGTTACGAGCTTCTGCTTCACTAACGGACCGGAGAAGGCCTTGAATTTCACGCGCATGCTCCTCACTAAGCCTAGTCACCTCTGCCGTGTGCTCATATTGCTGTGCTGTTAGTTCTCGCATTAGGCGATCGATCTCGGCCTTTTGTTCAGCGATTTGCTTCGTTGTTCGCTCATTCGCCGTTCGACTTTCGGCCTGAATGGTTCTGAGATCCGTGGTGCGTTGCTCCAACTTGGCTTGCATTTGTGAGACGGCTGTCCGAAGTGCTTTGGAGTTATCATCCTGCACACCTCTAAGTGCAACCCGCCGCCTTGTTGGACTACTTAGAGGCGACTTTCCATCATCATAGGCGGAACTCGGGCGTGAACGAGAACCTCGAGAGGACAGAATCAGGTTTCCATCGGCATCGAGGAGTTCCCCACCGGGGCCAATGACACAGCCACCGGCCTTCTCGAGTAGGGCGGCCAGGTCTCCGATGCGGCTGTTCAACGATCTGTTGATCCCCTCTTCTTCATATAGCTTCGTACGGAGCTCCGCCACCTCTGCCACGAGCTTTCGAATGCGGGTTTCCGCATCGGCCGTGGACAGGTCGACGACCGACACCTTCGGCTGGTTCGTGATGTTACGACACCGGTGAGCAAAGGAGATCGTCGACATCGTCTCCTCATAATCGGAGACCCGAGGGCAGACGGTGCAGACCATTGTTGTGTGACAACTGCCTCCGAACGCGTCCTTAAGAATGCGAGTCAGCTTCGAGTCGCGGTAAGGGATGTAGGAGGCGCCTCGCGCTAAGGCCTGAACGACGTTTCCAAGGGCGGACAAGCTTCTATTAATCGATGCCGCCTCGAGCTTCCGAGTCCCCTCGGATGCGGACTTCGCCAACCGCTCTGAACCAGCCAGGTCGACAAAGGTCAATGTCGGAGAACTGGTCGTGCTAGTCAGCCGATTCTTCATGTTAACAGTGATAAAGAAGATGGAGTGAGATCTCGAAGAACGCTCATTGGACGCAGTGCTATACGTCGCCCGCCGTTGCATCCCTTGCTTCAGTAGCCCGATCATGTCGTCTTTTGTTCCCACAGGATGTAGGGTCAACCCCTCTGCATAGACGAGACCCTCAGAGTTTTGGCGCAGTTGGAGGCCCTTATCCGGGGCATACGCGTCCTCCTTCGTGTCACGATCGCCAAGGAGGTCATACGTCTTATCCAGATATATCTCGAGGAAGGAGCAGACGAAGCCGATGTCCACGCTACTCTGCCGGACCTCCTGCTGCCGGAAGAGGTGCTGAATCGCACGCGAGAGCATTCCCTCGTTCCCCCGTTCCCCGAAAATTGTGTAGGTTTTGCCTGTCCCCGTCGCGCCATAGCAGCATATTGTTCCATTGTACCCGTCCAGGACCCTCTCTACAACGGGGAGCGCCACGTTCTCGAACATTTGCGTCTGCGAGGCAGATCCGGGCCAAAGGCCATCAACCTGGTACTCGCGCTCTGTTGCCGGCTCATCTTGCCCGCTACCTATCTTCGGGACCGTTATGGTCGTCCCGGTGGCCGTGGTTTCGGAGTTCAGAGGGATCTCGTCGCCATCGACCGGCCGACAGCGAACATACACCTCAACTTTGCTCACCATTTTTTACGTGGGAGAGGGATCATTCGAGGGCATGCACTGCGTAGCGGAGATCCGAGACGTCCGTCAGGAGCCCTGCAAGCTGCCGCTCGAGCTCTCCGAGCGGAGTCTCGGATGTTGCAAGCGGGGTTGGGGTTCGTGGGGGGCTTGGGACTTCCCGATAGGATTTCGAGTTCGGTGGCTTTATGGGAGACTGAGAACGGCCACGAGTCTTCTGGCTCTTTGGTGGCCGTGAGTGTGTCGTTGTTGTCGTCTTTGGAGTGCTTTCTATTCGTCTTCGTTGTAATTGCTGGAGTAAAGAGTCTCGTTCTTCTTTCAAGGCGGCCAAGCGTCTCTCATAGGTGTCTCGTGACTGTGTTGCTTCAGAGATGAGTTGCCAGATCGTTAATCGGCATGCCTCAAGCTCCGACAAGAGACCAGAGATCCGTGAGTCTGTAGTAGCAATTATGGAGGAAGTTCTATCTGAGATCTTTGAGTCCGGTTGTATGTCCGTGATTTGGATCGTCCTTCTTAAGCTTAATAGAAGACGTAGACGTACGTCGTCATTGACGGAGGGGTCTGCCAAACAACGAAGGACTGCTTGCTGTATGGGGGGTGAAGTGCAAATCAAGGTCGCGAGAAGGTCAAGTTTCTGAAGCTCACAAGCCAGGAGTATTGCTTTGGAGAGGACACGTTGATCATGTCTTTGATAAAGGGTAGCTAGATAGGGGAGTGTACAGAAGGCTGATCTAGTAATGGCGAGTTCTAGAACCGTCTCTTCACCGCTTGTTAAGATATCCCATTCTGCATCTCCAAGCATTGTGGCAGAGACTACATCATCCTGTTCCACTGCCAGTTGCAAGGCCGTCTTATTAGAGGCCGATTTGAGACCTACTTCATACCTAAGAAGGAACGGAATGACTCCTATTTGGGAGGATCGAACTGCCATCATAAGGGCTGTTTCACCCATCTCGTTGCGTATCCCAGCGCATCGTGGCACCAGTCCCGCTACCCTCTCCATGTCACAGGCGCTGACGGCCGCAAACCATGCGGCTGTGTCCTCCATTTTCTTCGCTTTGATATCCTCCTGTTCACACTCCTTCCCTTGATTATCCACTATTCGACACTTGGAGTAAGTCCTCCCCTTCTGGCCCAAGCTAGTACCCATTTGAGATGAAGATGATTGGGAGTAGTTGAAGTGTGTTATTTCCAGATGCTGATACAGGAGAAGGTAATGTTCGGATACTATCATTCAATTCTCATGAAGACCAGCCTTTCGAAGGCGGGATTGTAGGCCAGTGGGAACTTGATGAAAGACCCTCAGGAGCCAGAAGGTTCCAAGGCTCTTCCATCACCTCAATTGTCTCCAATCGCACAGTCCCGAGATATGTCCTTCCTCTCTTCCTCTCTCCAAAGCTGAGGCAGCATGCTTCATGCCTGAAACCCCTCAAGGCCTGATTTACATCACTCGTTCTGAACGTGGATGAAGTTGATGACGTTGTTCCCGCACTTCGGGCATTTCCCACTGTAAAGGGTCGCGGGGTTCCCGTCCGTGGAGACGAGGTGGCGACAAGGAAGAGCAACGAAGACCGGTTGCCCAGGAACCAGGGACGGTGAACCTCGGCTCGGAGGCTGCGCATAGCTGTTAGTCATGACAGAATACTGCATCCCACTCATCCCCATTCCAGTCCCGATCATGTTCGGCTCCCCGGTCGCTCCCATGCGCGCGGCCTCGAGCGTGTTACGCAGCGGTGACCCAGGGGGAGGCGAGGAGACGTAGTTCGGGTTCGCGCCCTGGAGCTGGGCGAGAGGAAGACGGGTCCGAGGAGAGGTCCCACTTGTGCTCTCATACTCCTTCTTCGTCGGGACACGGTCGCGCGTGTGAGCATCAGGGTCGGGATACTCCTCCGTCGGGTCCGGGCCAGCGATGGACTCGCGCAGCTCCCTGATGAGGTTCTTGTCGCGCGCCGTCGTACTGAGCCGCGTCGCGTTCCTCACGGTCGCACTGTTCGGGTAGTTATCGCCCTGGAAGGGATCGTCCGTGGCAGGCGTCGTATAATAGTGCTTGTAGAGAGGGTACTCCGGGTATACGTTAGAGGAGTGCGGGTCGACGATTTCGTTGTCTCCCCCGGGGCCGTACGACGGGTGGACCACCGCAAACGTTCCGATGTTGGGGTTGACGACGTGGTCCGCGACCTCGGTCATCCCGAGCGGTTGGAAGTTGCTGTTCTCGACGACGCTCGTGACGGTGGTGACGACTTGCCCGTTCGGGAGCTGGTACGTCACAGGGGCCATCCGGTGCCCAGGAGGGAGGTTCGTGTACTGCGAGGCCTCGGCTACGTTCTGGATGGTCTGCGTCATAGACGCGGTGCTGTATCGGCGGATGCTCGGGGTGCGCGCGGGATTGACCGTCGAGTTGAAAGTCGGGGGCATCTGGCGCGTGGGGACAACCACTGGGACGTCCTCCTCCGCAATAGAGAGGTCCGTCTGTGCCAGAACCCGAGTGCTCTCCGGAATGGGCTGAGCGACGACAAGACTGGCACGCATCGTGGCGGTGGGACGCTGGACGTGGCCTGTGTCATCCGAGGGCATGTTCAGTCCAACCTTCGGACGAGTCGGCCCAGGAGTCCCAACACGAAGAACGGGCTCGCTCGGAACTGCCTGGCGCGGATAATTACGCCGGACGGGTGCAGAGGTGCGAATCTTCGTGTTGCCCAACTGGAGCGTCTGATAGCTGCTGTGCTCGGTGAAGGTGTCCATGTCCTCTATACCCGTCGTTCCTAGAATGGCGCTCGCGCGCTTCGGATCAAATGTCTGGTTGGTAGAGGGTTGAGAAGGCGAGCCCCGAGCCGGCGCCGAACCTGAGTAATGGTCGTCTTGGTGATAGGCAATCATAGACTGTTGCCTATAGCTCTGTTCGTTACCATAGAACGACTCGCTCACTTTTGTATTCAACCTTGCCACCGAATCATTTCTCTCATCGTGGGTCCCACTAAAGCCTTCAGTGGAGTCTCCGTCAGTAACGCTCTTCGTCTTCCCAGCGTCCTTCCCCTTCTTCTTGGAGGCTGTACTCCCCTTGGTCGCAGCCGTCTTGGTCGTCGCTTGGCTCTTCGCCTGGCTCTTCTTGCTGGTCATCGTTGTGGTATCGGGGTTCAGAATATCTGCGATCTCGCTATGGCCGTTTTCGTCTGCATACTGATAAGCTAGCCTCCCATTGCTATCCTTTATTGTGGCCTCGGATTTCTTGAGATGCATGGCAACCTCCTGCCTACCCGCCTCGGCTGCATACATGAGGGCGGTCTTCCCCTCTCCGTTCTGCATCTTTTCCTCCTTCGCGAGAAGCTTGACGACGGCGATGTTCCCGGTGGTGGCAGCGAACATAAGAGCGGTGTCCTTCATGCTTGTCGTCTTCCCCGCCTCCTTCGAGACGAGTAGCTTGACAATCTCCGGGTGCTCAGCCTGGGCGGCGTAGATGAGCGCGGTCATCCCATCCTGATCGCTCATCCCGCCCTCCGAGCCCACGAGGGCCTTCGCCACGTCCACATGCCCGTTCTGCGCGGCGAACATGAGCGCGGTCGTCCCCTCGCTGTTTTGCATCCCGCTCTCCTTGGCTAGCAGCTTCACCAGTTTCACGTAGCCCTCGGACGCCGCGTGCATCAGGGCGGTATTGCCCAACTCGTCTTGCTTGCATGTCTCCGCCAGGTTTGCCTTCACCAGTTTCTCGTCGTTGGCCTTGACGGCATCTATGAGGGCTGACATTTCTTTTTTAGGGCGCAAGATTCCCAGATTTTCTGGTAGGCGGTTTAATGGGTTCTAGAGCCTCGACTTGGTGCGCACCTGGCGTGGGGCTCTACTTGGGAGGGGGAGTGATGGAATAGGAGCCCCCCGTGCCCATTGGACCGAAAAATGTTATGGGTGGCAAACTTCGCCGAGATCTTGACAGAGTTCCATCTCCCCACCTTCACCGCGCGGGCCGAGTGTCTTGGCCTCCAGGTCGAGCCCAGGATGCCGTACTCCAGTCCCGTCCTTCTATTCACTACCCCAGGCTCGTACGTTGACACTTTCAGGACCATTGAAGGGTTCCTTAGCAGCCTCATCTTACTGAAGGAGTATGGGCTTCTATTAGCAGAGGGGACGTCGTATGAGGAACTTATCCTCGACCCTACGGCTCTTGATGCAAGGATCGCATCCAGTCTCAGTGATATAGCTGCCATCATTGGGAAGGATGTTCATGACCTCACGTTCGGTTTTGGAATGAATGTGGTTGGACAAAAAGTTCAGAATTCGAAGAAGGTCGAGCAATATCATCAAATCATCGGAACATGTCCATCCCTTCTCCCCCTTGCTTGTAATCTCCGTACCCCTGATGTACGCTTCGTCATAGTCGATGACCAGCTTTCAGTTCAAAGAGGAATAGGAGAACGTCGTCTTTTTCTAGTCCTTCAGAGTTCTCTTTATCGAGAAGGTGCAATGCGCCTACGATTACATGGTTTCAACCTCCCAACGCGTTGTTTCATCGGCCCGACGTCAATGGACCCGGAGTTGGCCTTCATTATGTGCGAGGTGGCTAAGGTGAAGAGCGGGTACGTGGTATGTGACCCCTTTGCCGGGACGTGCAGTATCCTCGTCAGCGCAGCATTCTATGGATGCATTGCCGTTGGTGGCGACCTGGATATCAAGATATTGCGTGGGAAGGGTGGAAAGCAGCATTATAGTCAAAACTTTATCAGCTACGGTTTACCTCAGCCTCTCCTCTCGTTACATGACGCGCATAAGCCTGCATATCGGCAAGAGGTGTTTGATGCTATCCTCTGTGACCCACCATACTCCATTCGTGCTGGTGCACGTGTAGCTAACTCACGCGCTGGCTATGGCTTCAAGAACATTGCGGACAAGGAAAACGTTGCTGACCTGTTCTTAGCAGTCCTGGACTTTGCGGCATTGACGCTTCGTGTTGGAGGTCGGCTTGCATTCTGGCTTCCCTATCTCATCGAGTATCACGAAGATTCGGATATCCCTCAGCATGCAGATTTCGAGCTGGTGACCTCACCTTCACAGAAGCTTACTGGTGGGTATGGACGTCGGCTTTGCGTCTTTGAAAGACGACGGCGAAGTGAGCCTTCTGTTCGTGCATCTTATAGCGGAGTTCCTAGTCATCGTCGACTAACACAAACGTTAGGTTACATTCGTGCTTAAGTGAAAATCATGCTTTCCGCGAGTGTCGCTGCAGCCTCCGGGATGGTTGCTGGGCTTCTAACCTATACCCTTCTTGGTCGGCGAAGCAAGGAACGTATGCAAGAGCCCGCACTCTTCATTACTGGTGATCTCCTTGTCAAACAAGAACGTCGACATGGTATTACCCGTGCTCTTCTCCAGATCTCTCCCGAGACGTGTACATCTCTTACTCGGCATTCCAAACCACTTGGTATCTACCCCACAAATGGCCTCTCCTCATGGGTTGTCCGACAGGCTTGTACTAACCTCGGACTCAATGAAGTCGTTCTCAAGAAGCCTAAACCTGATTCCACTGGTCTAGTCATTGGGATGAATAAGAATGCCGATATCCTTGTCGAAAGCCCTACAGAACTTGATTTGATAGACGAGTATCTGACTCACGTTGGTTATCGTCCCACTGGTGGGCAAAGTGTCGCGTGCGTACTTGCCATGCTTGATGAAGAACGAAATAGGACTGAACAGGAGTCAATGAGTCCCACCCCACATCTGAATGGATACTTTCGGATCGCCACAGCATTGACAGAGGCGCGGCCCTTGACGGTCCGTCTTCTCGCCGCCACCTTGCGTGGTAAACGAGGATGATAGACTCCAAGCAAAAATGCTCTCCTTCATGTTTCTCATGTTGAGTCTTGGGTCCCCACCACCCATTCGTTACCTCTCGGTCCTCCCAGATACCTTTCTTGTGGAGGGGACGAGTCCTGCGGCCCTTGCCACGATCAAGGTCCAGGATCGAGTACTAGAGCAAGGGTATGTTTATTCCGTCATCCAGACGAATCCCGAGGCCTCAAATGAAGAGCAGGCGTATGGGGCGGGCTTTGTGGAAGGGTATGCGCTTGGAGATGCGTTAGCAGACCATATGGAGAATGTCCTGATTGATACCTTCAATGGAAGCTTCCCTCATCAATTCCGCTCATATGCGACGAAGAACCTCGAATACATTCACACGAAGACGAGGGGGGATGACTTGTCAGATTTCTGGCTTGGTGTCAAGGCCGCCTGTGACTGGTTACGTGGTCTTACAGATGGATATGCGCGTTATGCCACAGAGAACGGACTACCTCTCTATGACATCGAGGACTTCTTCATGTACAATGCTGTCGGTGATTGGGAAGACCTCGAAGCCATTCTCGTCCCAGAGGAGGCAAAAATGACACGTCACACTCGGATTGAGCTCGGACAACACCATCATTGTTCTGGTGCCATCCGTTTGACCCCAGCACTTGATGATGCGTACTTCTCTCATGATACGTGGACTAGCTTTGGGAGCGGGTTCAACCGCGTTATGAAATCCCTACAGCTTCACCTGTCATTTGGGACATCAAAGCACCAGCGGATCAGCTTCTCATCGATGCCAGGTCTCTTTTCTTCCGTTGATGACTTTTATGTTCAAGAAGTTAGTGATTCCTCTTATACTAAGAGCTCAAATATGGCGGTTCTTGAGACGACCTTTCACACTTTCAATGAGTCATTGTACGGTGAGTTCCTGACCACCGAAGGAACCGTCGTCTTGACTTGGATGCGTGCACAGGTCGCGAATCTTCTATCCCATACGGCGGACGAGTGGCCTAAGCACTTCAATCAGGAGGAATCCTTCACATATAACAACGCGTGGATCATCCTCGACTATGCAGCCCTACGTGACGTGGTCGTGGCGACCCAGCCTTCATCGTCGGCCTCAACCTTAACAATGAATCCAAAGGATCTATATATGACCCGTCAGGATTATATCCAGAAGGAGGACATAGTCCTCCTCTACATCAACGAGGTCGTCCCTGGGCATACCAAGGCGTACGACGTCACCGCTAATCTCCTCCGCGATGGATACTTCTTCTCCATTAATACGCCCATGGATGAGGAGCTCTTCGTGATCTCTGGGTATGCCGACAAGAACGACCCCTATTGGAGCTTCAATGAGTCCGCACGCTATAAGATTTTCACTCGTGAGCTTCCAAAGGTGACGACGCTACAAGACTTCAAGCTTCTCATGCGATATAACGACTACCTTCATGACGAGGCCTCGAACCTCGACCCCGGTCAATCCATTGCCTCGCGTTACGACCTGCGTGACCCACACCTTTGTGGCCGAACAGGTTCCCTCTTTGGAGCTACAGATTCGAAGGTGACAGACTCCTTCCTTGCCTCACGGCTCGCCTTTGAGGTCATCATTGGACCAGCTCGAGGCAAGGATAGCGCTCTGCCACTATTCAACTTCAGCGTTTTTGATAATCTTCCACGCCGTGGGGTTCCAGACGTCCTCCCTAACGTTTGGAGTGTATTTCTTCCCACTACCCTCTCTAGCTTCTCCAACCCTTCCGGTCCTACGCCTATTCCTGAATCTGAGTGAATGGCCTCATAACTCTTCTTCTTTTCTTCTTTCGAGTATTTTTTGGATCCTCGAACCCAACAAGGAAGATGAGCACCAAGAAGCCGCAGAAGCAAGAGCCACGCGTCCCAACGCGCGCCGACTTCGACGGGATCCACGTCGCTTACACCGCAAAGACCCGAAGTTTGATGGTTGCGGACGTCACGAAAATCTTCGCAGAGACCCTATCTCCCATTCGTTCCTTACTCGACGAGGCAATCATCGACTACATCACCGAGTTCCTGTACGAATGCCGTCGTGAAAGCCTCGAGTATCACAAGATGTACGTTGGATATCGCCTTCTTCTTTACCTCTTCCATGCCCTTCGTCATGGCGTCCAGTCTGATAAGCTCTCCCTTGCCGTCGCCTCGAAGCTGAACTACATGATGTCCCCCATCGAGGGCTTCGAATATTGTCTTGATGAAATCACTACCGCGGACTTCGAGAATCCTGCCGAACCCATCTCTGTTGATGACGATCATGATCAGTTGGTCTACCTTGACGAGCTTTGGGCAAAGGAGTGTTACAAGACATTGTCCGGAGGCCATAGTATTGAGGTTCCACGTCCTCCTTCTCAACAGAAGTCGGTATCTAGCCAGAAGGCCCGTAGCGCCGTACCCCCACCCGTGGAGACGAAATACTCCTTCGTCCTGGCCGAAAACGAAGCCGTCTTACTTGCCAGACTCTATAGACCCTTATTGCAGAGTCCAACCCTTTGGACCTCCTGTTTCTCGTATGCACGACCAACAGTATGCGGACTGGAGAGTGTTCCTATTCCTGCCAAGCCTCATACCCGTGAGCTCCCACCTCTCAACGAATCCTATCCATATAAAAAGCTTCCCCCACTTGAGGCTAAGATCATTAGTTATGCTCGGCCTCGAATGGCAAAGATCTTTCGCGAGCTACAAGACTACCTTGTCCAACAGGGGACGAATACGTCAATACCCGGGACGCCTTCGACAAGTGGGGGACAACGCAATTTGGCTAAGTAGACTCGACCGGCTCCTCAGGTGCTGGTTCATTATCGAGGTTGATGAGGATGACGTCCTCGGTCTCGGCGTTACATACTCGACATAGTTCTCCACGGAAATACTTTTCCTTCTGGGCGAAGAAGTAGTGCCGACAGGGCAGCCGTAGGTAGCACTGCTGGCCACGGGGTGGACAGCTTGGTGGATTATGCATGGCACATATCGTATCTAGCCGTGATATATGTAAGCGCATCTCCTCCACCTTCCCTTCCTTAACGACGAGGTCGTTCTGAAGCGTCTGGCGCGTGGCATGATAGACGCTAATCAGGTTGATGAGTTCTTTCTTATCGATAATGTTAGTGATGGTAGACATACTGGAATCAAGGGCTAAAGCCGCCTTATTTATCCCATCTCCCAGAACGTTCTTCGTTGGACGTCCTGTTCCTTTGGCTACCCGTCTAACACCCCTACCACCTGGGACACCGCTTCGTGAAGCTGGGAATGAAGTCTCACGTCCTTCCTCAAGGACTGGGGTACAACTGCGTGCTAAGGGTTGTAACCGAAGCATCAGGGTCTTATCAAACGTTGAAGCATACGCCCTCGCGTGTTGCTTCTCTCGGTCGGTCGGGGGCTCCTTTTGCCAGACCTTACGATCATTGGAATGGTCGAGGAATTCCTGGATTATCTCCGGATCCCGAGGAGCCAAACTCTCCCCGTAGATGTTGAACGACGTGATCGACCGGACGTACTCCTTAATTGGTAGCCGGGTCTTGTTAAGCTCCTCTTGTAAAACAGAAGATGGTCCTCGAAAGCGACCATCGGGTTGTCGTCGAGGACGAGTCCGCCCAACCTTCTTGGGATGTTCGTAATTGTCTAGGCTCGTCTTGATCACGTCTGGCAGGTCAAAGGCGGACATCTTCGTCGGGTTTTTGCGTTCCATTGAAGGGAAGAGCATCGTGTCTGCGACATTCGGCCGGTATTGATCAGCCCCTTCCGGACACCCTCCACTTCGGGGCGTTCCTCGTGCCCTGAGTGGTGGCATTGTCAATGAGGTGGACAGGGATGTCATTGTGAGACCCCCAAAAAATATGGAACTCGACTTTTCGACCATTGCACCACGCCTCCGTACCGTTGGCCTACATATTACACAGGAGGAGCAGGACATCGTCGATGCGGCCTTTCCCTGGCTGCTGCACGAGTATCGGCTCGATCATATCCAATACTTCGGAAAGGTCTTCACGGTTCTTCCACAGCCGTATCTAGTCATTCGTGGGTTCCGAGAAGGTTCTGTGACACCAGTCTTCCTCGTCACCCTTGGAGGTATCGACTGGACAGAACTCCCAACTCCTGACGAGAAGGTCATCGAGGCCTTGGAGACTATCCATTATGGTTTACTTTGTCAACACCCATTCACTGGGAAGTTGCATGAGCGTTTGCCGCGGCCAGAGGGTGAGCCTGAAGAGGAGGAGGAACCGGAGGAGGAAGAGGAAAAAGGAGAGGATGAAGGTGAAGAGAAAGAGGAGGGTGAGGAAGAAGGTGAGGAAAGAACGAAGAAGGAACCGAAACCGAAGAAAGAGAAGCCATTGAAACCGACGGAAGCACATCGGCTTGCTCTGAACGTCACGGAGATACAAAATAGCCTTCAATTGATCATCCCTGTTGCATATTCAAAGAAGGGATCACAACCAGTACGTAATGCTTCATTTAGGGGTCTAATGAATCCATCAAGCTCGGACATTGCAGTTAAGTCGGAGTACTTAGCCTTTCTTGAGAACAGTTATAGTGGAGGGATGAGTGCATGTCCAACGATTGCGACATATCCATATTCTTTCACATACCCAAGTCGTTTCTGTCCGGAGAATAATTGCTTGCTAGTTTCCAACCGTTTTTGGCCTGGAGCACGTTATTACGTCTTTTCTGGGACGCTGATTTGGGGATCTGCGTATGAAGGAACTGGATTGATGGATATCGCTGCCCATACGACACAATGATGGCAATGGGGAAAAGTAAATGTGCAGGGTTTTGGTTTTAGGGTTAGATAATGCTGGGAAGACGATGCTATGCCAGAACGTTCTAGGAAGACGGAATTACCTATCGACTCAGTCAACCTTTGGAATCAATCAAGACGAGTTCCGAGTAAGAGGGAGTTGTTCGCGGCCTCAAATCTCCATTACTTTGGTCGACGTAGGAGGCCATAGTTCCATTCGATCTACATGGCCCAGATTCATCCCTGATGCTTCCGGGATTCTAGTTATCATTCGAGTCAAAGACGTTGAGAGGGTTACGGAAGCAATTGAAGCATTGAACGCTTGTCAATGTGTTACTAAGCCGCATCTAATCATCATGAATATGGAGAATGATGAGAATGATAGGAAGAATATTCAAGAAGGTCGGTGGACCTTGCAGAACTTACGACAAACATTATCCCAAGCCTACCCTTCAGCGTTGGCCATCATCCCCGTTGATTGCGGTCTTCGCTTCGCAAGAAATCAATGCCTGAGACGTAGCTTCTTCGCGTTAGCAATTGAAGCGCAAGAATATCATCGAACTTATTCCACTCAACTCCGACTACGACAGGAAGCAGGATTAAAGGCTGGGTTACGTTTTGACCTGACCAAACCGCAGCGGGAACGGTCTTTACATGAATTGCATATATGGAATAACGAGGTCGATAGGTGTGCGACTATCCTTCGAGAAAAGCGACTTAGGTCCGCCACAAGTGTTAGGGAACACCCCCCTTCGAAAAGGGTTGAGCGCCCAATCACCACGAACAGTTCCCGCGAGAAATCTCGCTATCTTCTTGTTGATGATTTGAACTAGTATTTACTTCCTCCTATCCATATGAGTCTGCCCCCATCACGTCCACAAGACGAGTATAACCTCTATTATGAGAGTTACAATGGCCGTCCGACACGGAACGAGGCTAGAAATACCGGGTGGGTCTTCGGCTTTGAAGAGGAGACCATGGGGAAACTCCCACCAATCTGCTTGGATTATGCCCATGGAACCTGCGATCGTGGTAAGAACTGCATACGGCTTCATAGACTACCAAAGGGAACGGATGAAACCCTTCCACATAGTCTTGACATATTCGGTCGTCCCCGTCTAGCAATTGGCGATGGAAACACATTCACTGCGGAAAGGAAGACGGTATGGGTTCCCAATGGTCCCAAATGGGTCTTCACTCTTCTCTCACGTTTAGGACCGGTCGTCGCCATTGATATGCATCAGCACCTTCTGGAATATAACCATCGTATCTATTGCGAGTTCGCCATCGAAGCCCTTGGACGTCAACCCTTAGCTCGATTAGCCACCTTTCTTGATATGAAATCTGAGTCAACAGATCATTTGCGATTACAATGGTCCATCCAGAACCTTATGACAGCCGATAAGGAACATCTTTTGGACCTTTATTGAGGAGGTGTGGCTAATGGGAAGAGGATGAAAGGGATCGCGTTGATATAGATTATAAGGCGTGTTTCCGACGTCACTTGAGCCAAGTCGATCTGGGTTCCTGCTGGAATATCCTGAAGGGTCGTCTCAAAGCCTGCACGATAGATTCCACCCCGTACAGACTGGTCATACCCAATATTCATGAGCACCACTGACGGTTCCTTCTCCTTCTCTTCCCTTTCAGTAATTATGACGTGTTGAGGTGCGGCGTCCGGGTCGACCGCCCCAACGCATACATCGCACCTTGGAGCACCCCCAATCAGAAGCGGTTGTCGTCGACCCTTTCGATATACGACGGTCTTGATAGGATTGATCAGAACGTACTTGCAATCGTTAGATAACGAGGGATTCAGTGTTAGAAGCGTTGAGAACTCAATTTCACCCTCAACGACGAGGGCATCGACTGTCGTTTGTCGAATCAATGTTTGCTCTTTAGTGGAAGACCCAAAGACCATTGGGATGGATGTAGCGAACCGTGCATAATGAATGTGACTCTTTCGATAGCCTGGACGAAGGGCAGCGTAGGGGAGGTATGTTGGGGTGGTGGCCGTAGTGGAAGACGTCAAGGTCTTGTTGATGGCCATTGATAAAAGGGCCAAACGTCGAAGAGGATTACTCTCCACACTGAAGCTCGGGGGTAACCGTAGACGCATTTCCGGCGTCAAGGGAAACGGTTCTGTTTGTTGTAAATGATCAACGCAAGATAAGGCGAGTAGAAGTTGGGACTCACCCCAAGTCTTATGGAAGCCTGTGGGAAGAGAGGAATCGGTCCGCACCGATTGGAGATACGTAATGAACGCTGGATTGTATAAAACATTGGCCCAAAGAGTAGCCACCTCCAATAGAGTATAGGGCCTCGTCAGACGAGTGGAACAGTTCAGGAGGGCAAGCTCGACGTCCTCGACGGCTAGGATCTCGTTGATGAGGGTGTATGCGTCCTTAAGGGCGATTGGAGGCTCAGGAGCTGAAACTGTCTCGTGCATTATTAAAACGTCATGAACCCTTTATATGAGGACTTTCGTGGACATCGTGCAGCCTCATCAAGCGTCTGGGCCATCGCCTCCGAGAAGATGGCGGGGAAGACCCAGGTCCGGCGAGCGAAGTTCTTCGCCACCCTCTTCCACGTCAACTTCTCCTTCATTGGGATCTACACGACGGACTGGCCCGTCCTGGGCGGCTGCTACGCTGACCTCTACGCCATCCTCCACGGGGTCGTCCATTACGGCGGCTTCTTCGTCATCATTTCTAACCCTGATGTGCCGGTGACACAATTATCACAATATGGTTCCATTTCCCCCTCACTCTTAGCGTTGGCCGAGCAAGGTGCTGACGTGACCAAGTTGAGGGGGACACTACGAGACGTCTTTGTGCTCCTTGGTTGGCCCGCCGCAGAGCTTGAAGCTGCTCAAGCGTTTAAGAACGCCTTTGTGGATGTTTATGTAAGATATTTATTAGCGTATGAACAATTGCTCTTCACAGGTGGGCGTCTAAGTAACCGTATCCTCAAGCTTATTCGCGATGCATGGCAAGGTGCTTTCATGAGGCCATATATCGGATCGAATCGTGGCGCAGATGCTATGAGATTCGTTGCCGATGCTGTGGAAGAACCTGATGAACCAGAGGAGAGTGTTGATTCCTCAGAAGCCGGGGAACCTTCTACAAAGATGGATCAGAACAAACCAGATGAACCCGATGTACTTTCCGAGAAACCAGCAACGACTGTTCCAGTTGAGGAATACCTCTCCCCAGGTGAGGATGATGCCTCTCCCTTTGCTTGTATCTTTACCCCATCTGCAGATGCATCAATGCCCGTCACTAATTATAACCGTACAGGCCATCACCTCAATCAAATAACGGCTCAACCTCATTATAACTTCGGAAGAAGCCGATTCATAACGTACGATGACTCAAACCCCCCAATGACGGATATGACACCAATCAAGTCGCGAGTTCTTTATCGTAAGAAGGATTTATGCTTCTATTGGGATCGTTCCGTCAAAGAGTATATGGATGCTCCTTTAACCTCAATCTTGGGCCGTACTTTTGTCACAGACCCAGTACGAGCACTCATGTATTCCTCATTGCCTCCAGGGACCTATCCTGCGGTCAGACAACCGGCCTTTGGAGAACGAGATCTCTTTGGTCCGGTCGTTGATGAAACGCATCTTGCACACTATGTCTTTGAACGTGTCTTGCAACTACAAGATTTGATAACATCTGCTGTCATTGGGAGTGGGAAGGGGAAAGAGGGCTTGAAAGTACTAGCCAAACAGCTAGAAATTGGGCTTCTAGACATATATAATGCAAGTCTATGTGATAACGGACAAGCTCTTCATGGCTTCAAGATCCTTCTACAAGATGCCCATTGTTTATCTTTGCTTTATTCGATCGCCTCGGATAATCTTGGTCCGCTTTATGCAAGCCGTGAAGCTCTTCGTACCACTAGTCTACATGAGTTATTAGCTGGGGAATGGCATATCTATCATAACATCATTCTTTATGCGGTGCAGCTTCTAACACCATGTTTGCCTTACCTTGGCCTTTGGACAAAACCTGATGATCCTGGTAACATCTGGTTCACATTATCAAGCGAGTTATCGGGTAATTATGGGGCGATGGTTGAGCACTTGCTTTCCCTCAAAGGAACTCGAATCATTGAGGCAATGGTTTTACTCCTTTCACATACTGTCCATCGACAGTTCTTCTCGGATAATAGCCCCTTCATATTCTCCTTTTTACAACGGCGTCCAGACCTTGTAATCATCCTTTCAGCTGTTATTTGGGATGGTCTGCCCTCAGCCCCACCTCTTCTTCATGCCATTGATGCACTTGCCATCGAGGGGCAATCTCTTGTAGATAAACACCGTGATGACATCAAAGTTGTACGACATCGTTTCAATCGGACTCGGCTCGGAAACCTTCTTGCTCGGAAGTCATATCTCATACATTGTGCACTCATCTTATATCGAGTCCTCATCGGGAACCGCTATGTCACAGGGATCATGTTGACAACTCTGGAAAGCTTCCTTCATGAATCCTTAATGCGCATTAGTAAGCCTGCACTCGCAGAAGATGCCTCCGAACCTTGGAGACTCTACTGCGAGTATTTAAGCGCCTGCGTCCATGCAGTAATCGATATTATCGGCCCCCTCCTCCAGATGAGCGGGACATCCGAACTGCATGTCCTCCTTTTGAGTTTACTCGAGGATTGTTCAACCCTTCCCGAAGACATTTCCATCCTCATTCATCGAGCACTTGGACTCGTCCCCTTCTAGTCCTTATACGTGCACCGCCTCAAACGCGAGGGCTAACGCGATCGTCCTACCAGTTTGACGGATAAGTACCTGACCTGTTGCACATAGGATGAGAGCATTATGGAATGTACAAGCGGCCTCCTTCTTTCGAGGAGCAAGTTCCTCAATACGAGCAAAGGTAGGGGTTAACCGTTGAAGGAGGTCTGCACCAAGTTCAGTGTATCGGGTTGGGGTATCTTTTTCGACATCAAGATTGGCAAGCTCCAAAGGAGGAGATGATGGACATGCGTCTGCATAGTCAAGGGCTGAGGCTCCAAAGTATCCACCATCATCTCTATTATGTTCAACAACACTAGTCATCATTGTTCGAGGTAATTCGACCCTTTCTTCGGCGGCTACCACCTCTGCGAATTGCGGGCATGTATATGGGGAATGAAGGGTGATTCCCACGCTATCCGACATGTGGATCGCTTGAAGAGCCTCATCAAGGGTCAGCTCGAACCGTGTATTGGAACTCTCATCTCGTTGTGGTAAGGTATCTGTCTGAGGTTCTCTATCAATGAGGAAGGTTGGAATGAGAGTCCGACCCTTTTGTGACGGCTTTCGTTCCCTACGTGGTGGAAGATTCTTAGGAGCGCTTACATCTATGATGTTATGAATGGCGTCCATGGGCATCTCCGATACTGACGAGGCTCCCAAAACCGTTGATGGGACCAGCTTCTCAATATCGAATGCGTGGCTTTCACCAAACGTGGAAGCGAGGGCAAGAGGAATGGAACCTCTTTGGATGCTTGTACGACCATCGTCCACAAGCGCACTGGAGGCCGCACGTAATGCCAGGTCGGGGTCGTTATCCACGTTCCCAGCTGATAACATCAACGATGGGTCTAGTCTATCATCCTCCTCAAGAAGGGCTGCGAGTCCGTCGTCATGAAACGGATTGGGTCCGTCTTCTCCTGCCCCATGTTCATGCAGTAGGGTACCGGCGAGAGTGCTGGACAGTATATCTCCGGCTCCCGTATGATGCACTTCTCCGGTCCCATACAGCGTGATGCTCGCCCGAATGGGAGGCATGGCGGTGCTGTCCCGTAGGTGTGCAAGTGCGGGTTCTGCTAAGGCGCTATCATCCATCAACCTGCGTTTCCGCGGAGGTCGCGGGACGTCAGTCGAAGGTTCGACACGGGTCTCTGCGCGCCAGAGCAGGAGTCGTTGTGCATCTTGAAGGAGCTGTGCTGCCTTTGCGGCATGGATGCGTGACGTTCCGATGAGCATGACCGCCAATTGCCGTAGCTGCTCGTCATCGAGGAGAAGGAGCTGGGCGACTAGGTCACCGATGCTCCCCTGTGTGCGTGCGCGTCCGGCACGCCCGGCGCATCCAAGGGTCCAGGCCTCCGACGATAGGGGGTTGTCGACGTGGAAGAACATTTTGATGAAGTACCTCATTGAGCTCTGCATTGCAGGGGGCATCGTTGGGGCGTCGGTGCTCTCCGCGAGCATCTACTATGGGGTGAAGGCCGCACGGAAGCGCGCAAAGAGTCGGGAGAAGGCCGGCACCGAGACGGAAGCTATGACCCTCCTTGGAGATGGGCTAGCATGAGTGGGGACCGACGATGCTACTAGGTGAGTGAATACACGGTTCGTAGGTGCCGCAAGGGTTGGCTCGCTAGCCCTAACACGGCCTACTGCTGGGGGGCTCACAGGGGGCTCGGTATCGGAAGGTCAGCAATGCGTCTGTTAGTGGGCCTAGCGCTCCCTCTTGCTGCCACCCAGAAAAGTGCTCGGGTTTAACAGGTAATGAATGGAGGGGTATGAAACTAAAACAGCAAATGGGTGATGAGGCCTGGTTCATGGCAGCGCGTACCGGGAACCTCAGCCACATTCGGCAGCATTTCCGGCGCTTCCGGCGGCGGCAAGATCGGGCGGGGTGCACGGCGCTGATGCACGCCGCCTGGAACGAGCATGTCGACGTCGCTCGCTTCCTTTCCAAGTACGAGGCGACCCTCCGGAACTCCGCCGGGTACACGGCGCTCATGCTCGCGGTCCGCCGAGAGGACGGGATCTCTTACATCTCCGGCCCGGATGCAGACTCGATACGAACCTCCCGCATTGATAAGTGTTGTGACATTCATGCGCGTTTGCAAAAGCAAGGCGAGATAATCCAGATCCTGGCACCCCTTGAGAGCTCCATCACACTCGATGACGGCCGAACGGCACTTCTCATCGCCGCGGAACAAGGAAATAGTGAAGCGGTTACAGCGCTTCTTCATAACCGGCAGGAACTCCGTCTACCGCGTGATTGGTCCCCTCTGATGTATGCATGCCTTCTTGGCGACTTCAATACCTTCCGGAACGAGCTGGATCGGTGCCGGGGTATGAGGACGAAACGTAAGCAGACTGCTCTAATGTTTGCGGCGACGATGGGGTACGAGAGTATGGTCAAGGCCTTGATTCCACATGAGGCTGGGCGCCAGGATTATAAGCTCAGAACGGCTTTGATTTTTGCCGCTCGGAATGGGCATGAAACCGTTGTCGTCAGACTCATGCACCGTGAGAAACGCCTTGGAGACTCGGCTGGTAGGACTGCGCTGATGTACAGTGTCCTGATCCGGAACGCCGAGATTGCTGCCGCCTTGGCCTCGTATGAGGCGACGATGCAGGACACGCATGGGATGACCGCCCTCTGCTATGCCGGGATGACGGGGTGCGTGCGCTGCGTCGAGCTCCTTAAGGATTCCGAGCAGGATATTGTTGACAATGATCGAATGACGCCGTTGATGTACGCGGCAATCTACAACCACTCCGACGCCGCTCGTCTCCTAGCATGCCAAAGGGGGCGGGTTGATAAGGATGGGCTCACAGCACTGATGTATTCCGGAATGTTTGATAATGTTCCTGTAGCCGAGGAGCTACTTGAGACGGAGAAGGGAATAACCGACTCCCATGGGAAAACCGCCCTGCATTACGCGGTACAGACCCGGAGCCGAAACATGGTCCGGCTACTCGCCCCTTACGAGTCAAACGCCGCGGATTCCCATTCCCATACACCTCTCTATTACGCCTTGAGGGACAACCAAGTTGATCTCGCGAAAAATATTGTCGAGTATAACACCGTCCTGGATATCCCCTCCACGTGGACCCGCTTGATGCTTGCCGTCGTACGTAATGATCCAACAGAGGCGAACCGCTTGCTGGGGGAGGAGGCTTGCAAGAAGACGGATGATGGGTATACGGCGTTGATTCTGGCCGCGCGTTATGGCTGTCTTACGACTGCCAAGTTGCTATTGGGACGAGAGGGACGCCTCTGTGATAACCGAGGTTGGACGGCGCTCATGCATGCGGCCGCGGCCCCAGACCGTTCTTTATGCGTCGAGCTTCTGATGCAACGGGAAATGCATATGACGACCAGTACGGGGATTACGGCGACAATGTTGGCGGCTCGTTACGGGCGAGCCGAGAATCTTCGAATCCTCCTTTCCAACGTGACAGGTTGGCGTCGTGAGACGTCCATCCTTGACCCAGTGTCGGAGTCTGCTTCATGCTCGACTCGGCCATGCCTCCCGTTGTCTACGAGCCCCACCTCGACGACCCCAGGCACGATTCGGTATGCGAAGACGGCTGGTGCAAAGACCCTGGGAGAAGGAGCCGATGGGTCAGCATCACGGAGCACTCCTAGTCACATTGCGTCATCGAGCTGGTCTCCTGGAACTGGCCTTTCGAATGTAGTTGATGACACGACCACACTAGATCTATCGGGATCCGAGTTACGGATGGTAGATTCCCACGGAAGAACGGCCCTCATGCATGCCGCAAAGTATGGACATGAGGAGGCTGCGCTTCTTCTCATCCCTTATGAGAAGGGAAGGTATACTCCCGATGGGGAGTCGGCGCTATCCTTAGCGGAACGGTATGGGCATAAGGGACTTGTTGAGATTCTTTCCCGTTATGAGAAGCTGAGGGAATTGACGTCAGAGTCCGGTCTTACAGACCGTCCGACCCCACCCGTATATACTGACCCTACACCTTCAGCACACTCGAACCAGCCATCTCAATATGTAAGACTGGATGGGTGCGTCGATCATGAGGCGCCCCTTCCAGACGTCCTTGAGGATGGGCTCTTCCTTGATCAGGACTTTCACGGCTATAGTCAGTCTGGGTGTGCCCCAGCCTTCCCCAGTGGAGACCCGCAGACATGCTTTACCTTCGAGGAGTCGATATCTCCGTATCAGGGCCAGTCTCCATGCAGCCCTTCTTACCCCAATACCTATCAATATCAAACACCGTTCGCACCGCCCCCGCTTCCAACTGGGATGGAGCTGAGCAATCTTGGACAAGCCGCCCTTATTGCCCTCACCCAGTATCCGCTTATCCAGAAGCTGTGCCGAGACGTTGAAGAGTTGAAGAATGCGACCATCGATCCCACGACGCAGGCGGTTAGGCGGCGGCGGTTTTCAGTATGTCAGCAGATGTCTCGGTCGCCATCTGTGATCACCTGGAATGGGATGCATGGCCCCTCCCGCCACCCCACAGACTCCTTCGATGGGATGCATGAGCCCAGTACGAGCGATTCCGTTAATTATACCCATAGCATATCGACGGCCTTGTACACTCAGCCCCCCGTTTACTCGTCACTTGGGGTGACCCCTCCGTCCTTCTCCACGCCCACCACATCTCTTTTCGGAGGCGATTACCGCTCGACATCCGGTTGTGATTTACTCCCGAACAATACCTGCGTGGAGCCATGCCTTCACATGTTTTACTCGGCACCCGGGTCCTTGGACAGCGGTTCCTATTGCCCAAAGTGTGGGACGGCGATCACTCGAGTTATGTATGCGACGAATCAGTAAAAATGCATCAAAATCGGGGGGCGAAGTACCAGGCGCAGACTGCAGACGACTTCTCCGACCACGATCTGCACTGCGCCGCCCTTGAGAAGCCACCCAGCATGGAGAACTACGTCGAGACTGCGATTGGGTCGCTTCTCAGCGAGCTCGAACGAAGCTTCCGTGATTCCGAAGTAGACATTAAGACCGCCATCAATGACCACCCCTTCTATATTATGTTCGAGCCCGCGCTTGGCTGCGACGCACGAACAGATCATACCACCCCGAAGTCCGTCTATCCTATCTTCGCCGAGGATATCGCTGACATCCTATCAAGCTTGCAAGCCAAGATCGCGAGCCTTATCCAGCCGACTGTCCGGCGTCTGATCGGGTCACGTGAGAGCTTGATCTTTGATAGCTTCACGACGAAGATGGCAGGGGTCGTCTCAAAGGAGTGTGACATGTTCTCGATGGAGAAAGAGTTGGCAGCTTTACGCATCACCGTCAAGGAGCTCACTGCCCAGAAAGATGAGATCCGAGAGACACTCTCTAAGGAGATTCACATGCTACGAGAACAACTCTTCCACAAGAAAACTCGGGTTGGACAGATGTACCGTCCCGACTTTGGTCCTAGTTCCACGTTGGAACCGGCGGCCGGATACTCCATGCATGGAGGCTTAGGCCAAGGCCCAACACAAGCCGATCTTGATAATGCCGTTCGTGACGTGACTGAGCGCTTCACCGACGAGCGGAAGAAGCTGGATAGTAAGTATCGAGCGGAACTCCAGTCTGCAGAGACGCAAACGATGCGCCTAACCGCGGAACTTGATTCCTTGAAAGCACGTTACGATCAGCTCGAACAGGAAATGGACAGCTTGCGGCTGCGATACGATGATGACATAGGGAAGCAAAAGGCCTATTATGAAGACCAAATGGAGTACTTGAACGCTCAGGTTGGTAGTGCCGCTGAAGCTTCACGTGCTTCCATTGCTGCTTACGAGAATGAGATTACAAACCGCGATCGGGACATTACTCGACTCTCGGCCGAGCTTCGTGAGTCCTTGGAGAGAGAGGATAAGGCAAAGAGTCAACTGTCACAGCTGAAGCGTAGCCATAAGGAGGAGCTCGACGAGCTACGAGCTAAGCACAATGAGGAATTGGATGCCCAGCGTGCAGAGCTGATGGAGCAGGTCCGCCGTGCACAAGAGGAGGCGCATGCCCTTCTTACTAAGAACTCCGACGATAAGCTGGCGGAGATGCTGAGTAAGCTCAATGACTACGAGGAACGGAACCGTACGCTCGAAGAGAACTATCGTGCAGCCAAGCGAGAGATGGACACTGCTCTTTCCGCCCTACAGGCCCAGCATCAACAGGAGCTCGAGGCTCTTCAAGCAGAATACCACTCGAATACCATGGTCTCCGAGGTCAGCACCGCCGTCGAAGATGCCGAGCGTGAGTTCAAGTCGGTTCTGAGGTGTATTGAATATATTTTCTCTCGCCTCTTTGACGATCGTAGAGGCGCGATGACGAAGATGCTAGTCACTAAGGAGTTCGATCCTAATGATTATGTTGAATCCCGACGCACGGCAAAGCTAGATACGAGCACCGTCTCTGAGAGTGACACATCTCTTCTCAATACTGAGCCCACCGTGCGTATCGGTGGAGGGCTTGGGAACGGAAACGATGACTCAATGGCAGATCTTAACCAAAGCGTCTTTTCTGAACGCTCCGTGACACACACCTCGATCCCAACAAATTACCTCTATCGAAGTGTCGAAAAGATGATCAATCAGCAACGCCTCGGCAAGATGGCCAACAAACACCTCTCCAAGCCGCTCAAAATGCTCTTGAACTGGAGCAAGATGTATGCTAACTCGAAGCTGACAAGCACGTTCGGCGGTGATTTTGCCTCGAGCCATCTTTCGTTCTCGACAGATAGCTCAATGACCGAGGGTGGAAGAACCCGGAAGAAGCTTGACCTTACGGGTGCTGCCAAGCTTAATGATAGGGCCCCAGACGCACCTGTCGACTCCCTACTACAAGGACGTCCACCTCCCACAGACTCAGGACTTGTCCTTAGGCGGGAGAGCTCCGTGACCATCCGTGAAAGAAGTGCCAGCATGAAGAGCAGGAACGCTAAAGGCAAAACACGTGGGAAAAAGAGCGCTTTGAGCAGTGACACGTCATCAGTACTTGATGACGGTGAGGGAGATACAGGTGATGAGTATGGCACCTATGCAAATATGCCCGCCCGACAGTTCGCTGACGAGTTCTTCAATGATGGCTTTGGACAGCCCCAGCTGAATGTCGTGAACTCCGTCGTCCTCAACGACAAGCAGATCCTCGGGGAACGCTCCCCAAGCATGTGTGGTCGACCCGACGCTTTAGGAGCACAAGGAGAGATCGTACGTCTATCCGAGCATGGACCAGACACAGTACGCCGCCCTTCGAGCATGACCATTCATACTCAGGAGCAAGGAGCAAGTGATATCTATGGCGGGATGTCTGCACGTCAGATGTTGGCAGCTGCAGGCCGAACATCATCAAGCACTGAGAGCGGAGAACCGCGCTTCTACGATATCGGTGTCAATACGGAGGTCTGCACGACGGCGGTGGACAACGCCTACTTCCTGAACAATGGCGGCGCAGTCCTGATGCGAAGCTCAGTTCAGTATGCTTGCGATGATTGCCTGGCCATCAAGAATGGGTTGGCTAGTGGCCATCAAACGCCTCAAGGGCTTTCCCAGGTCGGGACGAAACTTTCTGGGACGTACTCTGGAAGCTTTGGGGCAGGTGCCATTAAGACGAGCGGCAGTGTCAATCGACTTGATTCAGCAAAGTCTGGGGATAGCATATCGTCCAAGAAGCGATCTAACATGGCTCTTACTCCCATAGGCGTTGGGAAGGGCCTTGAAAAGAGTCCTCAGGAGATGGAAGATGAACTGAACAGTCTTCTGGACTATACTGATAATGGAGGGGCTATTCAGGATGACGAATCAGGTTTCCGACAGATTGCCACGGGCATCTCGGGACCAACTTGTGTAACATGTGCAACGTCACCCTGTCCGCACACACACCCCGATGGGATAGAGATAGTCGTCGATGAAGAGAACCGTGAGTTCGTCTGTCCGTACTGTGGTAACAAGATTCCATTCGATCTATTGGCGAAGTACTTTATTCCTCAATGTGGACCTCCACGGTTCATCTATGATAAAGCTCCGGCAGCCGTTCCTCTGTATCGTAGATCGGAACCCGTGGGGCCGAACAGCTACTTGAGTGAGCGCCGTATCTATGGTTCTGGAGACAAGAAGGGCCAACACGAGCGTCCCGTTACGACTCTGACAACAATAGGCCAGGATTTGCCCGAGAGACAACCGCGTGGTTATCGGCACACTGGTGCCCATGGACCGGGACTTGAGGGTCGTGGCCCAACGCAATTCACAGACTTTGATCACGTTCAACTCAAGCTACCTTCATATCCACCATTCCGTCCTGGAGCTCGGTCTGGGTCTCATACTCAGCCCGAAATGGATGGCGTCTTCACTCGAATCCTCCAGAGAGCAGAGTTGATCCGTGTACGTTACCTTCGAAAGCGCGAACTTATCCTCCAGGAGCGCAAGCGGACAACCGAGCGTATCCTTCGTGCCCTTTCGCTTCTTAACGAGACGTTCACTCCACCGGCACAGGCAAAGGCACGAGCGGACACTCAGAAGTCCGTCTTTGCAGCCACTCCGCCTATTGCTCGGCATCTATCGGCAACCGCTCAGGCGGAGCGTGTGAGCCCAGTGGCAAGACGGCCGCACACTAGTGGTGTCGGGAACAGTGGCCAGCAGCCCGGGTCCGGCCCGACCAGCGCAAACGTCCAACCTCGATCTAGCCTTCGTTCAGCGCCTCGCAAGCCTCCGTTCGAGTATGCGCAGTATTATGACATCCCATCGCGGGCTCCGGTCGACCACGTGGCAAAAGCTAAGCAGACCATCGCAAACAGCAACAAGACGAACCACGAGGTGTTGCACCGTATTATGGGCCCGGGCCGCGAGCACCGAGGCCAGAGCGCATACCATCCGGAACAGCACCACCCCAATACGGGCCGCGGGACGAGCGCCTACCGGCCGCGCTCAGCCTACCCCTCCTTCCCCGCAAATGCCCTAGCAGAGCGTCCTGGCAGCAGTGCCCGCACGCGGACCACCCAGCTCAAGACCCCGAACAGGACTGGGAACGTTTTCGATGTCCTCAATGCGGCGGGGATGGTTCGCAGGCAGTAAACGGCGTCATCGCCCGAAACTGCTAGTATTCGAATGAGCCTCGGTGAGGGCGCGGCGCACCGCCTCGAGAGAACCCCGCTGGTCCTCCACCCGCTTTTGCCAACGTGTGAGCTCGTCAATAGCCTCCCGCGCCTTACTCAGACGAGTATTTACGCAATATAACTGGGTCTTGAGCTCATTGATGCGTTCGACGCTTGTTCCTGCGAGCTCAGTGTCCGCAATCTGGACGCCACGGTTGATCGTATCGAGATAATGCCGTAGGGATGACTGTAGGGCAAGGATCTGAGAGTTGTGGGAGCTGACGTCCCGATGCTCATCGGCTTTCCGAAAGACTCCACACCGGAGCTCCGCACATAACGCGGCGCACTCGAGGCGGTACTCGGCCTCATCTATCTCGCCCCGAAGGAACCCCTCAATGCAGTTGAGTAACTGCTCCATTTTTTCGAGTCATGCTCGTCTGGTTGTTTCTCGTCCTAGCCCTCCAGTTCTCCATCACCCTCGAGCCGGGAGAGACCCGTTGCTTCCGTAACCGTGTGTCATTGGGGCGTCGGATGGCGATTAACGCTCACAGTCTCGACGGTCTAAAGCTCGACTTCGCCTTTAGGGCGCCGAACGGAGGGATCCTCCGCCAGAACGAGCACGTGCGCAGCTGGAACAATGTCATAATGGCGACGGAGAGCGGCGCGTACGAGCTTTGTATCACATCTCCGGTCCAGAACAAGCCTGGGAAATTGGCTCTTTTCTGGTTTGAACGTCAGACGGAGATGGACGACGCCCCAGTTAGTGCGGGGGCGATCCTTCAACGAACAAGCGACGTCGTCTCGTCCTTCGTTGCCAGCCAGCGATTTATCCAGGCAACTGAGGCAACACATGTGACGACTATGAAGGGGTTGAAAAGGACGCTCCGCTTCTGGGTCTTCTTGAAGCTTATCGCAGTTATTGGGTGTATCGTGTACCAGATCTCAATGCTTCAGAAGTACTTCGCTCGCCGTCGTACTGCTGTTTAAAAGGAGAGGTGAGAGGCAGACCAAAGTGAAGGATAAATGACCACGAATACTACCCAATTGAATACTCTTCTTCTCCACAGTGGGGTGATCGCCCGCGATGCAGAGCTTGATGCTCTTCGTCAACGGTGCGAGACCTTAGAGCTTGCCGTCCTCTCCTTGAGCATGGGTATCTATGAGCTTGAAGATTATACCGCGTTTATTGCACGTTATCCGCGTCTTCGTCGTCGTCTTCAGAAGAAACTTGGGGCGATGCATACCCCCTTGATGCAATATCATTCACGCCCTTTCGCACAGGCCGGACGTCCAGTCCGCTTAGATTCTGCGGATATGCTTGCAACCGCGGTATCCATTGAGCGTGCAAGCATACTTTCGAAGCTTGAAGGGGGATTTCAGACCGTGGCGGGGAAGTTGGTTCAAATGCGTGAACAGCAGCGACGGAATTCCTTATGGTATCCCTTCATCGAGAGGTGTATGAAGTGCATCCTCTTCACTTTCGGGGTCCTCTACTCGGCGTTCCATCTCTTTGGCTTCTGCTTCCTACACCCTGTTAGGGTTGTTCAGTATTGCTTCAAACCAATCCCCTTTTCTTCAAAGGTCCGTAGAGTGCTTTTCGAATGGTTCCCAATGTGCATCGACCCCCAGGCCTTCTTACGCGATATGGAAAACCCCGTCGACGGCGACCTTTTGAATGAGATAGTTAATGCGGCTGGCTTTAGTAGATGGCAAGATGATTTCGAACTCAACGACGATTTGACCTTTCAACCAAGCGAGCTAAATACCCTTGATGATGGGGAGGATGAGAAAGATAATGATGATGATAATGGAGAGAGCAAACCAGCTGAAGACCCAACACCAAAGGTTACCCCAACCACCACTACGAATGAGAGCACATTCCTAGAATCAGCCACCATCGTCTCTCTTCTGGTGGCGATTCTCATATACATTTACCAACTCATTTAGTCCTCTTCTTGATTGGTAAGAAGTACTGAACCGAAAAGAAGCTCGGAGGCATCTCTCCCACACGGCTCGCCAGAGCGTGCTAATAACCGAACGAAGGTGCGGATAACAACATCTATGGATGCAACCTTTTGAGACAGCAGCAACTGGAAAAGTTTGATGAGTTCCAAGACGATACTCGGGACTAAGTATGTGGTATCTGTCAAGACCACCCCATATGCCGCCTTCCTTTGCGATTGTACTGGTGCATGAGAGATCGCAAGGATACGGAAATATAAGCTCTCGGGGATAAGACTATCAGGAAACGAGCATAAAAGATCGACGATGGCATGCATTACACTCGTCGGATGTACCGCTCGGTCGATTTGGGTCGTCCCAGGGGTGAGGACTACGGGTTGAAAGAGAGGTGATAAGCCGAAGACATTCTTCATAGTATAGGACAGTAGTCTTTCAAACTCCCGTTGAAGATCATCCCTTAAATTCACGACGGACGAGGAAATGGGTAGGCTCATGAACGCCTCAAGGCCATTAATCGCACGAGCATAGAAATATATCATATATGCCTCACGTTCTAGACCATCCGATATCAGACTTAGGAATGGGGTACATCCTTGCAAAGTCAACCCGTTCAGATAGGTTTGGAGCAATTCGGACGCGGTTCCACCCAACCGTATTGAAAGAACAACCGCTGCAATCTGTTGTGGTCCTGCCACGGATATGTTAGCGAAAAGTATGTCTGCGGCTCCTGACGTCATAAGCTGACAGGCAGTGATATCAAACGCCCCTTTCGTGTTTTCAATTACCGTCTGTTGAAAGTAGACGCGTGCGGCGGAGATGAGAGGGGGAATCATGTCTAGCTTTGGAGTCCGATTACCTAGGCCCATCCATTGTGCGAGCGGGTGCAATAAGGCGCTTTGATATGCGCACTCTATGTCCTCTGATGCGATTATATTGTATCTTGTGGAGGTTCCAAGCTTCATCCCGGATACGAAAACAAGACGTATGTGTAAAGCCCATGGAGCCTCTATGAATCGTTGTAACACGAAGGCGCGCTTGTTCTCCACGCTGACCAAGGAGAGGTTTGGATCGTTCAAGGCAGAAGGGAAACGAGTATTGATTATGGAGGTGAAGAACTGCTCCTGTGCATCCCTACGCTCGATGAGATAAAAGTTAAAGAGCCAATGGAAACGGACATACGCGGCAGATTTATGCGGTATCACTAAGAAATCCGGACGCAAAAAGATCCATGGGGGAGTCACCGAACGATCCAAGATCAAGGTGCATGCGGAAACGGGATGGTTATTTGTGAGCAGTACGTCTTGATAATGCAGGGTACCGTAACGAACAACCCCAAAGTCAATTGAATTTGTCGATAACGAATACCTGGGTTTCAGTTCGGCATCTATGATGTTGATATTACGCCTTACCGCTTCCTCTTCCACTCGTAACTTCTCCCCATCAACACTACGGATAGTGAGCGAGCCGATGAACCAGACCGGTCTATGATCACTTAGCTTGAGTTGAGGATAAGAGGTGTAGTTATGAGACACCACTTGATGATCGGGTGAGATTGTCCGGAAGAGGATTCGATCACAATAGGCGGGTACGCGAGGCTTATTTGCCTCTGGGTCGCACTCATATCGATCCAAGTCCATATCGGGTTTTGTATCTGTCAAGACCGAGAATAAGTCCATTCCTGGTTGTAGTTTGGGAGCGCTTTCAGACACCCCTTTCTTCTCCAGTTTATCCATAGTGAGAAGCTTATATGTGGGATCGAAGTGGATAGGTGCCTCGCTGAACCCATATAAATAACTACAAATAGGGACTGGTGTTCGGAGATATTCCTCATAATAAGGGACTGCTTGGTCAATAGGTCCTGATTCCGAGTCATCGCAATCAGAGTCATCAATGCTTCGATCGGGTGCCAATTCATCCGACTCAATAGAATCCATGGCAGACTTTCCATTTCCATCCACAAAGAGGGCATCATCGATCGCATACGTTGGAATGTAAGTTGGTGCGTGAAGAGCATTGAGTTGTAATGATAGCTGATCAATGCTTAGGAATATTTCTCTACCCTTCGTCTTATCATGAAGAAAGTCCTCTAGGATGAGATGGGGAGGATGTGAAAAGGTTTGAAGACGATAGTTAAGATCTCCTAAAAGGAAGACAACATCATGCCCACGGAAGAGCTTGGGGAACATTGGGTTAAGTACGTCACCTGTCGTGCTTTTCTTCAACGTAAACTGAGGGTTGAGCGACCCGTCGGGAAGTAAATAATCATCCAACGAATCTATTCCAGGCCGAGACTCAGTTTGATATCGACTGAAGAGGGTAGTTCCAGAAGGCGGGGGTGACATATCTAGACGTGTTGCAATACGATATAGATCTTGATTCCGTTTTCTTGCGCCTCCATGGCCACGATCAGCAGCTAGGTGTAGGTTTGCAAATAAGATACGAGTGTCAGCCACTCTTAAGGTCAAGGCTACTGTCCCCTTATTACCTCCACGACCCCAAAGCCCAACTCCACAAGTGGCATATTTCTCAACAGTAGTTATGTTCTGAATGGAGGAATGTACACCTAGAATAAGTAGTAGTCCCATCATCTGTTTGGAAGTAATACTATAAGCTTGTCCTAGTGCCAAAGAAACCGCCTCGATCCAAGGGGTGGCACGTGCCGTCTCTCCAGACATCAATGCCTTCGTTGACATGTCGACCTCTTGAAGGCCTATCACGCAGATGTGCGCCCCTAAGGCTGGGGTAAGCCAGTCCTTGAGTAAGGAGGACTGGGGAAGCTTCTTCGTCCCGACGTTATAAGTCCCGACGAAGATGGTTGCTTGTTGGTAGAGAGAAATCTTCGGCGCACGAAGGAAGAGTTGGCGATGGAAGTAGGAGACCTGATCATACATCTCCCCTATGTCCATTTTATTTACATGCACTCATCTTCATTGGCTTGCCCCTCATGGGTCCGGATGACGGGGAGTGTGGATGTGAGGATGACGTTATCCATGATCGATGGGGCCTTCGATGGCATGACCTGTTGCGGTGCTGTGAAAAGCATACCTATCGAAAAGGCCTCGTCTCGCCCCGTCAGTGACTGGTTCAAATAATGATCGGGAGGCTGGAATAGCTCCGTGACTGAAGGCTTTTCAGCAAATGGAGAGTGTCCCTTTGTCGAGTTTGGTTCCTGAACTGTCTGTGGGCTATGAGAGACTTCAGGGGCTTGTCCAATCTGTCTGTAATCATCTGGTGCATTATCTCGACCCGCATGAGGATACTGTTGCGATGGCGTTATGGATACGTATGTTGGCGAGCCAAGTCGAGATAGATTGAATTGTGTGTCCTGAATGGGAGTAACCACTGAAGGTGATACCTTCCGTTGATATCTAGACCCGTTCAATTGAGGAAGATGATCTGGAGCATTCTTCTGCAAATGGATTGGAGGTTGAGCTAGTCCTTGTAGCCCATCGTATGGGAAGCTATACATTACGTTGATGGCCGTGTCTGTCTGATGGATCGTGCATGGGATCTGAGGGAGGTAGATATTTAAGGCGGCTGCGGCATCCCGATTCGCCTCTATATTTGTTTCATGCAATAAGTGCGGAGACATACAAGTATCCGCCCGTTGCATTGCCAGTTGCTCGTCCTCGATCTCTCGAGACTGGGTGTGCCGAACCGATGTGTTGACACCTGCAGAGACATTCCTCTGGCGTGAGCTCTGGAGTGCTGATGACAATTGAGCATTGGCAAGCTCCCTTGGAGTTCTGAAGCTCTGTTGGAGTTGAGGAATGTCGAGTTGGTTATAGGAAGTCATCTTATCTGGCCTTTCCTCACAGACAAGGTCTGGTTTAACGGGTGTATCCGTGCTATCCTTTAGATCCGAGGTAGTTGGTCCATGCCGTAGAATCCGATACCGCTTCACAGGTCCTTTGTTCTTCTGGCCTTCCTTCTCACTCTCCGGAATCGGTTTTCGATAAAATAGTTGAATCCTTGAGCGACTTGTGCTATTAATTGATGTGGCTCGATGCTCACTAACCTGAGGGAAGTCCTGGTCCTGGCGGCGATGCACACTCCCCGAGGTAGCATAATAGACGTGATCATCATCAAGATCCTCGTCTTGACGTCGTATACGAGTCGGCTGAGTGACCGGGCAGCTAGCATAGCCATAGGGGATCCTTCCATATACCTCCTTTGACTTGCTCCGGCGTCCCGCACGTGCCTCAACGGCCGCCTCGATCAGGTCTGCCTCCGTGAGCATGTCATTATGATCATCGTTAGGAGCTGTCGCCCGCCGAACCGTCTGCCCACTCCGAGACGCTGGGGGTGTGATTTCGTAGGCTGACCCGATCTCGCGCCGCCTGAAGGCCGGGGTGCACGTGGATGCGTCATACTTCTGCTCGAAGATTCGCGGAATACTCATCGTTTTTTTAGGCTCTAAGTTCGCGCCGAGAGACTATCATAGCAAGCCGTTGTCGTAGCCTTCGGACACGCACAAGTTCATCAAGGAGCTCTCCATATGCGGTGGCCTCAGCACCTCCGCCTCCTATGGCCTCGAATCCGTCAACGACGAGCTGAAGGCTTTCGATTCCTTCATCCCAGGTCTCAGCAATTCGAGGATTGACCTCTCGGAAGTCGGCCACGCTATCGAGGAAGACCGTCATCTCCTCGACGACTATTCGGCAAGCAACGGAGAAGTAAGCGAGGAGCCTATTACTTATGCGGTGTGTCAATGTAAGAAGCTGTTCCTGGAGAGCCTCGAGCGCGGGAGCTAAGACAATACGAAGCAAGCCATAATATGCAACGCGAGGGATCTGGTCGAGTGCGAGATAAAGGGCTCTAACTTGGCGGAGGGTCACCAATAGGGTATAGCACCCATTACGGCTGGTGAATAGGAGGCTATTGAAGGCCTCGAACCGTGCAAAACCCTCTCCTGGAACCGTCGGAATTGTCGACTCAGTCAGCCTTCGATTAGTAATGAAAGCAGTAATGAGTTGTAGCTTCTGTTCCATCAACGAGGCAGCCGTGAGGCTTGCACTTGGAGGTGCGGCGGTGTTTGCGATCTGTGATGGAAGATATGAACCCAATAGATCCATCACCTTACGCCCAGGATATTCATGTATTAACGAATCATAGTTAAAACCGCCGTCTGGGTCGATGTATATCGGAGGTGATGGAGTACTTGCCGTGGCCTTCTCCAGATACGTATCTAGCCTATGCGCCTCATGGATAAAAGTCTGATAGCACATCTGTGCCAAAGAAACGCCAGTAAGCATGGTGAGGGGGATGATGTTTTCCGTCCTGAGAAGAGAGTATGTCCAGCTGCGACACTGTTGGCTAAAGACTTGAAAGGCGCCCTCCAGTGGCCGGAAGTAGGTGGCTACGTTCCTACCAGCAAGACGACCTACTTGTCGTAGAAGAGCTAGCGATATATTCGGGGCAAGAGAATCCCGAAGAGCCTTACGCGTAAACGTACTCGTGCGTGGTGCTAATGGCCGTGAGGCTGTTGGTGCGCCTGTAATAGGCCTTGTTTTCTCCTTACCACCCAAGTTGGAGCCAACAACGCCATATACAGGGACCGGACAATACAAATCACTGATCTGCATCTGGTCCTGGTTCTGTGACGTTCTATAATAATATAACAGAAACGACCGATACAGTGTTGCATTCGAAAGGACTGGGGTCTCGTCCGGACTTGGAAGAAGCACATTCAACGAGGACATATCTGAATCAGACCTCCCACTTGCTATTAATGACTCAATGGTACAATACTCCGCATTCGTCTCAAAGCTCACCGCCTGAAGGAAGGAGGGATTTTCAATGGCCAGAAAGGTGGGGTTAAGGAAACTGATAGGAGATGGAGTACTTGGTCTAGGAAGACGCAGGATCTGCTCCGACTCCACGTCATCTTTGGGATAAGCTGTCTCCTGAAGCGAGGAATTCAAGGAGTGAATTGCTGCAAAGGTGATACCGCTCCCGCATGGAGCTACTGGGCCAAAGGATGCCGTTTCAAAGGCGATATCGATGGCCGATGGGCTAAAACCTTCTTCTGACGCTTCATCCTCAGAGGAATCCGAGTTAGTTGTTAGAATGCTATCCCAATACGTTGCGTAGGCGGTGGAGACGCCACTTTCCGATACTTCAACTTCTTGTTCTTCCAAGTCAGTGGTTGGAACTTCGGAAACATGCGTGGAGGCGGTCTTATCTGACATATGCACACGTTTGAGATTACTTGGACATTCTGAGATATCAAAATTATCCGGGATATGGCTTGGCCTTTGAAGAACAGGTTCCTGGTTTCTTTGCAATTGAAAGAAGCTACCATCATGATTACTAACTGTGGAAGGAAGGCCAACTCGAGAGGGAGAGGTGGATGCCCAATGATATGCACTTCTTTGATACTTCTGAGAGATGTTTGGGGTAAGAAGGATATCACAGAAGAGAGGATGATTAGTATAGTAGTCTATGAGGTCTTCTGCTAAACAAGTCAAATCCTCCTCCCAATTGGGTAGATTACCTTCGAAGCTGCACCCATTGATAACTCCACATGGGTCAAGACTAACCTGTAACATGATAGGGATCTGCTCAAGTAAATCCACAACCGTTTGGAAGTGATCTTCTGGAGAGCATGAAAAACCTGGATAAAGCCGTGCTAACAACAGTACGTCCTCGGAAACATTACGCTTGATGAGGTCCTTATTATTGAAGACGGTCAGGTATTGGCAAATGGCATCTCTTAGACGTTCAATACCACTAATTACGATAGTTGCAACGCCACGATGTGAACCCGCATCTTCATAATCAACAAAGCGTAGGGTCATATCAAAAGCGGCTTGTTGTTCGTGGATGAGGGTGGAAAGATTAGGGTTAAGTGTCTCTGGATGGCCACCGCGGATCAAGACGAGGAAGAACGTCAACCATTGATCGGTTAGCTCTAGTTCCAGACGCTCTTGCATCTGTCCTGCGACACGAAGCTCAGTAAGCTTTAATAGTCGACTATAGATATCCTGCATATCCCGTCGAACCTCCTCACTGATTTCTTCAATGGTCTCTGCATCTAACTCAGCAGATCCGCGCATTATCTTTGTATCATTCAACCTCTCATGAAGAAAGTTCAACAAGTTTTCGTTGTATTTGTCTAGCAGCGTCTCTTGGATGAACGGAAAGATGACAGTGTAGAGGAGGGTGAAGGAGTTTATCAGACAGCGGGAAATGTTCGTGAAGAAGTATCTATCATCTGAATCTCTATCAAGTAAATCGGCCGTGAGGAATAAACGAGATCGTGGATCGCGGCGCAGAATACGGTTATAGCCCACCTCAACGGGCTCATGTAAGGTCCCTTGAGATAGCCTCTCGTTGAGTGCAAGAATACGATTGAAGAAGACCGGATTAATCAATCGACGCAGGTAAGTTACTGGCTTGATTGGTGCCTCATGGTCATCTTCTCCAACGGCTTGGCGAACAAGTACATCCGTATCGACAACATCGCAGATGGTGATAGGCCTTCCATTTGCATGTCGGCGAGTAAGAACTCCGAACTCTAGGCCAAGCTTCGCTTGTACGTCTTGAAGACGCTTCTGGTATCCACGACGATAATGGTCCGCAACAAGGTCCGAGGTGAATACCATATTCGCCTCTATGAATGAGGGGATGGTGGGTGTAGCATGTGTTATGGCCTCACGTAGAAGATCGATCCCCATCAAGAAGTGTGGGATGCACATATCAACCAAATCGTCTATGAATAAGAAGTAGGCGCGAACGGAATCATCTGGAGCGACAAAGAGACTATTGGCTATGGTGCTCTGTGCTACCTTGAAGGACATTTGAGATTCAACCTTTTGAAGCTGCCAGAAACGAGATCTTCCGAAGAGTAGTGAAGGTATTGACATACTACAATGGTGATAGCGATGCTTCTCATCACTTGCAACAAGCGTTAGCTCCTGAATCAATGCATCCGTGTAATAAGCCTCACGTAGGTATGAGAGACAGACTTGCTTGGCTAAAGTTGATAACGCGAAGAATAATGTTCTATGTCCATCATATTCGGATGAACTTGAGTATTCATCACCGAAGCCAAGCTGTGACCCTAAAGAAAACGGCATTAATAAGCTACCTTCTCTCAGACTTGATTCTTGAATAAGTACAGTATTCGACCTGGAGGTTGAGATTCGATGAAGAAATGGTTTTTCTTTCAGGATTGCAAGAAGACAATGCTGTGCAGCCCCAGATAAGGGGACAGTGTTATGTGTTATATGAGATATCGTGGCATCAAGATAATTAGGCCATTGACCATGTAACGAGGATAAGAAATCGATTGAAGCGGGATTCATGACTGACGTTGATCTATGCCTGGACCATAGAAGGAAATGATATAATTGTGTCCATTCCTGTGTATATTTGAGTAAAGTCTGTACAGAAGCACTCCTTATGGACCTCAAGTCAATGGCCCAAACAAGTTCTAACTGATCCTGTAAAGGTGGATTCCATAGCCTCAACGTCGTCATCGCCTGTGTATCTAGAAAGTCGATAGCTTTGGTGATGAAAGAACGAATCAAATGCCTTCGACGAACACGTTTAAAGACGCTGAGAAGAGTCTCAATTGGCCGGGCTTCTGGGTCTGCAACGGCACAGAACTGTTCAAAGTCGAGGAGATGCACGTGTTGCGGATTAACAGTTGCAAGTAAGCATGGAGGGTCAGGAAGACTTGCACATTCCGCAGATGAAAGACCTCCTGAAAGTCCACCTGGTTCCACACTATCCTCTCTCTGGATGCTGGAATATGGAAGTTCTTCAACGCTTTGAATGAAATGACCGGATTCTTGTCGATCATAATCCTCATTGGACCTTGAGGTAATCGTGGATAGCCCATCTTTAGAGACATCAATGATGGAAGTATAGAAAGGGCCAGCCGATGGACATTGTGGATGGAATGAGAGTAATTGCAAGTCCACTCCAGGAGTGGTGACATAAAGCTGCGCATATACAACACGACGTTCATGAAGGACGTGAACCTTTCCATCGGAAGCATCATCCAAGTAGATGACGTGCACCGATGAGGATTGTTTTCGTATAATCCTTACCGGAGTCCAAAACCATTGACCATAGAAAGCATTATAACTAGGAGCATAGCCATACCCCGTTATATCATCGCTTACCTGATTAAAGAAAAGAAAGAGGGCCCATTCAACGGATGTAACGTAACGGTCCAAAGTAAGGGCCGTCTTCATACGGGAGTTAGTCGTAGTTTCCTCCACTAGTTGAGAGTACGATTGCATAAATAAAGAACTGACCGAATGATACGATGAGTTAAATCTTTGCCGTATCGTGGGGATTAGATCCATTGATAGCAGCTCATCCTCCACCACAGTTTGATAAATATCCTGACGCTTATTGTTAAGCCATTGTAATGAGGTCTTGAATACTGGGAGAATAGATAACTCTAATCCTAACTCAAGAGTATTTGAAGATAACTCTGAGATTGTGTTCGCACTCCGTGGGAGTTGCCACCTTGGAGTTCTATATACCCTATGGCGATGGAGAGATAGTGTAGAGGCGGAACGCCGCCTAATAGCTCCTGGAACGCAGATCTGAAGGGTCTCCTCTTCATCCTCATTAGGATCAGCCCTTTGTAATCGTAACCCTACCAGCGCTGAAGTAAAGTCCAGACGCATGCGTGTGCATGTAGCCGAAGATGGGCGTGGCCTCTTCAAGTACCTCTCTTCATTTGGAGATAAAGGGCCCAATCTTGTCGGGATATGAAATCGGTCGACAAACGATGGTTGCCGCCTCTTTGCCTGGTGGGGGTGCGTCCGATCCTCCAGCGCCTGTAAGGGAGTAGGGATTCTCAGCATTTGTTTGGGACACCCAATGTTTCACTAAAAGAATATCAACTCTCTTAATGTAGAATTACCCGTAAGAATTCCTATGACAATGTGAGAAACGTATTCAGAACCTAAGCCATACTGGTACTTCCCTTCATATCGAAGCTGATGCGTATAGCTTCGTTTCTCTACTCCATTATGGCACGCGTATCGGATTGAGACCTGGTATAGCCTTCCAAATGGCTATTCCATTGGCAAGGATCAATGCTACAAGGCCTCCCTGTGCATCTACGTCTTCCGATGCCGTCCCGACCATCTCTGCATTCGCCCCACGTTCCTTGACTCCGTCGTCGCCCTCGTCCTTCGAGAAAGCTCCTCCCAGGCCGACTTCTAGAACGGGACAAACACTCACATTCACCTCCTACGCAATGTCCTCACAACCTCCTGTGCCGTCGGACGCCTCTCCGGGTTCTTCTCCAGCATCCTCAGTACAAGCGTGACGAGATCCTGGTCCCTCTCCTCGGGAGGTGGGGCGTCCATCCGTGCCACCTGCTCCTCAGTCGTGAAGGGGAGCCTTCCGGTGCACAGCTCGTAGGCAAGAAGTCCGAGGGCCCAAATGTCCGCAGATGGTCTGTAGGTGGTCCTGCCCTGCTGCATCTCGGGCGGACGGCGGAGTGGCTCTCCCATAGGCTTGCAGGGAGCGTCAGAGATGAAGGATGCACAGTCAAGCCCTCCCAGGATGCATTCTCCGTCATCCGAAAGGAGGACGCTCTTCGGACAGATGGATCGGAGGACTATTCCCTTCCCGTGGAGGTATTCGAGTCCCAAGGCGAGCTGTCGAAGATGCTGCTCGATCTCCTCGTTCTCGAGTCTTTGAGCCATGGCGTCCTGTAACGTCGAAGGGTGCCAGGCTGTCACAATGAAGACACGGCCCTTCCCGTCGTCTGTGACGCAGGAGTACTCCAGGACGTTCTGGTGGCGGAGGTCCTTCAGCTCAGTCGGGGAGTTCAGGAGAGAAGGGCCCTCGGGGTGTGGTACGACCTCTATCATGCATGGCTTATTCTTGTTGTCGACCGCCTTGAAGGTGTTCGGACGCCCCTTGAAGGAAGTCTTGAGAGAGTAGTGTTGTTTCATGCTTTCGGGGAGCGAGGGGAATGCCCTGGTATCTGGGGTTGTGTCATCCTCTCTTTCCGCCTCCTCGAGGACCTCTCGTGCTGTCGGACGTCTCTCGGGGTTCTTCGAGAGCATCCGGAAGATGAGGTCAACGAGCCCCCCATCTCTGTTCTCGATGGCTGGAGGGCCTCTCTCAAGAATCGCGGGCACTGTGGAGAACGGGAGCTCACCAGTGCACAACTCATGCGCCACTACTCCCAGGGCCCAGACGTCGACGGACTTGTCGTAGTCCTCCTCCCGGTGGATCTCGGGGGCCATGTACAAGGGAGTCCCAGCAGTTGTCTTCATCCTAGACGAGTCCCCGAGCGTTCTTGCAACCTCGAAACCTCCCAGGACGCACCTACCGTCAGAAGAGAGGAGGATATTTGCAGGCTTTAGGTCTCTATGAACATGCCTCTTCTCGTGGAGGTATGTAAGAGCATCGGCCACCTCTCGGATCACCCTCCAGACCTCCTGGTCGCTATATGAGGAATTTGCCTTCTTCCTTCTGTTCATCTCCCCACGGAGGTCCCCACAGCAGAGATCTGTCACAATGACGTAGGTATCGTCAATATCGTTCTCTCCTGTCCCAAGGCATCGGATGATGTTCGGATGGTCGAGGGAGGGGAGTATCTCCGCCTCTCTGCGAAGCAATTCCCGTTCCTTATCACTGCATCCTCCAAGGCTGACGACCTTGACCGCCACGTTCCGGTCGTTCCCATGGCCTGCATAGACAACTCCGAACGTCCCTTTTCCGAGCACAGCGGTCAAATGATATTCCGAGAGGTTCTTTGGAAGCCTCGGAAGCTGAGACTTCTTCTCGAGAAGGGATACAATCTTCTTGTATACGACCTTCCTCTCACCATCCGCCTCTTCGTAGGACTTTGTAGCGATGTCCTCAGGAAATTCGTATTCCCCATTAACAATGTCTTGCTCCAGAAGGAGGAGACCGACGCACTCCTCGTGTCCTCCCCCCACTGCATGCATCAGGGCCGTCCACCCCCTCCCGTCCTGGAGGCGGGCCTCGAGGGGCCGGAGGAGGCGGACGACCTCGGTCTGGCCTCGGGAGGCGGCGTGCATCAGGGCCGTCATGCCTGAGGAGTCCTTCTGTCCCGCCTGGTCGAGGTGCCTTCGGAGTGTGTTGAGGTCTCCCTGGATGGCAGATGAGATGAGGGTCTCTTCAGTTCTAGTAGGCGGATTCTCGAGGGAAGAGGTTTTCTCTTCCGGTTGGGATAGTTCTTTCTTGAGAGATTCGTTCTCAGCTGTAAGCTTGTTGATATGCTCTTGACTGGTTAGTCCAGAACTTGGTGGAGGGATCCGTTCTGAACCCTCGTTCTCAAGGAGCCGACGGACACGGGTGAAGTCGCCCTCCCTTGGACTGTTGTTCGCATACCACTCGGCCGTGTGACCTTCAGAATCCTTCAGTCCCTGCTCATAGGGAAGGAGAAGCTCAACTATCTCGGGGTAATTCTCGTGGGCTGCTATCATGAGAGCGGTTGTTCCAGGGATAGGTCCAGTCCATTTCTTCTTTGCTTGCTCTCCCGCCTCGGAAAGGAGGGGCCTGACACAGTCCGTCTTTCCATTACGGGCGGCAAACATCAACGCGGTACATCCCTTTTTGTCCTGCATTCCAAGCTCCTTCTCAAGGAGGGGAATGCAATTGGCGTGGCCAGTAATTGCGGCCCACATCAGAGCTGTCGTTCCATAGTTATTCCGCATCCCAATTTCCCTTTCTAGGAATGGAATGCAATCAGAGTGGCCATATCCTGCAGCCATCATCAATGCTGTCGTCCCATTCGAATCTCGATATCCAACATGATCCAGGTGCTGCTTGATTCCCTCGATGTCTCCAGTGACTGCAGATACCATAAGCGGTGGTTGCTCTTTCGGTGGAGGGATCCGTTCCGTGCCCTCATCCTCGAGGAGCTGACGGACTCGGGTAAAGTCTCCTCTCCATGAACTGCTATTCGCGTGCCATTTGGCCGTGTGACCTTCAGAATCCTTCAGGCCCTGTTCATATGGGAGGAGGAGTTCAACGACCTCGGGGCGGTTGTAGTGAGCTGCGAGCATGAGAGCCGTGGTTCCGGGTGGAAAGGTAAATGTATTGCCATTCAAGGTGAACTTTCGCTCTTCCATCAACTGTTTCCTGGCCTCAGATAGAAGGGGTTGAACGCAGCTTGTGTGACCTTTGATAGCGACCCTCATCAGCGCAGTCTCCCCATTTCTACTCTGCTTCCCGAGCTCCCTGTTAAGAAGGGGGATGCAATTGGCATGGCCATATTCTGCAGCCAGCATCAATGTGGTCCGGCCGTACTTACCCCTTATTCCAATCTCCCCTTCGAGATGAGCTACACAATTGGCATGCCCCCGTCTTATAGCCTTCATCAGGGCTGTTTCACCATCCTTGTCCTTCTTCCCAATCTCATCCTTGAGTAGAGGAATACAAGCAGTGTGGCCATTCCAGGCTGCCAACATTAGGGCAGTCTGCCCCTTTTTGTCCTGTATCCCAATCTCCCTCTCAAGGAGTGGGATGCAATCAGAGTGACCTTTCTTTGCAGCCTGCATCAGGGCCGTCTCACCATTTCCATCCTTCTCTCCCAGATCTTCAAGATTAGCCTTCACAGCCTCAATCTCGCCCCTTTCGGCCGCCTTCATCAAGGCTGTGGGAGACATCTTTTTGGGTATCAGACATCCACCTTCCTCACCATTCCGTTCTTCACCTGAGGACGCCCCCACCCCAGTCCCCTCAGAAGGGGCACGACGGGGCGTTCCCCACGTCCCTGCCTGAGAGGACCTCTCGGAACGGTCTCCCCGGGCGGACAGAGGCCCCGCGTCCGTTCACTCCTCCACAGCCCTACTCGTGCCTCCAGGCCCGCGGGGATGACTACCACCCCGCCCCAAGAGGAGCATCTCTCACCATCCCAGGTGGCGGATCCGTCCCCGACGACAGAGAGGTCTTGCAGAGACATGGGCCTCTCTGGCGGTCGAGCAGTGGGACGGTCCGATCGCCCCTGCACGTGCAGTCGTCTAAGCAGAAAAGAGGCCGGTCGACCCAGGGCCTCCCTGTACGTGCTTTGCTCGTTGAACTGGAGGTCTCCCCAGATCCCCTGGTCACGAGGACCTCTACAACGGACTGGCTGGCATCGTAGAGCTCCTCATCGTCCGTGTCGTGCGGCTCGATTACCTCGAAGTCCGAGGAGTCTGATATGGAGATATGGGTCTCCTCGGTCGATGGGGTCACGTTCCCGCTTGACTCTAGAATGTCGTGGGTCGAGAGCTCCCCTCTATCCATAGCTGGAGGTTGCTCTTCGGGGGATCTGCTCCTCAAATACAGAAGACTCAGAGGGCTCGAACGACGAGGTGTCCGTGAAATCGATGAGGGGGGTGGAGAGGCGGGTTTCTGCTACGGACGATGGATCGATGAAAGACCCCCCTGTGCCAGAACTGTTGCAAAGGGCCAGGGGGTTAAGGTCCTCCTCCGTCAGATAGTGAAGGTTCCGGTACGGTAGAGCCGGTCGGGTGAAGGGGGGTAGAGAGTTCCTCCGAGAGAGGGGCATCCGAAAGCGAAAGGAGGCGCATCAAAGAGATCTCTTACGGGATGGTTCAAGGAGGTCAAGGGTCGCGTCCTTATAGTCGGATAAGGGAGTAGCATGCTAAGGACGGGTGTGTTGTTGTGCTGGTGTACGCTGTGTTCTGTAACTGAACAAGCACTTTGAAGTTCCATGTCCCCCTGACGTTCCCAGCTGATGGTGGACCTCCCGATGCCACCACAGCCGGGAAGGAGGTAGAACGTGTCCTTCCACGAACCGACTGACACCCACTCCGTTCGACTCGGACGGTCTTCCCTGTGCATGAGGACCCGTCGTCGTGGATGCTGTCATCCCCGAGGATCCTCAGTGCATCGTGGACGACCAAGGAGGATACTGTCCATGGTGGCGTCGACCCGTGCACCTCACGCTCCTCGAACAGGCTCCAGTTCGTGGCACGGCCCCACAAGCTGGAAGGCGTGAACTCCGGACACCCACTTCCGTCACGAGTCCGGAGCAGTGAGCAGCCGGCATTGGCTCACACAGCCATGCACGACCTGGTGCCCTTCCCCGCTCTCCATCCATGCCCTCAGGCAGATCTGAGGAGGCCGGCCCTCCCTCATGGAGACGGGTTGAGATCAACCGGGGCTCATGGTCGTCCTCTCGTCCCCTCCCGTGATCCCGTTCACTCCTCTTGATCGAAGGACGAAGACCGGGGCACTGGACGATGACTGTTGATCCCGGAGGCCCATAGGAGGACCGACGGGGACTCCTTCATCCGGCCGGGCCTTCCGACCTCCTGCCCCTGCCTCCGGACGCAGGTCATCCAGTGGGCGTTCCAAGGCCCTGGGGGTGGTTGGTGAGCCTGCCCCCGACAGCAGCGAGGTTCTGGAGGAGGATCCTCTTCTCCTCCTCCACCTCCTCGAGGCGTCTCCGAAGGTCTTTCATATCATGGCTCTCGGTCCTCAATTGGGCAACCTCCTTCTCGAGGACGAGGTTCTGGGCCTTCTGGTCTGCAAGTGCTCTCTTGAGGTCCTCAGTGGTCTTGGAGAGCTGCTCCTGAAGGGTCCCCTTCTCGGTGGTGAGGGAGTTGATGAGGGCTCGATTCTGGTCAGAGGCCTTTCGAAGGTCCTCGTTCATCTCCGCATGCCTCTTGGACTCATTGATAGTATTGTCGAGCTGCTGTTTGAGAGAGGAGACTTCTGCAGTTAGCTGATCGATCTGAGCCCTGTCCCGTCGTTCCCTGTCCTCAAACTGTTTGTGGAGGGCGTCATTCTCTTCGTTGGCCTTCTGGAGTTGTTGTTTGAGGAAGGAAACTTCCCGATTCAGTTGGGATAGCTCCTTCCTTGTCTCCTCTAGGGTATTCTTGGAAGAGGAGAGATCATTCTTGAGGGAGTCGTTCTCAGTGGTGAGTTCGTTGATGCATCTTCGTAGTCTGAGTAGTTCAGGATCCGGTGGAGGAAGTCGTTCCGTGCCTTCGCTCTCAAGGAGCTGACGGACACGGGTGAAGTCGCCTTCCCAGGGACTGTTGTTCGCGTACCAATTGGCCGTGTTACCTTCAGAGTCTTTCATTCCCTGTTCATAGGGGAGGAGAAGCTCGACAACTTCGGGGTGGTTCTTGTGAGCTGCTATCATGAGAGCCGTGGTTCCGGAAGGGAAGGTAAGTTTGGTGTCATTCAAGGTGGTTACCCGTTCCTTCGTCGTTTGCTTCCCCGCTTCAGAGAGAAGAAGGCGGGCGCAGTCTGTCTTTCCATTACGGGCGGCTAGCATCAACGCGGTCCATCCCCTTTTGTTCTGCATTCCGACCTCTTCTTCGAGGAGGGGAATGCAATCAGAGCGGCCATTCTTTGCAGCAAACATCAGAGCTGTCGTGCCAATCTTATTCTTCTTCCCAACCTCTTCCTTGAGTAAAGGGACGCAGTCCGCCTTGCCAGTAAGGGCGGCCTTCATCAATGCAGTTTGTCCAATGTTGCACTGCATCCCAATCTCTTTCTTAAGGAGGGGGATGCAATCGGAGTGCCCGTTGGAGGCGGCCAGCATTAATGCGGTCCAGCCGTTGTCTTTCTGTTTTCCTGCTTCATTCATAAGGAGAGGAATGCACTTGGTGCGACCATTAATTGCGGCCCTCATCAATGCGGTCGTGCCATAGTTATTCCGCATCCCAATTTCCCTTTCTAGAAAGGGGATGCAATTGGAGTGGCCATATTTTGCTGCCATCATCAATGCCGTCGTCCCGGTCGGATCCTGATATCCGACACGATCCAGGTGTTTCTTGATTCCCTCGATGTCTCCAGTGACTGCAGATACCATAAGCGGTGGTTGCTCTTTCGGTGGAGGGATCCGTTCCGTGCCCTCATCCTCGAGGAGCTGACGGACTCGGGTAAAGTCTCCTCTCCATGAACTGCTATTCGCGTGCCATTTGGCCGTGTGACCTTCAGAATCCTTCAGGCCCTGTTCATATGGGAGAAGGAGTTGGACAATCTTGGGGTGGTTGAAGTAGGCTGCCATCATGAGAGCGGTCGTTCCGGGAGGGAAGGGAACTGTTTTGCCATTCAAGGTGATCTTGAATTCCTTCGTTGACTGCTTCCCGGCCTCACATAGGAGGAGCCGGACGGAGTCTGTCTTGCCATAGTAAGCAGCCCACATCAGTGCGGTCCCTCCCCAGTTGTTCTGCATCCCAATCTCCTTCTCGAGGAGGGGGATGCAATTGGCATGGCCTCCTCTTACTGCCCACATCAGGGCCGTCCATCCATATCCATCCTTCCTCCCGACCTGATTGAGGTTCCTTTTCACGCCTTTGAGGTCGTCATACCTGGCCGCCCTCATCAAACCCGTGATGGACATTTTTGAGCATCAAACATCCCCTTCACCAGCCTTCCACTGATGCTCCCCCCTCCCATACCATCTGACACTCTGGGCATCTAACCACTACCAACGGCCTGCCCCGAGGACGGAAGGTCCACGGCTCTCCTCGGGGCGCTCGTTGAGGCCTCCTCGCCCCCACAAGCCAGCCCGATCGCATCCATAACCCCTGGAAGCCGTTGAGGCAGGTCGTGCAGACGTCCTTGCTGTCTGGACGGGATACACAGTTGGAGAGGACGCACTTCGTACAGGCGACGGGAGAAGAGAAGGGAGAGCGATGGCCCTCGAGGCACTCCGAGCAGCCGCTGGAGTCGCACGTCTTGCAGCCGTCCTCGCAGGTGTCAGCATCGGTCACCAGGAGGCAGTGCTGGAGGGAGGACTGGATGCATTCTGACTTGTCCTGGTCCGGGAGGAAGCCCGTCCTGCACGCATTGCACTTAGGCTTGTTGGTGGCGGGGGAGGTGCAGGTCTTGCAGTTGGGAACCCCGTTCGTCTCGTCGTCGCAGGTGTAGAGGCCTGAGGGGCTGGACTCGCTCCCCTTCAAGAAGATACCTGCCGTAGTATCAGATCTCGTCGTGCAGAGGTCTGGCAGCCTCACAATCAATCCAGGCCTCTCTCAGGACTCCTCAACCGGGGTATCCTCACAAGCCCGGGCAGGAAGAGGATGTCTGGGAGGGCCCGGAGATGCGTCCCGGCTGGTCAGAGAGGAGTGGCCTAACTATTCCATCCTCCTTCACCATCTGTGCGAGGATCCCCGTGTCTCCAGTCATCATCTTCCGTGTTGTGATGCTCGACGTCTCATTGGTCGTCCTCGTATCGATACTCCAGGCCAGGCATCCATCCTCCTCCCACATCCGCTCTGATTGGCTCTTGCATCTGCAGGACTCAGGGACTTGCACGGAAGGCCAGATCGTGGAGTATGCTGACGATACTGTTCACTTCTCCGTGACCTGTGAGGGCCTGATCTCCCGCCTTACGACCAGTACTAGAGGATGGTGGGACGCAATTCGGAGGCCTCCATCCTCGGGGAGGTGAGAGTGTCCAGTCAGGCACCCCACGCACTTCGTTGATGTCGAAGACAGTGGATGTAAGATATGAGAGTCCTAGAGGTACACCTTGACGGTGCTCTCGACGGGAGTCCTGCAGAGCGGGCACCTCCCGTTCCTGGTCTGCTCTGCACAAGTGGAGCAGACGCAGATGTGGTTGCAGGGCTGGAGGAGCGTGTCCTTCGGGTTCGTGAGGCAGATGACACAGGTCATCCCCTCTGGAAGACTCCTGGACGAGGAGAGCTCCCTGACGCCTCTCCGGTTGGCTGCTCCAGGGGTCGGGGGAGGGATCCGTTCCAAGCCCTCGTACTCGAGGAGCTCGTGGATTTGGGAGTAGTGGCCTCTCAACGCCTTCCCATTGTAGGCGTACCACTTAGCTGCGTGTTCCTCGGAGTTCCTCATCCCTTGCTCGTATGGGAGAAGGAGCTTGACGACATCGGGATGGTTGAAGTAGGCTGCGATCATGAGAGCCGTCATTCCGGAAGGGAAGCTATCCCATTCCTTCGTTGTCTGCTTCCCGGCCTCAGGAAGGAGAATCTGGGCGCAGTCCATCTTTCCGTTGGAGGCCACCAACATCAAAGCAGTTCGTCCGTCGTTGTCTCGCATCCCAATCTCCCTCTCGAGGATGGAGATGCAGTTGGAGTGGCCAACCATTGCGGCCTTCATCAGAGCTGTCATTCCATTCGAGTCCTGATAGCCCGCATGGCTCACGTACTTCCTAACACCCTCGACGTCCCCCTTCATGGCGAAGAATGATAGGATCAGCGCCTCCTTCGGGGGCGGGGAGAGACGATTTGTGTCCTCGTTCTTGAGGAGCTGACGGACCTGGCTGAAGTCCTTCTCCTCTGAGCTGTTGTCCGCGTACCACTTGGCTGTGCGACCCTTGGAGTCCCTCAGCCCCTGTTCGTAGGGAAGAAGGAGCTTGACGACTTCAGGATGGTTCCGACGGGCTGCGATCATGAGAGCCGTCGTTCCGGGGAAGAAGCTACCCAGTTTGCTCGTCGTCTGCTTCCCCGCCTCGGAGAGAAGGACCTTAACACAGTCTGCATTACCGTTGTATGCAGCCAGCATCAAGGCCGTCCACCCGTCGTTGTTCCGCATCTCGATCTCTCTCTCAAGTAGGGGGATGCAGTTGACTCGGCCCTTCTCCGCGGCCAGCATCAGGGCCGTCTTTCCCGTCGGGTCTTGATATCTTGTATGGCTCAGATTCCTCCTGACTCCCTCAACATCTCCTGTCATGGCAGAGGCTAGGAGCATCAGTGCTTCCTTCGGTGGTGGAGGGAGGCGAATTGTCCCTTCGTTTTCAAGAAGCTCGCGAACACGGGCGAAGTCTCCTCCCCAGGAACTGTTGTTCGCATACCAATTGGCAGTGTGACCTTCAGAATCCTTCAGTCCCTGTTCGCATGGAAGAAGGAGCTCAACAACCTCGGGGTAGTTGAAGTAGGCTGCGAGCATGAGAGCAGTCGTTCCGGGAAGGAAGGTGACTGTTTTGCCATTCAAGGTGATCTTGAATTCCTTCGTTGACTGCTTCCCGGCCTCACATAGGAGGAGCCGGACGGAGTCTGTCTTGCCATAGTAAGCAGCCCACATCAGTGCGGTCCCTCCCCAGTTGTCCTGCATCCCAATCTCCTTCTCGAGGAGGGGGATGAAGCCAGTGCGGCCATTTCTTGCGGCTAGCATCAGGGCTGTCATTCCATTCAGATCCTGGTAGCCCGTGTAGCTCACATACTTCCTAACTCCCTTGATGTCTCCGGCCGTCACATAAATATGGAGCAATATCGATTCTTTTGGCGGGGGAGGAGCACGTTTTGTCCCTTCGTTCTCGAGGAGCTCATTGACTCGGGTGAAGTCTCCTCCCCTTGCACTGCTGTTCGCATGCCATTGAGCATTGTGACCTTTAGAGTCTTCCAAACCCTGCTCGTAGGGGAGGAGAAGCTCAACGATATCGGGATGGTTCCGACGAGCTGCCATCATGAGAGCTGTCGTTCCGGGAGGGAAGCCATACCGTTCCTCTGTCGTTTGCTTCCCCGCCTCTGAAAGGAGGAGCCGGACGCAGGCTGTGTGACCTTCGGAGGCGGCATGCATCAGGGCTGTCGTCCCAGTCGAGTCCTGATAACCTGAGTGACTCAGATTCTTTCTAACTCCCTCGACGTCTCCCGTCATTACGGACCTCAAGAAGAGTAGTAGCCCATTGGGAGGCGGGGGGATTCGTTCTGTCCCTTCGTTCTCAAGGAGCTCATTGACTCTGGTGAAGTCGCCTCCCCACGATACCCCATTGTTCGCATGCCATTGAGCATTGTGACCTTTGGAGTCCTTCAGTCCCTGTTCGTAGGGGAGGAGAAGCTCAACAACCTCGGGGTGGTTGTAGTAGACCGCCATCATGAGAGCGGTTGTCCCGGGAGGATAAGCGTTAAAAAAGTCAGTCCATTCCTTCGTTGTTTGCTTCCCTGCCTCTGAGAGGAGGTGTCGAATACAGTCTGTCTTGCCATAAAAGGCAGCAAACATCAAGGCAGTCCACCCAGAGCTGTCCTGCTTCCCAATCTCCTTCTCGAGGAGGGGGATGCACTTGGTCTGGCCGCATTCTGCAGCCTTCATTAATGCCGTCTGACCAGAGTTGTTTTTCTTCTCAACCTCTTCCTTGAGGAGGGGTATACAATTGGAGTGTCCGTTGTAGGCGGCATGCATCAAAGCTGTCCATCCCCCTTTGTCCTGCATCCCGGCCTCTTCTTCGAGGAGGAGGATGCACTCGGCGTAACCTTTCTCTGCTGCCAACATCAGAGCTGTCATTCCATTCGAATCCTGATAACCCGCATGGCTCACATACTTCCTAACTCCCTCGACATCTCCAGCTACTGTGCAAATATGAAGGAATACAGATTCTTTTGGTGGAGGAGGAGCACGTTTTGAACCCTCATTCTTGAGGAGCTTGCGGACTCGGGTGAAGTTGCCTCCCCATGAGCTGTTATTTGCATGCCATTGAGCACTATGACCTTTGGAATCCTTAAGTCCCTGTTCATGTGGGAGAAGGAGTTTGACGACCTCGGGGTAGTTCTCGTGGGCTGCTATCATGAGAGCTGTGGTTCCAGGAGGAAAGCCCCTCCATCCTCTCGTCGACTGACTCCCCACTTCAGAAAGGAGGAGTCGGACGCAGTCTGTATAACCGTCGGAGGCTGCTAGCATCAGTGCGGTCCGTCCACAGTTGTTCTGCATCCCGATCTCCTTCTCGAGGAGGGGAATGCAGTCGGCGTGACCCCATATTGTGGCATACATCAGGGCCGTTCTACCATCTTCGTCCTTCTTCCCAGCCTGACTGAGGTTCCTTTTCACGCCCTCGAGGTCCCCCTTCTTGGCCGCATTCACCAAAGCCGTAACAGACATTTTTGAACATTAAGTGTCCACTTTCACCAGCCTTCCACTGATGCTCCCCCTCCCATTCCATCCGACACTCTGGGCATCCAACCACTACCAACGACCTGCCCCGATGACGGGAGGCCCACAGCTCTCCTCGGGGTGCTCTCGTCCCTGGATGAGCTCCCACTGGTCATCGGTCTCCCCTTATAGCTCCCCAACCCCCTGGTGAGGATCGGGCCCGTTCCCCTCTCGAGGACGAATGGCCTCTGACGAGAGCCGTGCCAGACGGAGAGAGGGCCCCACTGGCTTCCCGGGGACGGGCGCACCGATCTGGACGCCCCTCTGTTGTCGAGGGGATGTGAGATGGCGGGTCGGCCTCTTGGACCGGAGGAGAGGGAGCTGGGGCTCGGAAACATCCCTCACTCCTTTGAGACATCGAGAGGGAAGGACGATCTCGATGAGGTCGGGGAGAGGAAGAAGGTGGACGGACTGCACAGACTGCTTCCTCCTCTCAGAGGCGGACGAGGAAGGAGTGGACTCCCTCCCGGACCGTCCCCATGCTCCCAACATTCCACGACCACCCCGAGGTCATCAAGCCCTCCTTCCCACGAGCGAGGAGTGGAGGACTCCGGGGGGCACGGGAATGGTGGTCTGGGGACAGGAGGCTGCTCCCAGGTCCGGGGGCTCCTCAAGAACGGGGGGACAACTCGCCTCCCTCATCCATCGAACCCTGCTGAAATGCTTGAGCTTCGAGAGCGTGTCGATGAGCTCACCACTGAGAATGAGTCTCTCAAGAAGGAGCTATCCCAACTGAATCGGGAAGTCTCCTCCCTCAAACAACAACTCCAGAAGGCCAACGAAGAGAAAAAGAAGTATCGGGAAATGTATGAGGACTTCCAGAAGTTATCTGACCAGAAACAGGTCTTCATAGACCAGCTAGTCAAGAAGGCAGCCTCACTCAGATAGACCATGGTTCAGCAGAATACCTCTCTCACCACCTTTCTGACCGGGACGCCCAGGGCCCACCGAGCCAAGGAGCGGACGTCCCTGTCTGCTGGCTCCCTCCCAGAGCCGGCCGTCAAGGGGAAGGTGTGATCGACCCCCAGGGTAAGCCTCCCGGACTCCCTGAGGACTCTTCCTCAGAGGACTGGACGCCAATAACCCTTCCCTCTCCCAGTGGAGGTATGGGACGAGGGTGCTCCTCCCCAGCTATTCACACGTCTTTCGTTCGTCCTGGTGGAGCACAATCCCCAGGACTCGGGGAGTTGAGAATGTCCAGCCAGGCACTCCACGCACTTCGTTGATATCGAAGACAGTGGGTGTAAGATATGAGAGTCCTAGAGGTACGCCTTGACAGTGTTGTCGATGGAAGTCCTTACGGAATGGGCAGTTTTGATTATGATCTGCCCTGCACAATCGAAACAGAGATAGAGGTGATTGTATAACCAAAGGAGAGTATTTTTCGGGCTTAAACGAACCACGAGGAAGGGCTAACCTCTTCATCTCCCATATAGAAATGGATCTATTAATGGGGTATTATGACTCGAACGGATCCAATGGAAATGCTCGAAACAAGATTAAGGTAGCGGTTAATGATAAGATGGGGAATAGAATGCTATGAGCCTTGTCTATTGCGATTTGTATCTTCGACACGTGCGGTGAGGATTTTGTAGAAAAAGGAATTGTGTTTGGAAACGATTAGGAAGTTCTTTTCATACTCCAGAGCATTCTTTTCGGTTCCATTCCGGTAGATAAGAAGCGAGTCGAGTAGGACGGACATGAATTCACTCCTCAGGAGCGTTTTTGGAGGCCTTAGTGGACTTAGAACCAGTCTCGGTCTTCAGAGGCTTTGTTGACGTGGTTTTACGAGCTGGCTCTCGACTCTGAGCCCGTTCGGGATTGGACTTTGCCACATAATCGCTTTTCTTTTTGTTTGAGGTGGTGGACTTGTCGAGGTCATGTTGGGATAGCTTCAAGGCACTATCGGAGATCTTACTTTTCTTCTTTTCGGAGCTCTTAGAGGAAGACTTCCTAGCATGCCGATGAGGAGAATGGGTGGCCTTATCATTTGGGGGTGGGTCAAGGTTAGCTGGAAGTAAGGGTGGTATCCCATCCTTCTCGATATTCAAGTGTGAAGAATCGAACGAGGTCGTGGAGTCGTCGAGGGCGTGGAGGTGCTTATCTTTGTCGTCATGGTTTGGAAGGCGTGTCATTAAGGCTGGAGTGATCGTCGTCGATTCTTCCATCAAGGAGAACAAGGCAACATCCATATGAGGATATTCTGGAAGATCACTATCTGGGCTATCGTGGCTTCTATTATCGGCGAGCCCATATGGTAATGGGTCATTATCGATCAAGGCTCGAGCTTGCTTGCGTAGTTCAGCGGCATAGAGGGTGATGTCACGCCTGGGAAGACCAGTCTTCTTCTCGAAGTACTTGATCGTAGTCTCCATCTTCCCGCTGATCAGGAGGAATAGAAGAAGGAACTGTTGGTCCTGAGTGAGTCCAAGGATGTTCGGAACCGCGACGAACTCCGGTATAATACACTTCCTCGCCTCCAGCTCGAGCTGTATCAGATCAGCTATGAGCCTATGGCGTTGTAGCATATCAGTAAGTAAACCCAACCGATCCATTTTTTGTTCTTCATGACCCCTTCTTATTCCTTTAAGACCAGAAGTGAAATAAGTGAAACCTTTCCACATAGACCTTACCGTTTATCTATCCCATACATTAGGCGGCTCTTTTGCCTCCCCGTTAGTTCCCAGTTATCAAATTGACAAACATTGGTATCAAGAATTAGCCTTTCTCTTTTCAGAAATTATTTCATTTCATCATATGCCATCGAAGAAGAACAGTCCAACGAAGCCGATCAGGTCGACATTGAAGCCACGAAAGGCTACGGTGCGTGGTAAGGATACCATTGAACCAGGTTCAATGGATGTGTCGAAATCACAGAAACTTATGGATCAAACACCTGATACGGTTGATGCTATTGACGTAACTAGGATTATTATGAAGCAACCGGTCTCTAAAACGGTTACGGCGACGCCCGAAGTCATACTTCCTGATCCTCTTCCTATTAAAAAGGATAGGCCTAAAACACGCGAAGGTTATCCTATTTATACCCCGGAAGAGCTCAAGATGGGCTTACCCAACAGTGGTAACACCCCCCTCTGCCCCTTCGACTGCGACTGTTGCTATTGAGTCTTCTTCCCCTACCTTCCTCTCCCTCCTGCATAACTGGAAATACACCATATTAGATAGAAGGAAGACAAAGAATTTACTTCTTCTCAGCAGAGTCGTCAACGGAGAGGAAAGCCTCGGTAATAGCTAACATCATTGGTGAGGTGATCGTCTTAGTAAACTCATCGAACTCCACCGACGCGCAATCCTCACCAGAGTCACTAATCGCACGAATATCGACGTAAGGAACCCCGAACTCGTAACAGACCTGTCCAACGGCTCCTCCTTCCATCTCAACGCACAACGCCTTAGGCAAGCGCTTCGCAATGTCATCGGCTTGTTCTAGGCTCGAGATGAATTGATCACCCGAGGCAATCATCCCGACATGCATAGATGGTGTCTCCTTCAATATTCCGGACTCGTTGATCTTTGCGAAGTCCTCCGAGAGCATATGAGTGACAGCGGTCTTAGCCCTTTCGACAAGCTTCTCATCGGCAGGGATCTCAACCTGCTTGACCGAAAAGACGACGTGACGTTCCACCCATGGGCGCCCATCAAAGTCGTGTTGAGCAGTGCAATCGGATACAACGATGTCTCCAATCTTCACCCGGCCTCTCAATCCTCCGGCGACTCCTACGAAGACGATGGACGTGCACTTGAAGGTGTCAATTAGGACGGCGGCAGTTGTAGCCGAGGCAACCTTTCCTATTCCTGAGCGAACGGCCACCAGTTCCTTCCCCTTGATTGTTCCCTTGAGAAAGACCCGACCATGTAACTCCTTTCGCTCAACTTCCTTGATCGCAGCCTCGATGAGGGCGAACTCAGGCTCAATGGCACAAATCAATCCAACAAGCATCCCAACCTTTTTTCTTAATCGGTTTCGTTTTAATGAGGCCTCTAGAAACGAATAAGGCCTGGGAGGAAGAAAGAATGCCTTTATTGGCCCAGAGATCTTTATGGCCTCATACTTGCGAGTTTATACCATCTCCATGCGCCTCCTCTCAATGGATATCCTTGAATAAGATCATAGTTGATCGGACTTCATACTCTATATGGCTGGAAGAGGGATTAGACCCCCGCCATCCCAGTGGTGCTGAGGAAGCGTTGTAGAGCCTCTCGTAGCTCACGGTTCTCCCTCTCCAGAAGGACGCTCTCACGCTCAAGAGCGAGGCGATCAATGCTGACGCGGCTTAGCTTTTTGTAGACAACTTTCAGCTCGGCGGTGGCAAGCATTGCATCCCTACCGATGAACCGTTCATCTGTCCCAGGCCCTGTCCGAGCCACTGCCGCCACCTCCTCATGTTGGCATTCATCATTGATCGCTCTATTCGTCTCCTCATCAATCCGTTCAACCTCGTTGACGCGTTCAGCCTCGATTTCGAGCCGTGCACAAAGGGTCGACATCCGGATAATTTTATCTGCGTTCTCCTTCAAGGAGATGATCTTCTCCTCCGCATTATGAGCCGCCACGACCAAGGACTTCATACGTCCACATTCGGAGTTCCTATACGCGACAAGCTTCCGCTTCAGCTCAGTGAACTCCGCATACGTGTTCTCCTTCTCCTGGCGTAACAAAGCGTTCTTCGTCTTGAACTCCTCCGATGTCGTTTGGATCTTCGTGCGCCAGTGAGCAATCATCGCTGTCAGCTTCTCGATGCGCGCCTTTTGCCTCTCGATGGCAAGGGAAGACTGCTGATCCTTCAGCAGCAAGATCTTAAACTGGTGCTGCTTCGCATCTGTCTGTTCCCGATACTTCTCATGCGCCTCAAGCAGATGCCGTTCGAGGTCCGAGTTGACCTCCTCCAGGTTCAGACGCAGGATGTTGCAGAGCTCTTGGTTCTGGTTCTTCAATTCCGAGATCTTCCCAGCATACGAGGTACTCAACTGCTGTTGTAGCGTCTCTTCCTGCTCCTCGGTCGCTACCTTGATCTCCGTGAGCAGGCGCTCCCGTGCATCATAGCTCGCCTTCAGAGCCTCCATCTCTCGATCGAACTGAGATTGAAGGCGACACACATTATCATCAAGTAACTCATCGAATAGAAGAGTCCGCTCCTGAAGGAGGGCCAGGAGGTTATCCATGGTCGAGAGGTGCGTCTGAACACACCGGCGCCTCTGCTCCTCGGCTATAGATACATAGCGGGATAGGAGAGCGATCAATGCATCCTTACGGTCGGCATGGCGATCGAAGTCCTGGACGAGCTCCTCGACCCTCCGCATCAGCTCGCTCTTCTTTGTACTTCGTAGCCGGTCACGCCAGATCGCATTAACGCGCTGCCGATTAGCGTTGCAGGCGGAGGCCTCGACACGCACGAGTTCGGTGATGTTCGCAATATGCTTTGCGTGCATCTCCTGACGCCGTTCGCTTTGCAGCTGACGTTGTAACTCGAGCTGTGCGGCAGGATCTAGAGCGGGATCTTCCATTTTTTGGGTCTTCCTCGATGACTCTCTTCGTACCTGCCCGTACAGATGTTCTTCAGCCGGACCTTGGCTACCCCACGCGGCTTCTGACCGTCAAGGACGTTAAGGTCCTGATGGGGATTCGACGTCTCATTTGCCTTTGGAAGCGTGCTAGTGAGACTCCACGGTTTCCCTCGACCAATCGGTGGATTCTCCCCGTCCGGAGAGCGAAGTCTGAGCCCTATTTCTGGCGATATATTCGAGATCGACCAAAGTCTGTGATTCCACGATCTTGTACTACACGACCGAAATCATCACCAAGAACTTGTTTCATCTTCCCTCCAGAGGATACGATGGTCAATAGTTGCATACCTTCCTATGGGACGCAGTCGACGTTGCGCGTCACCCCAAGATTATACCGTCACTTGGAACCTCGAATAGATGTATCTCGACCGAGCCCTTATCTCACCCCTGTACAGACTCGACTAATTGAGCGGTTATCACAAGCCTTCGACGTCGATACATTAACACAGCCAAGCCTGGAGCACCTTCTGGCATGCTTTCCAATCACAGGGACAATGCTTCTATATGGGGAACATGTTGGGAAAGAAGGAGGGCCGACAACACGACCTCATAACGAATCAGATCTTTCGATCTCTTGTTTCAATCAGTCAGAGGTGAATCGTTCCAAGAACGACTCTATATCCCCAGAGCGACTGAATAAGCGGTCCCATTCGGCTCCTCGTAGCACTAGGCTCTCCTTTCGTCTTCCTACTACTGATATATGTAGAGAAGCAAGAATTGAGGTAAGTACTATTGATATAGAGTCTGATGAGGCCTCACTACTTAGAGATGACGATGAAGTTTTGGACGAAGAGAAGGAAGAGAATGGAGAAGTAGAAGAGAATAGGGTTGGGGTGCAAATCTCATCTCTTACTGGTGCAAAATTCCTTATCGATCCCTTTGCGCTTCGTATCCTTAGTCGAATGGAGGTAAGGAAGTTCCAGATCATACCATCTAACCTCACTCAATCTTCTACTCCTTTCCCACACTATGTTTTAGGTTCAGCCGAGAACCTAACGGCACGAAGAAATGTCGTGAATATCAATGGGACGGTCCTCATCCTCATTGCACCCAAGAGCTTATCAGTGGCGGATACCGCTTCGAAGAACTTCGACCTTCTTTGGTTATGTACATTTCGAAGGACCTCACAATTGATCAAGAATTGTAACAATCGAGAAGGCATTATATCAGATGAGTCAATACGGCCTATCGTTGAGCTTTCTGATACCGACTTGATTATCACTGGTTCTCCCCAAGCATTACCTTCCTCTTCCGCCATGGCCAATCGAATTACTCCATCGTTATTACGTAGTAGCACACCAGGATGTACAAGTCCCCAAAGGAATTGCGTCTTTGACGCAGAGAACTCGACATTCACTCAGTTGCGTCAAAAGCTGCAACGTGTCGGGTGTTTCAATAGAGATGTTGCTTTCGATACGGTGCACCACGTACCCATTCCCAATGAACCCATCGACATCGCAGATCTGTTCACTCGTCCATTGCGATCACATGGTCAATCGTTAGCACACACTCCACCTCCTCTTCATGCATCAAAGACTGAAGGATCCATGTCGAGGTCGACCCCCATGCCCGTGTCCGTGAAAGAGCCAGTTCGACCTCAACCCCAATCCAAAAGGAACTTGTCCACGAAGGAGATGGCTAGGCCTACAGGCCCAGAGTCACTACGCAAGTACATTTATTCTAGTCCTCATATAGCACAATGAAGACGTCCCGCATAAGGATCGATTCGGTCGGCTCTACTGAGGGCAAATACGCGTATGCAAGCGGTCCATGGGCCTTACTTTGGATGTTGGTATAGATCGGGCATTCGAAGACGTTACTGGACGCCTCATAATAGCCTGAGAAGCCCTTCTTGCTAAAGTACGTCAGCCGACGGTCGAAGATGTTCTTCGCGCGGACCGCGTCATACTTTTGAACGACGTTGGCCTCAACGACGTTTGCAGCACGTGCCTCAACAAAGTCCGGGTCTGATGATGAGTCTGTCAAGGATGACCCAACGGATGATGCTCTTGCATCACCTTCAATACGGGAGTTGTCCGCGCTTGTTGTTCGCGAGCTTCGAAGAGAAGTGACATCCAAGGTTAAGGACTTCATGCCTTGTCTAGCACTGAAGCGACTGTGAGATGCGGAGGCGTTTGGGATCGACCCTTGAGTAGCCGCCGTCGCGAGGCGCGACATGTTCAAGGACGTCACAGCTAACGAATTACGGCGAGTAAGTGCTCGAGGTGTTGCGGGGCCCGGGTTCTGTGGGGTTAACGATGGACTTGGGATAGATAATCTCGCCGAACGTGGACGGAACTTTGGTGTATTTGAGACGGAAGTGATCTTCTCACCCTTTTGGATGGCGCGAACAAGCGTATCGAAGCCTTGAGAGGGGTCATCTCCATCCGAGCCCTTATCAGGAGAGCTTGTAGGCAGAGCGCTTCGACTTCTTCTTCGTTCGGACCCGTAAATGACAGATGAGAAGTTTCCAAGGCTGATTATAACGGTTTTCTTCTTATACGTGCGTCGAGCAAGAACTCGGACTACTGGTAGAGGATTATAAAGTTCTGCAATCTGTCCTGTCACCCTACCACTACATGGATCAACGGCGGCAGCCTTAAGGATAAGCCCTGTGAGTTGCACATTCGCCCTCTGTCGAGAATTCGAGTACGGAACGATATCATACGCGAGAGTGTACTGATCAATGGTTCCACCCGCGACATAACAGGCTTGGGCAAGAAGTGTCGTGAAGAGAGCTGCAGGGCGGAAAGCCAGTGTGACTTCAATATTCATGTAGTTCTTATCGATCATGCAATCGTTGTAATACATTCGCGCCCGTGTCAGGTGGTTGATCAGCTTGTGAAGGTTATCGAACCGTCTAAGTGACATGAATTCGACGATGTATTCCGGAAGTACCCCATACCGGTCATAACGGATGTAAGACGTCAGGTCACGTATAATTCGATTAAGATACTTGACCTCCTGGTACATAAAGAGCATGAGAGGACACGAAAGTTCCGTACTGCTGAAGTTCATCAGGACCTCGTGTGGGAGTGAGGATGCAAGGTGGAGGCGCGTATAGTTCTCTAGACGGACGTTATATGCGATCGAGCGCGCGACGGAGAAGAGGATTCCGGTCCCAAGCGATCGGTCAAGAAACTCCAGGACCTGATTGCTCTCAGCTCGATACAGATAGGTTCGTTCCACCTCGGCCAGTCCAATGTACTGAGGATTGTCGTGAATCGACACTATGTCTATGTCCAGGATTGAATTACTAACCAGTTCCCGTGCCTTCTCAATCGTGAGGGCGGCACGCGGATACATCCGCGTATACTCGCGAATGGTCGAGAGACTGCACCCGAAAACGTATTCCGTCAAATGTAAGAGGGTCCGACGATCGAGAGACGTCGCAAGCCGTGCACCGTAGTGTCTACTCATTGTGTTGACAATGGCGCTATATACTAGGAGGGCGTCGTCATGGAAGACGAGTTCATGCGAGAAGATCCTTGAGAGGCTGACCAAGACTGCCTCCAAATCTCCTTGGTTAAAGCTCTCATGAACCGCCGTCCACCCGTGAGTCCCAAAGCTCGTCCGTAGGGCATATGCCGCGACGGAATAAGCGATCTTCGATAGAAGGGTTTCGACGTCAGTGACGCCCGGAATCGTCCGAAGGTGCTCCTTCTTGTATTCTGTGATGGCAAAATCATGAGTCACCGAGAAATTGCTGAAGTAACGCTCCGCGATCTCGAGAGTCTTCCGATAGACGGTCGGGAACGAGATGCTATCGCTACGTCGGTAAACGATGCAGTCACGTGCAAATGCCGAAAGTGGTGAGATGCTACCCTCTGTCGCAATGATCAGCTTGAAATAGCTGGAGACGTGCTGGACATCATTCAATTGAGCGCGTTGTGCACCGTCTCTAAGCGATTGGAAGAGCGCGCGGGACTCGGACAACGGTGTAACAAGTCCGGCACCAGGATCTGACTGCCCTTGAGGAGCTTCTAGATGAACTCCGCCCAGACGATACACACGCGACGTAAGGCTGAGATAATGCTTCCGAAGGTCATTGCTCACAAACTCTGGGGTTAGATGCGCGTTTTGAAGGACGATCCACGTCGGAGTGTTGATGGTTTGAGTGATAAGATCCAAGACCGTCTTCTCGACTCCCTTACTCATCACGATCGTGCGGAGCTGGATCAGAGGGGGTTCTACCCCATTAGCAGGCTGGCGAGTTCGATGTGTCAAGTCACGTGTGGGGGCACCAGTTGCCCACAGCTGGTAACTGGCTTCTGGAAGGAACTGTGTGACAAAACGAACGGCATCTACCGATGCAGAGTGCGAGATGACGATTGGAAGCTGGCTATCGGAGACGTTGAGGATATTGCCGAAACCGAGCTTCTGGACCGCGGACGAACGGACACCATACCGTTTCAAGCTGTTTAGCACGTAATAATTGAGGACAATACGGAGATGAGCGGGGTTCAGATGGCGTACAAGGAGAACCATTAAATGATCCCCATAACGGGCGTGCTCGGAGCCGAAGATATCGGAAAGATGGAGCGTTGGAATGATGTTCTTAAGCGTTGCCAAAGTCTTCTCGGCGGAGAGGCTGCACATGCAACGCTGCCAAAGTGGCCAGTGGTTGATGATCGACCCGACAATGTTATCCTGTAACTGAGATGCATATGACTCGTACCGTGGGTTCACGAAAATTATATCCGACTCCACCTCTCCCGTAACGGTCAACGCGTAACGGACTGGAGCAGTATCTACTACATCTCCGAAACGCCTCTTGATCCGTTTGAATTCCGTCTCTTCTTGGGTCGTCGTGGTACAAAATAAACCAGACACAATGTTCGCAATATGAGTCCGGCGCTGTAGAATCGTACTTGCAGTCGCCTGAGCCATCGTCTCTGCCGTCCCTGTAAAGGCTTGACGCATATCAAGCGTAATTGTAGCTTGTTCAAGTTGAGAGGTGTTTTGAGGATAGAGCTTCTCGACAACGTAGAAGGTACTCTGAATCGCAGAGAAATCTTGCACATTATCAATTTCAGCGATCTTATCTGCGTTCATACCACTTCTTTGGGGTGCAAAAGATGCCGAGAGAGAGGTCTGGAACTTATCCTTATCTCCACTGGAATACAGGTGTCCTTGGCGCCCATTACAGAGGGATAGGACTGAGTTCTCAACAGGTGTGACGATACGTGCGTATTCATGGCCCGAAATGATGAGAGACTTTATCATTAGCCAAAGCAACGGGTTCGGGACGAGCTCAGTATCAAGATAGCTGAACAGGTGGTAAAGGAAGCCGATGGAGGATTGTTCATCGAACGATAGGAGGAGTATTCCGATTACAGACTCGATAAACTCATTACTTTCGAGGGTGACGTAACTCGCAGCAAGTTTCTGTAATTCCTCCTCAAGCTCGGCAATATCGGCCTCTTGGTTCGCACTATCTTGCTGTAAGATACTCATGCTTGCCTCAGGGCCGGAAAGGGCCTCCTCGGTGAGGTCATCGATGTCGATGCTATCAAAGTCCTCTGCTTTTTGAGTTCGCGCCAAACTCATACCGGTTCCAGTGACTGCGAGTGCGGCTTCATTGAGACGACTTCGGGCAAGTGGGAGCTCTCCGCTTGCTAGCAAGCTCCCGAAGGACATGGACCCTGTCAAGGCGGCGCTAGACCTTAATGAGACGTCTCGGGTTGTAGTCGCAGTGAGGAGCGAAAGGTTCAGAAGGTTGTTGTATTCGGCGTTCCCAGCGAAGTTGATGGTGAGGTCATTCTTACTGATCACAATACGGCCAATGACGTGACTATACATCTGAAGGCTCATGGGGATGAGCTGGCGTGCCCCAAGGAAGATAGACGTACACATCACCGCAACGAGACGATGTGTATTCCGCATCTCGAGAATCCGGGCGTGAATCTCGTTAACGAAGTTCAAACGTCGACGAATGATCTCCTTGTGGACGGAGGCAACGCGAAGACTCTCGAGCAATGTTTCCGACAGGAGTGAGTCTGCACTTTGCTCCATAAGGGTTCCTAGCACGGAGATCTCAAGCCGCTTGAGCGCAAACTTAAAGACTGATGCCTCGGTAACCGCGTTCAAGTAACTATACTCGATCCGTGGATTAATCCCTCTCACCATGACGGAGACGATATGATCTTCAATGGCGGACCGTGGTTTAGCGAATGAGATTAGGGAGAAGCGGGAGACGATCTCCGACGTCAATTGGGAGATGAGCGAGCAGCTATTATTGAGAAGAAGGAGGTTGAAGGTCCTGCTAAATAGATACTCGTAGCCATGGATCTTAACGACAATGCTCGAATCCACCGCATTCTGGTCTCCATCAACCTGGAAGCTGAAGCTAGCAGCTCGACTTCTAGGAAAGCCCACTTGTCGTCCTCTAGCTAACTCTGCCCGAGCGCTAGGAGGAAGAACCGTACTACCTGGAATATAGGTGGTTGTCTTCTGACGATCAGAGCCGTTCTCGAAAAGCCCTAATTGAGTCATTCCTGATTTCCAAGTATTTGCCTCCGGAGGATTCTCATTCCCGTCAGACCCTCCAATAAAGAGGCTACTTGGGTCCCACTTGACGGTGGCCATGATATCTGCCACGAAGGATGGAATGTCGACCTCTGTACTTATCAGGACACAGACATTCCCATTGATCCCACAATCGATGACCTTATCCAGAACGTCCTTCGGGTTAGTCACATCATACTTCACGCAGACGGCGTTCGGTAGCCGCGAGAGAAACGTCTCCGCGACAGATTCCGGGTCAAGGATATAGGGTATATCAACAGAATTGACAAGACAACCCATCGAGTTCGTGGTTGAATCGTCGGCGGGTAGCCAATGTTGCCGCCAAAGACATACGTCCTCATTAGTACATAGCTGAACACGAGCCATGTCAACAACCTCACCAGAAGGAGAAGGGGCGTCAAGGAAGACTAGGGTGTTGGATGTAGATTCCTCCGTTGAGTATGCATACGTCGTACTCGCACTGGCACGTGTCACGCTACGGTCGATTTCATCTGAACGCCCAATACTTGATCCCAATAAGGAGACAAACATAAATTTCGTCGTCTCAAGCATGTTCGTCGCTAGGTTCTCACTCGTCTTGAGCGTCTCGGTAAGGGATGCATCCCAAGACCCACGCTCCGACTCCAATAGCGTCCTAATCTTTTCGACAAACTCGTATCGCGTTTCGACGTCCACAATCTGAGTCCGTAGCTCCTCACGCGCATGAGTGTTGGTCTCAAGATCCTCCTTGAGGCGTTCAAGCGTGGATTGAAGTGCCGCTAATTCCGCCTCCTTCTCCTCGATATGCTTTCGATGCTCCTCATGGTCCTCCTTCGCCTTATTTAGACGTTCGATCTTTGGGAGAACTGTATCCCAAACGGTTGCATAATCGACGACTGCAATGCACCAACTACAGATCGTCGTCGCAGCAGCAGATATCGAAAGGATCTTTTGTGGATTGAAGTCTGGATTTCCCGTGATGGCTCTGAAGCGTGTGAGGATGCGAGGGGGGATCTCTTTCTTGTTATAGTTCAGAAGCGTCGTAATCAACGTCCCGGAAGAGAGTAATGCCCGTGCGGAGGCCCAAGTCGGCGGGTTATCAAGGAGGATGCAAAGGGCGTTCATGACAAGGACCACAAGCGGATGAGGGTTTGTAAACGTGCTCAGTTCGGCAATATCTTGTCGATTAAGGTTTTGAAGTGCATCGTCGGCACGCTTGAGCGCGGGGAGTACACGGTTGACCTCCTTATGTGCATCTTCGATCTCGGCCTCGATGTGTTTGTATGCGATCATCAATTCAGCTCGTTCTCCACTAACACTCCGATGGTTCTCCTGGGCCAGTTCCTGCTTCTCCGTCAGCTCAGCAAGGAGAAGCTTCACCTTCTGCTGCTGCCTCTCCAGTTGTGGCTTCAAGACTGTAAGCTGCTCGCTTAACTCCTTTGCTTGAGTAGAACTTAGTTCAAACAACTCAAGCCCTTTCCGAAGACGTCGCTCCTGCTCACTGAGCTCTGCCTTCCGCGTCGAATATAGCTTGTAATAAACACGAAGGAAACGAGCAAAGACGACGGGGCTTTTGATGAGGTGCTCGCAGCCGAGCCGTCGACGATATAGATCACAAATGCCCTCGAAGATCGTTGCGAAGCGCATCAATAATGTCCCTGAGAGTGTAAAGACATCAAGCCGAGAGAGAGGAATGACCCCATCAGAGGTTGCACAGAAGACTCGTACAAGTTCAGAACTAAGAAGCTTGCTTGCCGAAAGAGCGATCTCCGCAATGGGCCAGGTATGTGGGACATCTATAAAGCATCGCTTAAGGACATGCGGGTAGTTCTTCTGGAGGCGCGAAAGCATGGTAGGCTCGACCAAGAGAATTAAGTTATAACCATTGACCGCCATGTACCGCGAGTTCAGAAGCATTTGCTCAATGAGGGGGAGAGAGGCGCGAATGGCCTCGGGCTGTAGGATGAGACAGTACCTTCCAGACCCAACATAGGCACTATTCCCATAAACCAGTCTTTGTACGCTCTCGGCCTCGGAGATAGAAATGACCGTATACCCGAGCGCCTCCGCCGCGACCCTTGCGGTCTGCTCTATGAAAATCCCCGGCTGATACACGACGAGCAGATGCGAGTCTGGCTTTGCGATGCAATAGGCCATTCGAAGTACACGCTTCTTGAGCTCATACTGGAGAGAATTAAGATGCTCGGAAAAGATAGGGTTTAAGACAACGTGAGGACGGGTCTCTGGCAAGGGATCAGTGGGGAGGAGAAACTCAGAGAACTTATCGCCTAATGGAGAAATGACAAGCGTTGAATGGAGAGTAGTGAGAGGTGACGACTCAAAGGCCGGAAGAAGTTGGGCCACACGCTGGTCTTGACGTGTTCTAGCACGGGTCGGGGCGAGCTGGCTGTATTGGACGTTATTCAGGTCGTACGCGGCAAGGTTCCCGGTCCCAAACGTGAACTCGACAAGGGGGGAGCCTTGGAGTCCAACCTGCTCCTCCATATGTGTCTTAGGAGCGATGTCGTTCAGGTAGAAGGTTGACTCATCTGTAAAGACGTCTGGACGAAGGCGAGCGGGGATCTTTACGGAGGTGAGTGGCTTCAATTCGGAAATGAGGGAAGAAACGTGACGGACTAATAACTCATCCAGCTTTTGATTGAGTTCTAGGATCTGGGAGTCAGGAAGCTGCTGGTAGAACTCCGTGCGAAAGATGTGTAGAAAAGCCTGAAGAAATGATCGCCGCATAACTCCGATGTTCGCCTGGTCCAGTCCCGCCTTGACGCTCGGCACAACGCCAACAAAGGTCTCGGGGGTAATGGTACAAAAGCGACCTAGAAATCCGAAGAGCTTCGTATGCTCAAAGGTAAGTCGATGCCTAGGAACCTCATGGCAGAATTGTAAGAAGTCGGTAATGACGGAGGCAAACGCTGGGAGAAGTCCAAAGAGAACCGGGTTGGTTCCTTGAACGATCGTCTCCTCTTGAGACCAGGCTTGGAAGACCGCCATGATCAAGGGTTCAAGCCCTTCCGTACGTTCGCAATGAAGGAGGATGGAATCGAATGAGCCTCCGAGCGCATAGAGAGCACGTCCGCAATTGATAATCCGATAGCCGGAGACCTTATAGAACTTTGGTTCTCCAGGCCCGAGATAGACACCCCCATGCTCTTGAAGGTAGACGAGCAATTCGTTGATCGGATAGGAGATGAAGGCACCCCCACTATTACAACAGGGACGAGCGGCATCCATATGCGATAGGATGAAAAGATTCGTCGCCCCAAACGTATTTGAAGGCGTGAGAGCATGCCCCTCGTGCCGGAAGCAATTGTAGAAGTATTCTCTGTAATCCGATAGGGTTTTTTCCGCACCAGAGAAGTACAATGGAATCGGAAGCGCTGGTGCATACATTTGCAGATAGGTGACGAGACGCTCGACAAAGATGCGCATACCAAAGCCATCTACCTGGATTAGGTGGCGATCGAGTCCCTCGGGAAGCTCGGAGTCATCAGAGTCGTCAGGAGGATAGACAATCTTCTCGAGGGTTATCGTCCGGTCGTAGTACAGCGCGTCAAGTAGGGCCACGAATAGATTCCGTCGCATTCCAAGGGTCTCCACGAAGATCCGAGAGGAGGCAGTGTCAAAGCTGACGTTGAAGATCCCAGCATCAAGGTTACAGTCCTGAGAGTGTGAAAGGGCTTGAAAGACGTGGTTGTACCCGACTAGCTGCTCGAAACGGCTATTGCTGACGAAGCGGACGGGAAGTAAGCGCAATGGGTCGAAGTAGCATTGATCAAGCGAGTAGGGGAACTCCCCACGGACCGGAACGGTGAGAGCTTGGAGGGCTAGGTCCCAATAGTGCCGTGTGGCTACCGTTGCGCGGATGATCCCATCAATCTGTTGCACGTAGAGCTCACGCCCAAAGAGCCCAATACACGCCCATACGACGGAGAAGATAGCATACCCTTGGAGAAGACGCACCAATATCCCGTTACTCCGATCGAGACGAACCAGTCGCCGAACGTGTTCCGTCGAGGCGTTCAGCTGCGCACGGAAGAGCCGAAGGGTTTGTGCTGCAAGCCGACCTATGTTGTAATATAAGAAATGGAGGTCTATCTTGACGGGAGCGTTGGATGGGAGCCGGTCCATAGAGAGGGTGAAGAGCTCGTTGAGGAGCGTCACCAAGACGTCAAGGACGTTAGCGTAGAGGTTGTTCTCGAAGGGGAGCTTTTCTCGAACGAACTCATCGAGCCGAGCCTCCCGAGCCGCCATTCGCGCCTTATCGCGTGCTCTGTAGGCGGCAATGCGTTCCTTTCGTGATAGCTTCGATATGTCCTCCGGGAAAAGGTTTTCACCGAGGAGGAGAGACGGGTGGAGTGGAGCCTCTTCTCCCTCTGTACGTAAGCGCTCTGTCGCTCGATCGAACAGTAGGTCGAGATTATTAATGGCGACCCCAACCTGTGCGTACTTCTGTATCTTCTCACCATTGTATAGATAGGTAGTACGGAAGAGATCGTAATCGGACGCGAAGATCTCACGAAGTCCACGAAGGAGAATTGACTGGTACTGGAGCTCGTAGTTCTGGACACTTTCCTCAATGCAGATCACTCCGCATCGACTAAGAGTCGACGGAGATGCGGTTGCGAGACTGGTAACCTCGAAGAGGATTCGAAGATAGGCCGTCATACGGATACGCTCCCCATTAGGAAGGCAGAGGATTCGGTTATCGTCGAGAAGGGAGTTGAGGCACTCAGCAGTTGCGGCTTCCAAGGGACCATCAAGGACGATGAATCGAAGGTCGTCTGTCGATCGTCGTCCTTCATCATTGTTCGCCGCATCACCGTCACTGAAGCTAGCACCAAGCCCAGCTTCCGTAGTCGATGCACGACGCCCTCGATGTTGAGTAGCCATCTCACTCGCAAGACGACGGCGTTCTTGGGCCGCGTTGTAGGACTCGATGCAATATGTCCGTAATGTCGCCCCAAAGACCCCATCATGAAACTCGCCCTCCACAAAGCCTCCGAAGAGGCCATCTGCGGCGAGCGCTTGAGGATTGACAACCGTCACGTTGTTATTCTCGTTCATCAACAACCTCCAGAGTGTGGTCTTAAAGCTATGCTGCTGCCCGAGAAGGATGATCCCATGGCGAATCCAAAGAAGGTTTTCAAGCTCGATGAACTTGTCACCCTGATACTTATATGCAAGGAGGTGAGAAACTCTGCAAGCCGTACGGTACATCTCGTGGACCACGTCCAGACGACGCTGGATGTTGAGGGTTACGAGTGTTTGCGCCTGTGCAAGGATAGATACCTGCTTCTTGTTGACGTTGAGCTTGGCACCCATAATACTCGTTGTATGCCGGTTCAGAGTCGTGCTCGCACGGTTCTCAGATATCGTAGTCAAATCCGAGGCGTAGCCAAGGACGTCTGTGGAGCATTGACCACGAGTCTCGGAGATGAGGGTTTGGACCGTTGGATAAAGCATGTCTGTCGTCAGAAGAAGGTTCAGAACAGACCGTTGTCCCGTCGTGAGGCTTGCAAACTCGTCGACCGCCTCGCTAGTCCGACTATCAAGCGTTGCATCCTCAGACATTAAAGGCTCATAGACTTCCGGCCGTCCAACGGTACTTGCGGCATATTTCGGATCAGTACTAAGAAGAGAGAAGACAGTCCGTGTAATTGCCTTAGGGACCTCATTATGTACGTCGTGAGAGACTCCAAGTCCCCCATCAAGCCGAGAGAGGTAGCAGATAACGACATCGTGTCCGAACGTATTGGCAAGGAAGTGAATGAAGTTGCTTCGATCTTGCTCAGTCAAAGACGGGCTCATGAGCCGAATCAGGCTATCCACATTGCAGATGGCCTCGATGTACGACATAAACGAGAGATGATCCTTATAAAGCTTCGTGTTCGACTTGTCAGCGTGAAGAAGTGCCCTAATGGTCTCGTTGCTCCCAAATATGTATAGCCAGCGCCGGAACATGTACGCAGCTGCGAGGGCAACGGCCTTGATGGTACGAAGAGAGCAGTCCAAGGACAACATGACAGGAGATTGTTGCTCTTCTGGTAGGTTTGAAGCTATTAAGGCCGTTTCGCGTTCCGCCGTCAAAGCCCTTAGGACCGCCTTATTGTTGCTTAGAACATCAAGCATCGAAGGACGAAGGTGTGATTCGTCAATTGGCGGAGGTAGAGTAACAACGGATGGCAGGTGACTGAAGAGGACACAATACTTCCGTCCCAGATCAACAGCGGTCGTGAAGCCACACGTGAGGAGAATGCCCATGACAATATGTGAGATGTCTGGGCGGGTGATGAGGAGCGGGCGGAAAAGACAGGTGGTACTCCCCGGGAGTTCCAGACGGTCGCTATACGCACGTGAACTCTCGTTCATGGTAATGAAGATGGAGGCGGTTGGGCGTAGCTTTGTCCCATGCTGCAGCTTCTTGTCCTTTGTGTCTTCGGGAGCCTCATGCCCACCATCTAGACTCTCGCTCATGAGGTTCACGTAGATCGCCTTTCTAGCCATAGCCTGTTGGATCTGAGTAATGAACCTCGAGACCACAGAGAGTGTACTGACGGCCAGTCGGTTAAACTCGTCCAAACATAAGAGAGCCCCAACAGATGCGAGGCCCATGAAGACGCGAAGGAATGCCCCATGGTCGACCGCCTCGGAGCAATTAAAGACAAGACAGAAGCGCCCAAGTGCTCTAGAGAAGTCCTTGACCGTCTCTGTCTTCCCTGTGCCACTGGCTCCAATGAGGCTGTACCCTCTGAAGAGGTACTGCATCGCCTCGAAGAAGGCGGTGCGGTAACGTGTGATCGCTGGCGAGACGATCAGACGCCCCGCAAACCCATGATATTCGTACGAGTATTGCCCATATGCATTATCCATGAGATAGTAATATGGACGGAGTTGATATGCATCCAATTTGTCAACGGCCTGATGAGCGATCGTTCTTTCGACATTGTCAAGAGTTACAAATAGCCGTTCCTCGATGGGATTGAATACGTAACAAAGAAGTGAGCTTTCTTGTTCCTCATCCTGAGTGACCTGAGACCGCTTCTGCTCAAGAATATCCTTAATATGGAGCTCACTGGTAAGAAGAAGCTTGATGGCCGCCGCACTCAAGCGAGGGCTGACGGTCTTTGTAGTATCGCGTGGAGGATGTGCTAGGCTGCTCTTCTGGAGTCCTGACGCACGACGCTCCGTCGCAGACCCGGGCCGCTCTCCTGTAAGATGCTGTTGAGCTGTCACCGGTTGAGATGGGACGATGGACTCATCCGTGGGCAGGATAAGGCTACGATTCAGACGGATAAGATATTCCATCACTTGTTCTTGATAATCAATGAGCGCCATGATGACTTGTAGCTTCGTGTACGCCGTCTCAGAGGCAAACGATGCGTCGACTGAGTTATTCAATGCAGAGATCTGTGTGGCCAGGAGATTCGTCGTCGAAGGATCTGGGGTATAAAGCTCGGAAGGATGATTGATGAAGGCCCACGTGACTGTTTGTCGAACGACGTTGACGACCTGGATCGGATATGCGCTCACAAAGCTGTAGAAGACTTCGGGAACAAAGGTGATTCTAAGGTCCGATTTGGTCTTCACAAGTTGATCGCCTTGTGTATCTGCGAAGATCGCTCGGCGAAGTGAAGACGGAGTTGGCTCGAACATGCTAGATTCGGTCTTAGGGAATAGTTGTTGTCGCCGTAATATAACTGGGTTACTATTAGGAGAGTTCTGGGCAGAAAAGGCGGCAGACTGATCGGCAACGAGCTGGATGTTCTCTCGAAGCTCTCGTACATGTCGTCGAATCGCATGCGCCACAAGAGTCTGCATCGTTGATATCATCCGAGTCTCAAGAGACGCAAGCCAGACGTCTGGAGACCCACGGATCCGAAGCTCCTTATCACCATGGCCAAGCATCAGCGTCTCACCATCAGCAGACGTAATCCCTCTGATATAAAGGACACGAGCCTCATGCTCCGTTCGGACGTCCAGAACCAAGGATCCCATATTATCGAAGCAATTTCCAAGAAGGGCACTGAGGAGATGAGGGTTGAAGGGGCGTCCAAGACTCGTCTCGTCCTGAGCACTGAGCACCATGAGGAGCTCGTTATCCGAGAGGAAGTGGAAGCGGAGGAAGGTGCTCCGCTTTGCGTCCATACACCGTACGACGTTGGCATAGACCACGTCGAGCTCTTCCTGCCAGCCAAGGATCGTGAGAATCATGTCGCGCGTCGCCCAGAGGCGAAGCTGGGCGTCCTTGGCGACGGACGTCATCAGGTTCGAGTACAACTTCATCAGCTTCGTGAACGAGCGAACATCCTCCGGCATCTGCTGTGCGATGGAGCTGGTGGGGAGGAAGAAGCGGAGGACGTTCAGGAAGCGCTGCTGATACGCAGTCCAGATATTCATGGCGTCAATGGCAACGATGCACCGCTCCATCAGGCTATGAAGCTCGCGGGTGGCCGGGTTGTCACCAAGGCGAGTGAATTGGGTCTTAAGTGTGAGAAGCTCGATTTTCGTGTCGTTGACCGCATTGACGATAGTGTCTGTATCCGTAAGTGCGTGAAGCTGCGGAAGGAGGAAGGACCCGTCCGTCGAGGAAGGAGTGACGTAAGGGATGACGCCCAATGTTAGCCGATCAAAGCGTTGTTTCTGATTGGCGAGTCCGCTAAGAAGCATGTATTCAAGTTCGACGGCCTGGATGAAGTTCCTGAAATGGGTGCGCACAGTATCATCAAGAAGTCCCCGAAAGACGAGGCGACTAACCGTCGTCGTGAAGCGGTCCAGTTCGATGAAGAGGCCTCCATAATGGATCTCTGCCAGCCGTTCCGCCTGGCGTCGAGTATATGCTATTCTCTCTTGGTCGCTCTCGAAGGTGCGATATGGGGTATTATAGATAAACCGGGTGCTATATATTGAAGGTTTCCGGGTGAGAGAGACGTAATTCGTTAGCGTGGCGATCGTCGCTTTCTTATCCGCAACGTCAACCTCACTTCGGACGCCCTGGAACCCATCGGCCATCATGTACGCCTCAGAACTCACTATCCGCGCCCGTCGGGTTGCAAGCTGCGCCGTCAAGCGAGCTATGACGGCGTTGATGTGCGTCCCAATGGTCGCCGTGCTCAGGCTATAGTTCCCGTTCGCTTTCGCACGAATGGTCTGGACGTCCGCGTTTTCCTCATCTGACGATACATCGGGATCGAACGAGGTTGCAGGCGTTTGTGAATGGCCTCGTCCCGCCGTCGAGTTGCTTCCAATTATATTAGCACTGAACATTAAGAGCTCGGTAAGGCCGTCGTTTGAAGGCCCAAAAAGAGTCCGGAATACGCTGCGCTGGTCCCGATCCAGAATCTCTGAAAGAGGCGTGTCCTTATACTCTACGCTCAATTCAAGAAGCTTCGACGTCAAAAGTTTCGTCTCCAGAAGTAGGTTAGGTGAAGGAAGGATAGTCCTCGCAAGAATCCGGAAGTGTCGTGGCTGGAAGGCGACCGTTGAGATCAACCTTATGGATGGAAGCTGATCGAGTAGCTGCTCGATGAGCTGTAACGCAAGTGCGAGGAGCGGGGGTGGACGGAAGTAATATTGAACCGCCTCACGAATCGTTGGCTCCTGGACGCGGTACTTGACGTCGTCAATACCATGGTGGTGCGCCAAAGTATCTAGGACTGGAGCTATGCGATCTGTCTGCTGGTATCCGACAAGCATGGTATCGGGATCGAACTTCTCGAGTTCTTGGACCAGAGAGGCAGAGACAACGATCTGTGGATCTGCAACAACACTGCTCTTGTCGAAGAAGCTTTCGCTCGACTCTTGATTGTGATCCGATTCCACCTGAAACTCCGAGTCATCGACAAGTTGCTCTCCATGATACCCAAGAACCTCATTCTGACGTCCTGCTTCTAACCCAGCTGCCAAGTAATCGACAGTCCGCATTAGGGTTCCTGAGCTAGGCATGACATACTCGTTGTTATTCAGGAGCTGATCCATAATGGCCCGATCCTGGAGGACGTCAGCATAGATCAACTTCACGTATTTAAGAACCGTCCTATTAATTTCTCCGGGCATGTACTTTGAAGTACCATTGGAGCTAGGCTTCAGATCCACTCCAAGTGTCTTCAGAACCTCTGCCAGCTGTGAATTAAGCTTGATGTCATCGGCATCATCTCGTTCTTCGTCATATCGGTTCCGCATCTGTTCACGATGCAAAAGAATACGGTTCTTTCGATCAACATCGCTTGCCTCCATACACCCTCCTGTAAAGGATGCCTCATCGTAGATCTGCTGGAACGTCGCAGTGCATTGCTGAAAGAGGGCCTGAAGCTGCTGAAGTTCGGCCTCGACGGTTTCAAAATCCATGAGGCAAAGCGGCTTCGTGAACTCTCGTTGAATGATGACATTGAGGGCGTGCATGTAGCCCCAGAAGCGGTGGCGGACATCACAGAGGCGGATTAGGGCCTGAAGTACTAGAGAAGGCTCAATGATAGAGGACAGCTGGATGGTCTCGGGTAAGTCTGTCCCAGAGCCAACGAGGTTTCCGGGATAGACCGACTCGTAGTAGTAGCTGGCGGCATCCTGCTCATCCATAAAGAACTCCGTACTATCGAATAGCGTTGCGCACTGGTAGAAGTGGCAGTTGTCTGCCTCGAGCTGCGAGCACCGTGTTGCAAAGTCGGTGAACAGATCTGCGTTCTTCCGACAGACTGCTGATCCGGTCGTGATGAGCGTATCAAAGATGCTCGCCCGTTGGACGTTTGTTTGGTTGAGAAGGTAATAGAACAGCTGGGACGTGGTCTCTATTCGTCCAACGGACTGGGGGTCGTCTTTTGCGAGTGGCCCATCACTTGCTCCCTCCCCAGTCTCAAAGTTAACACCCAAGCTTACGTTTTCCGGACTAAGAATCCCTCGAAGCAGAGTGTAGCAGAAGTATTGGAGCTGGAAGTAGAGGACAATCAGATCGAACCGGAAGACTGAATAGAGTCGTAGTCTTTTCTCGGCGAAGCTTTCAAGGAGGACGTCGAATGACATCAAACGACGCTCGTAGTCTTTCATTACCGCTCGACAGTTCGGCCCGTCGCGGAAGGCAAAGAAGGATTCGAAGAAGTCTGCATTATGTTCAGCGAGCCCTGCGTCTCCGATAACCCTCTTCATCTCTGCAAGTTGGAGGAGAGCCGTGCACTTCCGGAAGAGGTGGGCGTACACCCTCTGCTCGGCACGCGCCGCCTCGTAATGCTTTAGGGTGTCGCGGGTGTCGAGGAGCTTCCCTTTGTCAACCTTCTGAGCGGTGATCTCAGGGTTATCAAGGAAGTTGAGTTCTGAAAGAGGGGCATCTCGGAAGGCAAGAGTTGATACGTCATGGTCTGGAACCTGCCGCAGCTCCGCCGTGTAGAAGTCGATTTTGCTTATCACGTTCTGGCCTATCAGAATAATCGCCTTCGGAATCGAGAGGCGAACAAACTGAAGGAGAGTCAGGGTCGGCGGAAGGAGGGCCGAGGCCAAGGGCCCGGAGTCGACGTGGAAACATAAGATGACACGCTTCGCCTGGATGCGAACGAGGCTCTCCACGAGCTGCTCAAGGGTGTCGATTCGTAGCCTGATCGAGTAAGGATTGATCTCTGTGATCCGTTCGAAGTAACTAACCTGAAGAGGCGTACCAGTCATGCCCAGGAGTGGGAGGGAATTGTTATTCAGGTTACGTAGTCCTGCATAGTATGCTGACCAGCCTCCAAGGTCCTGGTCCTCAGTAACATAGAACTCTGAGTGCAGATGCTCAAGGGGGAACGCATATTGAACCAGGGCTGCATAGTCCATCCTCGCGGCGATACTGCCAAGCAGGTGGGAGTCATATGAGGACGTCTCAGTAAGGTCTGTTGCCTCAAGTTCAAGATCCATCTCCCGAGCTCCAGGGCCTTCCTCCTCATGCTCTGATAGCTCAACAGAGTCGAGATGCGTATACGTGATTGCTGGCTTTAAATGGCGGACAAGCTGAAGGTGTTTGTGGTCACGATGCGTCCCAAGTCCGGTACTGACCTGGCGGAGGGTTGGTTGGAAGCCTAAGGCATACTCTTGTACCTTACTACAACCCAATTCGAGGAAGCCCTTGAGCCTTTTGATACCCTGCAAATAATCCTCATACTCTCCAAGAATCTCCTTCAAAGACGCACAGGTGAGTGTCTCTTGAATGACGTTTTCTGAAAGAAGCGCGCGGACCTTGGAGATGGCTGGTGGACGGACAAGTCGGTGTGCACAAGTCGCACAATCTGAAAGGATATTTCCAATCAGAGTGGTAAAGTCATCCTTCGTCGGATACATCGCAAGTCCTTCTGGTCCGAGCGTGAGGTGAACTGTAAACAGAGGGGCAGGGGGCATACGCCCTGGGAGAGTGAAAAGGGGCACATCCGTTAATATCGAAGTCGTAAGAGCCACCTCAAGCCCAGGCACTAGCCAACTGATCTGCTGGAAGGCATGATCGATGTCCTCGTTGCGTGTCAATTGAAGTTCGATGAGTGAAAGTTTGTGTGCTGCTTCAGCCTCCTTCTTCGCGTCCGTATTACGCAACGCACGCCCTAGGGTACTCTTCCGATAGTCCGGCTGGTCATAGATTTCGTCAAGCGTGCTCCTGGGTGATGTGGGAGGAAGAATCGGCTTGAACTCGCCCATAAAGAGCGAATCGGGCCCAGGTTTCCCATCCTCTTGGTCCGTATCCTTGTTGAATCGGCCAAGGCGGATAGAATCGAAGTGCTCAAAGGCATCAACGCTCCCTGCTGCGATCGTCGAGAGATCACCCTTATAGAGAGTCATTAGGGCAAGTACATACTGATAATCGTCCTGCTTCCTCTGCCGGTGATCCCGCGCCTCCGATTCGAGACGCGATAGCATGTCCTGAGACTGCTTCTGTTTATCAAGGTCTCGTTGCATGTAACGTTGAACCTTCTCCGGATTGACGACGAGACGTCTTCCAGTCTGTTCCTGAAGGATATCGAGATCTTGCTGGGTGTACTCATAAAGTGACTGCTGTACGGGCTCTTGGACCCGTGGAGGGATATATTCCAGTCCAAATAAGAGATTTGTGAGGTCTTCAGTGGCGTTGAGCAAAATTGTAAGGAGACATTGAACAATGAAGCAATCTGCAAGCTTCACAAGTGATCGTATCCGCGAAACGTTTAGAAGCGACTGTCCGGAAGCAGAGTCTTGCTTTTCTTTATTCTTCTTTCCGTCATCGGAGTCTTCGGGGACGTCGTGCATCTGCGGGAGCCCTCGGGCAATTGTTCGCTCTATTTTGGTAAGCTGCTTTTTGTGTGCGACTGTATTTCTCTGGATAACGCGCCGTTGCATCTGCTGGTGCACCTGACGCCCAACGGCTAAGAGAAGGTCAGTAATTGATGTGAGGTACGCCTCAAGACAGGCCTGAACGGCGGAAATGCGCGTACGCACCTCTCCGACGAAGCGCGTCAAAGTGATCGTCGCGGGTCGGTTTGTATACTGGTTCTGCAACGTCACTGCCGGTGCACCACGGATCCCCTTGCGGCTGAGGTACGTTGCGATCAGCTCGAAGCAGTACTTCCGGAAGGGAAGGAACTGGGCGTTTGTGGCCATCTGATAGCAGTATCCATATATCTGCTGGACGGGGCCAAGAAAGTCCGGGCTTGCCATCAGGCTCTGCCGTACGAGAAGTGCGGTTGCCTTATTCCGAGCTGCGGTAATGATGCCGTGATGCCAGAGGCGGATGTACTTTAAAAGCCGGAAAGATGCGAAGAAGCGATTCTCTCGGAGCTTTAAGTAGAGCTCCCGCTCCCAAAGCCAGTCGCGTAGGCTGAGAAGGACGGTCGTCTGGTTCTCCCCATCAGTCTCCTGCTGACAGATCCCATTGCATGAGAGTGTAAAGAAACAACGGGGATTGGTCTGCCCGTAGTTGCAAACGAGCAACTCGTAAGGATTCTGCCAAGCGTCTGGAGAACTATAGACTTGCTCAACGGTCAGAGTCATATCTGTCTGAACCCCTAGCCCCTGCATGTACTGTTGAAGGAGGAGCTGCCGCACCGGGGGCGTATCATATGTGAGGTAAATAAACTCCGATTGGAGCAAGGAGTTCGCAACTAGGTCTGGAGCGGCTTTAAGCTGCTCCTCGTACTGTGCTCGAAGAGAGGCGTAATATGTCTCGGCGAAGAGTAGGAGCTCGTGCGATGTGGTGTGTGCGGCTGCCTCCTTGACCCCTGCGCTCTGGAAGTATCGTCGCAAGGCTTTGCAAACATCATATTTCTGTGCTTGAGTATATGCTGCAAGGGATGCGGCGGGGGCGCGGTGATTCCCGAGAAGTCGCGCCTCGACAGGTTCCTGTGGAAGTGGGATGCTGGCGAGCTCATCCTGTCGAATGATCCGTTCTATATCCGAGCGCTCTTTAATGCACCTGAAGATCGAGATAACATCCATGACAGAAATAATCGCCTCGCTTTGTTGTGCGAGCGTTGGAAGTGCCGTCCCCACAGGATCAGGTGCCATCTCAGTCAATTCTGGAGGCGCTCCTTCAATCACAGTTGCAGACCTCCCGCGGTGTGCTGACACAGTCTTCTTGCGCGATTGAGTACTTCTCCGTCCCGATTGACTGGCACCGGAGTCGGCACGAGTCTTGAGGACCCAATCGGACATTGACGTGATCGTCTTTCGAGTGTCCTCACTCGGCTTCGTCTCGACCTCACTTGCGCTCCGCGGTTTATTGGCAAGCGTGTACTTCTTGTTGAGGCCTCGTGTATAGTGACTGAGCGATGTACTAGGACGGATCGACTCAAGAGCGATCTTACTGTTCTGCTCATAAAGCTTGCAGCCCTGGATCTGCGCCTGATCCAATGCGAAATCCGGCTTCGAGCTGGTTCCTCGCATGCTATCCACCCTCTGCCGGATAAACTTATCCGCCTCGCTGCTCTTCGGTGTGCGTAGAAGCGCGGAGCGCGTTCTAAGCCTATCCTGATAACTTTCAACCGGCCCCCGCGATGACGGTCTAGATGAAGGACGTGATGGTAGTGAACCTACCGCTGTTACTCGAATTGAAGTGTCCATGGCCGACTGATTACCAATGAGACCAGAAGGTGTCAAGCCTTCGGCGGCATAGAAAGAATTCGTCACCGAGAGCGCCTCTCGAGAGAATTCGCGGCCTCCACGGATAGGAGAACTTCTCCCATCTCGAACGTAGCGATCAGGCGATAGCTGAAGGGTTCCAGGGACGGCAGGCTCACTAGCGGCCTCAAGGACCGTAGACTGCTCCGTATATGAGAGATTAGCTGCTTGGGGGCGAGGACGACGTGCTGAAACGATACGGCCTACTGGCCCGAGCATTGCTTTCGGGCCACCACCACTGTCCGTCTCTCGCTCACGAAGTCGTCTCTTCGCCAGAGAGGGATCATAACAACGTTCCAAGGGAAGTACAAGCCCACCTGAAGACACTTGCATCATATGCTCTCCGAGTGGCAGTGACGGAATTGTGGTACCATTCGGAGGCTTCAAGACTGGCTGGGGGGCATGAGGAGGTGGGCTAGAATACAAACGGAGGGCCGGATCGGAAGGGCTTTGCCCTGAGGATGGCCGTCTAGAGATAGGGCGATACGAGCCAGTCCCAAAGTATTCTTGGCTGTCGACAAGGGCTTTCGAGCCTGTATTCTGCCGGACAGCAGCAGATAGTGGCCGGGTCCTCGGTGGCATTCTGATTTTGTTGGATGCCTGGAATCGTCCGAATTATCGCTATCCCCCCGCGCACAACACCAAAGACCCTACGTGAGCTTCTCGAGCGGCATGCACCTGTGCTCCGCCTCTACTTGAAGCCCGAGCAGGAGTTCAACAGCGTCGCCCGAGCACAAGAGACAGGAAAAGGGCAGTTCACCAAGTATGTTGATGGGTACGTCGAGTTCCCGACAGATAACCACGCGCGCTATGTCTGCCAGGCCCTCAATGGGCGTCAGATGTCGGCTGGGCTTCGACGGGAACGGAAGTCCCGCTTTACCCGCTTCCAATGGCGTTTGGTCCACATGCCCACGATGAACTGGGTCGATATCAATCAAGAACGTGTCGATTTAAGTCGAACACGCGAGGCCATCATTCGTGCAGAAATGGAGGAGCTCACCAAGCATAACGCCGAGTATTTGGAACAGTTACGGTGCGGCAAGGGTCGGAGTAGGCAACTAGATGGGGAAGATGGTTGGTCTGAGCAACAATACAAGCAGCGGAAGCTCCGTGTGGATGAAGGCTCTATTGATAGCCTAATTGGAATCCTATGACGTTCCTAAGGAGCCTGTAGCTGAGAGAAGCGGACGACGCCACGATGGTTCTCGACGAGATAAACGGGGTCGTCGAGGTCGACGATAGTGTCTGTGACACATAAGGGCATGACGTTACCGGCGGGAACCGGCATTCCCATGACGCTAGCTGCTAGAAGAAAGAGGACAGCGGTTCGTGGAGAAGTGATGGGACCGCGCCCCGGCCGAGAGACGTGCAATTGAGCAGGCTGGGGGTTACTCTGGAGAATACGAGTACAAAGGTTATCTACACGTCGTGTCAGGACTTGAATGTGCTTCTCCAAGGTCAGGAGCGGGTACGAATACATCCCAAGAGTCGTGTAAATGTTCGATTGGAAGTCATCCTCGGAGAACGTGTCGGAACCACCGGTAACCTTCAACAACTCGAGTAGAATGTTGGTGTGCTGTTCAACTGCCGCTTCCGGGTAACTGATCACGCTCGGCTGGTATGCCACGTGAGAAGGAAATATGTGTTGTTCTAATGGATGCTGGTTCGCACGTGTGTAGCGCAGGTATCCGTTCTCCGCGAGCTCTTCAGGAGAAAGCGCAGAAGGGGGAACATATTTATAATCCCGAAAGGCCTCTGAGTCGCAAAGGTATAAGAAGCTGTCATCAAGGCTAGAAGCAACGTTAAGATGCACGTAAAGCTCACTGCTTTGCGGCAAATACCGCCATGCAGCCGTAGAGATGCAGCATGTGTCATGGCCAAGAGCTCCAAGTGTGTACTCCTTGACGAAGGGGCTTTCAGAGAAGGGGATCTTAAGGAACTCGGCAAAAGTTCGGCTATCGAGTGGAGGAAGATGAATCGTTGTGTCGACAAGACGTTCGCCAAAGCAGGCGACAGGATACCCGGTATCAAGGGGTCTCAATGGCTTCCCTAAGCTTCTTAAGCGTCCATTGATTTCCTCAAGAGAAAGGATTCGATTAGAATCCATCCCATCTTTCATCGAACGCCTGGAGCGCGAACCTCCACGGGCCGGTTTCGGGTCCTCAACTGGCTCCTTATACATGAGGTCATTCCGAACGAAAGGAATGGCTGGTGGCTGTTTGTATAAGAGGCTCTCAATCGTCCCATACGTGTTGTATGCAAGAGAGCCGGACTGAAATAGGATTTGCTGTATCGGATATCCATCTTGCGTCTCCTCTGGGCCAAAGGCCCGATCCAAGATCCCATTACTATAATTAGCTTTCAACTCTACATAAGGTATTTGCTCAACTGGAGATCCACAGACCATCCCAAGTCCCTGTCCAATCCCCCCACAGTACGGACACTTCTGATTATGGCAACGGCAATTGGCTAGGTTCGTCTCGTCCGTACTCTGAAAATATTGACTTGTCGAGTAGAAGATCCGCTTACTACAGGCCGTAAAGGTCTCAAGGTTATCGTACCCGAATAGTGTCGCTCCAACGCAGCCCGCATTATATCGGGAGAAGGGAAAGGGCCAGATGCTTCGGATTCCATAGACGGCCACCTGGCGGCACCGTGGTGGCACCCTCTCGATAAGCTGTAACGCATACTCTATCCGTAAGCAGATGAGGACGACGTACCGCAGAATCACATAAATGTCATGGCAGATGAGTCGAATAATTGAGAGGTCGTTCCTGATGCTAGGATGATGAAAGTCACCATTTTCATGGTTAAGAATTAATGGCGCAACGATGTGATTCAGAAGAACGCTTCGGACCCCTTGTAACGATCCCATAGATGGCGCCACCCCTTGTACCTTCAGGATGGAGAGAAGAGCATTGAATGACCGAAGCGAGATGCAAGGAAGAAGAAGATGCCGCCAATGCGTCCCAATGTTATCGGCCGTGATCATTGGGATCAAAGACGGATCGCATATCGGTAACTTTTGTTCATAGAAGCGATTGAATTCTTGAATTATGGTTGGGCGCTCACATTGATATGGCGCTAGGACAGACTCTATAATACTCTTCTCCGCCTCCGTGTAGTCGTATTCCGCCGTGTTGCGTGGCGAATTGAGCTCCTGATAGATATCCGTGATGCATGGGCGTGGAGGGAGTAGGTAATCACTGGGGACGTAGCTTGTGGCCTCCTCAGCGAGTGCACGGTATTCAGGTGTATCAAGAAACCATCCTTCTTGGGCTCCAGCTGCTTGCGCCGCATTCTGGCGCTGTGGAAGACCAGTCGTGATGTAACCAAAGAGCTTCTCGCTCGCATACATGACGGTTCGTGCAAGAGTCTTATCAAGAGCAATCTCCGAAATGCTTGCTATTCGGATGAGTTCAGAGGTGACACAAGCGGGAGTCACGCGTCGAGGAAGCCGAAGGTATGAGTCCTGGACGATCTCTGGGCGAATCAGTCCGGGATTAATATGGGGTGTATGAAGCGCAGCAAGCGTTGAGCGTGGGTTATGGATATTCGCAGAGGCGTACGGATGAACGTACCGCGATTCAAGGAGCACTGGGTCAGAGGTTGGTGTGGGGTACATGACATGCGGGCATGTAATAAGCGCAAGATGAATACAAGATGGGTCTGGGGTGAAGGGCCAAAGCTCCGGATTATGCCCTTTTTCAAGATCTGCAACGCGGCGGCGCATATCTAGCCCCAAGACTCGTGGTTGGACAAGCTTGCGGTCAAACGCGGCTATTGTGACCGAGGCTGGGTCATGGATCCGGTAATGTGAATCGGGACCGAGAGTTCTCCAGACGTAAGAGGCTCTCTGCTCCGCATGAAGGACGCGGCCAAGAAGCCGTTGAAGACTACGTGCGACGACCGGGACTGCAATTATTGGGTCCATGAAGAAATAAAGTAAAGGATCTGGACCGGTATATACCTGTGTCAGGAAGAACTGGAGATGGCCTGGTAGGCGCGGTGGGGGAGGTAGGCTGTTCTTCTCAGCTTGCTCACTCTGTGACGTCGGCACTGGGAATGATAATGTTGGGAAGAAATAATACCTAAGAAAATCGTCAACATTTTCAGGCAGTTCCAGCGCCTCGAGGACCTTATCAACGCGGGCGGCACGGCTTGTGTCATAATATCTTTGGATCAAGAGTTGATGGGCCTGCTCAAACTCGATGGAAAAAGAGTCCATCGGATTAAGCTTCTCTTTGAAGTAATGCGCAAGCGGGACCGTTGGAGCCGTTAGCTTTGCCGTCGGCCCTTCCTCTGGGTCCGACTCATCCTCTATGAGCTCAGCCATCTGGAACTCGGGGTCCTCTTCTCCAAAGGTTATTGTTCCAGCCCTATCAAAGTAGGGTAGAAGTTCAACTGCATAAATCGCGATCCATTCGAGCAAGATCCGCATAAGCTGGTGGATACGGAGGCGTAAGACCCCAAAGGAGACCTGTTCCTCCTCAAGGTTATGAAGAGATGCTTCTTGACCCGTATTATTAGTGAAATAGATACGCATACTAACTGGGCGCTCACTATCTCCAAAAAGGGCCTGGAGCGCCGAGGGTAGATAAGGTTGATTCGGGTACCGTTGGATGAGCGTATGAAATGCTTCCAAGTCCTCTGGAGTGTAGTCTGCGGCTGGAATATCCCCGCTATCGATCGGAAACGGATTTCCGTATTTGTTCGAGCCGTAGGACGTGATGATGTACTTCCCTCGGTTAAATACGCTGTCAGCAAGGCGTTGCATCGAAGAGTAGTCGGATGGTATGTTATCTCGGTCCCAGACCACAACTGGCTCCACCACGCTTAGGATGTCTATAGCCTTTCTATAAGAGACGCCATAGAAGGGCCACCCATCGCATTGCTGCTTTGCTGACCCTTGAAGAAGAAGCTGATATAGATCATCATCGCGAATATGTGAGTGCTTCTGGACATACAATAATGCTGACTCACGTGAGACGACGTCTAGCTCGTCAAACGTATGTGGACGGAATGAATTGGACTGGACCAACCACTCAATACAGGAGGGGCTTCGGAGGTTCGTGTGGAGGAAGGCCCCGGCCGTGCATGAGAGCCCCATATTACTGTTCAAAAGCATCGGGGAGAGAGGGACAAAAACGTTAGTGAGCCGTGCGCAATAGCCATCCTTCATTTGGGCCACGACGGACTCGGCCATGTATTTGGCCATGCCTTCGGGGTTCTTTGGTGCCTCTCGAAGCGACATGTACGTGGACTCGATTACGTACCTGCGGACCGTGTTCTGGACTTGTATGCTCGCGTTGTACACGTATTCAATGAGTGCTAAGACGTTAAGAGCGTATTTGATACGCTCTTCGTTCGTCAGCACTCGTCCGTTTAGGAATGGCCGGAGCATCGCCGTAACGTCAGTGTGCTTGAGCGTTGTGAGCTTTTGGAAGTCTCCTAACGCAAGAACATTACAATAAGACTCGGGAGCAATGGACTCGCTATCCGGGAGCGTCCAGATGTCTCCATAGGAGTCCGTGCAAGTTCTTCGCAGATCTGTCAAAAGAGTCTGCAAAACCGCAAAACCGTCCATCTCAAAGATCTGCCGAAGAAGTGCCTGCAGTGAGCTATCATCAAACGCTTCACTAAAGACTAGAGGCTGTCGGTCAGTGTCCTTCTGATCCGTGAGCGTAAAGCGATAGCGGAGGAGGGTGAGATACAAGAGGCGTGAAGCCCGGAGCGCATAGAGTCTATTATTATATAGTGCAAGGTTTGTATAGTCCATGAAGTTGAACGCCGGAATGGGGACGCTATCGCGTGAGAAGTATGGAAAATAAAGCATAAAGACGTCCTGGATACAATCGACGTCGAGAAGGGTCTGATAGCCGCTACACGCGGCCAAGACAATGGCCCTATCGCGCTGCTTATAGTAGAGCTCTTGAAACTCCTCAGAAGACAGATCAATATAATGCTCCCTGAGTTGGTCCTGAATTGTTGTAGTACATTTCCGCCGCCAGATCCGTGTTGCTTGTGCGAGGCATTGGCAGATGTAGCTTTCGGTCTCGTCTACCTCACAGGAGCAGTTGCTTTCCTCGTCATCGGGGCCAGTAATAGGAAGGAGTGACTTCCTTGTAGCACCATGACCTTTTCCGTCACCAAGACTTATGCGCTGGCGTCCAGAAAGTGTCGTGGTACGGGAGCTCACATGCTCATCTTCATAATGTCGGGCTTGCTTGATCTGCCCCTCAATGAGTGAATGCATTTCGACACAATCGGGCTCAAAACGGTTTTCGACGAAAGAAATGAAGAGATTATAAGGTGCGCGAATGGTTGTCTCGGTCTTAGCGTCGTCTGTCACGACGAACTCCACGAGGACAATTCCAACGCCGTCAACGATCTTCTGAGAGCTACCCTGCTTATAATAATAACGGTACTGCTCCAAGCCGGTGGCCACGCGACCAACGGCCCTTCCAATCCCTTGGCCATCGAAAGCTCCTCGTAGCCGAGTATCCACTAATGACCCGTTTCTGCAATACTCCCTGATAAACTGCTCGCGGTTCTGACAGAAATATTTGTTATATGCATCCAGGGTCTGGCGCCGAACGTTTGGGTTCTCAATCCGTGACTCATCAGCATAGTACCGTTCGATGTGCTGGTATAGCTGGGTAAGGGCGACGCTAGTGTCAGGGACGGGGTAGAACTCAGGAAGGCCCAGGTCCCGAACGATATATTGTGTAATTTTCCAGTTGGGTACCAGCTGTTGTACAAAGTAAAGGAGGTCTAGGTGTGGGAATAGAAGGCATGAACAGGCGAACAGAAAGGCACTCTCCGGTATTTTTCTTGCCCAATAGTCGTCGATAAAGTGAGCTAGGCAATTACAAAGGCTTTCATCGAGAAGTGCGACCTTGGAGAGGAGAAATCCACGAATATTGGCCCAAGCGGATTGGGAGTAGGTACTCTCATAAAATGGAGTTGTGAACTGCCGTTGCAGCTCGTACTTCATCTCACCCCCATCGTACTGACTGAAGACGATTGTCGAGACGAAGGATGAGCCGATTGGTGCGTTGATATCAAGGACCTGAGTACCATGAGGGATATCTTGAGGGAAGAACGTCACCGATGCTTCTTCTGCAATGACTGGTGCCGTTGGGGTCCCGATGAGAGGGCGTGAAGATAGGTCTAATGGTTGATAAAGGGCATCGATCGTGTTATAGAGAGACTCATCAAATAGGTCACGGATGAACGGCTCATGTTCGGGGACGAGTTGAAGCTGTTTCTTGAGAAGAGGTTCAATCCGTATTTGCACGTCTGCGTCTGCCATTAAGACTTCAGTATAGTTCTGAATCGACACGCGATACGGGTGGAGTTCCCCATGCACGGACGGCTGTCCTAACGGTTCCTGTCCAGTCGCAAGCCTGCCTATTTCCGGTGCCAAGCGTGTCGATAGGTAAATCATTCCTGTTTCCTTGGTATCACCTTGCAAGGCGGTATCTAGCAGGTCAGTCTGGGCCGTGGTCATAAAGGGGATTGTGTCACTAATGCTAGAATCATTGGAGGTAGCGGAGAGACCAAAGACAACCGAGTCGAGACCCTCTCCTAGGTCGTGAAGCCCCTCCTCCTGGGATGGCTCTCCGTCCTCGGCCTCGAGGACGAGAAGCTGGGTGTACATCCTCGGGCACTTTGCAACTAGCGGAAGCCTAGGACTCATATTAAAATATAGAGGACCAGGCCCCTAACTTCTATCGGCTGACGGTGGGCTCGGACTCGGGGATTGAGCTGACCGAGAGCGACCACCTCAGCAAGCTACTCAACGTCCAGCGGCGCGACCTCTCGCTCCTGACAAGCGAGATCGCGTTTCTACACCCTCGGCGCAAGTATATTGTCTTCTGCCTCGGAATAGTTGGAGGAATCATCACACGGGACTCCCTGTACATCACCAAGGAGGGGACGACGACGGAGAACATTATTCAGAGCCTTCAACGTGACATCTCCACTCCGACCGCTGAGAGCCAGCTTGAGCTGTACCACATTGAGCTTGTCTTGCACCTCGTAGTGACGACCCTTCAGACGCAATACGCAAAGCTTTCGGCGGAGAGTACGGAGGCTCAGGATCAACAACGGCTATTTGCGCATCAGAAGGATCTGCTTATCCTTGAGTCTCGCTGTAGTAAGGTGGTCATGGCACTCACAAACATCCTTGATGATAACGATAGTCTTCAACAGCTTTCCTTCGCCAACCAGCGTTTCATCGCCGAACGTGACCATTACGCAGAGCTTCAGAACTTGCATTCCAACCGTTCAAATAGTTACTTGCCCGTGGATACTGAGCTTATAGTCGACATCCTAGAGGGTTACCTCTTCCAGGTCCAAGCGATCTCGACGGACATCGAAAATGACCTTGCGTTTATCAACAATAACCTTACCGCTCACGAGCTTGAGCTCGATGGGAAACGGAACAGGATCCTATCCTTCGAGCTGAAGGTGACGTACGGGTCACTTGCCATCGATGCGGCTTGCATGCTCACCTCCCTCCTAGGAATGAACGTCTACATCCCCAACGCCTCGAGCGTCACGGTCTTCTTCTGCGTTGTCGGAGGCATCCTGGGAGCGGCTGCGCTAATCTTCGTTGGCTGTCTAATCGCTCAGTCATTAATGGAAAGACAGTCTCGAAGGCGGACGGCCGAGGCATTTGACCTCAGCACACTTCAAGACACCGCCCTTGATCGTCCGCCGAAGTGAATGGCCCCAAAAATGGCTAGCGACTGCGAGTCCGACAAGCGCTATCTTCTTTTCCTCACGCATCAGGCGAAGCGCGCCGCCGCATGTGGTGAAAAGAGCCGGGCGGCCGATGTATGCACACGTGCCCTTCAGCTTGCCGAGCAGCAAGGAGAGCCTTTGGCCGAGCTCCGCATCCTTCGTTCCGGATGCAGGCGTGACCTCGGAGACATCACAGGGGCATTAGAGGATATCAAAGCCGTCATAGTCTCGGACCCCCAGAACCATGAGGCTTATTACTCACTCGCGGAGACATACTTCGTTGAAATGGAGTTTGAACAGGCATTCATGTACTTCTTCCGCTGTCTGGAGCTTCGCCCGGACGTAAAGGCATATGGGAAGGCGGTACGCCGGGCCGAAGATGCGGTACGGCAAAGCACAGACTTCAGTACTAATGATATTCGGACCTTGCTTCATCTCCTTGAAGCTGGGATCATAGTCGAGCCACGGGCGTGTTATAAGACTCAGGAGTCTCCTCTTTTCAAGAAGTGGCAAATCCCTCGTCAACGACGGCCAGAGCATGAAGGAAGTACTCCGAACTCAGCTCACTTATTCGCACCTAAACCAATGATACATATGACGCCGCAAAGAACCAAGAGTACAGGGCCATTCACTTCCAAAACCCACCCGCACCCCATTGGATCGCCTCAAATTACCCCACATGTAGGGACGCGCTCATTATCGACACGTCCTTCGTCAAAGAAGAAGACCGTGACGATCACCACCTCAACGACCCGTTCTAAGAGTGCCCCCAAGTCGGACCTGGCCTTTCTCCGCTCCCTCAAGGGGTTGCCGGGGATTACATCTCACGTAGAAGAAGGAATACAGATGCTTGAGCAGAGAAAGGAGTTCTGGCGGCAGTATTCCCCAAAGCATATTGGAGCCTCGCCTCAGATCTCGCGTTCCATATCTGCCGGACGTTCCCCCCATGATACCGCCGGGGAGTTGACAACTTCAAGACACATAGTGACGACCGCCATCCCAGGAAGCTCTAGGATCCTTCTGGAGAACCCCATTGGTGAATTACACCGCCCACACGTCTCAAACGCTATAGAAGGTGTCATTAGCCCCACGAGTTGTACCACTCGTCAATCTACTACCCCTAAGGCCTCTCCACGCCCTCTCGAACGGCGTAAAGGGGATGTGGCCGACCTCCCCACAGTCCTGCAGAACAAACGAACATGTCAAGCGTCAACCGGAACCTCTATTATGCGAGCTCCAAGCCTTTCAAAGGAGGTTCAACCCCCTACGACTAGGGCCACTTTCCGACGTAGAGTTCGGCCTTCAACAACCCAAAGAGGGGTGGATGTTCCTCCATCTATAGCCCTCCCGACCACCATTCAACGTACCTCGTCATCTGGCCGTGTCGCTTCACGACCTCGACGGTAGAAAATGCCCACGGCGATTGAGCGGTACCGTGCCGACCCTACTGATACCTGTGCGCTTCTAGCACGGCTCGTCCAGCTACAGGAAGCGAATGACATCATCGTCCTCATCTCCATGTTAAAGGACTACATAGCTCGGACCAGTCAAAGAAGCGACATCCCACTTTTTGCCATCCTTACCCTTGCTCAGGCCTACTCGAACCTTGGGGAGGCGAAGCTAGCCGTGGAGGTGTTACGCCTTTATCTCGAAGATGAGTGTTACATCTCTGCAAGAATGATCGCTGAAGATTATGGCAATGAAGAGGAATGCCGTCTTGTACTTCAGCTTCCTTTCATGTATGAGTTCCATGCCATCCATGGGATTGATAACCCGACCACCTACGCGAGGCAATTGCTCGCAGACGAGCCTGGATACATTGAGAACTTCGTCCTTCTTTATGGAATGGTCGACCACATTTTCAGAGGATACCATGGCGTTCAAACCCTTTTGGATCAGGATACCTTCTTTCAAAAGGTCGTTCGGGACGTTGCAGTTATTCATAATATAGTTAGCTCCAAGGTCTCGACGTCTTTGGCATTGAATGTTGAACCCGCCGACTGCTCACTCCTTCGGCATAAGATACATAACCTGCGGAAGTACTTGACGGTTCTGATACCTCTTCTCAACTCCCCCCGGTTTGCCTCCCTCTCCATCATCATTAAGTGCGTTCTTTGCTTCACAGAACTATCGACAGCGTATCGACACGTCCTGGATGATGACTTGGTGGAGTCCGTCTTTGGACAGACAGACCCATCACGAATCCGTGCCGAACTCGAGCAGCTTCAAACGAAGTCGCACATGCTGATGCAAAAGGCGACTCAGATGTACACTCGTATCACGACGCAGGTCAAGGAAAGACGGACCTTATCAATAGCTTATTCACGCCCAAGCACTTCTTTAGCCGCACGGGAATCTCCTGACCCACGAGGACAAAGGTTTGGGTCATCCATTGGAAACGAAACCGGTTCCTTAGCTCCAGCTTCAACTCAACAAAATACTCCTGCGCACACTCATGGTGCAATACGAGGAGTCTCTGCTAGGCCATCTGTAGTGGAGACAACAGACCTTTCGGAGAACACACCACGTTCCTCCTTTGGTGAGTTCCGTCTGACTCCAAGGTCATCTGCTGCATACTCATCTCGTCGATCCTTCTTAGAACGCACTGCTCATGAGGTGGAGCAGATCAAGATGGTCTATGGCGAGCAGACGCCATCGGCAGACGCAGCGTTGACGTACTGGTTGACTCAGACGTTACAAACGAAAATCACCTTTCCAGTGCTTCTTAACATCGCGACTGTTCTTAAGACGACACACTTCCGGGCCGTCGTTAACTATGACGAGGCCATCTATTACTTGGTGATGCTTGTCGATGACTTCCAGGAGCATTTGGATACGGTCAGCACCTTCGAGGACTTCCTCTCCTTAGTCTTTGAGATCGTTCGGGTCTTTATCAGTGTGTCCGATTATCTTGCGAAGAGATATAACCTGGTCTCATATATCATTTACTCATACGCGATCCGTGTCGCGGATGTGTATTGTGACATCGAACGGAAGGTGCGTCTGAACTTTGCCATGGAGTCTCAGTACGCATCGTACATTGAGAACTTACACCTAGCCTTCAACGAGATGGCGGCAGTTCTCCGGTCCGAGAAGCTCAAAGGACAGTTCTCAATCGACGTCGCCTATGCCAACGGAGACCTCTTCTTCGTCGACGTCGTCGATGGGAACGTTGCGCACTCGTTATCCTTGACGGATGAGTACTCCGTCAGCAGCCTGGCTCAATTGGCCGCTCGACGGATGGCCCTCGTTGAGCTAGTCCTTAGTGTCGACCTATTCAACGCCACACTCTACGCGGATGCCATTGTATGGCTCGAAAGGGCTGTAGGACATTGCGAGAAGCTCGAGGATGCGTGGTTACTTCTTTCCAGAACATACCTCAATCTTGGCGACAAGGAGAAGAGCGTTGCCGCGGCCCTACGCGCCTATCGATTAAACCCAGCGAATCCCATGGCCCAGAAATATTGCGAGTGCCCAACCGACGAGCTTATGGTCCATGCCGAGTTCTACATGGACTCATGAGTCGTCCACCCCCAATCCATCCCCCTGTAGTATTCTCTCATGTGTACGGCTAACTCTGGCTAACCCTGTACTATTCTAAGGTAACAATTTGAGCGTCAGGGATCCCGGAAAAAAACGGTGCATGAAGCCGACGTGGACGACCGCATACAACCCTGGACGGCAAAGCATCATGAATCGGCCTCTTAAAGAGCCAACGAAGACAAATATTGAGTCTGCAGACCTCCAGCATCAACGGGAACTCGATATCCAACGACGACGTCAAGACACCTTCGCCGCTCAAGAAGCAGACCGTATTCGAGCGATGTATGGGACACGAGAAGAGAAACAAAACATCGCACGTCAACTCGCCTCCGACCTTGATAAGCTCATTGCAGAGAAACAAGAGATCGAACGTGAACGTCTTGCTGAGGATCGGCGACATGACCTAGAGATGCTTGCTCAGGTGAAATATCAAGAGATCCTTGAACGAGAAGAAGCAGAGGCACGTCAAGCATATGCTGAATACCTTGCGGAGCAACAGCGGGCCACCATTGCCCAGCACCGCGAGGAGCGTAGGCGTGAGCAGGCAGAGGAGCGGGCGGAGCGCCCCCAGGACTTCTTTGGCCAGCACTTCGCGCGTTCAACTCGTTAAAGGGGAAAGTAAAAAAAGCTTCAATGTCAAGAAGGAAGATCGGTCCATACGAGGTGAGTGGGGTCTTGGGACGTGGGACGTACGCGACGGTCAAGCTGGCCGTCGACACCCGCACTCAGGAGGAGGTGGCAATCAAGATCATCGCCAAGTCTGGGCAGCTCACCAAGAAGCAACTAAAACATATCCGTACGGAGATCGTCGTCCTTCGTCTCGTCTGCCATCCGAATATCGTGCAGCTCAAGGGGATTCTCGCTAGCCGAAACAAGATATATATCGTCATGGAGTACCTGGATGGGGGTGACCTATTAACGGCCCTTCGCGAGAATGACTTCACCGTCGAGCAGATCAGACGTTACTTCATCCAGGTATGTTCGGCCCTTGAGTATTGTCAAAAGCTCAACATCTCTCATCGTGATATCAAGGCCGAGAACTTGATGCTGCGTAAGGATCAGAAGTCCGTTGTCGTGACGGACTTTGGGCTTTCGGCCATGAGCGAGGAAGGACAAGAGACGGATGGTGATAAGACCGCAAAGCTCTTATCGACAGCATGTGGGTCACCACATTATGTTTCCCCCGAAGTTGTCTCAAAGACTGGTGCTGGATATGTTGGAGAAAAGGCTGATGTCTGGTCCGTCGGCGTTCTTCTTTATCTCATGCTTGGGCGTACTTTGCCCTTCCAAGCTAATACTCTCGAGGGTCTTTTCGATCGAATTCGATCGGGACATTTCTCATATCCTGAAGAACGTATCAAAAAGGGATACTTCACTAAGGAGGCGATGGACCTCATCTCGTCCATGCTTAACGTCGACCCAGCAAAGCGCCCCTCCTTCACCGAGATCCTACAAAGCTCTTATGTCATGCAAGGTAGTGAGTATCTTGAGGAGTACCGTGCGGAATGTCGCCGCCTTTATGGCGACAAGCAGGAGGAGCTCGTCAAGAAGGCTCAGCGCATCATGAGTGGTGAGGAGAAGATCGAGGATGACGATAAGGAACTAGCCGCTGAGGACGACGTTGATTAAACAAATTCAAAGCGGAATTGGTGACTCAAAGCTGTGCCTCCTTTGAGTCTGATGGTTTTGACCTCTCAATGCAGTTACTCGGGTAGGCCGATCCTCCCCGGCTATGGGAAGCGTCTCAGCCGCAGCGACAAGTCCCTCGTCATCTTCCTCAACAGGAAGTGTGGGGTCCATTACCTCTCAAAGTGGAACCCACGTAAGATCCGTTGGACTCTTGCCTCTCGCCGTGCTCATGGGAAGGAGGTCATCGTCAAGGCGCGCGAGCACGTGACTCGCAGGGTCATCGTATCGAACCGTGGTTTCGCGGGTGCTGACCAAAGCAAGTTGGATTCACTCCGTCAGAAGTACTCCGCCTCTAAGTAAGCTCGTACAAGTAAGGTAAACGGCCCGTTCACTTTCACTGCTTCGGGACGATTTTCGCCAGGAGTTCTGGCTCAATGTGTTGACGTTCATACTCTCCGAATTCAAAGAGTTTCAGACCTCTTGGAATAGGGGCATCTGGAGCGCGTAACTCGTCGTAGAACTCATGAGCAAGAGCCTCATATGCGGTGATGCGTTCTTTAGGAGAATACTTGAAGACCTCCGCGAAGAAGTCAAGGACCACGCCATCTCGAGTTCCAAGGACCTCTGCCATTGGAGTCGTTTTGATGTTAGGGAAGACGTACTCTCGAAGCGTCGGGTTCATCTCCTTGAGCTCCCGTAGCGAGGGTGGACCCAACACCTTAATAATCTCGATGATTTGATCCAGCGGGGAGGAACCAACATAAATGGGCTTACCAATGATCATTTCGGCGACGACGCAACCAAAGGACCAAATGTCTATGACCGGGGTGTAATAACGTGACCCAAAGATCAACTCAGGTGCACGGTAATAGCGAGAACAAATATATGCGATGTTTGGCTCGCTCGGGTTCAACTTCTTCGCAGAGCCAAGGTCGCACAGGACGGCACGCCCGGTCTCGCGGTTAACTAGCGTGTTCTGAGGCTTAAGGTCGCGGTTGGCAATATTAAAGGTATGCATGTACGCTAGTCCACGAAGGAACTGGAAGGTATAGAGCTTGACTTGGAAGAGAGGCATCTTCATCCCGGCGCGGAGGTACGACTTGTAGAGCTGGTACCCGTTCTCTGGGTAATAGTCCATGAGGATGTTCAAATAATCCCCATTCATCTGGGTCGCCGCCACAGACAAATACGAGTTGATCAGGCGGATGATGAACGGATGGTCTCCGAGCTCCTGCATGATCGAGAGCTCGCGATTTCGGTACTTGCGGTCCTGGAAGACCTTCTTTATGGCTATTGTCTCTCCAGTCGTCGTCTTCGCGATGAAGACGACTCCGAAGGACCCGGACCCGATCGTACGGACGGTCGTGAACGTCACTTCGGGCCCGTCTCCGGAGGCTGGGCACGTGACGGTGCAGTCCTGGAAGAGTTCGGAGAGCTTCTTCGAATTAGACATGCTTTTTTAGGCGAAATCCAAAAAAGCGGGTTTACTCTATTGAATGATAAGGTCTGTATCCGCCGAAACCCCATAACTGAGGCGTCCGGGTCGCCACCTAGAGATTGGAGCCTCGAAATACGAGTCTCTCCGAGGCACCCCCTTCTGGAACAGATGCCGGACAATAACCTCCCCAGTATCCAACTCTAACTGTACAACATCTCGAAGATAATGTTGGCGAAGTGCCTCACTATTTCTTATGACACGGTCGCATACCTCCTCGGAAACCTCTTTCTCAAGATCGATCACGTCATTCCCCTCATGCCTCACACCATAGTATGGCTTGTATGATAGCTCGGCCAGGTTCAAGAAGAGGTTCCGAACCTGCTCCACCCTCCTCTTGTCATCACTTTGAAGTCGGCTTTGTTGTGATTCGTAGACCGCACAATCCTGCCCTCGCCGCTCAAGCTCGCCAGCATGATACGCCAGTACGTCCTTGTCTAGCTTCGCCGCGTTCAGCACCTCGGAAACCCGCTGCCAGCTCAACTCCTTCCGCCGCTCCTCCTCACGCGCCTCAAGGTTGTCTTGCGTCCCTGCTGGAATGACAAACGCCGGCGCCAGGAAGTAGTGCGCGGGGTCTCCGTCCTGCCCATCCCCTATCACATTCTGGTTTGACCGCGCGTCTCGAAGAGACCGCATGAAGCTTGCAAGTCTGTCGAAAGCCGGGTTGATCGAGAAGTCGTTGACAGCCTCCATTTTTTTGGATCGTCCTTGGGGTTCTATCAATTACGCCCTTCAAGACTCTTTCGGAACACTAGACATAATCATGGCCTTCTTAAAATCAGTGAAGAAGATGTTCCCCGGCTTCAGGTCTCTATGGACGAGCCCCCTCTCGTGGAGGTAGGCAAGACCGCTCGCCATCTCCCGAAGGCATCTCCACACCTCCTCGTCCCTGAAGGGCTCTCCCCTCTCCCCGCGCCCCCGGACCTCGTCGAGGAGCGTCCCGGAGCACCACTCCATCACGAGGTAGGCGGTCCCGTTGTCCGGGTCGTCGTGCACCCGGTGGTAGCGGAGGACGTGGGGATGCTCGAGGGAGGGGATGGTCCCCATCTCCCTTCGGAGGGAGTCGACGATCGTCCTCTCCATCTCCTCGTACTCGACGACCTTCAGGGCGCAGTTCCCGTGATCCTCGGACCAGGCGGAGAAGACGGTCCCGAAGGCCCCCCTTCCGAGCCTCCCCGTAAGCTGGAAGGACGAGAGCTCATCGGGAAGGTCGGGGAGGTGGACCTTCTTTCTGAGGAGAGGTGTGATCTTCTTCTTCTTCCCATCGGGAAGGCCGTTGGCGACGTCCTCTGCCGTCCTGCCCTCCCCGTCCTTCATGTCCCTCTCCAGAAGGAGGAGGCCGACGCACTCCTCGTGTCCTCCCCCCACTGCATGCATCAGGGCCGTCCATCCCCTCCCGTCCTGGAGGCGGGCCTCGAGGGGCCGGAGGAGGCGGACAACCTCGGTCTGGCCTCGGGAGGCGGCGTGCATCAGAGCTGTCATGCCTGGAGAGACTTGAAGAGGAGTCCGAATAGCCCTGGGTCTTCTCGGTCGAACCACAGACCCTCTCCAGGCACGCCCATGTGGGGGAGCGAAGGGATCATCCCCTGGCCTCCATGGCCGAGTCCAATCGTCCCGGGGTTCGGACTCATTACAGGCCTCCAGCTCATCTGGATGGACGGAGAGGGAGTCGTATGGCTACGCATCCGGCCACTCAGGATACTCGACGACAAGGGCCTCGTCGGCCTTCCCCCGGCAGTACGGACAGCAGTGCTCGATCCGGTCCGCACATACCTCACAGACGACGAGGTGCCGGCAGGGAAGGATGACCGCGTCCTTCCGGCGTGAGAGGCAGACGACGCACCCGTCAACTATCTCGTCCTCGACCTTACAGAAGGCGTCATCCAGTGCTCCGGGCTCGCAGAGGAGTGCCGACCAGACCGTCTCTCCGAGCTCCAGGGCCTCCGACTGCTCGAACGACCGCTCGATCGGGGACAGGAGGGCCAGGACGTGGTGCGGGCTGAGCATCTCCAGCCTCTCCCGTACCTTCCGCATGACCGCCTCCTCCAGGGAATCTGCAACTGCTCGATACGTCCTTGAAGAGTGAGTCAGGCCACTCCCGAACAAGCCCTCGGATCCCCTCGATGTGCATTCTTCCGTCCCCTTCGTGGACTGCCGCCTCGTCCGCCAGGAGTCTTGCGCATTCGACCCGGCCCTCCTGGAGTGCAAGCAGAAGGGCCGTCTCCTTCTGGTTGTTGAACAGCCCCCTCGAGTGGGAGGAGCAGGAGGACAGATGGGGGACGTCCGTGATAGGCGGCCATCATCAGGGCTGCATCCCATGAGCCTCGATGCCCAGGTGTAGTGTTCCTGACTCCAAGGACGCCCCTGGCCACTGCAGACATCAGAAGCAGTAGCGGTTCCTTCGGGGGAGGGATGCGTTCTGATCTCTCATTCTCGAGGAGCTGGCGGACTTGGGAGTAATCTCTTCCCCATGAACCATTGTAAGCATGCCAATGAGCTGTGTGCCCCTCAGAGTCTTCCAAGCCCTCCTCGTAGAGAAGAAGAAGCTGGACAATTTCAGGGCGGTTCCGATGGGCTGCTATCATGAGAGCCGACATTCCGGGGGGAAAGTCCTTCCATCCCTTCGTCGTCTGCTTTCCCGCCTCTGAGAGGAGGAGTCGGGCACAGTCTGTACTAGCATAGTAGGCGGCATACATCAGTGCGGTCAATCCATCACTATTCTGTATCTCAACTTCCTTCTCAAGGATGGGGATGCAATTAGCATGGCCAACCATTGCGGCCTTCATTAAGGCCGTCTCACCGTCTTTATCTTTCCTACCAACCTGACTGAGATTCCTTTTCACGCCCTCGAGGTCGCCTCTTCTGGCCGCTTCCATCAAAGGCGTAACGGACATTTTTAAACATCAACCCCATCCTCCCTCTCACTGAGGGCGCTCCTCCGGTCACAGAGGCCGACCCACCATCTCGCATCCCCTCGACAACAGAGGGGCGTCCAGATCGATGCACCCGTCCCCGGGAAGCCAGTGGGCCCCTCTCTCCGTCTGGCACGGCTCTCGTCAGAGGCCATTCGTCCTTGAGAGGGGAACGGACCCGACCCTCACCAGGGGGTTGGGGGGCTATAAGGGGAGACCGATGACCAGTGGGAGCTCATCCAGGGACGAGAGCGCCCCGAGGAGAGCTGTGGGCCTTCTATCCTCAGGACAGGTCGTTGGTAGTGGTTGGATGCCCAGAGTGTCAGATGGTATGGGGGGAGCTTCAGTGGAAGGCTGGTGAAGTGGATGCTTGATATTCAAAAATGTCTGATACGGCTTTGATGGAGGCAGCCGGGAGGGGAGACCTCGAGGGCTGAAAAGGAATCTCCATGATGCTAGGAAACATGATGAAGATGGTTGGACGGCCCTGATGTATGCAGCAAGAGGAGGCCACGCCAACTGCATCCTCCTTCTCGAAGGAGAGCTCGGGATGCAGGATAAAGATGGCAAGACGGCCCTGATGAAGATTGCATGCGACTCCAAGCACATCCCTCTCCTCGAGAAGGAGCTCAGAATGCAGAGCAACGACGGGTGGACCGCACTGATGCTAGCAGTCTACAATGGTCGTACAGACTCCGTCCGGTTCCTCCTGTCTGAGGCCGGGAAGCAGTCAACGGAGGAACGGAAGTTCGACTTAAATGGATTACGACCTTCCCTCCCGGGACGACAGCTCTCATGCTCGCAGCCCACTACAACCACCCCGATATCGTTGAGCTCCTTCTCCCATATGAGCAAGGACTGACCGATTCCAAAGGTCATAATGCTCAATGGCACGCAAAGAACAGTACAAGGGGAGGCGACTTCACTCGAGTCAATGAGCTCCTCGAGAACGAGGGAACGGAGCGGATCCCCCCGCCTCCCAAGGGGCTGCTGCTCTTCTTGAAGTCTGCCATGATGGGAGACGTCGATGGAGTCCGGAAGCACCTGGACCACGCGGGATATCGAAGCTCGAATGGGACGACAGCCCTGATGATGGCTGTCTCCAACGGCCACATAAACTGCGCCCATCTCCTCCTCTCAGAGGCAGGAAAGCAAACAACGAAGGACTGGAATGGGCTTCCCCCCGGAACAACTGCTCTCATGATCGCGGCCCATCGCAACTATCCCGAGGTCGTTGGGTTCATCTACCCCTACGAGCAGGGCAAAAGAGACGCCAATGGGAAAACAGCCCTCATGAAGGCCGCAGAGGAAGGCCATGTCAGCTGTGCGCTCCTGCTCAGGGGGGAGACCGGGATGCAGGACAAGGATGGGTGGACCGCACTGATGTGGGCCGTGTGGAACGGCCACACGAACTGTGTCCGACTCCTCCTCTCCGAGGTTGGGGTTTAGGCGACGCAAGAGTGCAACGGCTTCCCTTCTGGAGCGACTGCCCTCATGCTCGCAGCCCACCGAAGCCATCCCGAGATCGTTGAGCTCCTCCTTCCCTATGAGCAGGGAATGAAAGACTCCGAAGGCCATACCGCTCAATGGCATGCGAACAACAAAGGGTACTCCGCCCAGGTCCGAAAGCTCCTTAAGAAAGAAGGCACAAAGCGCCTTCCTCCTTCACTGAACTCTGAAGTACTCGAACTCCGAGAGTGTGTCAACGAACTCGCCGTCGAGAACGAGTCTCTCAAGAGGGGCCTCTCCTCACTCAAGAATGCCCAAGAAGAGGCGGATAACGAGCCGTCTCAAATGAGCCAGAAAGTCTCCTCCTTCGAGGAGCGGTTAGAGAAGTGCCAGGAGATGAACAGAAGCCTTCGGAGGACCCTGAACCAGAAGACCGAAGAGGCTAAAGCGATCACAACCTGTGTCATCTGCCTCACGAATCCGAAGGACACGCTCCTCCAGCCCTGTGGCCACCTCTGCGTCTGCTCCAATTGTGCAGAGCATATCATGAACCAGACCTGCCCGTTCTGCAGGACTCCAATCGAGAGCGTCATCAAAGCATACATCTGAGACTTCCATATCTCACACTCCCCCTGTCTTCAACATCAACGAAGTGCATGGAGTGCCTGGCTGGACACTCTCAACTCCCCGAGTCCTGGGGATCGTGCTCCATCAGGACGAACGAAGGACGTGTGAATAGCTGGAGAGGAGCACCTTCGTCCCATGCCTCCAGTCGACCGGGGGCTGGAGGCTCTTACGACGGGGAGGCCGATGTGCTTGGAGCCCTTCGGTTATCCTCCTCAGAGAAGGGAAAGGGGAAGAACCTGGAACGGTTACATCAAGCCGAGATCAGGAGGCCAGTACAAGAGGGGAGATCTCGTCGTCTTCCTCTCTGCCACCCATCAGTACCGTGAAGAACAGAATGACGTGGATCAGACGGATAACTCCTCGACCACCTTCTCACGACGTCGAACCTTCTCTTTGAATACTGGATACAATGGAATATAGAGATATCAAGATGTTCGTACTGGAACCAGACAACTATTCTGGCAGACACTCTACGCTCAATATCATTGCATATCTTTGGATGGAGGACAGCGCCACAAGCGAGGAGGACTTTGCAAGGCAGAAATAGTAACTCCTTTCTTGGAAGAGATGACCTACATCACCCCTGTTCACTTGGGTGGTGCCATCCCGGACCAAGAGTAGAGGCGGGCGTTCAGAGCGGAAACCGCAAGCCTTTCGAAGTCGGTGAGTGTCAGAGACGCGTCGTCATCTATGAAGAGGTCGTTGATGAGCCGTTGTCGAAGACCCATCGCTCTAAGGGCCTGCTTTCCTTGCTTTCCGGTGATGATTCCTCTTTCGAGGACCTCATACTTGTGGAAGATCATTGCCAGTTCCTCGCGTGTAAAGAAAGGGATGTTATCAGGAAACGCACGGCTCTCAAGGCGGCCACAGACGCTTGCGAGGAAGCTCCAAGGGTCCTCGGGCATGTGGAGCACCAGTTCCGAGAGGAGGTAGTCGAACAGGTCGGGGACGTTGTAACGATGCAAGTACTGTTCGGCAGCTATTCTGGGATTCCCCATCTTTTTAAAACCGGAATAATGAGGGCATATAAGAAACGTGGTTATCATGGGGTATGTATTATGGGGCCGCCAGGCTCTGGGAAGAGTACACTAGCAGATACCTTGGCTCAAGTCGTTGAGAGCTGCGGTCAAGCTTGTCTTCATATTAACTTGGACCCTGCTATCATAACTCCCTTGGTCGATATCGACATTCGAACCTTGGCAGCATTAGATGAGGTCCAAGAACTTACTGGTCTTGGTCCTAATGGTGGACTTATTTATGCTCTTGAGTTCCTATATATGAACAGTGATTGGCTTCTGAATGAGATCGATGACGCCATCCTTAAAAGACGGAAGGATGATGGGTTTACAAATGATCCCTTTCTTATCATTGACCTTCCAGGACAAGTGGAATGTTATATCGCCCATACTGGTCTAAGCCATTTCCTGGAGGACTTAGTCTTCGTCCAGGGCATCAACTTGTGTACTCTTTTTACTCTCGATTGTAGGTACCTCTTGGACCCAAGGCTTTATTTATCAACGAGTTTATCAGTAACCGCACAACAAGTATCAATCCCGACTCCAGCTATACAAGTATTAACCAAGAGCGACCTTCTTACAGAAACGGAGGCTCAGGAGCTTGAAAACGTCTTGGATCAAGACTCACTTGAGGAGTATATGGCGATACAGGGAGTTGATGATAAGTTCCACCTTAATATCGCCCGAGTCATTGGAAATACGCTCTCTCTCCCCCCATTACCCATCTCCGCATACCATCCCGCCAGTCTCGAGCTTCTGTTGCATGAGATTCATCGTCTTTTAGGAGTGTAAAGAAAATTTCTTATGGCCGACTCGAAGTACATCATCTATGGACGATCCTGCCCCACGGACTATGGGATCTACTATCTACATGTCGATATTCATAAGGACGTGGTCTACTTTGAGCTTTGGAAAGTATTTGCGACGACCAAACGGGTTGAAATCATTAAGCAACCCTTACCACTTCGCTTTAAGTCTGTTGAGCTGCATGGGATCCGCATTGCCGCGTCGCACCCGTACATATTCATTGCCATTGCCTCCATAGAATTTGAGCATCTTTACTTCTACCTTTTGCATACAGAAGCATACACTCTGGTCCCAATCGTACTGATGGGTGCCCGGATCCCGTTGCGCATCAACTATGGCCTCTGCCACGTTGAAAAGGGAGTCTTCTTCATCGTAGGTGGTATGAACCCGGGTGGAATTTACTGTCATGATTCATATGCGCTCGATCTGGCTAATGGAAAGTGCCGAAAGGTTAGGCAACTCCCGTGCGGCGCGGATGGTCTCAGTTTGACGGCCCTCGCACCAGGGGTCGTGGGTCTATTTGGAGGTTATGGTTCAGTTCATGAATTCTCTTATTTGCAATATCGTATGAGCATGAACGAATGGACTGAGATTCCTGAGCAAACCGATATCCTTCCTGGCCGTCGATGGAAGCCTTCACTCTTTTGGATAGACGACAACTCTCTCCTAATTGTCGGTGGATATAGTGGGCGTAACATGACAGATCTAGTCGTGTACGTCCCAGAACATCACCTCTGGATACCCATCACCCCAGAGCTCCTACCCTTACAAAGCCGCGAGGAGGGAATGATTGTTCGATCAAAGGACCAACGTTCTCTCATTGTCCTTGGAGGTGGAACGTCAACACACGACTCCATTGACCTCAGCATCCTACAGAAGCATATCTTCGTCGCCACTCAAAGGCATTTGCAGAACCAACGTATTAATCGTGTAGAGGCACAAGTAGGAGCACAGCAGGATTCTCCGAAGAGCCAAGAGGCGCGTCGGGATGCCAAGTCCTCCCAAGTATGGAATCTGCTCGAAGAGATCAAGAGACGTGTAAGGAACGCTGGCGGAGATCAATCCCTTTTGGATCTTAGTTGGGCATAAACTACTTCTGCTGAACGGAGGGAATTCCAATCCGAGTAGTCCTAAGTACGGTCGACCCGCTTGACCCACCATGTTGCCGAGCGTTGATCGTAGTCTGACCCGTCTGAGGTAAAGGAGACCGAATGGCTCCGACACCTGTCTGTAATGACCCAGAGGCACGGAGAGGTGGCTTTGGTGAGGGCGATGCACGCCTCTGTCGCAACAGTGGCCCTTCAAATTGGCGAATGACTGAGGCTTCAGACGCTGGCGTCTCGATATCCAGGTTTGTACCAATACGATGCACGAATATATGATTCGTACCACGTTGCACCCTTCCAATGTCCTCGGACCCCTCAACAAGCTCGAGGAACGATCCACAGACCATGACAATCAGGTCTTCATTGGCGGCAAGCCCCAAGTCCTGAACCGATTCATCACACTGTATCGCTGAAAGGCGCATGTTTCGCATACGTGGAACCACAACCGCCTTGACACCCCAAAGCATCGACATCCAACGAGCGGCCGATGGGGCAGCCGTAAAGACGACTATGGGGATGCCTGGACGCTGGCGAACAAGGCTAAGAATGGAGCACCCATGGATGCTGAAGACGCAGATACACTTTGCGTTGAGAGACTTCGCCGTCGCCACCGCAGCTATTGAAAGAGCGTCCTCCTGTTGGAATTCTACACGTGGGGTTATTAGCCCATTACAATTGTCGCTCAGAAGCTTCCCACAATACGTCGCATCAAGTGGATCCGTCTCAGTAGCCGTGACGATCTCGATAAGATACCTCGCCGCCTGGATCGCAAACTCTCCGATGGCCGTCTCCCTACAAAGAACAAGCCCATCACAACCGTCAGCGAGGGCATTGTTCACGTCGGAGACCTCTGCACGCGTCGGGATGATATTGTCGTACATCGAGTCGCAGACACTACTCGCCACATAGCTTGGCTTTCCAAACTCACGAGCGATCCCGATGATCGTCTTCTGGGCGACCGGTACGTATCCGAGCTCCATCTCCTCGCCCAAAGCGCCACGGGCAATCATGACGCCATCCACGTATGGCATAATCTCACGGAGAAGAGTGACAGAAAGAGGGGTTTCGACCTTTAACATGATTCGTGGTGGGAAGCTGGGGAACTTCTTCCGTAGGAAGGCCATGTACGGCTCAACACTCCTAATGTCCATATCGGTATTAATATGTGAGAAACAAATCCAATCGATATTAGTGTTCTCTGCCAAGAAGTGAAGCTGCTCGTACTCCACATCTGTCAGAGGAAACTCGGCCGTTCTCCGCCCGACGATACGGAAGGAACTATGGTCAGCAAGATGGATGAGACCTGGAGTCATAACACGGACGATACACTTCTGAAGCTCAGGATCAATGGAAAGGACGTTCAGGATCAGCTTGGTATGACGGAAAACAAGTTCGGCACCAACACAAATGACCGAGAAGAACGAAGGGTTATCCACAAATAGTCCATAGGCGTTACAAGTCTCTCCCTTTTCAATGGCCCTCATCTCTAGAGTTTGTCCTTCCTGAAGTAGGATAAGACCACTATTGGTAAGGCCAGTGATCCGAAACTTAGGGCCTTGAAGAGAGGCGATGATAGGGACAAACTTCTTCTGCTCGTCGGCAACCTCGCGGACAAGGTTAAAGAGGCGTAGGTTCTCCTCATTGGTTGCCTTGGCCATCATGATACGAAAGGCATCGACTCCGTCAGTAAGCATCTGTGCAATGGCCTCTCGAGTGTTGCAGCCCGGACCAAGCGTGACAATGACCTTCCCGCGGCGGTAAGGAGGCGCGTCCCCACCCCCATAGGCCGGGGCCGCGATTAGGTTTGCGGCCGTCAGCTTCCCAGGGTAGCCCTTTGCAGCACGTTCATGAATGGCGTGCATTTTTGTTTACACATCGAGAAATATCACTTGATCGATCTGTGTGCGGCAAAGTGGGCATTTGTTCGCCGTGATTCCGGCGTGGTGGCAGGTAGAACAGACGCTGAAATGCCTACAAGGAAGGAAGAGACAGTTCCGGAACTGATTGACACAAATCGTGCAAAACATGTCGTTGGAGCTGCTGAATTCGTACTCGTAGAAGGCATCACTAAGCTCCTTGATGGATGTCTTGATCCCGGAGGTCGATTCGGGTTCAAAGGAACCTACGAACGCCTCCATCAGGGCCTCTAGAAGCGCGATAATCATCTCCTGCTCATCCTCAGTTACATGATACTCAGTCATAAAGTCGTCGATGCACTGGTAGATTGCACGAACCCGCTCTCCAAGAGTTGTGGGCGTCTGAGTATGGAAGGCCCAAGTAGTGAGCAAGTAGTCGTATCTCAACTGCGCATGATTATCCTTTTCGGCCACGAGAAGGTTCCGGCCTTTGAGGTCCGGAACAGAAACCTCGGAGATCAGATATCGGAAAAGGATCCTCTTGTCGTTGCGGAAGGCTAAAGCAAGAGCCGTCCTCCCGATCTTGTTCGTCAACCCACACTCATGTGGCGCAAGGAAGCGGACAAGTTCCTCGTGGTTTCGATCCACGGCATACATTAGCGCCGTCATACCCGTTTCGTCCTGTAGCCCACATTCCTGGACGAGTAGTCGGACGCAAGGCAACGAACCCTTCCGGGCGGCATACATCAGTGCCGTCCTCCCTTCTTGATCATGCCGTTTGGCCTGATCGAGATACATTTCAACCACCCGCTCATTCCCATTCAATGCCGCAACCATCAACTCACTCATGCCTTTAGCAGGCAGGTTGCGCTGGTCTCGGAGCAGGAATTGAATACATGCGGTATCTTCTAGGCCGATGGCAATATCAAGCTCGCTATCGCTAGGCTGATAGCCTGGGACGCTTCGAAGGATTCGACGCACAATATTGCCCCGCTTCTGTTCAGCAGCAAGAGTGTATGCGTACTTCCCATCAGCTGCTGGCTTATTGACCTCTCGAAGCAAGAGCTCCACACATGGCATGCTATCTCTTTGTACGGCGTACATCAACGCCGTTCTCCCTTCATTGTCCTGGATTCCAAGCTCATCGGAACTAAGGAGACGAACCAACTTCTCATTGCCGAGCTCGGCCGCAAACATCAATGCCGTTTGCCCAGCATTATTCTGAAGTTTAGACTCACCTTTGAGATGTATGACGGCCTCTACGTACTGGGAACGAACGGCATGCATCAATGCCGTCATTCCATTGGGATCGCGCTTGCCTATGTGGGTCAAATACTTCTGTAGGTACTCAGTCGACCTCTCGCGTACAGCGGCGATAAGGACAGATTGATTCCCCACCTCTGCCAGCCGTGTCACTAGCTCCTCCTTATTCTTCCGGACAGCGAGTGCGAGCGCGCTGCAGCCATCGGCAGCGTGGATAGGACTTTCAAGTAACAAGTAGTCGATGCATTCCAAGTGGTCCTCGGAAATTGCTAGCATGAGGGCAGTATACCCCTCCTTGTCAATAGCTCCTCGCTCATCTAACAGAAGCCCGACGCTAGCGACGTTTCCACGCATGGCCGCATGCATGAGGGCCGTACGACCATCGGAGTCCTTGGCGTGAATGCTTGAAAGGAATATGCGGATACAGCTTACAGAATCGGCCATCGCAGAAAGCATCAGAGCCGTGTACTTCTTGGCCGTGACCTCGGCAGGCGACAATTGGAGGGTTCGCGATAGAAGCATCTGCAAGCATGTACCATTTCCCCTTTCAACCGCAATATCAATGGATTTCCGTCCGTCAATAGTCACCAGGTTGGCTTCGTCCATGAGGAAGCACGCACAGTCTGTCTGCCCAGTCTCAAGAGCGTATAGGAGAGCGGTATAACCTTGGGCATCCTGCATCCGAAGCTCCCCAGCGAGCTGGTTCGCAGCAGTTAAGTTCCCTTCCTGTGCAGCAAGCATCAGCGCAGTCATCCCGCTAGGGGTGGTGCAGCCTTGCTCGTATTTCACCAGTTTCCGCAAGCAGTTCTCATGTTGGTGATGAACGGAGTACATAAGAGCCGTCCAGCCCTGGGCGTCATGCATTTTGACCTCGGAACATAGCAAGTCGAGGCATGAAGCCTGGCCACTTTTCGCCGCCCACATCAAGGCAGTCTCGCCAAGTTCATTTGCGCGCCCTTTCTGCAACTCGGCCAATATGGCCACTACCTTGCGGTGGCCAGCCCTCGCTGCCAACATGAGCGCCGTTGTTCCACGCTTGTCGCAAAGCTCCACTTCAGATAGAAGAAGTCTGACACATTCGCCACTCCCCGCTTCTGCAGCGAACATGAGAGCACTCCTCCCATCCACCGTCTGGCGGCCCTCTTCGCTCTTGAGTAGAGCCTCAACCAGCTTCCGATTGTCTGCCTGACTCGCAAACATTAGTGCCGTCTCACCGTTCTTTGTTTCCATCCCAGCCTCGGAAAGGAGTAGTTCGGCGCAGGCCGTCTGATTAAATCTCACCGCATACATGAGCGCCGTCGAACCGGTGCTATCGCAAATTCCCTGCTGGTCAATAAACTGCTGGATGTAACGCACCTGCCCACTGATAGCAACGACCATCAGCTCGGTGAGGTCGCTCAGATTCATGACAGGAAAGTCAGCGCCCGCCCCCCCAAGGAGGAGGCATTTCCTATAGCGGCTGTCAGACTGTTTAAGGGTCAGCTCGTATAAAGACTTGCTTGCATCCAGGGGTTTTTCGAGCACGTGCTTGACAAAACCGTACATGCCAGCTTCGATGACAACATCAAGTACGGATCGTGGGGTACGGTCCTGTATGTCGCACTCCGATACAAGCAATTCAGCACATTGAACCTTCCGTGCGAAGAGGGCATGCGCGAGAGCTGTGAGGTTTTCGGCATCAACCGCCCCTTGCTCGTGATCAAGTAGCTTCTGTACAGCAAGCTCTGACCCCGCCTCTGCGGCATGCATCAGAGCCGTCCTTCCTCGTGCGTCTTTCTTCCCCACATCATTCTCATATATACTCATGAGCACGAGCTGGTCGAATCGGGCAGCTAACATCAGGAAGGTCCATTTCCCATCGTCAAACTCTTCTCTTGTAAGACTTGCGGCGGCTAGGATGAAATCCTCGACTAAATCACGAGCCAGGCCAGGTGAAAGACGAGGTAGAACGTCTTGGTAGTCTTCAGGCGGAAGGGTAACGCGTCTGAAGACGATTTGAATGCATTCTGAGTTTCCACCATCAAACGCAAGACTTATAGCCTTCCTCTTATCGAAGGATGGCATGTCAAGCTCGTCGACAAAGGCCTGGGTGATAGTGGCGTCACCCGCTCTTACGGCGAGCATTAGTGTCGTGAACTGTTCCCAGTTCTTATAATTCTGACCGGCCCTTAGAACTAGCAGGCGACGTAGCAGCTCCTGCTCTCCAAGACGGTAGGCCGCATCTGTGGGGCTAGTTGAGTCGGGAGCCGCTAGTTTTAGCAGGTGTTCGGTCAAGTTGACGTGAGATAGCTCAAATGCCCTCCGATATGGCGGGACATTGTTGGTATCATTAAGCCTAAGCTCATCTGTCAAAAGATTGACACACTCCAGAGAATTGGCCTCAATGGCGTAGAAGAGGGCGGTATTCCCGTTAGTATCTCTGCATCCTTGCTCCCCCAATAATTTCTCAACACAAATTGCATACCCTTTCTTCGCCGCATGCATGAGAGCAGTTCTCCCCTGGGAGTCCCGCTTTCCAAGAGTATCCTCCTGTAATACCAGGTACTCAGGCTTGTTCGCTAGGACCGCGAGTATATTGAATGGAAGACTAGCTTCCTGCCGCCTTAAGCCTGCCATATCCGAGAGAAGGAAACGCAGACATGCGTCCTCTTGGAACCTCTCCGCTATCGTCAGAAGACTCGTGGTACTATCACCCTCGTCGCGCATGGCTCCCAAAAGAAGCTCTACCAGCTTCTTATTCCCCTTCTTGACGGCAATCGTGCAGGCGCGACATCCAGACTTATCCACAAGACGCGCCTCCGATAGAAGGCAGCCCGGTATTTCTTCTGGCTTCATCAAATCCATCGCGTACATCAGCGCTGTGAAGCCTTCTGAGTTCTGTAATCCCACCTCCTCAGTGAGCAGAGGAAGTACGTCGGTTGAATGGGCCTTGACTGCAAGCATCAGAGCCGTCTCTCCGTGCTCGTCAACCATTCGCAGCTGCGAAAGTAGCATCTGAGCGCATTTGAAGTAGTTGTTAATTGCAGCATACATGAGGGCGGTCTTTCCAGAGCTATCTTGAGCAAACTCAAGGTCCTGGAAGAGAGCAAGGCTTTCAACATGTCCGGTAATCGCCGCAAGCATCAGTGGCGTGAGTTGGCGCTTAGCTACCTCGCAGGGCTGTAGCTTAGCGGCGTAGGGGAGGAGTGCGACAACGCAGTCCTTTTGGCCCAACTGGACGGATAAGTCAAGCACCCGGATTATGTTCTCTTTGACCGCTGGATCAGACTTGAAAAAGTCGAGAATGTCAGCATGGCCACCTCTGATAGCATACATGATAGCAGTCTCCCCGTGCATATCTCGCTTCTCGGCCTCGTCGGACAAAGCATTGATGTATACACCCTCTCCAAGGTATGCTGCAAGCATCAGAGCCGTTATCTTCTTGGCTTCAACCTCCTCTATCGACTGATTAGCCCTTTCAGCCAGAAGAACGCGCAACGCGAAGGGGAGCGCAGCTGAGCGTGCGTACTCAAAAGGATCGGCACCTTCCTTCCGAAGAGCCTCAGCAATCACCCGAATAAGAGGAACATTGCGTAATGCCGAGGCTAGAGAAAGTGGAGTTTCCCCAAGGCTGTTTGATCGCTGGACCTCGGCGCTGAGACGCGCCGCCATCTCCACATTCTTCGCACGAATCGCATACATTAGAGCCGTGTCCTTATTCGAGTCTTGATAGCCTATTTCGCGCCTCAGAACATCGTCGGAGATTGCATAACCATGCTCGGCCGCGAGCATCAGAGCCGTCTGGCCCTCTGAATTCTGATAGCCGGCCTGACCGGACAACTTGTCAGCACAAGCAAACCGATTCTTCTGGATTGCTAGCTGCAAGGCGGACGGTCCCGTGCCTGCAAAGCTGGTTACTTCCTCCCCAAGGGCGTCGAGGGCATCTGGATTGTCGCATTCGACCGCGTACAGCGTTGCGGTCCAATTGCTACTGTCAAACATGCCGGCTTCTTTCGGGGCAAGAAGTGCCACCACGTCATTCGCCCTCGCGCGGACAGCGTACATGAGGGCTGTCACACGCTTGTTATCTGAGAGGGTGCACTCCTCAAGGAGCTGTTGTGCGCATAGGATGTGACCTTTCTCTGCGGCGTAGATCAGCGCCGTTCGTCCCAGAGAATCCTGGCATCTCAGCTCAGAACGATAGTTGGGTATCTCGGCGTCTATCCCTGCAGCCGCGAGGAGCATAAGAATGGTCTTATCTTTCAAAAAGAGTTCTGTCTGAGGCCAATCCGCCCTCTGCGCAAGCTCTACCTTGAAGTGCCATGAGTCGGATACGGACTCTTCCTCAGTCTCTGATGAGGAGCTGGATACTGAGTCCAACTTTTCATTTAGCAACGAAGATGAAGGTACGACCTTAGGCGGCTCCAACTTCATCTCCGTATATTTAGGCATAACACCCTCGAGCTTGCATAGGTCGAAGTATATATTGTAGTATGTGCTGAACTTATCTGGGGTAGCGGTTTGGAGAATCCTCTCAAGGACTAGAAGAGGAGTCTTACCGGAGGCGCTAGGTATCTGATGCTCCTCGAATAGAATGCGTGAAATCTGATACGCCCCAATCTCGACGGCTCTCAGAAGCCCGGTCTTCCCATTCTTGTCTCTCATTCCAAGCTCGTACTCGGAAAGTAGCTCGACCAGGGTCTCTTTGCGATTAACAACCGCGTACATCAGGGCAGTCTGTCCGCTTCTGTCGCACATACGTGCCTCTGCCTCGACCAGGAGCTTTGCCGCCTGTTCCTTCCCATTGGCTGCGGCCACCATTAATGCGGTCATCCCCTTCCCGTTTTGAACCCCATAAAGGCTTTGATTAGCACGGATGGTGTCAAGATCGTCGTCCTGAACCGCCTGATGAAGAGATCGCAGAGGCTGTACGGGGCGTCGAGGTGGTTCCTGGAGCAAGAGAGGCACTTCCTCCACCGCTATGTCCAAGATGGCGAGGCAGTCTGATATCCGCTCTTCGTCCCTGCCGGTACGTGCGCGTCTGAGGCTATCTTCCGCCTGTGCGATTGCGTTCTCCCCGTTATTATTCTTGATGTGGACCTCATCGCGCAAGAGCTCGACCGCATCGACGTTACCAGCACAGGCGGCGATGCTCAGGGCCGTCCCGCCGTTTGAGTTCTGCATTCCTCGTTCAGACTCTAGAAGTAGCTTTATGGCCTCGGTTCGATTATACTTTGCGGCATGCATCAGCGCGGTGTATCCATAAGAGTCTTTAAGGTGCGCCTCCTTGCCTCGAAGAAGTTCGACGATCTGAGCGTGTCCCCTCTTGGCCGCCAGCATGAGGGCCGTTTCTCCCTTTTCATTCCTTTGTCGCGCCTGTGCCAGGAGAGCGCGGACGGCGGCGATGTTCCCAGTCTCGGCAGCATCGATGAGGGATGTCATTTTATAATTCCCTTTAATCCAAAAATAGTGTCAATGGACGCGTTTATGGACGAGGACGCGTTCCGCCAGCTCCTGGACGAGTCCGCGTGCGTTCGGTTCACCGAGCGAGACGTCAGTGCACGGCCAGAGGACGTTGAGCCCCATCGGCTGACATATCAGAAGCGGGAGGCAACGATCGAAGATATAAGGCGAGGTCATTCCCATATATCATTCACGATGTCAGGAGAAACTCCCGAGCAGATCCGGGAGCGGATAGAGAAGCGGGTCAATGGGATGAGTATTCGGGACATGACAGTAGCTTTACTTAATGAAAGGCAACTTCTTCTCAACCGTGACGAGCAGGCTGAACTACGAGCACTAGAACGTAGGCGTCTTCTTGAACATGGCGCCAGCGTCTCTAAGCGTCGTTATCTCCCCTTCAACAAGCTTAAGGAATTGCGTCAGGCGCAATCCGACTTCGTTCGGGAGCAGCTCAAGGAAAATAGGAATGCAGGCCTCATAGGGTTAGGGAAGAACGGTCGAAAGTATACGATCGGCGCTGGGATAACAGAAAATGTTCACGACCTGACCTGGGAGAAGGTGCACCCATCAGCAGCCATCGCATACAGACAGTTATCAGACCATAGAGGCAGAGCATACATGTGGGACGGCTCGAAGACCATCACGGGAACCATCGGGCACTTTGAGAACGGCGAGCTCAAGCTTAAGCAGTCAACGATCGAGCGTCTTGGGGGGAAGATGAGTAAGAAGGTTAAACGCCCTCATCGGAAAGAGCAGAAGAAAGGGAAGCGGCACCCGTGAATCTCGTGGTTCTAGTCTGGACTAGTAACGGTTTTACTTACTTACCAATTGCCGGTCAAAGCGTCTCGTCTGAGTAGCGCGAGATAGTAAAGTCCCATTGGAGGGTATCATCGAGTCCAAGCACGATCTCTGCCGAGCGTGGAAGCCTCGTGCAAGGGATTGGCCTCAGGAACGCCTTATTGAGCTCGATCTCGAGCGAGGTAGTCACAAGGGGACGAATCCTTTCCTCGGAGGCAAGACGGGACTTCAACATCCACCCAAGAGAGGCTCGTTCCTGGAGGGTCTTCTGCTCCTGCGGCTCCATATACAAGGCCTCGGGTTTCTGAGGGATCTTCAGCTCCGGAGTGATCAATTCATGTGCACAACTCATATAATTTACTAGGGTGGAGGATAGCATGAAAGGGCTCTATGAACACACCGCTCGAAGCAGTAACCATTGGCACGTATCATGCAGCGTGTAGCAGTCTACGCCCCAATCTCTCACCGGTACGTCTTCGCTTCTTGCCCCAAATAGAACGACCTCTATCGATTCCCACATTCATCAAGAGAGAAATAGCAGTTCACAACCCGTCTTAACCATACCGCCTCTTTACAGGAAGTCTCGTCCATAGCCTCATATACTCCCCACCCGTGCATCCAGTTCATAGATATGGATGTACGGCCGGTGCTGGGTAGGGTGCAATAACCATGCTGCGCTTACCAGTTCTAATCGTCATCATGGCTTCGATGACACTCATTCTCATGGCATACAGTACGAGCCAATCCCCTTCTTTCTGAGGGTCTGAAGACCTCTAAGTCCACACTTTCATGCTCGTACATCCATACCTTCTAAGCACATCATATACCGATCATTCCCCTCTTGACTCCCATACACATCATCTTTATCCTCCTTCTTACAGGCAGTTCCACCCGGGAGATTAACACAGTCCCGCCAGCTATCAACGTCCGTGACTAGGACCGTAACCAAACCCTGAGGCTTGAGGCGGCTCGACCGGAAGGAACTGCGCAGAGCAAAGCATCCCAGACTGTGGACGTTGCATGCCAGGTGCATGGAACCCACTCACCCCAGTACCGCCGTTGGGCACCCCACTGAACTCCGCGGGTACGAGATAAGGAGCAACAACCCCATGGCCCGTCGGGAACGGCTTGGCACTCACAGAGCTCATGCAGCGGACACCCGATCCTGTGACTCGTAAGGGATCCGATGGTATTGCTCCAATGTTGTCTAGGGGTGACAGGAGCCCCGGAACATGTTGTCCATACATGGGAGGCCGGTTACCATCACGGCCCGCATATGCAAGATCTATTGGAGATCGGATACGCTCCATCCCTCCTGCATGAAGGCCAGCACGCATACAAGTCGAGGCCCCATTCCTCCCGAAATCGTCTGCGTTCATCGAGTCATCATAAGGCTGCTGGCTTGTCGAGATCCGAGACATGCTAAGATCTGCCGTCAATGAGCCCCCATTAAGCTGGGACTCTGATTGCCTATGATCATGGGGAGGGAGAGCTTCGAATACCTCGGGGGTCCCTCGATGAAGCCCCTGGTTCGGGTCTACTGAACCTTGGTACGGGAGATCTTGCACGAGCTTACCATCTGCGAGCTGGGATGTGATTCCGGGATACGACGAGAAGTTCCTCGCGTTATCCTCGTATATAAGTTCTGTCCCGTTGCTGGTTCCGGCCAGACTTTCCTGACGTGCGATAGAGCTCAGAGCCGAGTTTCGACTGCACCCTCCATATCCCCTGCTTCGTGATTGAGACCTCGAGCTCGATCGTGAATGTCCACGCCTCGATGTATTTAGGCCTGGGTCATCAATTGATGGTTCTGTCGGAATTGGAAGGCCTCGACGACGACTGCGCCCGGTTCTTCGTGCCTTTGTGCAGGTATTCGTACTCTCATAGAAGCTCGCGGCAGCTTCTAGACGCTGATCCGGAAGTCTTCGAAGTGAAGCATCAAGATCTTCAGCATTTCGTGGCAGGACGCCACGCCCATTACAAACCTCACAATGCGGGCTTATCCCACTGCAGCGCTGGCAAGGGACGAAATCCGGAGATCCCGGCTGATGTACTTGTTCACCGAACCCTTGACGGTGGAGACTCCATACACGTTCAATATGTGGGTGCTGAAAGAGTTGAAGTGCTGATGGACGTCGCACGGAGTCGATCTCGAGCATTGCGGAGACCACGTTTGATAACTCTTCGGAATAGCCAGGAATTCGAATGGGCGTTGTAAACAACCGATGTTCTTGACTAACGTCTGCCGCGTTAGAGCCATGGAAGAGCGCTCGATTGGTGCAGGCCTCGTAGATCGTGCACCCTAGAGACCAGATGTCTGTCTTGTCATCATATGCTCGCCCTGCGAGCATCTCAGGAGACATGTATGCCGCGCGTCCAATACGAGTCGATGAATTGTTATGCTCGCCCAATGGCTTGGCCGCACGGAAGCCGGTGAGAATGATCCCACCATCATCACGCAGGAGGATGTTCTCGGGACGAATATTCCGATGGAGGACCGGTCCAATATCGGGATGCAACGGTTTCGCCGGGGAATGGCAATATGCGAGGACATCCACGAGCTGCGCCAGGATGAGCCAGACGTCCTCCTCATCGAGGGCAGCGCCTCGCTCATGCCGAAGGGCACAATAGCTTTCCAAATCCTTACGACTGAAGTAGTCCGAGATCAGGTACAGGGCCTGGTGCTCCCTATCGACGATGTAGTCATGGTACTTGATGATGTGGGGGTGCTCTAGAGAGCGAACTAGCTGATACTCTTGTTCAATCCGCTGTTGAATATCCGAGGCTATGCTCCCGTAGTCGACCCGCTTGCAGGCCAGGCGCATATTGGTCGCTATGTCGTGACAAAGGAAGACTCGGCCATACGCCCCCACTCCGATCTGTTCGGCGAGCTCGTAACGCCCTCCTAACGTCGTCCCATTCATTGGTTTTTTAATACGCGCAATACTATGTCAGTGGGCGTGGTCATGTCTAGGATGCTATTGCCCATGATTGCGTCTGTAGAACTCCTTCGCCGGAAGCATAACCACCTCCAAATTAGAACCCGAACGAGACTTGCTCGAGCATACTACTGTGATAACCTTCCTCGGTAAATGGCCCCAGTTGCCATCAGAGAGACCTGACGAGGGATGCGCTGAACGAGTAAAGTAGCATGATACCTGACCCAAACCTCTTCCAAGATGCCACACATAGACAAACGTGTGGCTAAAGGGTGTGCGACTTAAAGCTCTAATCGCCGTGAGAGAATGAATATTCTGGATCATATGAACCTTCTGAAACTAGCGGAGGATACGATGGCTTCAAACGCCACATGGAAAAAAGAATGCCATCGAGCCAGTTCAGTCTGAGGACCATTTCGAAGTCTGTCCTCGAGACCGAGTATGCCGTCCGTGGGGCCGTCCCCTTACGTGCGCTTGCAATCGATCGCGAGCTTGATGACCCGGAATTGGCAAAGAAGTATCCTTTCGACCGAATCGTCTATTGTAATATAGGCAATCCGATGCTCCTCGGCCTGGAGTACGCGCTATTCCTCCGGAACTATATCGCTCTCGTCTTAGCACCACATGTGCTTACTCACTCTGATGCCGAAATTTGTCGAATTTTCAACTGCAATCAGAACTGCATCGACCGTGCGCGCGCTTTCCTTGCGAAGAACCCGAGCGGGCTCGGAGCGTATACCACTACGAAAGGCTTTCCTTCGGTTCGCAGGGAGGTCGCCGATTTCCTTGAACGCCGTGATGGCTTTCCTGCGGACCCCGAAGACATCTATCTAACTGATGGAGCGTCTCTCCCGGTGAAGGCGGTTATCAAGCTTCTATCAGGGCCAAACCCTTTCGACTCAGCAATCCTCCTCCCAATCCCCCAATACCCCTTATATAGCGCCACCCTGACGCTCTGTAGTGTCCATGCCGTTCACTACGAGTTGCATGAGGAGGACGACTGGTCCGTTAGGATGGACGAGCTTCGAAGGCGGGTTGATGAGCATCATGCTACCTCAAAGTCCACTATTCGTGCAATTGTCATCATCAATCCTGGGAACCCCACCGGGTCTGTCCTCACGCACAAGGCGCTTTCGAGCCTCGTCGACTTTTGTGATGAGAAGGGTCTCGTCATCCTTAGCGATGAAGTATACCAGGCAAATATATATGCACCTGAGCCGGAAAAGGATCGTCCTGTTTTCCACTCGATGAAGAAGGTTCTACGCGAATGGGAGAAGGCGAAGGGTCGTGAAGGCCCGTCTCTCTTCAGCTTCCATTCCGTCTCTAAGGGCGTTCTTGGGGAGTGTGGCCTCCGTGGAGGCTTTGTCGAGTGCTGCAACATACCGAAGGATGTTGGTATGGAGCTTTACAAGGTTTTTAGCCTTTGTTTATGTGCAAACACGGTGGGCCAGCTCGCCATCTCGGTTATGACAAATCCTCCGGACGATGTGGGATATAAGAAGCATACACAGACTGTTTTTGAGTCTTTGGAGCGTCGTGCCCAAATACTCTCCCGTTCCCTTGGAAACGTCCCCTTCATGACTTGTGAGACTGTCTCTGGAGCAATGTATGCCTTTCCTCGCATATATCTTCCGGAGTACTTCGTCACTGAGGCGAGAAAGGCTAACCTGCCTCCGGATTCGTATTATTGTCTTCGCCTCCTCGAAGATACGGGCGTTTGCACGGTTCCTGGGAGCGGGTTCCTTCAGCAATCGGGAACCTTCCACATCCGTTTGACCACCCTAGAAGATGAGAGTCGCTTCGAAGACTTTCTGTTGAAGATTAGAAACTTCCACTTTAAGGTTTGGGCGGATGCCTCCGAACCTGAGCGTACTAGAGTGGAAGAGGAGATCAAGCGTAGAATGAAGAAATAAATCTCGATTTTTCCCCTTTTTTTCTAGGGCTTGGCGTCAGTCATAATGGTCTGCTACCAATGAGGTATTTGGAGCGATGTGTTTAGTATTCTGGATCATATCATTGACTAGAAAGCCAATGATAATAGATTTCGGTCTTAAATCATATCCGTCAACCATGAGGCTACATATTGGACCAGGCGTTCGTCAACAATCTTCATGAGTCCGTTCTGTAGACCTGTTCGGTTATTTTTCTTCCTCATTCTTGTATTACCAAGAAGAGTATTTAAGCCATTCTCCCTCTAGAAGATTCTCCACCCTCCATACATCAAATAACAAGTTTGCATCGCAATACTCCCCTAGAATGAGTGCCATGCCACGATCGTATTTACTATAGATATCACCTCGTGTATTTCGACCATATGCTCGTCCGTCTCCAGTACAAGGACTCGGGAGTCACGGCGAGGATCGTTCTTCCCCAGGAGAGCGGGAGGGAGGCGTTCCTCTCCGCGCTGTGTGACGAGAACTTGGGCAGTGTCGACTGGAACAGACACGACGATGTGGTTCTTGAACTCCCACGCTTCAAGATTGAGTCCTCCCATGGTCTCACCGGTCATCTCCAAGGCCGCGGAGCCACGGCGATGTTCGGACCCTGCGGAACGGTCGGGACCCTGGGCGTCGAGATGAACGTCTCCGACGTGTTCCAGAAGGTCCTAGACCTGACTGCGGTTGGACTAATGTTCCGATTCCTCTTTCCTACAACGTCTCGGAAGCGACGTGCCCTTCTCCCTCTGCACTGAACTGTGACGATGTGTGATCGGTAATGCGTTGCAATAACGGCGTCAAAATTATTCACTCTGATTGGAAACATGAGTAGCGGGAAACTACTATGCATATGGGACGCATATGGTCTCATTCTTCAGGATCTCCTCATAGGATTAGACAGGATCATTGTTGATGACAGGGTTCTGAAAGACTTCCCCAAGTATGAGGACCTTATCCTCGTTTGGAAGGAACACGGCTTGGAAACTATCGGGGTTGATAAAATTACCATTCATAATGTTGACGGCTGTGTTACGCATGAGCGTGTTGAAGGTAGTTGTATTGTTAGCACTGAACTCACTCTTGATCACAAGACTGAGGAGAGAACGTAAGAATTCCTGGTCGACGGAACTTCCCGAAGAATCATGTGCTGACAAGTCTGTGAGCATATTCGCAACAGGATAGATAGCTAGAGTGGTTACAGTGGGCTCGAGCTTCTCCGCATCCGTATCAATACCGACTCGAAGATCGAAACTGAGCTGTCCCGAAAGCTCCGTAGAGTTCTGCAGGACTATATTATACTTATATTCAAACGTGGTTCTCCCAGCAGCTGCATGAAAGGCGCTCATGACTGGGGGCTTCGTAGAAGTCAAGGTTAGCTTGGCACCTTCAAGGGAGGTTTTGTCAGGGTTCTCTGGGAGCTCCTTCAACAGATCCGAGGTCAGATCTATTTCCAAGCTGAAGGAATCGTAGTGAAAATGAAGAACGAAGTACAACGAGTTGAAGGCCTCGCGATCGATGACGATTTCTACGTCGCTGTTCGTGATGACCCCTGGAGATGTACGCAAGTATCTAGGCGTTACAGTCTTCTCGTGGAGCTACACGTCGAGGAGGGCGCAGTCTATCTACTTTTGACAGGGCGGTAGACCCTTGTTATTCCTCGGGCTCACACTGTACTTGTTTCTGGGCAGGGGCTTTCCTGACTGGTGCGCTCTTCTGAAGGGATCCTTGATGAGGATAGGAAGATATCCAGGACAGGAATACTGGAAAGGAGCTGACCTCTCCTTGTTCCGGAAGTATTGGAGTCTACTAGCCCTATCTACCTCTGACTTGGGTTTCGTTGCCATCACGGAGAGTCACCTCCCCTCGGATCCTCGTTTCTGACCGTAGAGCCTCCTAGTTTACTCACCATCAGGACAGACCTACGAGGCGGCGCATCAGCTGAAGCTGTGTGGCTCCGTTGGAATCAGTCACACTTGCTTCTGAGTAGAGGAGGCGTGAGCAGCGCTCGTGTCCCCCTGCGACAGCCAGATACACGGCTGCGTGCCCGTTCGCATTGACACGTCCAGCCTCATGTGGCACGAGGATTTGGACGATGTCTTCGGAACCGCGGGTGGCCGCAATCATCAGTGCGGTAGTCTTGGACGGGAACTCGTGCCATGCCCGGTCTGTGGAAACACCGGCACCGGCTAGGAGACCATGATGCTCTCTCGTCTCACAAATGCGACTTCACAGAACCGAGCATGTCACCACGACTTGAGTCTTATGGCGATCGTTCTAATATGAAAGTGAGTTGACGAGCCCTAGGTATTAGTTACCATGCTGGGTTGCGTTGATTCGGCATGATAAAGGAAGGACAGCAGCAATATTGAAGGTATGGGGATGACACTTTTCAGAGAAGCAATAGAGTGTTATATCTACATAATATAGGCTGGTGGGGAGAGATAAGTGCAGTTGCATGGCTCCTGGACCCTAATGCGTGAGTAGTGCTCCCCACCTTGTCCCTGCTACCACGTGTAAATCACCAGGATGGACTTCTCTTTCGGACTTCGACCTGATGGTGCTTATGATATCCTCACGTCGCGAGATGGCGAAAGGTCATAAGACTCTCTGGAAAGGATGCTCCCTCCCTTCTTCTTCATCGCCGAGTTGAAATCAAATGACGGAGAATCTTTATCAGGCTGTATACGCCCTTGTCGCCAAACAGCCCGGTATTACATGCACCCAAGCCAGTGAGCAGCTTGGAGAGAAGCGGGAAGCCCTGGTCGCGGTCATCAAGTCTCTGGAGACTATGGATGTCCTATCAACGCAGCTACATAAGGAGACAATGTACCAACTCACGACTGAAGGTGAGACAGCCTTGACACGCGGAACACCGGAGTATCAACTCCTCTGCGAAGTTGCAAGACGTGGAGGTGTGGCCACGTCCGAAGATCTTACCCCGACTCCCTTCACCCAGAAGGAGCTTTCAATTGCCGCCGCGGGAGCTCTTCGCCAGCAATGGATCCGTATGGAAAGCGAGAAGGGCTCGACTGGAAAGGGTGGCATACAGACTTATAGGAGTGCGATCCCTCTTTTCGAGGCTATTGACGAGGTCAAAGAGAGCTTGCGTGCGAAGTACAAGGGTAAGAGTTCCTCTGGAAAGCACATATTAGACTCGACCAAGCTTGCGGAGGATGAGATCAAACTCCTCAAGCGGAACAAATATATACAAGTTGTCGAAGAAAAGGACTTTGTAGTGGTTCCTGGCCCACGTTATGCCTCAGGGTTACAGAAGCAAGAAGCAGACCTCACGATTGAGATGGTACACAATTACATTCATAAGACTGGAAAGCCCTTTTCCGAATACCGTTTCAAGCCGTACAACTTTTCAGCTCTTGGGGCACCGATACAGGCTGGGGCCTATCATCCTCTATATCAGATGCGTACCTTCTTCGTCAATGTCTTCGTAAGCTTGGGCTTCGAGCAGATGTCAACGGATAGGTGGGTCGAGTCAAGCTTCTGGAACTTCGACGCATTGTTCCAGCCGCAAAGCCATCCTGCTCGTGACGCTCAAGATACCTTCTTTGTGGGTGGTCGTTATGGAGGAACGAATCCCAACGCACTCCCAACGGAACTGATTGAGAAGGTTTCAGGAGTTCATGAGAAAGGCGATAGGAAGTTGTGCTCCCGTGGCTATTCCTACAAATGGTCACTCGACGAAGCTCTCAAGAACGTCCTTCGCACTCACACAACAGCCGTTTCCGCCCGTGTCCTCTACGAGATCGGCCAAAAGTTTCGTGAAACCGGGGAGTTCACTCCAAGGCGCTTCTTCTCCATCGATCGTGTGTTTCGGAACGAAACGCTCGATGCCACTCATCTATGCGAGTTCCATCAGATAGAAGGCATGGTAATCGATAAAGATCTTAGCCTAGCCCATCTCATTGCCACACTCCGCGCATTCTTCTCGAAACTCGGGCTGACGGAGTTAAACTTCAAGCCAACATACAACCCTTATACCGCCCCCTCTATGGAGATCTTCGCCTTCCATCCGCAATTGAAGAAGTGGATCGAGGTCGGCAATTCAGGGATCTTCAGGCCCGAAGTGGTCTCTCCACTTGGATTACCATCAGATATACGCGTTATTGCCTGGGGACTAAGTCTCGAGAGGCCAACAATGATAGTCCACGGCGTATCCAATATCCGGGACTTGATCGGACCAGGTACAAGCTTCGAGCTCATCCACCAGTGCGGCTTCTTCACTCCCATGCTGGAAGCAAAGTGAATCCCCATCTACGCGAATTCTTTGTGTTGCGTTTCATAAACAACCGCTGGAAGCTCCCATGTGAGCATAAACTGTCTCCAGACTTCCTCACGGCCCTCAAACTGGCTGGTACGCTCTGCCAGGTATGCGTTGTACTCGTTCACGATTCCCTCGAGCACAGCGATCCTATCCCTACTGATATTAACTTCATAACGTAGCCTATAGATCAGATCATCACACTCCTTGCACCGTTCGTCATAGTTCTTGACCCACTGACGCACTTGAAGCTCTGAACGCCTCTTACTTCTTTGAACCTCAGTTATCTGATCACGATGGCGCTTGCAGATGTCGTTCACCTTGCGTTGGAGCTCCGCCAGCTCAGGAACGATCGTGTTGATCCTTTTGTTATATGAGTCGAGACTCTGAAGCTCCAGAGACGAGCACATCTCCACGAGTCTTGTCGATTCCGCATCTGCCTCAGTAGCATTTTGATGCAATGCCTCATTGACCCCAGTGATACGGAGTTCCAGCTGTTCCTCGGATGCATTACATTGTGCCGTAGTGACATCCAGCTCCTTGCGAAGAGATTGGATCTGTGCCTGACTACTCCGTTCAGATGCTGCAAGGGCCGCCAGAACTGCTTTCTTCTGCTTCTCTTGTGAGGAGCTCGTGCGCATTTCTATGGAGACGACGTGATGCAATGACTTCAGAATATTGATGACGTCGGCTACCGTCGCGTACGCTTGTGGTCCCTGACCTTGAATAGTACCAGTCTGAGACTGTGTCCCTAGTAAATCCCCGGCGACAGAGCCGGTGGCCCCAGACCTGTTTCCACCTCCAACGATTATCTGCTGCGGTTGAAGAGAGGCAACCTGAATCCCCGCTCGCTCAAGCTTTGGGATAAAGTCATTCTCCCCTGCCAGCAGGATCAGGAGTTGTTTAACGGCCTTCTGGAAGAGATCCGTCGAGGCTTCAATCTTTCGCTGAATCGACTTGAGACGCGCCTTGAATCCCGCAGCCTTCACCGAACTTAGTTCTGTCCGCAGTGACTCGAGGGTTGTTCGGGTCTGTTGGTACTTCTTCATGGCAAGTGATAGGTCCTTGTTCAGGAGCGTGTCGAAGTCAAGTCCGAGCGTAAAGAGCGTCGGCGTGACGCAGTTAATGCGCTCAAGCACGTCAATACTGTCCTGAATGACTGCGAGACAACGACATGCCTCAACCGCAATGAGCTTGTTCATTAATTCCTTCCCTGCACACCCTCATCACCCTTCCTCTCCCCCGCCTTCCACTCTCATGGAAAACTCCCCGGGTCCTATTCGTAGGTCGCAGATTTGGTCGATACCTAGACATAGAATAAAGAAGGGCAAAAAGATGTCTGGCAAAGGAAAGGGTAAGGGTTATGGTAAGTCAAAGCGCCACTCGAAGGAGAAGGACACGCTCGGAGGCATCACTAAACCTGCGATCCGCCGTTTGGCGCGCCGTGGTGGCGTCAAGCGCATCTCGTCGACGATCTACCAGCAGACGCGCGAGGTCCTCAAGGCCTTTCTCGAGGTTGTCCTCCGGGACTCGTTGACCTACACAGAGCACGGACAGCGTAAGACGGTTACTTCCCAGGACGTGGTGTACGCCCTCAAGCGACAAGGGCGCACTCTCTATGGGTTTGGGATCTAGGTGTAAACCTTCTCCTTCGCATGGTTCGCGGTGGCGGGAGAAAATGTACGCGAGGTACGTCGCACCTTTACGAAGCATGTCTGAAGCTGAATATCTTCACGCACTAGAGTTGGAGGCACCCCATGCTCTTGCTCTCGCACTCGAAGGCAGGATTGCAGATGTCAAAGGCCGTTGTCAGATGCGTACGGCGCTTCTGAAGCTCGCACTTGCTAGGCGTCTTGGATTACGAGAAGGAGAGCAAGCCATACACATGGCGGCCTCACTGTTAGCTAAATCGGAACTGGCAGACAAGGCTAGTGCCCTTGCACTTCTTGAAAGCGTTGAGCCTGCAATAGAGGTTTGGGAACGCCTTCTATTGAACTCCTTTTCACGGGAGCTTCAAAGGATATCTACCCCATCGTCTGTAGCTCTTGTACTAGCCTTTCTGGGTAGTTCCATGCCCCATACTGAGACCTTAATCGAGGCCCTTGTTCCAGACGTGCTTGCACTCATCAAGGACGGCGCCCCTCAGACGCTTGTCCCTGCGTATGCATTTCTTGCCTGCTTACTTGACACCCCGTGTGATTTCATGCGTGCTAGTACGGCCGAGGCCCTCGCCACACTCATGCATGATTTGACTCTAGTTGGACGAACCTCGTACAGTTGGCGCATCCTCCGTGTTTCTGTCATCTTTGTCTCTCGGGTTATGGACTCCCCGTATGCGGACCTGGTATCTCAAGACCTTGCGAATGCCATCTGCAAGGCCTGGGCCAACATTGTTTCCGGAAACTGGCCACACGGCCCTTGTGATTATCATGGGATACTCGATCCCTTCCTTCAGATCTCACTTCTTCGTCTTCTTGGTTGCCTTTGTAGCAGAATGGATACCCAGACTCAGGGGCATCTTGCTGGAACTATTCTAACTTATCTACAGCAAGAAAGACGAGTAGTACGCGCATACGGACATCAGGATGAGCACTATAGTAACATGCGAGCCGCCATTCTACTCGAGTGTGGTGCAGCCCTTTTTCGTTGTCCAGCGCTTCAGAGCACAACACTCCTCGAGCAAATGCTTCCAAGGATCACGTACATGGTCTCCTCCCGTCAGGGTCGACGCTCTCTTGCACTTGGTCTGAATGCACTGACTCTTGCGCTACAGCAGCGCTTTCGCCTTGATTGTGTTTCCTACACCATTAAGTCGTCGATCGTTCCGTACGTATTGCAGCTTCCGACGATCCAGGACGACGTCGTCGCGCTCAATGCATGTCGGTGCATCCTGGCATTGGCACAGCGTGGCTACCTCTCCATTCAATCTGCTGTCACCTTAATTACAGAGGCATCCGACCGCTTCGACTTTCCTTATGAGTCCCGTGCCTTGATCTATAACCAATTGCTCGAAGAGATCGTCAGAACACTTCCCACTACTCCGGAACGGGCGACTGTTATGCTTCTTCACGTTCTAAGTAGGACGGGTTTCGTGTCAGACACATGGTTGCGTAGAACCGCCGATGCCTGCTTTGACGCCCTCAATGCAGATCGGGCCAGGCTCCCGCAAGCAATTACAGCGTTAGCCCAGGCGATGAAGCGTTATCGTGCATACGCAGGAGAACTCTTAGTCCTTTTACTCTTCGGGCGCTTCTTCTATGAAGCCGTGGACGTCTTTCTAACCTCAACCGCAAACTTCGTCGGAATAGATAGTGTGAGAGTCGCATTCCTGGAGCTGGCGACTACGTATACCGACACACATCCAGAACGACAGGCACTTATCCGCTCAGGATTTGCGTCGCTCTCGTTTCTCATCCTCTCTTTGAATAGTGTCTCTCTCGAGCCAATTCGGAGTATGGCCCGAATCCTTGAAGATGCACTACCCGAATACTACGTTCTAGAGCTTCATCAACTCCTTGAAGGGGCAAAGTCATCACATGAGGTATTTACAACGCTGCAGGGCCGCATAGGCTACTTTGGGGCGCACCCGTACGGGCCAATAGAGGTAGCGTAGCGGGTCAGTTATCATTGAGGATGACCGCAACTCCTTGAAGGATCCAGAGAGAATCGTGCTCGTATGACGAGAGGTCCGCACTGAAGACCAGTCCCTGTCCGGCCGCGTTTGTCCTTGCAGTCGTGACGTAGACAGGAGCCTTAAACTGGTTGCGTAGTTTGATGCGCGATGCCTCAGCAGGGACGATCTGGACGAGCGGGAGCTGCGTGATGAGCTCCTTCTTCTTGCTGTACGTGAGGCAGTCTTTTGTGGTATCCCAAGCTGCACCCTCGAGGAAGAGTCCGCTGATATAGCATCCGAACTCCAGTTTCTCGGAGACGTCTTCAGCTTGGATGTACTTCGTGACAGTTGTGAAGAGGGCGCTCTTGTCAAGTGGCCACCGCTTTGCACGGCTCGTGATCTGGACGAGAGCTGTCAAATATGACTCAGGAATATGAAGTCCACTTAGCCACATGACAGCGGGCTCGCCCTGCGTATGCCACACCTTATATTGCTCGGCACGTCGTAGGAGATGCTGAATCCAGCTGCTGAGCATCTTCAGAGTCTGAGGTGCAAACCGAAGCCAATTATGCGGTATCTGACCGATGAAGAAGGAAGTGGCGATACTATCCAACTGCTCAGACATCCCGATCTCTCCGGAAAGGGCCTTCTGAAGCTCAGCAACACTACTACTGATCACCTTCACAAGGATATTGAAGCGCTCGATTTCCTGTAGGAGGACGATATCAGTAGGACTGAGAGATTTGAACTTCTTTCGGATTTGAGGTAAGTCGAATTGCGGTGGGACACGACCTTCCAAGATCTTACAGAGGTCAATGAGGAAGTCTTCCTTGGAGACCGTCTCTCCGGACGAGCTACGCGGTTGAAGCTCAGCGAGGCAGACACACATCTCACGGGCGGCGGTCTCGAGGTATGAGATCTCTGCATTAGTGTGTAAACCGAAGATCTGTGGAGAGGTGAGGAGCGGGATACGGCTGATATAAAAAGTCTCGTAACACTCCTTCACGGTTGTCATCTCCTTCAAAACAGTATTGATGTAATCAGTAACCTGCGCCTCATTTGTAGCCGACATCTGCGGCGTCCAGCCTGGAAGACCCTGAGTGCCATTCTCAGCGATGCTGTATTTGATTAGCTTAGTCACTAGCTCTGTGAGGACGACGACTTGGTTTCCACCCGAAGCAGACGTAACGACCGGAGGAGGTGCATAATTGAAGTCATTCCCCTCCTTCTTCCCATAGTACGAGAAGGGGTTGTGGGTGTCAAAGAGGAAGTCACCTAAATACTCGTCCATATACGTGGAAAGGACACGACGATCGAAGTTATCAGAGACTCTGCCGCCATACATGCAGAGGCCGATGAGGTACTTCAAGCTCGACCAAGGGATCTCCTTACCAGCAAGGAAGGCCTTAGTCAAGAAGGTCTTGAGCAACTCGAAGGAGATGACGAAGTCTGAGGCATTGAAGTCATACTTGACGTTCCAGCCAAGCTTACCAAACTTCTGGCGCTCCTGAATCGTCGCATGGAAGAAGGCAAGGGTATAGACGAGTGGGCGGAAATAAGGGGAAGGGCATTCCATAAGCTGTTCTTCCGTGACCTTGGAGAACGTCTGCATCATGTTCAAGCGCAAAGATGAAGGCGGCTCAGTGGTGATCTTGATGGAGTTCGAGACGATCGAAAGTGGGAAGTTATCTGTCGGTTCCGTTGTTAAGAAGATGCGGAACTCTGGGTTGACCTGCTTGTTGATCAAGTTGATGACCTGGTTATCAAGAAGCTCATACAGTCTCTCAAGGACGCGTCGATAGCGATGGGGGCGAACATCTACGCACGCTCCTGTCATCCCACTGCTGATTACCGTGCGACTCTGAAGCAGCACTTCGACGTCATTCCTGAGGAGTTGCGCTCTGCCACGCAAGTCAATAAGTGGTGCGCAGACCAGACCCACGGCCTCATCACCCATGTACTTGATAGCGTCGACAGCATTGACGCTCTCCTCATCTCTGCGATATACTTCAAGGCGCAGTGGGACGTTCAGTTCGATAAAGACAGAACCCATGATGCTCCCTTCCACGGTTTCAATGGCGAAGAGAAGGTTCAGATGATGTCTACGAAGAGAAAGCTCGATTATGTACAGACCAGCTCGGCCCAGCTCGTCCGTCTCCAGTACAAGGACTCGGGAGTCACGGCGAGGATCGTTCTTCCCCAGGAGAGCGGGAGGGAGGCGTTCCTCTCCGCGCTGTGTGACGAGAACTTGGGCAGTGTCGACTGGAACAGACACGACGATGTGGTTCTTGAACTCCCACGCTTCAAGATTGAGTCCTCCCATGGTCTCACCGGTCATCTCCAAGGCCGCGGAGCCACGGCGATGTTCGGACCCTGCGGAACGGTCGGGACCCTGGGCGTCGAGATGAACGTCTCCGACGTGTTCCAGAAAGCCGTTATTGAGATTGATGAGGAGGGAACTAAAGCAGCGGCTGTCACAGGGATTGCAATGATGCGTTGTGCAAGGTTTCCCGTACAACCCTTGCGGGTTATCTGTAATAGGCCCTTCTGGTTCATCCTTGAGAAGAATGACGTCATCCTCTTTGTGGCTGCGGTTCAGGGCTTTGTATAACATACCCAACGCATTTCATTGTGAATTCAGATGAGGTTGTAGCTACTGAGGTAATTATAATTAAGACTACCCAGAAACCGCGATTCCGATAGAGTCGTAATGAGCCGACTATTCCATAAACCCATCATGTTCAATGTTTGTACACAAATACTTTCTGGAGTTTTGGCGAGCGCATACTTCTGTGTTGTACAGCATGTTTTGCAAGATCATTGGCCAGATGCCCTTCAATATCTTTGTACCTGGACATGGATCGGTCTTGGGCTGTATCTTTTTGCTTTTGCAGTGCACCCCGATTCATTACATCATCCTTTCTTTCGAGTTCTTGGTCAAGGAGTTTATGGAGGTGCTGGGACAATGTTAGCAATGGTTCTCCGCTTCTGGCCGGACCGCTTCTCAAATCCAACACACCTTTTTGCACATTATACTCCTGCACTGCTCATGAATCAGATGCTACGCGCCCAAGCTCCTACTTCTCTTATAGGGATCGTCTGGTGGCCGATGTTCTATTACATGTGCATCCGCACGCGTGCCAGGGACTTGTATGGGATTGACTTTGGAACCGGCCTGGACGAGTTATCAATGGTCCTCCTAGTCTTTACTTTGCCATTTACACTGCCTAGAAGATGAAATGTAGCCAGTTGTAAGTGTCAGGTGCTCTTCCAAACTGGATATCGCTTATCGCCTTGTAAATGATGGCCATAATATTCCCGACGTACTCCCCTTCCGCAGGGATGGTAGTCTCCTCATCATCACGTGTAAGAGAAACAATAGGGATGACAACTGCATCATCCCTAGCGATCCCAATTTCCTGCAGGGTCTTTAGTTCCATAAATGGAACCTCACGCTTCTCGATAATCCAGTCAAAGCTTTTCGAGGCGAGCGTGCAGATGGAATGGGCCATAACAGAGGGTACGACATTCCCTTCATTGGGAAAGACCAGCGTGCATGAGACGACTTCGTTCGCATCGTTATATTCAATATCCTTTACGCCAAGAAAGACACCGGCGGAAAACTGCTCAACATAGCTGTGAGTTTTCGAGTCGAGATATAAAACAGTTCCATAACCAGCCGAACGCGCGCATAATTCAGGTTTAATCATGGCAGGTTTGTTGAATGGACCTCCAACGCTTCCAAGACCACGAGGAGCAGCACGGTCGATATCTTCAATAACGAGCGCCCTCATGGTTCCCATTCCGTTCTGGTGGTACAGCGCCATAGATGAGACGGATAGAATGAGAACCGCTTCAGATGAAGCAGCGAGCTCACAGGTACAATCAACTGCAATGACCATAGCCCGGACGCGGAGAACCCGACCAACCTCCCAGAATGAATTGCAGTCGAGGTTACTCTTCACAACCTCGGTAAGTGCGTTGAGGAAAACATCATCTGTGGGAGAGGGAAGACAAAGCTGGTCACAAGATTTCTGCAGGCAGAGCAGATGTTCAAGTGGACGAAAAACAGCAATACGCCCGTCACAGTGGGGAAATGCGAAGATATCTTCGGCGACAATCTGACCATTATTCAGTGCCGAAGATTCAAGTGGGAGACCGAGCACAGATCCGGCTACCTGCTCCAAAATTCCCCACCTACCGTCTGCATAGTTACTGCGCACATATGTGTGAGCAGAGATCAATGACCATGCACGCCGTTCTATGTGTTCCTGTTGTTCCATTTTTCTCGACTACTTTGTTCCCGGGTTACACAAGAACTCGCCAATCCTCATATAGTCTGTGGAATTGGTGGTGGGACTAGACGATTACAAGCTTCTTCGCATAAGATCTGTCGAATCTTCGGATCGCCACTTTGATCAGCATACCATCTCGCCGTATGTCCCCGTTCATCTGTCAGACCTTGTTCAAAAGGGAGAAGAAGCTTGACGAGGTTAGGATGGCCACATTGAACAGCAAACATAAGTGCAGTCTGGCCAGCGACATTGTATTTGCCCTTTTGACGATAACCTTCAGTCGTCTGATGTCCTGCCTCACATAGGAGAAGACGTGCACAATTTTCGTAGCCATGAATAGTGGCTTCCATCAAAGCTGTTAGTCCGATGTTATCTTGCTTTCCTGCTTCCCCAGAGATGAGGAACGGCAATACCTCCGCACAGCCCTTAGCCGCTGCAAGATGCAGGGCTGTTTGGCCACAACTATCTCGCATGCCAATCTCATTTGGTACAAGTGCACGGACGCACTCAATGTGATTGCCCATCGCTGCAAACATAAGCGCAGACCAACCATCTTCATCTGTGCGACCACACTGCCCAAGAAGTTCTCTGACGGTAGAGACATCTCCATTACGGGCAGCCCGTATCAGAGCAGAAACTGGCATTTCAAATTGGACATATATCTACATGGGCTTCATAGAATGCCATTCCGATTCTGAAGTGTACCTTCATATACTGCAGTCATATGCTTGCGTAACTAGTGCTTTCTCAGTTGATCAATGTACACACAATGTCGTAGATCTTAACTGCGAACTCTGGTTCCATTGTATGGAACGTGACACGTATCGGATATTTTCTCGTCAGTCAACTATTCCTACCATACTGAAGTTTCTTTATCGGATGCCATAAATCATGAAGAACTCTTTTATAGCTGTGAGCATATCAAGTGATTCACATCCAGAAGCTTATTTTGTCATGAATATTAACTGCAATATGTTTTGAAGATCTTATGTCTGCTGTTAGCAACTCGATATATAAATACTCCTTTTTATTCACTTCCCTCTACGGTTGAATTAGCCATATCTTCTAGGGGAAGGCATCAATGATACCTATAGTGGCACATCCTGAAAGACCCGAAAATAAGGAAGGGGGTGGGACTGTTGTTATTGGTGGAAACACAGCCATTCTAGCGGGAGGTGCATACAGAGATAGTGTATCCCACATAGTTTGGGACCGTCGAGAAGCATGATGATGCTTCCGTTCTTGTCCTCGTAAATGTCCAAGGCAAGGTTAATGGTACTGCGCTGTCTACTGTTAGCACAAATGCACGCAACGTTCCTAATCGAGTCCCTTGTTGCTTAGTAGCAGCCCTCATTGACGAGAAAGAAGGAGACTAGTCTAGTATCGATGGTCCCCGAGGCCGTGGGCCTCTCACATTTCATCGCAACCCTAAAAAGTCCAGCTCCACTCATACCGAGGCAGATCGTAGTCATCATCACCGTATTGGCGGCTGTCAGAAGGAACGCTCTTGCTTTTTCCATGATATCGGAATCCACAGGACAGGGCTCGAAGATGCAGTCTGAATCCCCCGCCCCTTCGCCCCGGACTCCAGCCAGGGATCTAGGGAGTGTACTGGGAAGGAGGATGAGTCCAGTTCCCTGAGCCGGGAGGCCTCCCTCAGATCCCATTCCCTCGTGGTCGAGAAACATCCAGTCGGCCCTCCGGCATCCTGCCCCACAGGTCAAGGGGGAGAGATGGCTGTCCTCCGGGACGTTCCGGAGGCTGCTGCTCAAGAGGAGGGCCTCCTCGGGGGCCTGGAGGTGATGACTGGGCCAGGCCTTCTGTACTCCCATTGGGGTCGGGGTCCGGGGCTGGGAGAGATGGGGAGGTCGATGCTTGATGCTCAAAAATGTTCCCCACTGAGTTGATGGAGGCAGCCGGGAGGGGAGACCTAGAGGGCTGAAAAGGAATCTCCATGAGGTTGGGAAGAGGAACGAAAGTGGCAGCACGGCCCTGATGTGGGCAGTAGGGGAAGGCTATTCTAACTTCATCCCCCTCCTCGAGAAGAGGTTGGAATGAGGGACAACCGAGGACGGACCGCACTGATGTGAGCCCCCTTCACTGACAAGACAGACTGTATTCGACCCCTCCTCTCCGAAGTGGGGAAGCAGCCGAAGAAGTGGAGCTTCCCCCGGAGCACAGCTCTCATGACGGCAGCCCATCAGAACTACCCCGAGGTCGTTGAACTCCTCTTCCCATGAGCAGGGACTGACTCCAAAGGCCACACAGATGGCATGCAAACAACAGTCCAGACGAAGACGACTTCACTCAAGTCCGCCAGCTCCTCGAGAAAGAGAGATCAGAACGCATCCCTCCCCCGAAGGAACCGCTACTGCCTCTGACGTCTGCAGTGGCCGGGGACGTGGAAGGAGTCCGGAAGCACCTGGACCACGCGGGCTATCAGGATCCGACCGGGACGACAGCCCTGATGATGGCCGCCTCTCACGGACGCCCCGCATCTGTCCGCCTGCTCCTCCCACTCGAGGGGGCTGTTCAACGACCGGAAGGAGACGGCCCTTCTGCTTGCACTCCAGAAGGGCTGGGTCGAGTGCGCAAGACTCCTGGCGGACGAGGCGACAGTCCACGAAGGGGACGGAAGAATGCACATCGAGGGGATCCGAGGGCTTGTTCGGGAGTGGCCTGACTCACTCTTCAAGGACGTATCGGGCAGTTGCAGATGCCCTGGAGGAGGCAGTCATGCGGAAGGTACGGGAGAGGCTGGAGATGCTCAGCCCGCACCACGTCCTGGCCCTCCTGTCCCCAATCGAGCAGTCGGAGGCCCGGGAGCTCGGAGAGATGGTCTGGTCGGCACTCCTCTACGAGCCCGGAGCACTGGACGACGCCTTCAGTGAGGACGAGATGATTGATAGGTGCACCGTCTGCCTCTCACACCAGAAGGACGCGGTCATCCTTCCCTGCCGGCACCTCGTCATCTGTGAGGTCTGTGCTGATCAGATCGAGCACCGCTGTCCGTACTGCCGGGGGAAGGCCGACGAGGCCCTTGTCGTCGAGTATCCTGAGTGGCCGGATGCGTAGCCATACGACCCCCTCTCCGTCCATCCAGATGAGCTGGAGGTCTATAATGAGCTCGATGTCACCTCTCGCTCCAGGTCTCCCCTTCACCATTCACTCACTTCCCCCTGCATCCGAACCACCAACCGAGGAAGCCCCCGAGGCCCCCCAGGACCAGCAGGACGGCAATGACGATTCCCGCAATGGCACCCCCCGAGAGCCTGGAAGAACTGGAGGAGGGGGGAGAGGGGCAGGCATCCTTGGTGGGAGTGGAGCCGTCCCAGCAGAGGGTGCACTTCCCATTTGGACAGGAGGTGCACCCACTGGGACAGGCCATGCAGTCGGAGGGGCTGGTCACAGTAGTGGTCGTGTTGTAGTACCCAAGGGCGCAGGAGCTGCAGACGGTCGAGGAGGTGCAGGCCCCGCACTCCTTCGGACAGGCCGTGAAGGCCCCTGAGGATGCATCGAGGATGAAGGGGGCGTTGGAGGCGGCAGTAGTGCACTTCCCATTGGAGGCCGCTGAGCACAGCTTACTCCCGACCGAAGTCCCGGTGGTCGAAGCCGAGGCCGGGATGGGGTAGCAGCCTCCGTTGAAGAGGAAGTAGTTGTTGGTGTTGACTGTCGTATTGATGCAGGCCCCGCACTTCGTGGCGGTGTTCGAGACCTTGTTCCCCTTCTCGTCGAGGCAGATGTCCTGACTCGTCCTCGTCGTCCCATTGTTGATCTGCTTGATCGGAAGACACTCCCCGTCGATCGGGACGAAGCCCCCCTTGCACTCGGTACAGACGGTCGTGTTCCCAACGAGGAGCTGGCTTCCCAGGGCACAGACCTTGAGGTCCGCCGCCTTCTGGGGGGAGAGACACCCGCCCTGGTAGAAGAGGAACCCGTTCTTGCAGGACGAGCAGGTCCCGTCTGGGGATGATGGGGCCGTGCAGACGTTCGAGTTCGTGGAGCAGTTCCCGTCGATGGGGACCTTCCCCGTTCCGCACTTCTCGCAGATGGTCGAGAAGCCCTGGTCGGCGCAGTCGGTGCAGTCTGCGGGGCAGGAGGTGCAGTTCGTGATGACGAGGGATGAGTCGTAGACGGGCCCGAACCCGGAAGCGCACTCGGAGCAGGCGGAGGAGGAGCACGTCTTGCAGTTCTGGACGGTGCAGGCCGTGCAGGAGACGGGACTGGTGGTGGTGTTGGGGTAGAAGCCCTCGAGGCACGAGGTGCAGTTGAAGGCGGGTGTTTTAGTCGAGTCGTAGGTGCAGGTGCTGCAGCCCGGTTCCCCGTTCGTCGCATCGCTACAGAGGTAGAGGTTGCTGTCCTTGACGAAGGTGATGGCATCGGTAGTTGGAGCCGTCTTGCAGGTTCCGTTCTTTGTATCCTGGAGGGCGGAGCACAGCTTACTCCCAACCCCCTGTGTCTGGTCATAACAGCCCCCCTCGAACAGGAAGTAGTTGTTAGAGCTAGGGCTTCCCTTGTTGCAGTCCGTGCAGGCCCCCTTGCTATCCGACGTGCAGTGGTCCGTCGCCTCTACTGGAGTCCCACACTTCCCATTGATCGGGGCCTCACCCGTCTCACTGCACTTCTTGCAGAACTCTCCCTCAACCCCCGGGATGGTGAAGGTCGAACCACCCCCGTCTCATCCTTCCCCCTTCACTATTCACTCACTTCCCCCTGCATCCGAACCACCAACCGAGGAAGCCCCCGAGACCTCCCAGGACCAGCAGGACGGCGATGACGATTCCCGCAATGGCACCCCCCGAGAGCCTGGAAGAACTGGAGGAGGGGACGGCACTGCACTTCCCGTCGGTCGGGGCACTCCCGTCCCAGCACGTGATGCAGGCCGAGGCGGAGCACGTCGTGCAGCCACTGGGGCAGGCCTTGCAGTCGGAGGAGGAGGCGACGGGGGTCGTGTTGTAGTACCCGAGACCGCAGGACGTGCAGGCGGTCGAGGAGGAGCATGCCCCGCATCCAGCAGGACAGAGGGTGAAAGCCCCCGTGGTCGCATCGAGAGGGAAGGGGGCGTTCTGGGCAGCAGCAGTGCAGTACCCAGTGCTATTGGCCGTGGTGCAGAGGCTCGCCCCGACAGAGTTCGTGGTTGTTGGGTAGCAGCCTCCATTGAAGAGGAAGTAGTTCGTGTTCCCATCAGCCGAGCAGTTCCCGCACTTCGTGGCCTGCGCATCAATGGCAGTCGTCCCGTCGGCCCCCTTGCAGACGTTGTTGATGGTCGCCCTCGAGAGGGTCGACCCGAGCTCGGTGCAGGTCCCATCAATCGGGACGAACCCGGCCTTGCACTCCTTGCAGACGAGGGCCTCCCCAGCGAGGAACTGGTTGCTGTTGGCACAGAGACCCATCGCGTTCGCCTTGTAGGAGGATATGCAGCCTTTCTGGTAGAGCATGTATCCATTGAGGCAGGCCGAGCAGGACCCGGAGGAGGCCGTGCAGACCTTCGCGTTCTCAGCAGCACACTCTCCATCGATCGGGACCTTCCCAGTCCCGCAAGCGGTGCAGACGACCCCGAGGCCAAAATCGGCACAGCTCTTGCAGTCCGCAGAGCACTGCGTGCAGGTCTTCTTGGAATTGACGTAATAACCATCGTTGCAGGTCTCACACTCGTTCGTCTTGTCAGTGACGCACGTCTTGCAGTTCTCAACACTGCACGTAGAAGCTGGAGTTGACGTGCACGTCCCATCAGGAGCAGGCGAGCCGCTATAGCAGGCTGTGCACTTCGTGGGGTCCTCTTTCGTGCTGCACGTCTTGCAGGTCGAGTCGCAGAGGTCGCAGGAGCCGGCGGCGTTCACGAGCAGCCCGTCCTTGCACGAGGCGCACTTCCCGTTCTCCGTGGAGGTGGCACAGATGAGGGAGGTTGCGGGGTCTTTGGCGTAGCAGCCGCCCTGGAAGAGGACGAAGGCGTTTCCGCACTTCCCGCACGTCTTTGAGTTCTCGTCGAGGGCGGAGTCATCCGCCTTCGTGCACCCCGCCGCGGTCACAGATCCATCAGCCTTCGCTTTGCACTCCCCGTTGATGGGGACGTTCCCCGCATCGCATTCTGTGCAGACCTGCGTGCTCCCGAACTTCAGGCACTTGTTCGCTCCACAGTTCGCTATGGCGGGATCGCAGGCTCCAGGAGTAGGAGTTGCTCGAGATTTGGCCTCGACGTGAACAGCAACGGCAACGCTAATTAAAAGCCCTACAGTAACTAACATCACTAGTTTTTTGAAGCTGATCGCCCCTTCAAAAATATTTCGCGAAAAAGTTGGTGCCTTCTTATTAAAAGATGGATGGTGGGGAGCCAGAAGGTGCTGGGTCTTCCATTCCTGAAGTTATTCGAGAAGTCACGAAACCTAAGATGGAGGACTCTTGGAGGGGAGGAACATCCCGCATCTGGCGGTCTCGGGGTTGTCGACAGACGTGTTCACTCAGAGGCTTCGGACAGAGGAGACCACCCCTGCCAGCCGCCTCGACTGCACGAGTCTTGAGACTCCCTCGTCCCTGAAGGGAGCTGCCGTATGAGCCCAATCTCTTGTTGATGAAAGACATCTTCGATGGTGGATCTTGACCGAGGAGTCCCACTGAGCAGAGGCTATGGTACCGCCATGCCGAAGCAATTCCATGGACTTCATCAATCACCAATACATCTGGACCCCTCTCTTCGTTTTACAGCCTCCGGAGCAACATATCACTGTCCCGGACCTTCCCAGACTCCTGCAAGCCCGAAAACGATTTTCCCTTTTGCTGTCTTGATACCTCAGGAGCTCAGCTCCGAAGGCCCCCGGGGACATCATCAACGAGGACCTGGAGATTTCTGCTGGTCTGCAAGCTGGGACTTACACTTGAGGTGGTCCTAATACTGAGAGTTCGATGACACATCCTCCTCGGGTCCCAGTGGTCCTGAGGCCGCTGCTTGGTCTCCCCCCATCTGCGAGGGTAGCTCGAAAAACAAGTGTTACTTCACTGAAAGGATCGAGAGTTGCTGGTCCGCGGGGTATCGGGAGACGCGAGTTCCACCAGTTCGAGGATGGAGAGGAAGGACCACTGACTCACTGGAACAGGGGGAGACACATGTGAGCACCCCTGCATGCCCAACTGCGAGGCTGCTGCGTCAGGACCGGCATGAGGATCGGAGTTCGTGTCTTCAACACGTCAGTCCGCCTGCTTGTTCCGTTCTGCCTCCTCAAGGACCTCTCGTGCTGTCGGACGATCTTTGGGGTCCTTCGATAGCATCCGGGAGATGAGGGGACCAAGCTCACCCCTTCCCTCGATGACTGGGGGCTCTTCCTTAGAGATAGCGATCTTACCGGGGAAAGGAAGCCTCCCAGTGCACATCTCATATCCCATCACCCCCAGAGCCCAGACGTCGACCGAGAAGGAGTACTGCGGCTCCGGATCATAGAGCTCAGGGGCCATGTAGAGCTCCGTCCCTGCGACCGTGCTCATCCGGCGAGACCTGGCGGCATCTCGAACGAGTCCGAAGTCTGCGAGGACGAGCCTTCCATTTGGAGCAAGGAAGATGTTCCCCGGCTTCAGGTCTCTGTGGACGAGCCCCCTCTCGTGGAGGTAGGCAAGACCGCTCGCCATCTCCCGAAGGCATCTCCACACCTCCTCGTCCCTGAAGGGCTCTCCCCTCTCCCCGCGCCCCCGGACCTCGTCGAGGAGCGTCCCGGAGCACCACTCCATCACGAGGTAGGCGGTCCCGTTGTCCGGGTCGTCGTGCACCCGGTGGTAGCGGAGGACGTGGGGGTGCTCGAGGGAGGGGATGGTCCCCATCTCCCTTCGGAGGGAGTCGACGATCGTCCTCTCCATCTCCTCGTACTCGACGACCTTCAGGGCGCAGTTCCCGTGCTCCTCGGACCAGGCGGAGAAGACGGTCCCGAAGGCCCCCCTTCCGAGCCTCCCCGTAAGCTGGAAGGACGAGAGCTCATCGGGAAGGTCGGGGAGGTGGACCTTCTTTCTGAGGAGAGGCGTGATCTTCTTCTTCCCATCGGGAAGGCCGTTGGCGACGTCCTCTGCCGTCCTGCCCTCCCCGTCCTTCAGGTCCCTCTCCAGGAGGAGGAGGCCGACACACTCCTCGTGTCCTCCCCCCACTGCATGCATCAGGGCCGTCCAACCATCTTCATCATGTTTCCTAGCATCATGGAGATTCCTTTTCAGCCCTCTAGGTCTCCCCTCCCGGCTGCCTCCATCAACTCAGTGGGGAACATTTTTGAGCATCAAGCATCGACCTCCCCATCTCTCCCAGCCCCGGACCCCGACCCCAATGGGAGTACAGAAGGCCTGGCCCAGTCATCACCTCCAGGCCCCCGAGGAGGCCCTCCTCTTGAGCAGCAGCCTCCGGAACGTCCCGGAGGACAGCCATCTCTCCCCCTTGACCTGTGGGGCAGGATGCCGGAGGGCCGACTGGATGTTTCTCGACCACGAGGGAATGGGATCTGAGGGAGGCCTCCCGGCTCAGGGAACTGGACTCATCCTCCTTCCCAGTACACTCCCTAGATCCCTGGCTGGAGTCCGGGGCGAAGGGGCGGGGGATTCAGACTGCATCTTCGAGCCCTGTCCTGTGGATTCCGATATCATGGAAAAAGCAAGAGCGTTCCTTCTGACAGCCGCCAATACGGTGATGATGACTACGATCTGCCTCGGTATGAGTGGAGCTGGACTTTTTAGGGTTGCGATGAAATGTGAGAGGCCCACGGCCTCGGGGACCATCGATACTAGACTAGTCTCCTTCTTTCTCGTCAATGAGGGCTGCTACTAAGCAACAAGGGACTCGATTAGGAACGTTGCGTGCATTTGTGCTAACAGTAGACAGCGCAGTACCATTAACCTTGCCTTGGACATTTACGAGGACAAGAACGGAAGCATCATCATGCTTCTCGACGGTCCCAAACTATGTGGGATACACTATCTCTGTATGCACCTCCCGCTAGAATGGCTGTGTTTCCACCAATAACAACAGTCCCACCCCCTTCCTTATTTTCGGGTCTTTCAGGATGTGCCACTATAGGTATCATTGATGCCTTCCCCTAGAAGATATGGCTAATTCAACCGTAGAGGGAAGTGAATAAAAAGGAGTATTTATATATCGAGTTGCTAACAGCAGACATAAGATCTTCAAAACATATTGCAGTTAATATTCATGACAAAATAAGCTTCTGGATGTGAATCACTTGATATGCTCACAGCTATAAAAGAGTTCTTCATGATTTATGGCATCCGATAAAGAAACTTCAGTATGGTAGGAATAGTTGACTGACGAGAAAATATCCGATACGTGTCACGTTCCATACAATGGAACCAGAGTTCGCAGTTAAGATCTACGACATTGTGTGTACATTGATCAACTGAGAAAGCACTAGTTACGCAAGCATATGACTGCAGTATATGAAGGTACACTTCAGAATCGGAATGGCATTCTATGAAGCCCATGTAGATATATGTCCAATTTGAAATGCCAGTTTCTGCTCTGATACGGGCTGCCCGTAATGGAGATGTCTCTACCGTCAGAGAACTTCTTGGGCAGTGTGGTCGCACAGATGAAGATGGTTGGTCTGCGCTTATGTTTGCAGCGATGGGCAATCACATTGAGTGCGTCCGTGCACTTGTACCAAATGAGATTGGCATGCGAGATAGTTGTGGCCAAACAGCCCTGCATCTTGCAGCGGCTAAGGGCTGTGCGGAGGTATTGCCGTTCCTCATCTCTGGGGAAGCAGGAAAGCAAGATAACATCGGACTAACAGCTTTGATGGAAGCCACTATTCATGGCTACGAAAATTGTGCACGTCTTCTCCTATGTGAGGCAGGACATCAGACGACTGAAGGTTATCGTCAAAAGGGCAAATACAATGTCGCTGGCCAGACTGCACTTATGTTTGCTGTTCAATGTGGCCATCCTAACCTCGTCAAGCTTCTTCTCCCTTTTGAACAAGGTCTGACAGATGAACGGGGACATACGGCGAGATGGTATGCTGATCAAAGTGGCGATCCGAAGATTCGACAGATCTTATGCGAAGAAGCTTGTAATCGTCTAGTCCCACCACCAATTCCACAGACTATATGAGGATTGGCGAGTTCTTGTGTAACCCGGGAACAAAGTAGTCGAGAAAAATGGAACAACAGGAACACATAGAACGGCGTGCATGGTCATTGATCTCTGCTCACACATATGTGCGCAGTAACTATGCAGACGGTAGGTGGGGAATTTTGGAGCAGGTAGCCGGATCTGTGCTCGGTCTCCCACTTGAATCTTCGGCACTGAATAATGGTCAGATTGTCGCCGAAGATATCTTCGCATTTCCCCACTGTGACGGGCGTATTGCTGTTTTTCGTCCACTTGAACATCTGCTCTGCCTGCAGAAATCTTGTGACCAGCTTTGTCTTCCCTCTCCCACAGATGATGTTTTCCTCAACGCACTTACCGAGGTTGTGAAGAGTAACCTCGACTGCAATTCATTCTGGGAGGTTGGTCGGGTTCTCCGCGTCCGGGCTATGGTCATTGCAGTTGATTGTACCTGTGAGCTCGCTGCTTCATCTGAAGCGGTTCTCATTCTATCCGTCTCATCTATGGCGCTGTACCACCAGAACGGAATGGGAACCATGAGGGCGCTCGTTATTGAAGATATCGACCGTGCTGCTCCTCGTGGTCTTGGAAGCGTTGGAGGTCCATTCAACAAACCTGCCATGATTAAACCTGAATTATGCGCGCGTTCGGCTGGTTATGGAACTGTTTTATATCTCGACTCGAAAACTCACAGCTATGTTGAGCAGTTTTCCGCCGGTGTCTTTCTTGGCGTAAAGGATATTGAATATAACGATGCGAACGAAGTCGTCTCATGCACGCTGGTCTTTCCCAATGAAGGGAATGTCGTACCCTCTGTTATGGCCCATTCCATCTGCACGCTCGCCTCGAAAAGCTTTGACTGGATTATCGAGAAGCGTGAGGTTCCATTTATGGAACTAAAGACCCTGCAGGAAATTGGGATCGCTAGGGATGATGCAGTTGTCATCCCTATTGTTTCTCTTACACGTGATGATGAGGAGACTACCATCCCTGCGGAAGGGGAGTACGTCGGGAATATTATGGCCATCATTTACAAGGCGATAAGCGATATCCAGTTTGGAAGAGCACCTGACACTTACAACTGGCTACATTTCATCTTCTAGGCAGTGTAAATGGCAAAGTAAAGACTAGGAGGACCATTGATAACTCGTCCAGGCCGGTTCCAAAGTCAATCCCATACAAGTCCCTGGCACGCGTGCGGATGCACATGTAATAGAACATCGGCCACCAGACGATCCCTATAAGAGAAGTAGGAGCTTGGGCGCGTAGCATCTGATTCATGAGCAGTGCAGGAGTATAATGTGCAAAAAGGTGTGTTGGATTTGAGAAGCGGTCCGGCCAGAAGCGGAGAACCATTGCTAACATTGTCCCAGCACCTCCATAAACTCCTTGACCAAGAACTCGAAAGAAAGGATGATGTAATGAATCGGGGTGCACTGCAAAAGCAAAAAGATACAGCCCAAGACCGATCCATGTCCAGGTACAAAGATATTGAAGGGCATCTGGCCAATGATCTTGCAAAACATGCTGTACAACACAGAAGTATGCGCTCGCCAAAACTCCAGAAAGTATTTGTGTACAAACATTGAACATGATGGGTTTATGGAATAGTCGGCTCATTACGACTCTATCGGAATCGCGGTTTCTGGGTAGTCTTAATTATAATTACCTCAGTAGCTACAACCTCATCTGAATTCACAATGAAATGCGTTGGGTATGTTATACAAAGCCCTGAACCGCAGCCACAAAGAGGATGACGTCATTCTTCTCAAGGATGAACCAGAAGGGCCTATTACAGATAACCCGCAAGGGTTGTACGGGAAACCTTGCACAACGCATCATTGCAATCCCTGTGACAGCCGCTGCTTTAGTTCCCTCCTCATCAATCTCAATAACGGCTTTCTGGAACACGTCGGAGACGTTCATCTCGACGCCCAGGGTCCCGACCGTTCCGCAGGGTCCGAACATCGCCGTGGCTCCGCGGCCTTGGAGATGACCGGTGAGACCATGGGAGGACTCAATCTTGAAGCGTGGGAGTTCAAGAACCACATCGTCGTGTCTGTTCCAGTCGACACTGCCCAAGTTCTCGTCACACAGCGCGGAGAGGAACGCCTCCCTCCCGCTCTCCTGGGGAAGAACGATCCTCGCCGTGACTCCCGAGTCCTTGTACTGGAGACGGACGAGCTGGGCCGAGCTGGTCTGTACATAATCGAGCTTTCTCTTCGTAGACATCATCTGAACCTTCTCTTCGCCATTGAAACCGTGGAAGGGAGCATCATGGGTTCTGTCTTTATCGAACTGAACGTCCCACTGCGCCTTGAAGTATATCGCAGAGATGAGGAGAGCGTCAATGCTGTCGACGCTATCAAGTACATGGGTGATGAGGCCGTGGGTCTGGTCTGCGCACCACTTATTGACTTGCGTGGCAGAGCGCAACTCCTCAGGAATGACGTCGAAGTGCTGCTTCAGAGTCGCACGGTAATCAGCAGTGGGATGACAGGAGCGTGCGTAGATGTTCGCCCCCATCGCTATCGACGCGTCCTTGAGAGACTGTATGAGCTTCTCGGCCTCGCTAGGGGTTGCATCTGTTGGATCGATGTGTAGCACTGTAAGAAGCTGGTCATGTGCAGGTCCAGTTGCGGTTGCTAAGAATAGGAGGAGAGTATAAAAGAGCGACCACGGAGAGTAGACGATGTTATTGGTTAGGTCCATTCCACCAAAGAAAGCTACAGCATCGTCAATGATTGCCGACTGCATTTTATTATCATCATTAGTTGCGATTGCGTTCACTAAGAAAATGAAGGATCTAGCCAGGAAGGTGATTGATGTATTGCACAACTATGTAGGTGAGCAAGTAATAAGGTATACTGATCATCTATAGAAGCACCGACCATCACGGCACTGTCCAATACCATGACAGAGCACGTCCTTATTGGTAGAGGTAAGACAGTCGCTCGAGATACATGTCCCATTGTAAGGGATCGCAGTTCCACGGCAAATACACGCCTCAGCAAAGCAGTCACCAAGACCACCGCAGACTCGTCGTTCATTATCGATATACATATCGACGCAGCTATTGGGTGTACAGCCCTCGCCATAGACATAGGTTTGCCCCTCTGGACACTCGAAGTCCTCACAAAGACCTCCTTTGTAACCAGCATTGCAGATACAGATACCCTTCTCATTATCACAGACCCCATTGTTGTTGCATTCAGTCCCAAAGCCGTCACTGGATGTAAGGCAATTGTCATGAATACAGACACTCGTATCGATAAGCGTGTAGTCAGCCTCACAGAAGCAGATATGAATCGGATCCATATCAAGGCTTGTAAGAACACACTTTCCGTGGTTTCGACAGACTGAGACGGATCCATCGGCCTCGGTAGAGAGGCACGTGTCAACGACACATTCCCCATTGATCTCCATCGTCCTATTACTACACGCTTGACAAGTCTTTCCAGAGTACATCCAATCACATGCGCACACTCCAGTTTCATAGTCACATGTACCACGGTCATTACAGAGCTCAGGGGGGTTATACTCATGTCTCGTGGTAATACAAGCCTCAGGATAACAAACACCATCAAAATCAACGTAGTCCAGGTTACAAACACAATGTGCAGGTCCTCGGCTTGTCACACAAGTTCCTCCTGGACAGACGTCACCATGAACAATGCATTCAAAGGGAAGACACTCTGACGTACCAATACGAGCATAATGGTCATCACAAACACAGGAGCCATCCTTGCAGCTTCCATGACCACTACAAACGCTGGTTCCAGACGTGATGCAAGACTTTGCGACGCATTCGCCATTGATATACATTTGATCTTCATCACAGGTAAGGATCTTCGTTTGACAAACATCACCTTCATAACCTTCGTCACAACGGCATGCATATAAGCAATATCCATGTCCAGAACAAACTTCAAGGGTATCTGGATTGCTGATGCAAGTATCTGGGATACAAAGCATATCCACTTTGATGGTGTCCTTCTCACAGTTACAATCCCATGTATGTTCCTCCAAAGAAATCGGCTCACATGTTCCAAACCCACCACACTCAAGAATATTACCATTTGGATAGTGTGTCAAACAAACTGGGTCGAAGCACGTACCGAAGAGAGACATGCCACCTTCCAAACACACCTCGCAGAACTGCCCTGAGGCGTAATAAGGACATTCGCAATGTGAATTCCCCGTTTGATCATCAACACAAGTTCCAATACCATTGCACTTATCAAGGAAATATAAACAACTCTCTGGAATACAGTCAGAACCGAATGCAAACGTTTGCGGATCACATTGACAATAATACTCGCCATAGTAACTACCTTGAATACAAGTCCCATGATTTCCACAGACTTGACCTTCATCATTCACGCAAGTTGTGGGGTAACAGGTTCCATTGATGAGGGTCTCATCTTTTGGGCAGTGAACGTCATGTAATAACCCATAGATGAAACAGGATGCCAGAAACATCATTTCTTTTCAGCACACCTCAAGGTTTTAGCAACACCTGTTTCCACCTCGAAACACGCTCAATAGTAGCCAGTGTCATTCTCCAACAGTGAGGCATCGATTACTGGGCGCTAGGCGCAATAAAGACGCGACCCCTTTTACACATTTACACACGATCAGAGCTGAGTGACAGTGGCTCTTACTTGGACTCCATCATGGGCATAATTGTAAACGGCGGATACCTTCTTGACAAGAGTATCGTCTGGGCGTAATTGCTTTTCCAATTCGATGGCCTTCCGAAGGGCCTCCCGTTTGATAGCATCTCGTTCACGGCGCCTCTCGCGCCGCTCCTCAAGACGTTCCTCCTCGATCTGACGCCTTGCACGTTTCTTCCGCACGTCATTGCGGTGCTTCCTCCCGACAACGGAGGCCTTCAACGTGGCGGCGTCGAAGGACGGGGTTTCATTCCCATAGCGCTTCAAGATCCGCCTCCCATGGCCAAGAGGAGGAGGGGGGATATCGGAAACGAGTCTTTCATCCATATTCTTATTAGGAAGATCATCCAGCGATTGGAAGAGACCAGGCCGTTTCGGGGTCCACGATGATGCCACCCTCCAGATAAGCGCGTGAAAGGAGGGGATAGAGGACAGGAGAGGGAGTCGATCGCGAAGGTAAGGACTGAAGTGCTTTTTGTCTATTATCCCATCCATAGCACTCAAGGGTGTTCGATGCGTCATGAGTGACCGTGACGGCAACAAAGTTGGTCCCATGGGACTCCCTTAAGTCTATGAAGAGACGGAAGAGAAAAGGCCTAGCGAAAACCTCATCAATGGTATGAGTATGGGTATCGATCCTTATGAGGCAGTTAAGGATTTTATAGGGTGTGCACTTGAAGGTGTAGTATGGTTCCTCGAGGTCATCATCGGCTTCTGCCGCTTCTAGACGACGATGCCAATCATATAGCTCTCGAGCCATCTTCGTACGATCTTCAACCTCTTGTGCATCAAGCTCACCCTCATAAGCTCTTGAGACGACGGCGAATATGGCCTCATCCACATAAATGAGTTGATGTACTGCCACATATTCCGTTTGAAGCGGTATCCGTTGCGCCTCACCTTGTGAGAGCCGTACCATGGCTAGGAAGTTCCCATGCCTTGCCAAATGAAACGGTTTGAAAGTAGGCTCGAAAGAGGACCCCCCACGTCTCTTAGTCTTGGGAGGAGGCGAACCTATTAAGTATTCAATCCACCCAAGCGCCTTTGATGGTACCAACTTATTTTCACGAGAAGCCTCGATCCCAAAGATGTAAAGAGTGTTGGGATCGGTCTGGACGAGTCCCGCGGAGATGACAGAAGGGTGCTGTTTCCGCACCCCGCCCATACGCGACGAAAGAGGAACGTAAGGCTGTAAGGTGTAAAGGGGATGAAGCCGTTCTTCGGTTGAAAGCGTCTTATTATCAAAGCGAGAACAATTCTCCTCACTCGATGAAGCTGTCTTCGTCCCAGTCGGACATTGAAAAAGTGGCTCAATGAGACGCGTCATACTCAACCTTGGGCCAAGTCTTTGCACACCCAATGACGTATCTAATGCATTAGTTGACATCTTTGGATCGACGATACCACAGGAATAGATCCCTGAGGAGCCATAGTCGTAGATGTAGATACGGTCGTCAGTAGCCGAGGGACATGCCGTGATGAAGCTGGATAGAGAAGTAGTAACACGTAGGTCTCCGATCCGAATCCAGCGGGTGCCGTCCTGGTCATACACGCAGACATCCGCCCAGCCCCCCTCCCCTCGGAAGGCCTGTCTAAGGATGATGGTCGTGCCATGAAGACTAGACATGAACTTGAAGAAGAGAAGAAAGTATTCTACCAAGATTCCAACGCACCCAAAAAATGGATCGCGTGAATGAGTTCATCGACTACTTGCAGGTCCGAAACGCGTATGGGCAGACGCTCTACGGGCATCTCGCCCAGATCGTGGCCAAGCTCCTTGACGATCATCCGGAGGACGCCGCCCTCGCGATGGCCTCGATCTCCCGAGAAATCAAGGCATCCGTGGGCTGCTTCGACAGCGATACCCAGGCCATATACCAGCCACTCATGAGCGATCAGGACTTCTCGCGCGTCGAGGAATTGCTCCACCTATTTTCCGGATGGAAGCCGGAGGAGTCTGTCCTACGTCCTTGCCGCACGATAATCCCCGACATAGTCAAGATCAATACCCAGCTCCAGCTCATTGGCGAGGGTCTTGACTCGGTGACGGCCTCGGTCCTGCAGAAACGTATAGTTCAATTCGAGTGCGATCGGCGCGGGAGATACGAACAGATCTCTTTCTTTGGACGCTTCGAGACGACCCACGGGTTTTACTATGTCCTGGAGTGCTTACCCTTCAAACAGCGGAAAAAGCTCTATCGCTATAAGGGAATGGAGCCGTCATCTGTCAACGTTGACCTATCGGCTGAGCTCCAGCTTGAGAAGGCTGCAGATGAGCCGGAATCTCCAGTTCCTAGTCTTCTTGCGAAGGATGGGAAACCAGCAAACTACACTTACCTAACTGAGCGCAAGATAAAGAAGTTGACTGACCAGGAGCGTGAGATGCTTGATCCTGACGACCTGGGCTTCGATTTATCGACGATTGCCCCACCTCCGAAGCTGCAGTTCCCGATCGTCGTTCCAATTGGCGACAATGTCCATCCTGAGGGCGTTAATAGGTTCGAATACTTTGTGACGACAAATATCATCGTCGACCAGATAGGGGCTAAGGTCGTCTGGGAGCAACTGCCGGATCTCGAAGCGAGACAGCTCCAACTGAGCCGTTTTATCGCCGTTCGCCTCTCTGGTGATCTCCGGCGTCGCGTTCATGATCGTATCCCCCCGTTCCCGGGGTGCGAGGCCCATTACCTCCGTTGCCTTATCGCCCGCATAAAGCATGGAGCAGAGCTCGCCCCTAGCGCCTGTCTTGTTCCCGGCCCTGAACCAGAAGAGGTCGAGATGACCGAAGAGGAAGAAAAACAGCAGCAGCAATTGGCTCTTGCGGATGTAACTCGGGTCTTTGACTTCTCGCGCGACTCTTGCGAGCCCGACGAACCCTCTAATCCAGCTCTAATGGCGCGTTCTGTCTTACCCTGGCCCGTACGAAATAAGGAGATCGCAGGGGTCGAGTTCACAGAGCTTTTAGAGTTGGCAAGCTGGGTCCATACCTGTCCTGTCATCTCGCATCATGGGAAGGTTCTTCCTTGGACGTACCCCGAGGAGGAGGAGCCGGAAGAGGAGGAACCCGAAGAAGAGCCAGAGGAAGAGAAGGAAGAGGTCGAAGAAGAGGCGGAAGAAGAACCGGCACCTGAGGAGCCTCCTGCTAAAGAGGAAGCAGAGGAAGAAGGAGAAGAAGAGAAGGAGCCAGGAGAGGATGGGGTGGAGGAGAAGGAGGAGGAAGAAGAGGAGGAAGAGGAAGAGCCTCTTCCACCTCCGAAACGGCCTGTTGCTGATCGCCTCGCTGACGCCTATAAGGAGTCTGATCAACTTCGTATTCTTGGGGAGAATAGTTCTGCCCTTAAGGAGATTGCCAAGCAGAAGCGGCTCTTCGTCATTCCGCGCCCCTTCTGGGCTGTGCCTCGCGATGCTTGGGATCCTATTCTCAAAGAGAACCGCTGTGTTTATTCCCAGAGCCGTTACTTCGGTCTTGAGATGGCGCCGGTCGACATTAATTGCAAGGAGCTCGAGCTTGGAGACAAGGAACGTGAGTATTGGGACAAGCAACAGGAGGCCGAAGACGCTCTCAAGGAAGATGATGAGAAGCAGCTTGAAGGAGATGCGTATGATCCTGACAAGGAAGTTATTCAAGGTGACCGTCCGGAGGTCCTTGCCTCGGCGGAGACTGATGCTCCCATCATCATTCATCTTGGGGGGCCGGAGGTTTTCGATGTCGCGGCGGTAGAGGTCGATGGGCAGCGGACTGTTCCCGCATATGCCATTATTTACAACAAGACGCTTAATAGACACTCTCCAGTTGTCGTCCGTAGCAACAGGTGGCCTGGAATGCTCAACGTCTGCTACAACTATGGGAACGGAGGCCCGCTGACGTACGCGTCTGTCTACATCGGTGATGGCCTCCAAACGGCATCGCTCAACGCTCTAGACCGTTATCGTTCCGCGTTACCAGGTCCAATGCAAGTCCCGCCGGCAGACCTCCTTGAGGAGGATGACCCTGTTCTTGAGATCGAGAATGAGTGCAATGAGCGGGTTGCTGATCTTGAGAGGAAAGATAAGGACGAGTTGGATCGGCTTCTACGTGAACGACTCGAACGTAAGGAGGCCCGTCTAGCCGAGAAAAGAGCTCGGGCAGAAGAGCGGGCTCGGGAGCGTGCCGCTGCTGAGGAGCAAGAGGAACAGGAAGAAGGCGATGAAGAGGAAGACCAGTGAGGAGGTTTACTAATGACTCCACAAATATCACTGATTGCACTTCTCGAGATGGTGTGAAACCCTGATGAGTGCCTTTCCTTGATTGATGACGACCGCATTTGCGACCATGGCCGGAACCTTTCCCATCGGGTCGGCGTGAGAGAGGAAGGTAGCTTTAACTTTATCGGCGCCAGGAGAGGTCTCCTCGAAGAGGAAGCAACTCGCCCCAATAAACCCACGGACCCATTTCTCATCCTTCGAAGCTTCTGGAAAGATATCGGTGAGCTTTGGATGGGTGAGTGAGCGAAGGGCACTGATGGCTCTACGGCAGCCGTTCACGGACGGGAGCTCACGGACGATCACCGCGATGACGAACTCGCGATGTGCCACAATGGAAGATGGAGAGGTGGTGACAAATTGCATGATAAGGTGCATCTCCGGGATTGCCTTGCATTCCCTTCCAATTGAGGCCTTCACGTAGGTCTGGCTCTTCGTCCTCTCGTCGAGCGTCTCCTGGTTGGGGGTCATCTCATGCCTAAAGAGGGTTCTCTTGCGAACATCAGCAGGAGAGGACTCATTGATTTCGATGTCAACCGCAAGCGCTCCGATGCAGCTAGCGATCGGGAAGTTGATATCCATGGTTGCGCGTACCGCCTCGAACTTTGATCCCGGGACGGAGCCTACACAGACAGAGAGGTCCTCGTCAGTCTTGGGGGTTTTCCAGGAGACGTCCTTAAGCATGGTGAGGCAGGCATCCACTATGTTGTCGGCCTCAGCGTCGACGTGTGCCCAGAGCTCTGGGGGGACCACACCAGTATATATGGGCATCCCCTATTTTTCTTAAAAACATCAAAGAGGATGTCAATAACAGTGTCTGGATCTACTCGTCAACAAGCCGTTGTCGCCCCGCGATTCGTCCTGGAGACAACGGAGGAGTCGAATGTGCAAAGCATGACGCGGAAGGTCATGGTTCCATCGAACCGCGTTGCGGTCCTCAAGCGGTCCTGGAAGGAGATATGCACTCCCATCGTCACAGACTTACTTCTTGATGTCCGTTATAACATCTCCGGGCGCTGCGTTGAGCTCCGAACCAACTCGAAGACGAGGATGCCTAATGCCATTGATCGAGCTAATGATTTCATCCATGCGATAACGTTGGGATTTGAGGTACAAGACGCGATGGCTTTCTTGAAGATGGATAACTTGTATATTGATAGCTTCGACATTACTAACGTCAGATTAGTTCTTAAGGACGATAACCTTTCTCGTGCCATTGGGCGTATAGCTGGCTCCGGTGGAAAGGTGAAGTTCACCATTGAGAATGCTAGTAAGACTCGGATCGTCCTGGCCGATAAGACCGTCCATATCCTTGGGACCACCACCGGAACCCGCGTGGCGAAAGACGCCATCTGTGACCTCATCCTTGGCCTCTCCCCTAATAAGGTCTATCAGAAGCTTAAACTCACCGCTGGTCGCCTTGCAACGCAGGAGTAAATTGATTTGAATGGGCTTTCGGCACAAAAAGCGAGAACCCCCTTCGAGATGGTCAAATACGCTTACAAGTCCGACTCGACTTGCGTCGGGAAGTCCCGCTACGACGACGCGAAGGTTTCCTTCAAGAACACGTACGAGACGTGCCGCGCGATCAAGGGGATGCAGGTGACGAAGGCACAGGCATACCTCAGTGACGTCATTGAGCATAAGAATATCATCCCCTTCTTCAGGTTCACTGGAGGCGTCGGGCGTCATGCCCAGGCGAAGAAGTTTGGGACGTCCCAGGGCCGTTGGCCCGAGAAGTCCGTCCGCCTCGTGCAGGAGATCTTGAAGCAGGCAACGAACAACGCTATCCACCAGCACAACAAGAAGGAGGAGGAGCTTCACGTCATCTCCATCTGCGTCAACCGCGCACATGGCCGCCATCGCAGGATGTTTAGAGCCCATGGCCGCATCACAAAGTTCGATGCTCAGCCGTGCCACGTCGAGATCATTGTCGGGCCGAAGGCGCAGGACGTCCCCAAGGCTTTGAAGTGAGGCGTGAGGTGTGAGAAGTGAACTCTCGGATGAAATGAGTAGGAGAAATTAAAGATGCTTCGACATACTCCTCTTGTCGCCATGCCGACGGAGGCCGAGACGCGCCCGCCCCTCGTCGCTTTCTGCGAAAGCTTCTCGCATCAAACGGCCTTCGAGCTGTATGGTGGAGCAGTTCCTGCTCTCTCTCCGAACATGTCCGGTACTGATGTCGCCGTTGCTACGTCGAACCGAGTAGTGTTCTTACGGCTACCTGAAAGCGACATCACCACGGGGACATCACGTCTACGAGCATCGACAACTGCCGTCGCGTATCGGCACGATGGTGAGCTTTATGCGGCAGCAGATGAGAGTGGTGCAGTTGAGGTCTTTACTCCTGGACAGGCGTCATGGCTGAAAAGGTTCTACGATAGTACGGAGCCCGTGGGTGGGGTTTGTTTCACCTCTGATGGGCTTCGTTTAGCAGCAGTAACACGTACGGGTCGGCTATTTGTTTGGGCTATAGGGACTGAGGAACTTCAGTTTGCAACCCAGGCGCATAACGACGTTGCACGGAACGTCCTGATGCTTGGCGAGAACACGTGTGTGACAATAGGGTATGACGGGTATCTACGAGTATGGGACATACGAGAGAAATACATTGAGGAGGATGTCTCGCAGGATCAGAAGAAGCGTAAGAGGGCATCGGGAGGCCCTTCGCTTGAGAAGGACCAAAGTTCTAAGCCGATAATGTTTGAGTATGATTTATGTGGTCCAATTGATTGCTTCTATACTGCAGAGGGGTATCTGTATGTAGGGGCGGGTGGGCATATCTATAGCTTTCTGATCAGTCAGCAAGCCGATACTCTCGAGTTAAAGCCATTTGCTCAGTCCGATAGCATTGCTAAAGGGGTCTCCTGTCTTTCCGTTCAAACGACGGCACATGGGACCCTTCTCTTTGCAGGTTGTTTTGATGGTACTATACGTGTGTTTGATGCACGGACCCTCGTCTATATCACTAACATTGCACGCCTTCCTCACGCGGTCCTTTCACTAACTACGCAGAGGCTTGTCCTTCGAAGTCATGCGTTCGCCATCGTGGTTGGCCAGAACGCAAATCTTTTAACCGTCTTTAGTACGGATTCACTACCTGTTGCTACCCAGAAGGCTATAAAGGAGTTGACAAATGATAAGCCTAAAGAACGGACGCGTGAGGAGCTTATCGCCATGGCTAGACAGAACATCGATTATGCGGTACATTCCTTTCAACCACGTCCTTCTCTTACCCAAGTGGATATGTTTCTTGCCATTGGCCAAGGTGTACGTGCGCTCAAACTAGGGCTTGTGAAGGACCGGGAAATAACAGCAAGCATCTTATTGGAGCTCGAATGTCGTGGCTTTAAGGCGTATAGGGCGCATCTATCGGAGCTCACCACGCGAGAGAAGATCAAACTCTTCGTCTTTTGTAAGGCAAGCATTGGGAACCAGATGCTTGTGGGTCCTTTCCTTCGCGCATGTACGACCATCCTAGAAGAAGAACGCTCCGAGACCATGGAACCGGATCTACGTCAGGTGGTGATAGACTTTACAAAGGAACTTCATAGTGAGCTTCAGCTCATCTCGGAGCTATCAGAACTGAAACGGTCTCTCACGTGGCTGTAAATATGCACTGTTGACCCACTACAGTCAGGATCAGCAAAAAGATGGTCTTACCACGCGTCATCTTTGACGTACAATGGGCGACAGCGCACTATATCCCGGAAGGGATTCGGTTTCGGGCCGAACTCATCATCTTCTACCCGCTTTTCTATGGCCTGGTCTGGGAATGTGATGGCTTGACTCTACACATAGATACACAGGGTCAAGTGGGAAAATTCCCATTAGATATTATCTTCTCAAGAGCGTCAAGATATCGTCCTAGCTTTCCGGATAGGTCGTACGGAAGCCCATCCTTACTTGAGAGCGAGCATGGGCTATTGACGCCACCGGTTCCAACTCCTCCTCGACATGTTCAACCGGGTACGTTTCCTGAAGAACCACCCTTAAAGCTTGAACTTGAGTGCGATAAGCCTCTATCATACCCCGAGATGGATGAAGGAACTAGTGGAAGCGAATTACTTCATCAAACCCCAAACGATTCACTTCTAGGAACCCCAGTCATTATTCCAGTTGAACCACCTTCGGACTTGCATGAGATTCATGTGTCGGCATTTGCCATTTCTCCATCCGGGACGCCTTCGATGCTTGAACATTCCATCATCCCTGAAGATGGTGAACAATTTGATGCACGACTTATTTCAAATGATCAGGAGCATATTAGCATCACGCTTTCATTCATCTCATGTGGAAGAAGCATTGCGGTAATAGTCCCCGAGGCGGCATATCATACACACGCCTTATTGATCAACCCAAAGGGAATTCCCCTTCGTGACTTAACCTTTCCTGAGGCGATTGAGTGCGGTGCCATGTTCGAGGATAGATCGGCCTTTATAGCGCCATTGCTTCGGAAAGGGTGTATTTCTGCCCTAGGTTCTCGTCCAGCCTCAGGGCGAACCTTCTTCTTGTCATTAATGCGTGCATATCTCGATCGTGAGTCGTCATATTTACACGTGTTTGATAGGTGTGCAATCGCACAATGGCCATTCGATGAGATGCATAGGGGTCAACACCGGGTTCTTTTTCTTGACCTTGGAACGTTATCAACGGTGGCCGGACATGCTTTCTATGAGTCTGTAGCAGTATTAACCAGGATGCACTATAGGATGTGGTTGAATACCTGCATAGGTGCTTTACCCCCTGCCGAAGCCGCCACATACCAGACGCTTGCATACGATACTGATGCAACCATGTGTGCAAACATGCGCTCAGGAGTATATGGGGCGTTGGGCACGCTTTGCCGATACATCTTTCAAGCAACGGGGAGCAGACCTATTCTTCTGGTCGATAGATACGACATACTATTACGCGGACTATGGCATGCTAGTCGTGACACCTTGACAAGCATCCTCCCCTTTGTCACCCTCTTCTTGACGATGACGTTGACTGAGAACAAGTGTACATACGGGGCTGTCATCGCAGGGGGAACAGAAGCTATACCCTCATTAAGAGGGAATACGGGAGACATCGAAAAGGAGAATAGCCGACTCAATGCCGATGACCAAGTACAAGAGTGGAGCCCGGACGTCCACGAGGTGATCCCTGACCAGCCCGCTACTCGACCTCAACGGTATCCATGATATCATTAAGCAATTGAGACATCGAATGATAACTGACCGAATCGATATGGAGATTCCACCGGATGTTAACGAGGAACCAGAGGATCATGTCAGTGAGCTTCTGGGCGCTGATGCGCGCGGAGAGGACCGGCCAGGCATCGACGGGGACCTCGAGATCGAATAGGATGGTGGCGGAAAGCATAATTGCCGTCAGGAAGAGCTTCGTGGCGGTGCTCGGAGTGATGGCGCTCGATCCCTGGTGTAGCCGGAGAAGGACGGCGCAAGCGTAGATGCAGACGGTCTCAAGGTCTGCCAACTGGCACTTCGAGGCCAGGTAAAAGTTTGCGAGTATTTCGTGCGTGTCCCGCACGAAGCCTGCCGAAAGCTCTTCTCGGCAGAGCATGGACAAAACGCCGCGGACGCCGTGGGCTAGGCGTAGGGGTATAGACATTTTTGATAACTTATCCGTTTCGCTTTACTTGCTTGTTTACTTGCTTGTGTTCCTTATCATCAAACAGAGCCTTGCATAACACTCATTCTGGAGAGAAAAGGAGACAAGAACTACTTGACTAACTGAAAGGAGGAATTAAATGCCCACCGAGACGCCATTGCAAAGAGCCATCGCTAACCGTTTTACTGACCAGACGGGCCATCTCTTGCTTGACCCCGTCCTCCTTGGCTACATCCACACCGTCCTAGCCAGCTGCAACGTGCTTGACCTTGATACGCTTAGTGATGTCACCACTGTCATCGCCCCGTTGCTCCATAGCAATCGTATCACCTCCTCGTTAGAAGAGGCCGAAGAGGTTGTAGCCTTGCTTTGTGGAGATGCTGCTAAGTTCCAAACAACTACACATGATACTGAATCCGTTAGATTAATTTCCGAGATCTCTATCATGGAGCAAGTGGTGGCCTTAGCTACTACGCGAGAGCAATGGCAAAGCACGCAGAAAGCTCGGAATCTTGCGCAACAGAAGCTTGACTATCAAGTGGCTCAATCCGAAAGCCGTGCACGTGCTAATCTTGCTCGTCGGATCGCACAGGGAAAAGCAACCGTATTCGAACCACAGGCACGTGTTCTGAACCAGGTAATTGCCGTCTCCCAAGCCTCTCAAACTCGGAAGCCTACAGAAGGAATTGTTCTCGATAATATCACTATTGCATATGGAGGGAATGTCCTTCTTCAGGATTGTGACTTCCGCTTTCATTTTGGACGTCGGTATTCTCTCATTGGTAGGAATGGGACGGGAAAGTCAACCCTTCTTCGCGCAATAGCTAGTGGCGAAGTTGCCTGCATTCCAGATCGTGAGCATTATCGTCTTCTTTATGTCTCTCAAGAGATCACGCCAACAGATGACCGAGTCATTGACGTCGTCCTTTCCGCTGATTCGGACTATACGCGTCTCGCCCGTATGGAGAAGGTACTTCTCGAGCTTGGGGAATTATTGGAGGAAGTGGACCCTTCTGAAGGGACGTTGACAATCGATCAGCTTTCTCAAGCGCTTCATCAGAGCGTAACAGAACTGTTTCCGGAGATTCTAACAGACCTTTCCTCTCCCGTCATCGGAAAGCTATTACAGGACGTTTATATCGAGATGGAAGAACGACAGATCTCGGATGCAAAGGCGAGAGCCTCCAAGATCCTTTCCGGCCTTCAGTTCACACCTGCGATGCAGATTCGTCGAACAAAGGAGTTCTCGGGTGGTTGGTTGATGCGAGTGTCCTTAGCGCGAGCGTTGTTCATGGAACCACACATTTTGTTCCTGGACGAGCCAGATAATCATTTGGATACACATGCCATGCTTTGGCTTGAGGATTGGCTTCGATCCTTCCCAACTGATAGGCTCCTTGTTGTAGTCTCACATGACACCGACTTTCTCAATCACTTCTCGACGGATATCGTCCTTCTTTGCAACCAGAAGCTCAAGCTTTATTCCGGAGACTATGACACATTTGTCTCCGTCCGGACGAACGAGCTTGAGAGCCTTCAGAAGAGGGCGGAGAAGCAAGAAGCAGAACAAGCACGCATACAAACGTTTGTCGATAGGTTCCGTTACAACGCGAAACGAGCAAGCCTTGTACAGAGTCGACTCAAAATGCTGAACAAAATGGAGGCTCTCATTGTCCCGGAGGCGGAACGTGTGGCACCTTTCAGCTTCCCGTCACCACCGGAACCGTCTCAGGCCACCCTTCTTGAGATGAGGAACGTTGAGTTTGCATATTCCCAGCAGCGGCTCAGCGGCTTCAGGCTGACAGATATCAATCTAACGATATGTGCTGATAGCCGAATAGCCATCTGTGGTGCCAATGGAAGTGGGAAGTCGACACTCCTCAAGCTGCTTTGTGGAACCGAGAAGGAACTATCCGGAGTACTCGTCAGGAGTGCCAGCTGTGTCACCGCGATCTTCTGGCAGCATCATACCGAGCTTCTTGACCTAAATAAGACCCCATATCAAACGTTAGAGGAGTTCTCCCCTGGTGAAAGCGAACAAGAATATCGACGGCATCTCGGTTCCTTTGGCCTTTCCGAGAGCCTCATCTTCCACCCGAATTATACGTTGTCAGGTGGACAGAAGACTCGCTTGAACTTTGCTCTTCTGACCTTCAGGACCGTCCCTACCCTCCTGATCCTTGACGAGCCGACGAACCACCTCGACATCGAGACCCGGATGGCCCTTGCAGAAGGGTTGAACCTCTACCAAGGAGCCGTCGTCATCGTCTCCCATGACGCCCAGCTCATCCAAAGCGTCACGGACGACATCTACGTTGTCGCCGGGGGGCGGCTCCAGCACTGGACCGGCGATTTCCAGAGCTACAAGCAGAGCCTTCGCGATGCACGTAGCGGGTAAATGCTCGATTTCATGCCTAAAAAAACGCATGAGTGATCGCGATCTCCTCGTCGAGGTCTACGCGGGCGAGGAGCTTTTCCCACTGGACGGTCGCGCCTTCTACGCGAAGCACCAGACCGTCTACGTCTGTGACGAGTTCATGCAGTCCCGAATCTTCCACACTTTTGAGGCACAAGTCACGGCTCTTGCCACCCTACCCATGGGAGGGCTCCTCCTCGTCGCCACAGCGCGGAAGGATGGGACCTTCATCGAGGTCGTCGATGGGACGAACGGTGATGCCGTTCATTCATATGTGCTCCCACCGGATGTTGGGCCAGCCGCCAGGATGGCTGTTAGTCCCGACGGACAGGCCTTAGTCCTCTTGACCGCATACCCCATCGAGGCCCTCTATCTCATTCGCCTGAACCGGATGAATGACGGGTTGGTCCTTGCTCAGCTCGACTTGACCGTATACTCACCCATTGTCGCGCTATCCGAGGAGGCAAATGCCTCGGAGGAGAAGATCTCAAATTGGAGAGCGCTTTCGTTCTGCCCTGATGATGGAGGAGCTATCGTTTGTATCTCTAAAACTATCGCCCTCCTGGTGCTCGTACAGCTCACAGGTAACCATTGTTACCTCGTGGCACGCCCAATTGGACAAGGGTTCGTGCAAGGTGCCCAAGGCACGAACATTGATGACTTTATCGAAAAAAACTTTATATCGAGCCTTTCCTTCGACGTTCTTCACCCTCTCAACCCACCAGAGGAGGCCTCGACAGACGGGTTCACAGTCACGACGACTTTGGCATCTCCAGATGGGATCTGGACGGCACATTCCGAAGAGGATGTCTCCAAGGTCCTGCAGAATGTATTTGGACAAGCACTACCTAGTGCGGACCGAGATTCTGCGAGTTATCTCTCCCTTGTCGAGCGGTATTGCGACCTTGGCTATAATTCAGTGAGCGCCCCACAAGGCTTCAGCGAGCGCGTCAATATCGCGTACACAGACGTTTTCACGCATTTCTACGCCCTGCCCAGCGTCTCTGCCACCGATTGGACGGAGACGGAGCAGGTCCTTGTTGGAGGCCGTTGGGGACAGAAAACGTCTCCACGTGACTTTCTCCGGAGCCGAGAGAGCCGTTGCCTCCCAGCGATCACGGCCCAGACGGCATTCTCGTTCACGGGGGCACATGTTTGGATACCGCATCGGCAGGCTTGTCTGCTGGCGTGTAGAAACCTTGGACTCGTCGCGTTTTTCATTCCGCAACGGGGACGTATCGATAAGGCTAACGCGGAGCGCCTACTCTCGTCTGGGGTCATCCTCTTCCCGCCACCCCCACGTACCGCTCTCGTCGACATGGACTTTCAGTTCGATAACGAGGATAGGGACATGCATAGGTGGTTGGAGCTCCCTGAGCTTATGCTTGGATTACATGACGGTCTGGCTTCTAACTCCATCATCTACGACCTACCACACGTTCCCATCAATGATTGGTACTCTGGGGATAGACGCCTTTTAAGTGTGAGTGCGTCTTTCTATCGGGAGGATGGACAGATGGGTGCGGATGACAACTACATTGATCGCCAAGATGGTCGAGGAGGTGATAGTATGTCGAAGTTGGGGATCCTCTTTATCTGTGGGTTTGGAGATTCGACGGTGAGATGGTATAAGTACCTCCTCTCAGACTCCGATGACGATTCCGGCATGCAACCCCTCTACGCCCATACATATCTGACTCTTGGCCCAGCCAGATACTTGCACACATTAGCTCTCAAGGAGACTTCTCCATATTTCACGGAGAAATCCCCATCACAGCATCAGGTCTGTTTGGCGGTGACGACTGAGGCAATTGGTTATCTCCCCTCCTTCCCCATCAAGGAGGGGACTCAGGCAAACGTCTCAGTGATTCGCCCTGCCGTCTTACATACTGTCATACCTTCGCTTGTATTTGACGGGATGAACCTACGAGCGACACACTTCCGTTCCTTGATGAACATTCGTCTGATGGTTGAGATGCAAGCAGACGTCTACAAGTATACTCCGACGCAAGCGAAGGTTGCTTACTATGCTCTTATGAAGTATCATACGGGACTCCTGGTCAATAGTCCTGAGACCATCTTCAGAGACTTCTTGCGGCCACCACCTCAAAACCCGATGCATTCCTGCTTGATAAACGACCGGATTAGTACGAATCCCACTTTGATGCTTTCGGATTACGTCCCTTTGACGACCGTTCTCAATCTATCTGGTGGGAAGCGAGCAGCCTCCGTAGTACGTGGGTCGATCGCGACAATTCCTTATGGTAGGTTACTCTCTAACTCAGATGCTGTCTATCATTGCGTCTTTTTAGGGACTCTTGATACTGGCCGTCTATATATGATGCTACATGGAGATGATAAGCTTCTCGCCACGAATTACTTTTCTTGTCGGTTACCACTCTCAATTCTTGACACCAAATGGTACATTCCTGACCCAATCACTTCTCTCATCGCGATCCCAGACTTGAAGTTCATTATCACAGGCCATTCAAGCGGGTATGTTCGGATCTTCTATTGTGGCTTCTCCAATGCAGACTCAGTTTCTTTACGACGTCGGATGCTGATCAACCTTCTTCATCGTATCAAGGTTTCGGAGCTTCCGATCACACATCTGAAGTTCTCCACCTCATACCACCAGCTGGTAGTCTTGGATGCGGCGGATAACCTCTTCTTCTTTGGAGGCCCTCAGATGGAGTTCGTCTTCTGTGGAATGCTCCAATTGAAAACACAATCCTATCTCAGCTCGCTTTATGAAGCTATCAATGAAGGGCAAGGCTCGGACCCCTTCGGATACTCGGCATTCTCCCTTCACTTTCAAGCCTATCTTCTTCAGAAGTTTAACAACCTCATTATCGATGGCGATTCAATCGCTACCTTGCTGAAATATCTCGATACTGCAGAGGCTCTAAGAGGTCTGGAACTCAATCAAGGGCGAAGGGCAGCAAGCTGTTCAATCTATTTAGCCCTCACCAATGCCACATCGAACCTTCATCTAGACTTCTTGAATCAATCGGTTCCGACGCCCGCCGTGCCTCTCACGGAGGATCAGAAGGATAACACGAAGGATGTCAGCCGTGCGGCCCATGGACTTTTGACTGCGCATCAATCCACCCAGGTCTATTCTGTTCCCATTCGTCTGGCAAGTATGGAGATCGACCTTGACCTTCCCACTTCTGAGCGGATGGAGCGCCCTCGAGGCAACGACATGAAGCTTATGCACGCTCTGATGAACAGCTTTCGGCCGACCTACAACCCCTTCATCGATCCGTTCGTCCCACTCCTCTACACGACCGTGACAGACCTCGCTTTGACCTGTGAGTTCATCTACGTGGCGTTTGCTAATGGTGACATCCTTCGACTCACTTATCCAGACGTCGATATCGGTGCGATCCGATCGGAGACATCCTCAATCGTCCTGCAAGCAGACTACGCCGAGGCCCTTGCCTCTAGTGCGGAGCGCGAGCTCGACGTGCTCTCGGGGAAGTACGCCAAGATCGTCACTGACCGTTTGTTATTGGACCCTGCAACCATGCATCCTCATGTCTTCCGTACTAGCCTTCCAATAAAGCGGTTAGCTGTTGACCCCTGCGCGATCCCTCCGCCTTGCTCTCTCTGTGATATCCTCTATGTGGGCCTGGAGGATGGGCGAGTCCAAGCATATGCTGGAAAGCACGAGGTCGATCAGAACATGGCATCAAGGATGGCGCAGTACATCCTGGAAACTCCCCTTCTGGGTGCATCTGGAGGAGATGCGATCATTAAGATGAGTGGCCCCATCACCTCTCTAAGCCTCATACCTGAAGCTGGCCTATTAGCAGTTTCGGATAGCCGTGGTGCCACTCTGGTCATTCCAATGCCCCAGCTCTCCTCCGTATATATCAAGCGAGTATTAGCACAGGTCAGAGACCTTCAGGACATTTCTGGACCAAACGTCTCTCAAATCTCCGCCACCATGGTTCCAGCCGCATCTGATTTCATTTGTACCACAGCTGGAAAGACGCTTGACGAGCTTGATGATGTGCCTCATTATCTGATTCGTTGTTTCCGGAGCGGGGAGATGAACTTTTCTCGCCTAGCGACGAATTGCTCGGCAGTCGATTCAATTGGAGTTGGTTTTGCAGATGCCCAAGGAAATACCTTGACCTATTACAACGATCACATGAGTAGCTTTCTGACCCTCCTAATCGCAAACTCGGCAGGGTCAGTGATCCTTCAGCAGCTTCCCGCCCAGGTTGTGGCGGGAGCGAGCCAACAGATCCAGGCCGTGAACGCCTCCCTCAAGAACTTCGCCCAGTTGCAAGCCTCGCAGGATTCTCTCATGCTTGCTACGGCCAGCTCGAAGATTTTCGCGAGCTGGAGGGTAGGAATGGCTACACGCATGCGGAACCGTGCCGGGGTCATGCTGTTACGGGACTACCAGGTCGCGTATCGTACCTATGAGCAGCTTATTCACGCCCTTACTGCCACCGAGCGGGTCACAGACGGTCCACTCTGGTGTACGGAGACATCTTTGACCCCGCCTCTATCTTCGCATCATCCTATCCTCCTCACGCAGGAGGCACAAGCCCTTCTACAAGGGTCGACGACATACAATGACATGGAGCAGTTCCTTCACTTTGACGAGCTCCGGCATCTGGCATCCATTGCAAACGCGCACGATGCCGAGGTTATTGGAATGGCCTCTGCGGCGGTCCAGAAGGCCGTCTCACGGATGGTTGCAAAGGTCGTCCTCGTCAACGCACCCTCGCACCAGGATCTCAGCGTCCGACTCGCGGCGCAGGCTTGCGCCCTTCGTTTTAGCAACAAGCTCAAGGAAAAGTCGCTTGAGAAGACCTTCGAGGAGGTGCAGAAGTTACGGGAGTCTTGTAAGGAGCTGGAGGCGGACAACATGCGCGTCCTGACCGGAAATGACCTGGACGTGGTATATAAGAACTCGACCCTTCAATCTCTTGAAGCACTTGCGAAAAATAAGCCTGTCTATGGTATTGGGCCTGGTGAACATCCCTCACCATTTGAGCTCTCACGCACTTCGACTAAGGTCAAGTCTCTTACTAATTTGAACCGTATATCTTCCATTAAGAGCATGAAAGAGGCACTCTCGCGGATTACTAGTAGATCCACCCTTAGTGAGTTGGATCAGCTTGCACAGGAGGAGGGAAAGAGAATCGACGTTAACAAGATCCTGCTCTCATCTCATCGCATTCCGGAGACAACCTTCCGGATTTCTAACGATGTGACGGTCCTCGCACGCAATTATCTCTTCAAGCACGTCTCGGAGGTCGAGCGGATGCTACGCTCCTCGATCTTGAGAGGGTTCATGTACCTCTCCAGCTTGGAACGGATTCTGATCCATCAGAGTCGTCAGGATGAGGTTGGCTACGCCGTCTGTGGTCTTGCCGACCCAGCCGTATACATTCCTTCCTTCCCAATCCCTCAGACGTCCGAGAGTATTATGAAGAAGGCAAGAAAGGTATGTTACCTCAGATCAGCTCAAATAGCTTCCGAACGATACAGTATTTACGCTCCACAGATCACCCTTCTTAAAGGCTTGGAATCCTCTGTTAAGGGTAAGGATAATAGTGTTCAACTTCTTTTTGGGCTTGGAGCTGCGCCTGCCGGACGTAATTCCGTCTTTATCCGTAAGGGCACTACGGACGAGACAGGAGGAGAGGAGAACGCGGAACAACAGCTACAGAAGACATTGGAGTACAATCCGTCGACATACTATTATAAGCCAGATGATCCGTTCTTTATTGTGGACAGTCGGGTTGTGATTTCCACTTCCACAGATGATGAGGGTGGGGCGGCAACTATGGAGCTTCCAACATCCCAGACACTCTTCTCAATGCTTCAGCTCTCCACCGAGCTCTCCGACCGGGCTCCTCCCGTCCCATACGCGCAGGTCACGAATAGTAACGTCTTTGGATATGTCTATCCGCGCCTCCCCCCCGCGGATATCCTTGGGAGCCATGACTCCCTTTCTCTCCGTCGTGCATTGTTCCCCGAGAGTGAGAGTGCGTTTGTGATCCGCGCGAAGCAGCAAATCATTCTTCTCCGCGCGATCGCGATTTTGTTGATGCAGGATATGAACAAGAAACTAGCCGAGGAACGTGATCGGAAGTATAGAATCCAATCGAGGATCCAGGAGCTAGTCACTCAGCTGAAGGATAATGGGAAAGAGATCATCTACATCGCAAAAGAAGAGACTCTTCTCAAGCTTATCGAAGAGCAACGGGCACGGCTCTTTACGGAGCTGACGGACCAAGGGATTGGACCAGAGGAGGCCGCGGCACGTGCTGCAAAGGCCGCCGTCCTCAATCTTCCTAATGAGGATTACATTTCCAATCTTGTAATGGAGAACATTGATGTGCAGCTTCTTGATGTCAATACGATCACGGGTTATAGTCCAGACGGAGCCACATCCGGTGCCAAGCCCTGCGAGAGCCTCGCTCTCATGCTCGGTTATAATCCGTACACAGGGAAACAGGGGACGAAAGAGCAGTCGTACTCGGAGTACCTCACGGGAGCCTTGCGGCAACTTGCGGCCCCAGGCCCCATCGAGAAGATAGGGACGACTGTCAAAGATTTTCTAGACACACTCACATTGGAGGAGGCGATGCACGCCGTACAACGCCAAGGCAATGAGGCGGAGCAGCGCAAGTTCGAGGAAAGCTGCCTCGGGCTTCTTGACCTCAACTTACGCCTTGCAAAGTTCCAGGACAACACGGCCGTCAACTCAGCTCTCCTGGCCTTGACGGACGAGGGCCTGTTTCGAATCGAGCACCTACAGACCTTGATTGCGCGCATGCGGAAGGAGGAGCGGACGAAGAACAATGTTACTGATAGGGAGGTGCTTCGTCTCTGGTATTCGTATAAGCGTGCGCTCTATGAGATGATGCGGGGCGCGATCGACGCTGCGAACCGGGTTACGGTTCGGGATATTCCTTTACCCACGTCATATGGGCTAGACAAATGCCCAGGGATGAAACTCAGCAAGGAACAGGAGGCAGAAATAGAGCAATACCGAGCCCGTATCAACGAGCTCATGGATAAGAGGATGAAGGATAGAAGAAACCTTGAGGCATCATGTCGAACTCTTCGAGAACAAGCACACGAGCTGAGCCTCCAGTTTGATGCGGAAAGGCTTTCGGGGTTGCGTGCACGACGATTTAATGCCGAGCTGAAGCTTCAAGCCATTCAGCTCGCGGTTAGTTCTATGAACCTCCGAATCCTTGCACGACACCGCCAGCTTGATAGCGAGGATGTGGCGGCGCGTCATGTCCGTGGATTAGTACGTGAGGCCACTAGTCTTGGACAGTCCGAGACGGTTCTTAATGCGCTTCTTGACCGTCTTCAACAGCGGATGACGATCCTACGCACGGCAGAGAAGGTTTATCTCGGAGGTATCAAGAGAGAATTGCAAGATCCCGGTCTATTGAAGTACCTTCGCCAGAGAAGTAACCCAAAGGTGACTCGCAATACGATCCGAACATACTTCACCAGCGCCCCCAACATCGATCATGCTATTGAGGGGCTTCGCAATACGGCGGAACAACGGAGTGGGAGCTTTGAGGCTGGGATGGGGACCACTTACCTCTCCTATGCGTCGATTCAGGCGATCAACCAAGGGATTTTGGCCGCCACAGACCAGCAGGTCGCACAAGTCTCGAAGGCGTATCAGGAGGTCTTGCTTGCTAACGAGGATGACGCCCTCCGATGGCTTGCGGCCACTCATAGTCTAGTTGGGAACAAGGGGGATGCCGATTTCAGAGACCTGCTTCTGGAATCGGCGTTGGCTGACGCCCTCTTCTTTGAGACTCCGACCTCCTCACAGCCATACCCAATCCTGATTGGCGACCAGGATATTCCGAAGATGGACCTTCCAGCCCTCGTTTCTCTCCCCGCAACGGAGAACCCATTACTCGTCTCAATCATCAGTCGTATCATCCCGCTTCAATCGCTCCCGAACATATCCCAATTAATAGGGCAGGTCTCATCCAATGCGAATGAGTTGACGACCTTCGACGTGCTCCGTTGCACGAAGCTCGGTCTCGAGCTGCAGATCTACGAAACGACGCGTTTCTTGCAAGAAGTCCAGACGTCTCTCGGATCTTTCAAGCAAGAGGATACATACTACGGTACCAAGGTCGATGAGAGCAATCACGCCTCCTTAACACTCACGCGTAAGAACAATACGGCCTTTCTGGATCTACCACTCGTAGTCCTTCTTACCGAAGGCCAGATTGAGGGTACACGCTCATGGGATGCAATTGTTGACACACGTCCCCTTGTTTTTGGTGGGGTGCGTGTCGGGCTTGACATTGCGAAGACGGAGATGCGTCTTGGAAGACAGGTTTCGGTCGATAGACCTACCGATGATTTTGGAGCCGACGTGGACTTAGATTTGGCTGCGGAAGAGCAGGAAGACTTCATCCTTCCGGATGAGGCATCATATGCAGTGCTCGATAAGGCATACATTGACATGCTCAATGACAACATCCGAGCTTTGGGAGAACGTCGTAGTGCGGTTCTGATGAATCTCTCGCGCTTCCGTCAAAAGACGAAGCTAGTCCAGCATCGGATCGACATCCTCGACTGGGAGAAGCAGGATGCAGTCGCGCAAGCTCGCGATTACCAGCTCATTCGGCTTAGCAAAGAGATGCACGAGATCCTACGCGAAAGCACGACGACGACCGAGAAGCGTAGTCGCGAGGTCAACAGCGTCCAGAGGAAGTTGGAGCACACAAGGAAGACGAACATCCTCGCCAACAACCAGATCGAAAACCGGATCAACGCCATTCCTCTCGAGATCAAAGCGATTGAGCAGCAGAACGTCGCTCTCGAGGCCCGGATTAACGAGTTACGGGCGAAGAACACGCAACGACGACAAGCGATCCCAGAGGCAGACGTTGATGAGGTTGAAGTTGGTTCACAAGCCGAAGCTGACAAGAAGTTCCGTCGTATTGCGGCCCTTAGAAAGATGAAGGAATTGAGCCGCGCACAAGAGGAAGAGCTTCAATTCCTCATGCGGGAGCTAGAGAAACTTCGTAAGAGGACGTACCCGAGCTTTGACTGAGCAACCATTCACTCTCTCAACATGCCTTGTTGGATGAGGTATGCACGCACTCGCTGCCGGCGCCAAGCCAGGGCGGAGGCGACATAGTCTTCACTGAGGGCAACCTGATATGCCTCGAAGTAGAACATTCTGAGCTGCCAGATGATTTCCATTGCGAGGGCGGAGATCTGTTCGGCTTGGATGCTAGTATTCCGCATAAGGGAGAAGGAGTCGGTGACGACCTTTCCCAAGAGCAAGAGTAAAAAGAGGTAGCGATAACGGTTGAAGAACTTCTTCGTCGCGTCCATAAGGATTGTGATCCCACGGAAGCTTGATGATTGGATTCGTGGGTTATCGGTCACGGCCCTGAGTAATGCCTCTGCGGTTTGTATGGTTTCTGGAAGCATACAATTGTCTGGGTGAAGGAAGGATTGCATGAAGATGTTGATGGGATTAGCTTCTTGACCCTGAGTATAGGGGAAATGATAAGCGACACTATTCCGGACCAGTTGAAGGATCCCCTGGATCATTTCAAGGAAGGCGATGAAGGCGTTCACCTGCTTAAGAAGCAAGTGGTTGAGGCGGGTCTCAAGGGTGGTCAGGAAGATGGGGCTTTCGACGAGACCATTATATTGCGTCAAATTTCGGATATGGACGCTACTCTCCTTTGCCAAATATCCACTTACGGTATAGAAGGGTGAGGTGGTGGTGGCAGTAGTTAACATCTCGAGGAATTGGAAAAGAAGGTCATAGCCAAAGACCTCCCAATCGTCGGAATGATGGAGGACGCTGCAGATATCTGTACTAAGTTGGAAGCCACAATAAGGAAGGTCGGCGACAAGAGCCTGGACCTGCTCAACCTTCGTGGCTGGGTCGAAGAGAGTCATGTAGAAACGAGGGTTATCCACACTTAACCCGTATAGGGGCGATGTGTCCGGGCTCTTCTGAATCATATCGACAAGGAGCTTATCTGGAAACACGAATAGGCCGGTAAACCCCGTGGAATGCCGTTTGTACTCCTCACTCATGAGGATGAGCTTATGGAGAATGACACGAGCCACTTCATGATGGATGTTATACACCTCCAGGCCGCAATGTTGAACCCTTATGTGGGGTATTTTTCCATACACGTCATCTCCCACCCCATGCCCACCCACGGCTCCTCCCTCCACTATTTGAGTAGGATTCAGCCTTGAGAGCTTAGAAAGGTCATACCGTTGCTTCCCTACACGAGTAATTGACGTCGCTAACTGTTGAAGATAGGCATGCTCCAAATCGCTTGCATATTGCATGACAGAATAGTTCCTGATGGTTTCAACAGCAGCACGAATGGTGGGAGGACACTTCTGAAGCGTTGGAGCTCTATACACGCGCCGTCCAGTACGCGTCCAACTGATATTATTAGCCGTTCCAAGCCCAGTCCTCATGGCGATACTTGGAGAAAAGGAGAGGCGTTTGAGAGTCGCACCAGGATAATAACGGAAGTCTGCGTATTGAGCACGCACCGACGTGACAAGATCCAAGCGGAAGCGTTCTCGTCCATCAACGTTACCTTTAGTCCCCACGGCCATATAACTGGAATGCATGATCCTTGCACTATTGCTCTTGATGGAGTTCGCGATGTTAAGGTTAGCGTTTCCAAGGACGTAGTTTGAGAACGGTTCATGCGATAATGACATCGGAGAGATGTGCAGAGGACTTCCCGATGTGACATTTGTGTAATAGCCGGTCGAAAGGCCTACCGGGAGCAAAACACGAAGCCCCATGCACGCATCCTGCGGCTGTCTCAACTCCACAAAGATCTGACGGCAGCTTATGAGGAGACGTTGTTCTAACCACCAATCACGGCAGATAGCATACTTGACCCGTGAATCCATGCGGAACTTTGCAAGAGCCCCGACGATGGCGGTCTTCGAGACGTACTCGGGCTTATCCAAAGCCTTTCCTAGACGAAAGATAAAACCATGCACGCTCAGAAGACGGGTCTGGAAGATAGCTCTTTCCTCCAATGAGCTTGGCAGGACGCCTATGGCTGCCGTCCCCATATCGTTATCAATTCGCTTGAAGCGCATTCCAAGAGCCCCCAATAAGGATTGATGACGCTCACTCCACATCGTCTCCATCTTCGTCAAGCGCGTCTCAATGGCCACGTTAGGAATAGGTTGTGGAGGAACGGTGGTCCCTTGTAACTGGTGAAACGGATAGACTATCTGCTCAAGCATATCCTGGTGGAGTTCATCTTGCGCTCCTGCGGAGACTAGAATGCTGAGATGGCCGGAGATCGCGTGAGTAGCCCCATGAGTCAAAGGTCCACGACCCTCTCGAAGGGCTCGAGGCGCATATTGCAATAACGTGGAGATGGGATAATATAGGTTATTGAAGCTACAGAGAAGGTACTGGTGTGGGGCTTGATAATCATTCCCGGTTTGTAAGGGCCTATGATACGAGCCCATGTACCTCTGCAAGACTTTAGCCACCGCCGCACTCCTCTTGAAGGCTTGAGTGCTCAAGAACGGACAGGTCTGAGATCCATAAATGGGAAGTGCTCCACCCTCCAGGAAGTTCCGTTGGATCCGCCCATGTATCTCATGGAGCTCTGCCTTGTTACACCGTTTGACCATGAAGTTATCTGCTGCAAAGGCGGCGATCGCAGCCTTCTGGCTTGCTGAGAACCGCTCGATAAGACCGGACTCTTGTATGAGCCGGATTACCGTTTCAGCATATTGTTCAATGGTTCCTTGTTTGAGAGAATACGAGTTGACGGGCCTACTTACCGTTGGGGCCTCATTTTGCGTAGCCTGGGAGTTCTTAGGCTCATCCTTCTGCGTCTTGGGGGCTCTTTTGCGTGCAGGCTCGACCTCTTTGGGTTCCTCCTGTTTCTTGGTCTTCTTCCTTCCTCTCTTCGGGTTCTCCTCCGGTTCCGTTATAGGTTCCTTGGTAGCCTCAGTTTTGGTCTTAGACTTCTTTTTTGTGGCCGCAGGTGCGGATTTAGTAGTCTTAGTTTCCCTTGTTACTTTCTTCGGGGTCTCTTCAATTGGCTCTGTGGGAGTCTTTTTCCGAACACGGCGATACTTTTTGATGACCACCTTTTTCTTGTGCATTTTAGGCTGTTCCACTGGCTCTAACATGGGTTCCTCGAAGGGGTCAAAGATGAGGTCTGGAAATTCGTAGAGTTGACTGAAGGTAAGGGAGCGGGGTAGTTGCTCACCGTTTTGGGACTCACTATCAAAGTCATCCTCTTCCAGAGGAGGGTTTGGAAGGACTTCAAAGACGTTGATTGGGTGAAGGAGCGTATGAAAGGAGGTCCATAACTCTTCGGGGATCGATGCGGCAGGCCTAGAGTACTTCGCTACCACTTCGTTCCAGACCTCCGCGACGTATTGAGGGCCCTTTTCCACGTCCTGAAGTATTTGTGCCGCCACCGTCTTGCGCATCGACCTTGAGGATAATGTCACGCCATTAGCAAGGCATAGTGCCGTGAACCAACTGGGAACTCCTCTTTCGATGACTGAGAAATAAGAGCGTGGAATAGTGGAGAAGACGTTGGGTGCGATTAGGAAGAACTGAAGCTCGGGTAATGAGAGTCCTAACTCCGTCAAGAATTTAACTGCACCCTTTGCGGCGACCGACTGGCGTGCCTTATGAACGCTAAGCGAGAACTCTCTTGAGATGGCCGGCTGGGGCTCCAAGGAGCTCAAGGCGGAGAGGTCAGGAAGCTCAAGCTTCTGAACTTGCCCACCTACCTCTCGTAATTGGTCCGGCCGGATCGGACGCATGGCAAACCCTACCTCCGGAATATCGGAGTTATTAACGAAGTCCATGGGGTTGAAGATGATGTTCCTCTCGATTGGACTTGTCAACACGTCATATAAGCCGCCAAGTAGGACCTCGATGCTAGTGGTCTGCTCCAAGGAGAAGGGGAGCTCATGAAGCTTGCTTCCGAAGATCAAATCCCCATCGGTTCTTGGTGCCAAGGCCTGAACGTTCGACAAGTCTGCACCATATCGTAGATGCGAGGTGCCGAAACTACGGAAGACACCGGCATCGCAGAACGTGTATTGGTTCCAGAAGGGGCGGTCCCGAAGGATATGTAACATGGATAGCTTGGTATTGGTGAAGTAGGACGTCACCATGCGATACCATCCATTGAACCTATCAAGTAAGAAGAGGGATGCCGGGTCCGATTGTTTCAGTGCTGCGACGAGGAACCAATTGGACCGTGCGCGCCTCAAGAATTCGCCACAGAACCCGCCAGTGGAGATGTAATTCTCATATAATAGCATGTCAACAGGGTCTCTTGGACTTATAGTTGGTATGCTACTTTGATTCTGGTATTGAAGACATCCGACTCTTGTGACTGCCCTGTAACCCTTTAGAAGTGTGATGAGATGTCTCTCAATGTCTATCAGCTTGAAGATGTCACAAAAGGCGTCCGTGAAGTCTGCGGGGGTATATGTCTCTGGCGGAGCGTTTCTTAAAACCTCAGAGATGAAAAGATTGGTACGACGAAGCACGTAGTTCAATAAATTCCGCTGCCCAACGGTCTGTGGGATGCTCAGAACCTTCTCAGATGTTATCTCCTCATCTCTTGGCTTACTCTTATGGTAGACTTCTGGGTCATGAAACTTCTTCCCCGTATCCTCGTCGTAATGTGTATCCGCTGCACGCATCCAACAGTTTGGTAATGGCATGAATTGACCGGCAAGGGCGACCGTAGGGATCTCTCTAAGAACCCACCGGGTGACTTGAAGGACATGTTCTGGCTCCTTCTTCGCCAAAGAACGCTTCATTGTCAAAGCTGGAGTCGGCGTTGTCATAGGATCTCGTACCTCATCAGATCGTAATGGCCCCGACTGATTAGGAGTTGGAGTCGTCAAGACGGGCTCCGTTGGAGATAAAGTAGACGATTTGATAAGATTTGTGCGGTCCTTCACCAAGAGAAACCGATTACGTTGCCCATAGAAACAACAGGGAGTGTGCCCGAACGAAGAGACAAGCATGGGGACGGCCGTCTGTAGGTCAATACCGGCCTGGGTGCACGGGTGAATGAAAAGGACATCATTGACGTGCAACAGGTTTGCAACGGAAATCGGAGGGGTGCAGAAGGCCAAGCGTGGCTCATCCCACACCTCGGCCTTCGCTTGCGGATGAAAACCCTGGAAGGAGTCCGTAGAGAGCGAGGAAGTGGTGGACGTGCTTGGTTGATATGCGAATGGATCATTCAGACTATCATAATTGGCGTCGGCATCAGCATCATATTCCTCATCGTCATCAGGACAAAGAGGTTGCCTCTCATGCGGCTGAATTTGTTGTGAGTCGGTTACGGGCATGAAGAAATCTGTATGGCCGTAGAAGGATGACTCGCCCGTACTATCGGAATCAACAAATGGAATGTCGGTAGACTCTTCCATGGCGGTATTCGAGGGCATGAAGTGAAAGTCATGACTAGGGATACTTTCTGTGGAAAAGGGAGGGTTAGGAGGTGCAAGGTCTTGGGCTAACGGGAAGAAGTAAGATATATTGCCAGAATAGTACCGCTTCTTACAATACTGAATGGCATCTTCACGCGAACGGCAATTATGAAAGATCGATAACCTATGTGCCATCCCGGGAAGTTGGACCGTCATGGAAAAGGGTTCAACATGCTCGACTAATAAGATGCGCCCGGTGAAGGCATAAAGGTTCCAATCGCTGATGGCGTCACGCGAGGTTCCTAAGTCCGTAGTCCAATTCCCAGTGGCTTGCTCAGGATCTATGGGAACAAGGCCACGGTAAGAGTGAATCGGCTTGAATAGGGGGTCTGCTAGCACGCCATTTGGAGCACCTCTGCTCACTTGGAAGATGGCTAACGAATTATCGAAAGTGGGCTTGTGGAAGGTGTAAAGATTCGGGCCCACGGTGGATAAGGAGAAGGATCCGAGAACAGGGTTTGTGCAGCCTCCCCAGAGGTAATCCAATAGCTTCTGGCAGACGAAGCGATTCTTCAGCATAGCGGAGACAGAGTATTGATCATCCACCCTTTTTGCGGTCTGCCCTTCTTCCTCCTCCTCACGAGAATAACGTGCGGCCGCAGTCTCCCGTTTCGTGTGCAGTTCCAGTTCATATCTAGCCGAGATGAAGATTGGTCGTATATCCATATCGGAGCGTAACCCAAGCTCAATGCCATACAGGAGAAGCTGTTGATATGGGAGTAAGGGGGTCTTCCTACTAGCGACGCTATCCAAGACCGTCAAGACATCCTCGTGACTACATGAAGGAGAAGAAAACCATGAAAGGAGGTTATCGAGTCCGGACTCTGAAGAGCATAGAGCCTCCAGAATGCCAAGGAAGGCATCAAGGTTACCTAACGAATGAGTCAATTGTGCATGTATTAGACCAGCCTGTGCCTCTGGTAAGCCGGCTGTGAGGGAAAGGTTCCGATCCATAAGAAAGGGTTGAGTATCTTCTTGGCATTGATATCGTGTCGTAGATATCAAGCTGAGATCATCTCTAGTAATGCTTGGCCAACGGATGGCCGAATATATGTCATTTGCTGACCCCATTTCAAAGACATTCTCATCTTTATGGAGGTCTCCAACGAGTTCTGGAATGATATCTCGTGGACTTGCGACTGTGCATGAGGCATGGGGCGCACAGACCGGCCCTCGAATGATGGGGAGCAAGCCTGGCTCATCCCTATTCAGATCCATTTGATCCGTTTGATCCATTTTCCATCTTCAAGTAACACTGCTCGTTATAGATAGAACCTTCGCGTCCCTTGTAGACGCGATCGGATCTGTACGAGGTCGGCGTCGGCAAGTCTCAGGTGTTGTATGATGGTGGCGCCAACAATTACGAGTATAGGGTCTTCGGACTCCAAGTGCCGTAGGAGTTGTTGAAGGGTTTCGGGGCCAACGTCACGAATTCCTGGAAGAAGACAAGCGACCCGAATAAGAATGGTAGCGGATGGTCCTATGAGGAGGGTTTGCAGTACATCATCTGGGATACGTTCCACGGGCCTTTGTCTTGCAAAGGTAATGAGTACCGCTGCTTCTTCATCAGTGTAGCTTCTATTCTGTAGTAAAAGGCCTGTAAGATTAGTGGTGAGTTTATCAGCATGGAAGGCGGCCAGGAGGGACGTGATGGGGATAGGAGTAGGCTCAGAGGCCAATAGTGGGCCGATCAAAGAACTAACAACTTTCACCCCCTCAATGATTAATCTTTCTGCCATTATGGTCCCTCGAATCACTTCAAGAATTCGAAGGATAGTTCGACGGTTATCCTCGAAGGGCCGGCGGGAACGTATCACGATGATAGCCAACGCTACACGTAAGCGCTGTGTATCCTCTTCCATGCCGAAAAAATGCGGGGAACTTATACGTCAGTATTCACTGATGACTTCGAGATTAGTGAGGGGCTTGGAAAGGGTGGTTTCGGACATGTCTATAAGGTCATTCGGAAGATGGATGGTGCTCTTTTCGCATGCAAGGAGATGGATTATGCTCATTTCTCCTCAGTCAAACTCCGGTTAATCGAGACGGAAGCCTCCATCATGAAGCTTCTCGATCATCCCCATATTGCACGATTGGAGGCGATATATGATGATACTGAGAAGAAAGTGATGCAATTAGTGATGGAACTTTTCACCAATGGCGACTTGAATGGGTTGATCAAGAGAATGCGGATCTCAGACCTTTGTCTTTCCGAGGCTCAGGTCTGGTGTATTGCTAGAGCCCTTTTAAGCGCTCTCGATTACATGCATTCTGGTCCTAAGTTCCCCGTTGGTGATGTTTGCATCATTCATCGGGACATCAAGCCTGAAAACATCATGCTGAGTGAGGCGTACATGGTGAAGCTCATAGACTTCGGGATTTGTAAGATTCTTGACGAGAAGGTTGCACATACGCGTTGTGGTTCCTCAAATTATGCCGCCCCCGAAATCTTCGTTAAGAACCCAGCGTACCGAGAGAATATTGACATCTGGGCATTAGGTTGTGTCCTTTACGAGCTAGTCCGTGCGGAAACCCTTTTTAACTTCGATGTTTCAAAGGGGAATCCAGAACCAATCACCACGGTTCCTAGGATCACCTTTCCTGGGTATTCGAGAGAACTAGAAGAGCTTGTCCAAAGCATGCTCATTCTTGACCCAGATCGTAGACCATCAGCACAGCACCTCATGGAAAGCATTTCATATCGACACATTCCGCAAGTCCCTGCAATCCCAAAGAAATATAATCTTTCTCTTTGCACCCAACCGCTATACAAGCATGCTCTACAAAGGCTAGATGGAAAACTGAATCGTAAGGACGAGACGGAGCAACAAACCCTTGCCAGAAAGGGCCAGACCAGTAGTCTCAAAGCTCTTCTTAGTGTGAGCGTATATTGCGTTAATAATCAAGGAAAGACCGCGCTTCATCTCGCTGTCGAGGCCGGGAAGAAGTTTTCTGCCAAAGCCCTCCTCCCATATGAAGCCCGATTTAGAGACAATGATGGCTTCACCGCCTTAGGCTTGGCGGTGAACGCTGGGAATAACGACCTTATTGATGTTTTGCTTCCCATGGAGGCGCCTCCTCGAGAGCTTTGCACCGCGACCTATCCGATAGATGACCTGGGGATGACACCCTTGATGTGGGAGGCGGTGAAGAATGACTCCGGTGCCGCCCATTGCATGCTAGCTCAGCGCGGAAGACAAACCCCAGACGGTAGGACCGCTCTCATGTTCGCTGCCGAGTATGGGAGTACCGAGGTTGCTAAGTTACTACTTGATGAGGCGGGAATGCAGACTAGTAACGGTGAGTTTGCTTTACTCTATGCCCTGGAGAATGGGCATCTAGATATCGTCGAACTCCTTCTAGAAAAGGAACAACACCTCACAACAATTGATAATCGGACTGCTCAAACAGCCGCTGCATATTTGAATAATGGCAACATTTTATCACGTTTTCCACGTGGTGACGAACAGTCCTCGGCCCTCTGGAGCGTTCTTGGAGATCCCTCCCGTGATGGGCCCGCCCCCGCCTTACAGAGCACGCTCGCATGCCTTGCCGAGTTGCTTCAATGAGACAGATTCCACAGTAAAAAAATGTCTGAGACGATGGTTGCTCCGATACGTGTGGGGAGCACAATCGTAAGTAGCCAGAACACTCCCGGAGACCTTTACAACGAGCTATACACATTTGGGATCGATACCAACGGGTTCTCGAATCTGGCCCATTTGAGTAACCGGTACCTCGTCTTCGCGAGCGGGAACGCCATCTGCGCCATGGACACCGAGACAGGAGCGAGGACGGCCGTTCCCTCGTTCACGATGGGGGGTGTCACCACATTAGCGGTAACACATGACCATTCGCACCTCGCCGTCGGGTTTGCGAGTAGGCAGGTGGGGGCCTTGGTCTATATCTTCCGCATCAGCATCGACAGGCCAGGGATGACGGAAGGAGACTTTCCAATTGTTGAGATGATACCACCAGATGCACACTTTGAGCTACTTCCACCTATAGAGATATCAGCCAAGATGCACTTGATTCATGAGGTCACCCTTAAGAGTGTTGGGAAGCTGGGAGTAGCGGCCATGTCGTTCAACCACGACTCGACCCTTTTGGCCATAGTCTCATGTTCTCCGGACTATCAGCTCTCCATTTATGACTGGCAACACGAAAAGCTTCTTCTGAAGGCCCCTGCGTTCACAAGCGACGTTTATCGGGTATCTTTTTGTCGTTACACGCTGGATGCTCTGATAACAGGAGGGAAGAATCACTTGAAGCTTTGGGAGATGGCCATGACCTTTACGGGTCCGAAACTCCAGGGCGAGCTAGCAAAATTCGGTATTCTTGACTCGTCCGACTGCACAGCTTTTCTTGAACTTCCCTCAGGGAACACCCTTTCGGGTTGTGGTACTGGTGAGATCGTCCTTTGGGAGGCGACTACCGTCCGGATCGTCTTCCAACGCCCAGGTGGTCGGCGTTGTCATGATGGACGAGTCGAATTCCTATACTGTGACCTTGATGGTCTTTTTACACGTAGTGCTGCGGCTGTCTTCGCGACAGATGATGGGTCGTTTGAAAAGCCCTCTACAACACATAAGCCAACGCTTCTATATTACAACCTACTCCTTAGAGGAATTCCTTCAGCCTCCGATGGTTGGTTCACTTCGGAAGGGGGAGCAGACCAGCAACGAAAGACTGCCCAAGAGGGCGTTTCGAGCGCACAGCTTGCAGATGGGTTTGACGAGTCACACGTGAAACACTTCCTTCCGGTCATCGTGACGGCCGGCTCTGATGGCTATGTACGCCTCTGGTCGGGCCATGAGATCTTACAGTCACAATTCAAGGATAACGGCGATAGTGTCTTCTTCGAGATCACCCCCGTCGAGGAGATCTACATTGGCCCGGGTTCCTGTATTCGCACCATGTCTCTCAGTCCCGATTCCTATTCCATCGCGATGCAAGACGCTGGAGCTGGAGGGATAATCATCGTTGATATTGCGACGCGAAACCTTCGTCGGATCTGTTGTGGGCATGGTGGATCGGTTCGTTCCATTGCGTGCATGAACACGTACACCGACCTGAACCTGAGCGGGACGAATGCCGATACAAATGCCATGAGTATGCGTTCCGGGCTTGTAGCTACGCTTGGAGACTCCGGAGTGGTGTTCCTTCACGATCTGGCCGCACGGAAACTTGTCTCGATGAAGGTGCCCGCTTGTGGGCGCGGAACCAAGTTGATCTTCATCCATAATGGGATCTGCCTCGTTGTTGGGTATACCGATGGGTCTGTTCGGTTCTACTCGGTCTTTTACGAGCCGCCCAAAACAACCGAGGAGGAGGATGAGGTGTCGGAGCTTGAGGATTGCCTGTTCCTCATCAAGGCCTTCAAGTGTTTCAACGATCCTGTCGTCGATATCACATGTTCCTCAGAGGGTTTAGTCACCATTCTTAGCGCTAATGGGCAGCTCTTCCTCGTTCGTACCTCACTCTCACTCGTTCGTCAAGGGTTGCCTGGGGATATCACGACATCATTGGATGAGCAAGAAAAGCTATCGGCACTGGCCCGTGGGCTTCTCAACGTCAAGGATGCAGAGGCCGAAGAGCTTTGCCGGAAGGAGCTCGAGATCAACCTCGCGGGTGCCAAAGGAACGCTTGGGATGACTACTCACGATGTCCTACCGTTGGGATACTTTGATCTTCATATGTCCGTCTTCAAGGAGTCGGCCGAGAAGACGATGCAACGCTTACGGAATCTCTTCTTCGTTACGCCCACCTTATTGGCGATGACGGTTACAAATTGTTCGTCTCCCGAGAACCGTATAGCGGCCATACCTCTCCCCAGCCTTTCTACTCTTCTAGAGTATAGGAAGGGCGCCCGAGATGAACCTGTCGTCTCGGCCGTGGAAGAACCCGCCTCCGGAGACTCAATCCCCGTCATGGCCTCATCGATCTCCTACGACCTATCTTCTCTTATCACTGGCGAGCCTAGGTTCCTTTCCATTCATATCCCCGCCACGCCTCTCCCCGGGACCTGTGAGGCGACGATCGCCAAGGTTGAGAAGGCGGTCGTCCAGAAGCAGATCAATGCAATGCTCCCGTCTCGTGGTGCCGTTGAGTCGGCCATGGACGCCTTACTCGCCATGGAGATGGAGGAGGAAAAGGAGGAGCAAGAATCTGACGAGGAAGAGGAGGAGGAAGAGTATGACGAGGAAGGAAACCTGATCGAGAAGCCAAAAAAGAAGAAGATCGACCCCAATGACCCTGTCTATGAAGATACAACGCAGCCGCAGAACTTCGATTTCGTTCAGTTCAGCATTGTAACTGGACCCGATTCCGACCCCATGAGTAGTCGTGTGCTCCTTCTCGTGAATCTCTTTGTCGAGGAGGAGATTCGTAATCGTGCTGAAAGTGCAATGGCCAACGTTCGGGCACGAGCAGAGTCCAATTCCGCCGCGTCTATGGCTTCTGTTGGAGACCCTGCAGTCTTCTGTGCAGCCCTAGCCGTCGCAGAGGCCCGTGCAACATATCGTAGTAGCCTCATCTATTCGTTTGACTACTCCACTATATGTACTGCCCTTCTTGATTTACATGCACCCAAATCGACCACGGACCTAGCAGCTAGCATGCGCGGGGAAGGCCAGGGAAAGGGGAAGACTTCTTTCCTTCGTCCGACGATTGTGATTCCTGCGGCGCATCGAGGCCCCATTCTCGACGCACCATCTCTCAAGGAGTCGGAATTGGCAGATCCCGAGTTTGAACCTCCGCATACGACGTCTATTGGGCTTCTTGTGCGTCGTCCAATCGCCGCTTATGCTATCCCGACCCGTGGGTTCGTGGATTACATTACGGACGATTTAGTCCGTTCGGAGGTCGCAGAGGAGGGACGGAAGCGTAGTGAGCACACTACAAGCGGGGCGATCTTCACCCTACAAGATGGAGGCTCATTGACCGTTGAACCTCTCGTCACAACACAGGAATTAACAGACTTACGGCAGCACGTCATCGAGGACGAGTCAAATCTCACCCCATTGGCTGCCATGCACTTACGGGAGGCGAATATGCGCTGGTGGAGCACCAACTGCTCTCAGTGCGTCCCCGGGGGCGGCTTGTGCGCGATGAATATCGGCTTCGGTGGACACGTGTGTATCGTGGGCGATGCTGCTGGTAACTTGTTCGCATTCGGCACTCGAATGCTGGAGATGTTGCTTGATAAGCTTCGTACCGCGTACCTTGACGCCGTAACCACCTTCCGGAACCCCCAGCTTGCAACATTCAATGGGAATCTTTGTTCTCGTTACGTCCGGGACAAGATCTATTCAACAGACATGAAGAGCATCAAGCCCGCTCTTTCTTTACTCATTAACGCCCGCCTCTACTCTCTCGTCCCGGAGGTTCCTAAGCAGAGGTCGGAGCAGATGCTAAACGAGGGTGTGACAGTCCTCGAGGCAGAGGACTTGAATAAGCAGGATTTGCCCATGAAAACTCAGGAACCGGTGGCAGATCAGATGAAGTCGGCATACCCGACGCTTGAAGAAGCACGGATCTCGGAGTTAGACGCGGTTGCAACAAAGCTTGGCCAAGAAAGCAAGCATGCGGTCCTTCTGAAGATGGACAACCTTCGAGGTCTCTACGCCACATTGGTTCGGACAAATGCCGCCTTCCCCATCGAAAAGCGTTTATTCCCACATGAATTCGCACCAGACCTTCTTTTGGCTAACGAATGGCTTGCTCGTGAGGAGAGGCGCGCACATATCCTCATCTATGACGAGTACCGGCCCCTCTTCCAGTCCGTTGTGGAGAAGATAGACAAACTTCTCGAGGCGTTTCCCATAGCGGAGCCGATCTACTCCGTTCGTGCGTTTGCAAACCCTGCGCAACAGGTTTCGACCTTCAAATGCCTTCCCCTTACCAAGCAATTCGAGCGCTCGCTCTGTGAGGCTCTTGGGATCTCGTCCATTGACAATGTCCCTTCTCAGGTCACCTCTCAGGACCCCACTCATTCCGAGGCATCGAGCGATAGTGCAGATTCCTTCTTGGATGCACCTCAGCCGGTCGCTGAAAGCGAGGATCTTGCCGTCACGGCTGAGACGCAATTGCAGGCAAGTACGATTGGCAATTCTCAGCCCCGTTCGGCAAAGGCACCTATTCGGACGAATCGTGGTACTGGGACGAAGACTCTGAAGACGATAGATAAGATAATTGCTCAAACGCTTTCGAATAAGCTTGGAGAGAGCCTCAAGCAAGGATTAGGTGACGACGTAGCTTCGGATGGTGAGATTCGTCAACAACGAGTCATGCGACGTGCAGAAGCCCGACAGAAGAGGAAGGATGAGTTACGGGCGCTCCTGAATCGAAAGCCGGATCCTGATAAGATCTCATCCGAGGATGAGAGTTCTCTTCAACAATCGAACGCGACGTTTGGGATCTTTCATTTGAAGACGACGAGCGAGTATGTGCAGGATGTTGGGCGTTTGACACAGGAGTATGAGCGTGCATTAGAGGCGGGTGAGCCTGCCCAGCCTTGTAACCCTTATGAGAACAAGGATGGGCGTTGGTTACAGTTCCTTCTCGTTCTTAAGGGGATGCATGACGCCAGAAAGGAGTTCAACGAGCGTGTCGCCATTCTGTTTGCTTGTAAGCAGGCAGTCGTCCTCAAGGTTACCCAGCTCAAGGAACAAGCGTTACACCTATCTGCCGTGATTAGACAGATCGTCGGGCCAGAGGTTGCTGCGGAGATCGATTCCGTTCTGGCGGGTGATGAGTTCTTTTCGGATCCGGATAAGCTGACTGCCATGATAAGCATGCATCCCAATGAGCTTCAACACTTACGGTTCATGGAATTACACGACCGGTACATCACGAACTGGTTAAGATCCGGGTTTGCTGAAGGGGACTCTCCTGAGAAGCTCGACAACATGTCCTACTGCTTACGTTTGTTGCGGTGTTTCATCCCAGATCCTGATGAGGTTGAGCATAGCTTCAGCGCTGGAGATGTCGGAGGCCAGGAGCTTCTAGAGAACTATCTGAACCATTGTGTCTCGTCGCATTTAATCCCTTCGGAGGTTGCAGAGCAGCTCCGTACGGTTGCGCGCACGAAGCCTGTCCGATTAGAGAGCATGGTACGGCAGATCGTCATTGATACGAGCGAGGCTCTTGGGGGCTTGAATTATGGCATCGTCCCGCACATCAAGAAGGTAGCGGTCGAGGAGGCCGAAGATGGTGATGATAGTTCCTTTGAGGAGATGGTAGAGGATGGGTCTGACGATTCCGATGAGGCCGAACCATTTAACCTCTCTCGTCCGTACGTCAAGACCGAGGCCCTTCTTGGAATCCCTTTCACAGCATTGAATGGGACTCTTCAACAGTCAAGGACAGGGATCGCCCTTGATACTGAGACGTATTCGGGTCATCCTCTTCGTGAAGCCACTTGCGTTCAATTATCGAACGCGACAACTCTGGCCCCAACGGTCTCGGCAATCCAGCTCCATGCCGAGGCATTGCAATACAACCTGCGCTCACTATTACTCCCATGCAATAACCCCCATGTCGGCGTCCATCCAGGGACGATGACCTATTCGGCGGTCAAGGCGGTTTCCGTCTTTTATCGTCAGGCCGTCACCACCGATCAAGCAAGACGTGCTCGAAGCTGGGTGAAGGTTATCCTTCATTTCCGCTCAGTCGTCATAAACACGATCCTAGCCTTAGCCCTACGGTTCGATGCGGTTGTGCGCGACCTACAATATTCGGGAGTTGAACTACAACAGGATTTCTCCAGAATCCAGATCCGCTTGATTAGTCTCTTTCAACAAGCCGAAATCCACCATCTATATATCACACGAGATGCTCAATCGCTCGCCCATCTCGAGGCGTGTAAGGCTGATCATCATCAAATCGCCATGCAACTTGAACAGCTTCGGAAACAAATCATTGCGAAGACCGAAGAGGCTAGTGCTGTTGGACAGTCTCTGCAGAAGCTTCTCAAGGAGTTCAATAACGCCATCAGTGCAGAGGCGCCGTTTCGGTCCAAACTCGTCAAGGTGTACATGAAGAAGTTCCGTGCGGCTAGAGCTGCTCGTCAAGTGACAGAGGCTGGAGACTTTGACCCTACGATTGGGACCGTTGGGCCTAATGGAAAGAAGACCATTGGCTCGACAAACCCTGACGATTATATGGTTGAGAGTGATGAGTCCTCAGAACTTTCGAACCTTTCGGAGGGCGGTGGTGAGGACGATGATGACGAGCCAGTTGATGAGACGGTTGCACCAGAAGGCGTTAGTAATGAGCTCTTCAACTTTGTATTGAATCTACGTGCAAAGAAGCGTGAGTATGATTCACAGCTCGCCACCATCTATCAGGCATCGGAGCAATTGAAATATCAATATAGTGCGCTTCAGAAGAAGGAGAAGACGACCCTTGCGGTGACTGAGACGGCAAACCGTGAGCTCACCCAGTTCCGTGCTGGAAAGCAGAAGGAATTGAATGCTGTGCAAACGGCATCATTGGTGACGCTTGGGCAGTTCGCTTATCTCGACTCCGATTCAATGATCCGACCTGATCTTACTCAAGCTCTCCTCTTCGACATGCGAGCCATTCAGATCTTAAAATCTCGAATCACCTTACGTCTACGTCAGCTTCGGCATTGCTATTACATTGGAGAGACTCTTAAGGACTCGTATTGCGAGTTGGTTCAACGTGAAAAGAATGCGCAGAAGGAACTTCAGGTCTATAGCGATAAGCTCGTTTCCGTCCAACTCTTGAAGTTTGGTCGGACCCTTGACATTGCAAAGCTGGATAGCGTCTGTATCAACGAACAGGCGGAGGAGCTCGCCAGGATCCTTAATGAGGAGGAACTCGAGTTCAAGCGCGATCAGTTATATAAGGAAACCATCCTCGAGCGTGGAAAGGACCAGCTGAAATATGCTCTCGATAAGAATACTGACCTCGTCATGGAACTCGCACAATTGGAACGGGAAAGCTTGGCTCTTGACCGCGCGATCCTAGCACGTCAACGACGTGCCCCAAAGGCTTGGTGTTCCGATAACAAGAACGAGCTCATCCGACAAGAGTATAACACGTTGAAGCGGGAAATCATCAACCGGGAACGTGAGCTTCGAACACTCGTCGACGAAATCGCCATTCTCAAGAGCCATGGGAATTGACTTGGACTTGAAATTGGAGGAAAGAGTAAAGGCCCTACCTCATTCCAGTTCATTTACTCATACTTAGGCACCCATTGCATCCCACGAAGCATTGAGATAACCTCGGAGTCCTGTGTCGGGAGTTGCTTACGAACAAGGTTCTGCGTCTCCGCGACACGAATGAAGCCAAGGGCGCAATGACATGAAACTTCACGAATAAGAGAAATGTCGGGGAGAAGCTCCCCCCTTGCGAGCGCCTTCTCGTCAACCATTGCCGCAAGGGCACGCGCGACGCCCCCGATCATCTCGTCAGTGATCTTCTTCGCACGACACGCATACGCACCAAGCCCAATCCCCGGGAAGACATAGAAGTTGTTGCATTGAGCCGTCTGAATGACCTTTCCATCAGGAAGGACGACCGGCGGCATCGGGCTTCCAGAAGCATATAGAGCCCGACCCTTCGTGTACTTCATGCATTCCTCGGCCGTACACTCACATTTCTCGGTTGGGTTCGAAAGAGCAAAAACGATCGGGTCCTGGGTCGTCCCCTCACAAAGCGTCGTCAAAATCTCTTCGTTAAAGGACTTAGGGATCGTCGAGAGGCCGAGCAAGCACGTCGGTTTGACCTTCTTTACGACGTCCAACAACGTCTTCATCCCCTCACAAGACATATCACTACGGGCGTATGGTAACTTGTGGCTCGCGATCGTCTTATTGACGTAGTCGCTGCGGTCCGTGGTAATGAGGCCTTGCGAGTCAACGATATAGAACTGACGACGTGCCTCCTCAAGGGTCTTCCCCTCGTCAACAGATAGGCGTGCGATGCTCTCAGCAACACCTATCCCTCCAGCGCCTGCCCCATACATCACATAGATCTGGTCGGAAGCATGGACGTCGCGACCCATACGAATCGAGCAGGAACGTACCGCCGACGCGAGAGTCGCAGCAGCGATGCACCCTGTCCCTTGGATATCGTCGTTGAATACTGGCCCATTCTCGCGATGCTTCTCAAGCAACTTAAAGGCCGTATCATTGGAGAAGTCCTCGAACTGATAGACGCAATCCGGCCACTTGTTATGGACGGCAGAGATCGTCTCGGCAATAAGGTTATAGTAGTCCGCATCCTTGTTCCTTGGCTCACGGAGTCCAAGGTAAAACGGATGATCGCGAATCTCGGGAACATCACACCCGAAATCAAACGAGATTGGAAGGGTCTCTTCCGGAGCAAAGCCCCCACCCAGCGAGTAGAGCGTGAGCTTCCCGACGCAAATCTGGTGACCGCCAGTTCCCAAGTCACCTAAACCAAGGATGCGCGTCCCGTCAGTACAGACAATGATACGAGGCGTATGCGGCCATTGATCCAGAATCGAACGAACACGTCCAAGGTGCGCCCTATTCAGGTAGAAGCCATGGGGCAGCCCTTGCCAGATACCCGAGTAAGTCTTACAAGCAAGACCGACGGTGGGGGTGTAGACGATCGGAAGCACCTCCTTCAAGTGCTCCAGGCAGAAAGAGCTGAAGAGGGTCTGATTCGTCTCCTGAAGGCGCGTTAGATAGAGCCATTTCTCGATTGGCTTCTCAAGGATGCTGTACTGAGCAGAACAGCGTGCAATCTGGTCGTGAAGGGTCTCAACACGCGCGGGGAGGCGCGCAACAAGACCATAGGACTGGCGTTCGGCGTTCGTGAAGCCGGTGTCCTTGTTCTTCTGCTTGCACCTCAAGACGTTGGAGTCAACTCCAGGCATTTTTTAGAAGTGTCGGGACCATGTTTACACGCCCAGAACGGCTAGTGACATGCCAAACAACGCTTCAGCCGGCGGTGCGTGAATCGATGATGAGGAGGGACACACCTAGCACGCAGGCCAAGAGGCTGGCGGCGTTTCCGACGATGGCGAGAGAGACGTACATGACGACAGTTGTGTCTGTGGGCCATCTTCGTGGCCAGACGCAGAGTCCCATGAGCAGGAAGCAGATGGCGCGGCTCCTGGGGGTGCCAAAGAGCGTGAGGCTATTCTGGATCTTGTTGGCTTGCCTATTGAAGTCAAATATGCACAGGCCTATTGCAACGCACAATGCGAGTAGGAAGAGGAGCTGAAACCAGGCCTCTGGCCGTTTATAGCCCGAATCGATGCAAAGGACGTTCAGGATGAACCCGATGATAAGGAATAGCTCGATAAGAATGGCTAATACTTTAATGGTGGTATCCAACCTATGAAAGATGGGGGCACGACCATCAAGTTCGTTCCTAGATTTGCCACTCCTTCCTCGAGGATTGGTCGAACAACAACGGGAGCCTTCAGACGTATCATATTGTTCACGCCAATCACGCCTTTGTGAACGCGTTCGGTCATACCTATCGTCACGGCGTACTCGTCCCTCATGTGAGCGTCCTACACTTGGCCTATCGATATATTCGTCATAGTAACGATAACGACTATATTTGTCGCCCTCACGATCAGATCTATGTCCATCGAATGGGTCTCGGTTATGGGTTGATCTATGAGTTCTCGGTCTCGAGTACGAACGAGAAGGAGTCGGGCTACTCATGCTATCGCCACTAGTACTAGGTTCTCTATCATGTATCCGTCGTGGCCTGATGTTCTCTTCTGAACTTGATGAACTAGGACTTCGTGCATATCGGTCTCGACTTCTTTCTCGAGTCTGGCCTTGCCGTCTACTAGTGGCCCCATCGACTGAATAATCGTTAGGGGTATCATAATGGTGCGTCCGAGAGGTACTACGGCTTGTCTGATACCGACTGGGATCGGTCCTACTGCGGGACGGGCCTCCAAGGGAGACGCTATCCGGCTCGTTGTATTGTTGCCGTCTTGGCTGGCTCTGATCTCGAGAGCGTGGCGGTGGGCCCTCATGGCGATATCGATCCCTATTGGACATCCCCGATTTTTCGAGAAGTACAGCACTAATTAAGGCTGGAGCCTCTTTTCACTATTCCCTTGTAGACCTTCATTTACAGGATGTGTCACGTGACATGCTGGTTGGTGGTCGGCTTAATACCGAGACCAAAGGAATCACGACATCTGCTCTCACCTCTTACTCCTCTCTTTCCATGAACTGACCCACTATATCTATCTCTCTCCCATAACCGTGAACAAGCTTTGCTTCAGTGTACACAGTATCAATCCTCCAAGCTTTTCCTGCGACGTTTTTTTGATCCATCCGCATGACACGCGGCCCGGCTTGTGCCCCAGGCTGTACCTTGCATGCAGATATACCGCCAATATTTCGGCGCACACCTTTAATTAAGCTCCAGGGTTGGTTAGAGGAGCATCTCTGACGAGGTCCCCGGTTTGCAGTCAGCATCCTTCAGGACTCAAGAAAGCCCCCAAGTATCCCTAATCGCCCTACTATCCCGATTCTAAGGAGTGTTTCGCACCCAATGGTGCTGAGAAGACGAGTGAATGGTGTTTCTCACCAGATTGTCAAGAATGACAAACTCCATACGACTTGAGTCTTCGTCCATATAAACCTCAGTGTAGATATCCTGGCGGCTCTACCTAACCTCGATCCCTTCTGGAATGGGCTGATAATAACACGTCGACTCCAGGCCTCCCCGCGAAAGTTCAGCACCCAGCTTTCCCACGGAGTCTCCCGCCGCAGTACTCACAGGGCCCGCGCCGGCTTCTCTTGCGAATTCGGAACGAGCTCGCGAGTTGCCCGGCGGGTGTGGCCGAACTGGGGGTTGCAGTCGGGAAGGCCGGGGGGATCAATTGGAGGGGTGCGGATCCAGGGGTAGGGCCGGAGTGAACGGGTCGTCCCGCAGGCTCGGGAGGGGCACTGAATCCTAGGGTCTGTGGGAGCCTCTCCTTGTTGGTGGGGAGGATTGGGGCATCGGGGAAGGTGTGTTCAGGCGGGGAGGAGGGGATTGATGCCTGATGCTCAAAAATGCCCCTCACTGAGTTGATGAAGGCAGTCAGGAGAGGAGACCTCGAGGGCTGAAAAGGAATCTCCATGAGGTTGGGAAGAGGAACGAAAGTGGCAGCACGGCCCTGATGTGGGCAGTAGGGGAAGGCTATTCTAACTTCATCCCCCTCCTCGAGAAGAGGTTGGAATGAGGGACAACCGAGGACGGACTGCACTGATTTGGGCCCCCTTCACTGGCAAGACAGACTGTATTCGACCCCTCCTCTCCGAAGTGGGGAAGCAGCCGAAGAAGTGGAGCTTCCCCCGGAGCACAGCTCTCATGACGGCAGCCCACGAGGACTACCCCGAGGTCGTTGAACTCCTCTTCCCATGAACAGGGACTGACTCCAAAGGCCACACAGATGGCATGCAAACAACAGTCCAGATGAAGACGACTTCACTCGGGTCCGCCAGCTCCTCGAGAATGAGAGATCAGAACGCATCCCTCCCCCGAAGGAACCGCTACTGCCTCTGACGTCTGCAGTGGCCGGGGACGTCGGGGGAGTCAGGAACACTACACGTGAGCATCGAGGCTCATGAGATGTAGCTCTGATGATGGCCGCCTCTCACGGACGCCCCCCATCTGTCCCCCTGCTCCTCCCACTAGAGGGGGGGCTGTTCAACAACCAGAAGGAGACGGCCCTTCTGCTTGCACTCCAGGAGGGCTGGGTCGAGTGCGCAAGACTCCTGGCGGACGAGGCGGCAGTCCACGAAGGGGACGGAAGAATGCACATCGAGGGGATCCGAAGGCTTGTTCGGGAGTGGCCTGACTCACTCCTATCAAGGACGTATCGAGCAGTTGCAGATACCCTGGAGGAGGCGGTCATGCGGAAGGTACGGGAGAGGCTGGAGATGCTCAGCCCGCACCACGTCCTGGCCCTCCTGTCCCCAATCGAGCAGTCGGAAGGAGCTCGGAGAGATGGTCTGGTCGGCACTCCTCTGCGAGCCCGGAGCACTGGACGACGCCTTCTGTGAGGACGAGATGGTTGACGGGTGCATCGTCTGCCTCTCGCGCCAGAAGGACGCGGTCATCCTTCCCTGCCGGCACCTCGTCGTCTGTGAGGTATGTGCTGATCAGATCGAGCACTGCTGTCCGTACTGCCGGGGGAAGGCCGACGAGGCCCTTGTCGTCGAGTATCCTGAGTGGCCGGATGTGTAGCCATACGACCCCCTCTCCGGTCCATCCAGATGAGCTGGAGGTCTATAATGAGCTCGATGTCACCTCTCGCTCCAGGTCTCCCCTTCACCATTCACTCACTTCCCCCTGCATCCGAACCACCAACCGAGGAAGCCCCCGAGACCTCCCAGCACCAGCAGGACGGCAATGACGATTCCCGCAATGGCACCCCCCGAGAGCCCCGAAGAACTGGAGGAGGGGGGAGGGGGGCAGGTCCCATTGGCGTCGGGGCTGTTTCCATTCCAGCAGGTCGTGCAGGCGTCCTTCGTGCAGACCGTGCATCCTGAAGGGCAGGCCGTGCAGTTGAAGGGAGAGCCAGAGGCCGAGTTGTAGTATCCGATGGAGCAGTTAGTGCAGGTGAGGGCATTGTTGTTCGAGGTGCACGTCCCGCACCCGGCCGGGCAGAGGGTGAAGGTCCCTGAGGTCGTGTCGAGAGGGAAGGGGGCGTTGGTGGCAGCCTGAGTGCACTTCCCATCGGCATCGGCCGTCTGGCACAGCTTGCTCCCGACCGAGGTCCCGGAGGTGAGGGTTATGGGATAGCAGCCTCCGTTGAAGAAGAAGTAGTTGGGGGAAGTACTCCCAGTCGGATTCTTGCACGCCTCGCACTTCGTGGCGGTCTTCTCGACAGGATTCCCGTCCGCCTTCATGCAGACGTTGTCCCCGGCTGCTCTCGTCCCCGTGTTGACGTCCCCGATCGGGGTGCAGGTCCCATCGATCGGGACGAACCCGGCCTTGCACTCCTTGCAGACGAGGGCCTCCCCGACGAGGAACTGGTTGTCCTTGGAGCAGATCCCCATCGAGCTCGCCTTGTAGGGGGAGAGGCAGGCCCCGTTGTAGAACATGTATCCATTGAGGCAGGAGGCGCAGGAGCCGGAGGAGGGGTCCTTTGTGCACACCTTGTCGTTCACGTCGACGCACTCATTGTCGACCGGGATCTGATCGCTCTTCGAGCACACGTCGCAGACGAGCCCGAGGCCGAGGTTGAGGCAGCTCTCGCATCCCGTCGAGCACTGGTTGCAGGCCGTGATGGCGGAGCCGTTCTTGACAGGCCCGAATCCCGCCTTGCAGCCCGTGCACTTGGTCACGTCGTCGTTACAGATCCCGCAATTCTGGACGGTGCAGGCGGTGCAGGTCTTAGCGGTGTCTCCGACGAGGCCGAAGCCCTCCTTGCAGGCGGTGCAGGCTGTAGATGAGCAGGTTTTGCAGTTCTCAACGGTGCACTTCGTGCAGGTTCCGTAGTTCTTGGTCGTATCGCTGTTAGCAGTATAGAAGAACCCTTCAGAGCACTTGTCGGTATCACAGTTTTGATGATTCGTGTCGGTGTCGCACTGATCGCACCCAGTGGGGCAGGCCTCACAAGTTGCCGAGGTGCCCGACCCCGAAAGGAAGAAGGCGGGCCCGCACTTGGAGCAGGCGTTGGCAGCACTCGCCTGGACGCAGTTCTCGACTGAACAGGAGTAGCAGTTGGCGTTGTTCGCATCTGGGAGGTAGCCCGAAGCGCAGGCGTCGCACTTCCCGGTCCCAACAGCGTATCCAGTTGCGCACGTCTTGCAGGTGTTGGCCTGGCTCGCCTCGGTGCAGTGGTCGCAACTCGTGCACTCGAAGCACTGGGTCATGGAGGTCGAGCTGTCGGGTTTGTAGCCCGAGGCGCAGGTGTTGCATTTACTGGCTGGAGTGTCATATCCAGTCTTGCAGGTGTCGCAGGTGTTGTCAGAACTCGCCGTGGCACAGTTGGTGCAGGCGGCGCAGGAGTAGCAGGCGGTTTTGTCTTCCTTGGGAAGGAAGCCGTCGTTGCAGGCGTCGCACCCTGAGTTGTCTGCATTGCACGTCTTGCAGTTGTTGATGGAACAAGTGTCGCTCCTGACTTTTCGGAGCTCGTTGTCGCCGGGAAGAGAGGCCCTTACTTGGGCAGCGATGACAGCATTCACCACGAGCAGGAGTGAAACGAACATTCTACCGGCAGAGGGTCGAAGCGGGATTCCGGGTGTGCTGGTGCCGGACAGAGGGCTCGGAAGGACTGTCGGGATGTGGGAAGGAGTCGAGAGCGGGCCGTGGGAAGAGGCGTTCGAGGTCGTCCAGAGGGGTCACGGTGTTGTCAGGAGGGAAGGGACATCCCGCAGGACGGGGCAGATCCGACTTGGGAATAGTCCGAAAGCCCATCCCCCGTCCTGGACTCACTCCCCCCATGGATCTGGAGGACATCGGACGCCTTTGAGTTGAGGGGAGAGGCCGTTCTGCAGGCAGGTTCATGACCTCATGTGGCCGTCTGCCCTCAGGGACAAGTCCGGCCATGACAGGGCCCGGGGGTCCGCTTCGACAGGGAGCGTGTGATCGCATCCCTCGGCACTGGACAACTCTATCAGCACCCCGGTTGTCCCGGCCCCACTTGTGCGAGTGCTATGTGGACCAGTCCAGGACCACGCCGGTGGACGAGGAGCACGGTTGATAGTTGAGATGGCGTGCCGATCCCTGACAGGGGACTCGCAGCATCCGGAAGTCCTGAGCAGTCTCGCATGCCTCAAGACGCCTCTGGTGGGGGAACGTCCTGGGCATCGATCCGCCTGGGGACTGCACAGGGAGGCAGTGTCCTTGGCGTACTCGGTCAGGACTGGATCGACGACGATGCTCAGACGAAGGCTCGGTCCTCGTCTTCGGGGCTGATGGTCTGGGACGTTGGGGGGCTCGTATGCCACTGACTCCACTCTGAAGGACAGACTTCATCGCTTCCAGCCGGCCCAGAAGACCCCGTAGTTGCCCCGTTGCTCGTCTCCCAGTCCGAAAGGGGATCGGTCGAAGGTTTCCTCAATGCTGTGCTTCCGTCCAGACACCCCACGCCTCTGAGGTCAGCGGTCATCCCAGCTCGGATCGTGGGAGCCAGCAGGACGTCCTGGACCACAGAGAACCGAGGGGCAGGGGGGTTCCGAAGACGCCCAGGAAGTCCCATTGGGCGGCCGTGCAGTCCAACAAGAAGCGCCCAGTCGACACGATCCTCCGGGGCCGGCCTGGCCTACGACTTGCGGGCTCTTTGGTGGTCGGTTCCTACAGCCTCCTCTGCGTACTGAGAAGTCAGAAGCGTCCTTCTACTCCCCGATGGCTCGGTCCCAGGCCATGCAGACCTTCTACCCTCTCTGTGACTACAAAGACGAGGAGGGAGAAACAGGGGAGGCCAAGAGGTCGCTTATGGAGGACTTCCTCGTGCAACCCCGGGCCCAAGGGACTGCTCGACTGTCCTTACCTCCGGGGTATCGTACATCGGCCATCGAGAGGAGATTAGCCACGCCCGGGGCGGCTTCAGGTCGTGAGGGACAGATCCCGGCAGTTATGCTCCGCTCGAAGCCACAGGCAGGAGTCCTTCCGAGTGATCGTGGCTCCCCCGGCTTCCAGCCAGCGAGGAACGGGGTCAGACGTGCGTCCCACCGGGGCTCTCCGAAAGGATGGTGCGTCGTTCCTTGACAGGTCGAGGAGCAGATCGATGCTCGTGGTTCGGGCCTGCTCTCCAGGACGTCCCGGTCCGTTCTATTGTTCCTGGACACCTCAGGAGAGCGGGATAATCACACAGCTCCCCGGCCTGAGCCCACCGGGTGCTCGGGGAGGGGCCGATCGAATGGACTGCTATCACCAACGTGGACGAGCCCCCACCATCCCCTCCCTCGGACATCCCGGAGCGAGTCTTCCCCTCTCCCTTCTCTGAGGAGGAGGACCGAAGGGCTCCAAGCACATCGGCCTTCTTGTCGAAAGAGCCTCCAGCCCCCGGTCGACCGGAGGCATCTCCCGCCACCTCTCTGACCGGGACGCCCCCCACCGAGCTAAGGAGCGGGGGTCCTGTCTGTTGGCCCCCTCCCAGAGCCGGCCGTCAAGCGGGAGGTGTGATCGACCCCCAGGGGAAGCCTCCCGGACTCCCTGAGGACTCTTCCCCAGAGGACTGGACCCCCACAACCCTCCCCTCTCCCAGTAGGGGCATAGGACTGAGAGTGCTCCTCCCCAGCTATTCACACGTCTTTCGTTCGTCCTGGTGGAGCACGATCCCCAGGACTCGGGGAGTTGAGAATGTCCAGCCAGGCACTCCACGCACTTCGTTGATGTTGAAGACAGTGGGTGTAAGATATGAGAGTCCTAGAGGTACACCTTGACGGTGCTCTCGACGGGAGTCCTGCAGAGCGGGCACCTCCCGTTCCTGGTCTGCTCTGCACAAGTGGAGCAGACGCAGATGTGGTTGCAGGGCTGGAGAAGTGTGTCCTTCGGATTCGTGAGGCAGATGACACAGGTCATCCCCTCTGGAAGACTTCCGGACGAGGAGAGCTCCATGACGCCTCTTCGGTTGGCTGCTCCAGGGGTCGGGGGAGGGATCCGTTCCAAGCCCTCGTACTCGAGGAGCTCGTGGACTCGGGAGTAGTGGCCTCTCAACGCCTTCCCATTGTAGGCGTACCACTTGGCTGCGTGTTCCTCATCCCTTGGGGAGGGTCCTTCGCCCTCTCCTGGAGACAGTCAAGGAGGAAGGCCTCCATCTTCACTTGTCCTCGCCTTCCGGACTGATGGGCAGGACCGCCTGATCCATTGAGGCTCTTGGGTCGTCATCCGGGACTCGGATCAACCACTCTTCTGGGTCACGTGCCTCTCTGCCTCTTCTAGAACAGCTTGTGCTGTCGGACGGTCTTCGGGGTTCTTTGAGAGCATCCGGGAGATGAGGGGACCAAGCTCACCCCTTCCCTCGATGACTGGGGGCTCTTCCACAGCAATAGCGATCACATTGGAGAAGGGGAGCATCCCAGTGCACATCTCATATCCAATCACCCCCAGGGCCCAGACGTCGACCGGGAAGGAGTACTGCGGCTCCGGATCATAGAGCTCATGGGCCATGTAGAGCTCCGTCCCTGCGATCGTGCTCATCCGGCGAGACCTGGCGGCATCTCGAACGAGTCCGAAGTCTGCGAGGACGAGCCTTCCATTTGGAGCAAGGAAGATGTTCCCCGGCTTCAGGTCTCTGTGGACGAGCCCCCTCTCGTGGAGGTAGGCAAGACCGCTCGCCATCTCCCGAAGGCATCTCCACACCTCCTCGTCCCTGAAGGGCTCTCCCCTCTTCCCGCGCCCCCGGACCTCGTCGAGGAGCGTCCCGGAGCACCACTCCATCACGAGGTAGGCGGTCCCGTTGTCCGGGTCGTCGTGCACCCGGTGGTAGCGGAGGACGTGGGAGTGCTCGAGGGAGGGGATGGTCCCCATCTCCCTTCGGAGGGAGTCGACGATCGTCCTCTCCATCTCCTCGTACTCGACGACCTTCAGGGCGCAGTTCCTGTGCTCCTCGGACCAGGCGGAGAAGACGGTCCCGAAGGCCCCCCTTCCGAGCCTCCCCGTAAGCTGGAAGGACGAGAGCTCATCGGGAAGGTCGGGGAGCTGGACCTTCTTTCTGAGGAGAGGCGTGATCTTCTTCTTCTTCCCATCGGGAAGGCCGTTGGCGACGTCCTCTGCCGTCCTGCCCTCCCCGTCCCTCAGGTCCCTCTCCAGAAGGAGGAGGCCGACGCACTCCTCGTGTCCTTCCCCCACTGCATGCATCAGGGCCGTCAATCCCCTCCCGTCCTGGAGGCGGGCCTCGAGGGGCCGGAGGAGGCGGACGACCTCGGTCTGGCCTCGGGAGGCGGCGTGCATCAGGGCCGTCATGCCTGAGGAGTCCTTCTGTCCCGCCTGGTCGAGGTGCCTTCGGAGTGTGTTGAGGTCTCCCTGGATGGCGGATGAGATGAGAGAGCTGTCCTCCCGTGCAGGGGGAAGCCTGCCCCCGACAGCAGCGAGGTTCTGGAGGAGGATCCTCTTCTCCTCCTCCACCTCCTCGAGGCGTCTCTGAAGGTCTTTCATGTCATGGTTCTCGGTCCTCAATTGGGTAACCTCCTTCTCGAGGGCGATGTTCTGGGCCTTCTGGTCAGCGAGTGCTCTCTTAAGGTCCTCAGTGGTCTTGGAGAGTTGCTCCTGAAGGGTCGCCTTCTCTGTGGTGAGGGAGTTGATGAGGGCTCGGTTCTGGTCAGAGGTCTTTCGAAGGTCCTCGCACATCTCCGCATGCCTCTTGGACTCATTGATAGTATTGTCGAGCTGTTGTTTGAGGGAGGAGACTTCTGCAGTTAGCCGATCGATTCGAGTATTGTCCCGTCGTTCCCTGTCCTCGAACTGTTTGTGGAGGATATCGTTCTCTTCGTTGGTCTTGGAGAGCTGGGCTTTGAAGGAGGATATCTCTTGATTCATCTGGGAGAGCCGCTCCTCTGCTTCTTCTTGCGCCTTCTTGGAGGAGGATAGCTGCTCCTGAAGAGAAGTGTTCTCTGTGCGTAGGTGGGAGATCTTGTTGTCCTGCTTGAGTGTTGTGCTTTCCATCTCAGTGAGCTGGTTCTTGAGAGAAGCGTTCTCTCCCCTCGCCTCGGCAAGGCTCTTCTCGGCCTCCTGTGCTCTCTTGTTCAGGGCCTCGTTCAGCTCGTGATTCTTCTTGGACTCATCGATGGCATTGTCGAGCTGCTGTTTGAGAGAGGAGACTTCCCGATTCAGTTGGGATAGCTCATTCTTCATTTCCTCATGTGCATTCTTGAAGGAGGAGAGGTCTTTCCTGAGAGACTCATTCTCAGTGGTGAGCTCATCGACACGCTCTCGAAGCTCAAGCATTTCAGCAGGGTTTGATGGATGAGGGAGGCGAATTGTTCCTTCGTTCTTGAGGAGCTTGCGGACCTGGGTGAAGTCTCCTCTCTCTGAACTGTTATTCGCGTACCACTTGGCAGTGTGACCTTTAGAGTCTTTCATTCCTTGTTCATAAGGGAGGAGGAGCTGGACGACATTGGGACGGTTGTAGTGGGATGCTATCATGAGAGCGGTCGTTCCAGAAGGGAAGGGAACTGTTTTGCCATATAGAGCGATTGTACTATTCTCTGTTGCCTGCTTCCCCGCCTCTGAAAGGAGGAGCCAGGCACAGTCTGTCTTGCCATGGTAGGCGGCCCACATCAGTGCGGTCCATCCAAAGTTGTTCTGCATCCCAATCTCCCTCTCGAGGAGGGGGATGCAATTGGCGTGACCCTTCCAGGCGGCAAACATTAGGGCCGTCTGACCATTTCCACCCTTCTTCCCAACCTGATTGAGATTCCTTTTCACGCCCTCGAGGTCGCCATCTCTAGCCGCCTCCATCAAAGCAGTAACGGACATTTTTGAACATCAAGCATCCCCTTCACCAGCCTTCCACTGAGGCCCCCATCTGACACTCTGGGCATCCAACCACTACCAACGACCTGCCCCGAGGACGGGAGGCCCACAGCTCTCCTCGGGGTGCTCTCGTCCCTGGATAAGCTCCCATTGATCGTCACTCTCCCCTTATAGCCCCCCAACCCCCTGGTGAGGGTCGGACCCGTTCCCCTCTCAAGGACGAATGGTCTCTGACGAGAGCCGTGCCAGACGGAGAGAGGAGCCCACTGGCTTCCCGGGGACGGGTGCATCGATCTGGACGCCCCTCTGTTGTCGAGGGGATGCGAGATGGTGGGTCAGCCTCTGGGACCGGAGGGGAGGGAGCTGGGGCTCGGAAACATCCCCACTCCTTTGAGACATCGAGAGGGAAGGACGATCTCGATGAGGTCGGGGAGAGGAACGAAGATGGACGGACTGCACTGTGTAGGCCGCAAGACGTGGCCGCACAGATTGTGTTCCTCCTTTCTGAGGCAGGAAAGCAAACAACGAAGGACTGGAATGGGCTTCCCCCCGGAACAACTGCTCTCATGATCGCGGCCCATCGCAACTATCCCGAGGTCGTTGGGTTCATCTACCCCTACGAGCAGGGCAAAAGAGACGCCAATGGGAAAACAGCCCTCATGAAGGCCGCAGAGGAAGGCCATGTCAGCTGTGCGCTCCTGCTCAGGGGGGAGACCGGGATGCAGGACAAGGATGGGTGGACCGCACTGATGTGGGCCGTGTGGAACGGCCACACGAACTGTGTCCGACTCCTCCTCTCCGAGGTTGGGGTTCAGGCGACGCAAGAGTGCAACGGCTTCCCTTCTGGAGCGACCGCCCTCATAATGGCAGCCCACCGAAGCCATCCCGAGATCGTTGAGCTCCTTCTCCCCTACGAACAGGGAATGAAAGACTCCGAAGGCCATACCGCTCACTGGCATGCGAACAACAAAGGGTACTCCGCCCAGGTCCGAAAGCTCCTTAAGAAAGAAGGCACGAAGCGCCTTCCTCCTTCACTGAACTCTGAAGTACTCGAACTCCGAGAGTGTGTCAACGAACTCGCCGTCGAGAACGAGTCTCTCAAGAGGGGCCTCTCCTCACTCAAGAATGCCCAAGAAGAGGCGGATGACGAGCCGTCTCAAATGAGCCAGAAAGTCTCCTCCTTCGAGGAGCGGTTAGAGAAGTGCCAGGAGATGAACAGAAGCCTTCGGAGGACCCTGAACCAGAAGACCGAAGAGGCTAAAGCGATCACAACCTGTGTCATCTGCCTCACGAACCCGAAGGACACACTTCTCCAGCCCTGCAACCACATCTGCGTCTGCTCCACTTGTGCAGAGCAGACCAGGAACGGGAGGTGCCCGCTCTGCAGGACTCCCGTCGAGAGCACCGTCAAGGTGTACCTCTAGGACTCTCATATCTTACACCCACTGTCTTCAACATCAACGAAGTGCGTGGAGTGCCTGGCTGGACATTCTCAACTCCCCGAGTCCTGGGGATCGTGCTCCACCAGGACGAACGAAAGACGTGTGAATAGCTGGGGAGGAGCACTCTCAGTCCTATGCCCCTACTGGGAGAGGGGAGGGTTGTGGGGGTCCAGTCCTCTGGGGAAGAGTCCTCAGGGAGTCCGGGAGGCTTCCCCTGGGGGTCGATCACACCTCCCGCTTGACGGCCGGCTCTGGGAGGGGGCCAACAGACAGGACCCCCGCTCCTTAGCTCGGTGGGGGGCGTCCCGGTCAGAGAGGTGGCGGGAGATGCCTCCGGTCGACCGGGGGCTGGAGGCTCTTTCGACAAGAAGGCCGATGTGCTTGGAGCCCTTCGGTCCTCCTCCTCAGAGAAGGGAGAGGGGAAGACTCGCTCCGGGATGTCCGAGGGAGGGGATGGTGGGGGCTCGTCCACGTTGGTGATAGCAGTCCATTCGATCGGCCCCTCCCCGAGCACCCGGTGGGCTCAGGCCGGGGAGCTGTGTGATTATCCCGCTCTCCTGAGGTGTCCAGGAACAATAGAACGGACCGGGACGTCCTGGAGAGCAGGCCCGAACCACGAGCATCGATCTGCTCCTCGACCTGTCAAGGAACGACGCACCATCCTTTCGGAGAGCCCCGGTGGGACGCACGTCTGACCCCGTTCCTCGCTGGCTGGAAGCCGGGGGAGCCACGATCACTCGGAAGGACTCCTGCCTGTGGCTTCGAGCGGAGCATAACTGCCGGGATCTGTCCCTCACGACCTGAAGCCGCCCCGGGCGTGGCTAATCTCCTCTCGATGGCCGATGTACGATACCCCGGAGGTAAGGACAGTCGAGCAGTCCCTTGGGCCCGGGGTTGCACGAGGAAGTCCTCCATAAGCGACCTCTTGGCCTCCCCTGTTTCTCCCTCCTCGTCTTTGTAGTCACAGAGAGGGTAGAAGGTCTGCATGGCCTGGGACCGAGCCATCGGGGAGTAGAAGGACGCTTCTGACTTCTCAGTACGCAGAGGAGGCTGTAGGAACCGACCACCAAAGAGCCCGCAAGTCGTAGGCCAGGCCGGCCCCGGAGGATCGTGTCGACTGGGCGCTTCTTGTTGGACTGCACGGCCGCCCAATGGGACTTCCTGGGCGTCTTCGGAACCCCCCTGCCCCTCGGTTCTCTGTGGTCCAGGACGTCCTGCTGGCTCCCACGATCCGAGCTGGGATGACCGCTGACCTCAGAGGCGTGGGGTGTCTGGACGGAAGCACAGCATTGAGGAAACCTTCGACCGATCCCCTTTCGGACTGGGAGACGAGCAACGGGGCAACTACGGGGTCTTCTGGGCCGGCTGGAAGCGATGAAGTCTGTCCTTCAGAGTGGAGTCAGTGGCATACGAGCCCCCCAACGTCCCAGACCATCAGCCCCGAAGACGAGGACCGAGCCTTCGTCTGAGCATCGTCGTCGATCCAGTCCTGACCGAGTACGCCAAGGACACTGCCTCCCTGTGCAGTCCCCAGGCGGATCGATGCCCAGGACGTTCCCCCACCAGAGGCGTCTTGAGGCATGCGAGACTGCTCAGGACTTCCGGATGCTGCGAGTCCCCTGTCAGGGATCGGCACGCCATCTCAACTATCAACCGTGCTCCTCGTCCACCGGCGTGGTCCTGGACTGGTCCACATAGCACTCGCACAAGTGGGGCCGGGACAACCGGGGTGCTGATAGAGTTGTCCAGTGCCGAGGGATGCGATCACACGCTCCCTGTCGAAGCGGACCCCCGGGCCCTGTCATGGCCGGACTTGTCCCTGAGGGCAGACGGCCACATGAGGTCATGAACCTGCCTGCAGAACGGCCTCTCCCCTCAACTCAAAGGCGTCCGATGTCCTCCAGATCCATGGGGGGAGTGAGTCCAGGACGGGGGATGGGCTTTCGGACTATTCCCAAGTCGGATCTGCCCCGTCCTGCGGGATGTCCCTTCCCTCCTGACAACACCGTGACCCCTCTGGACGACCTCGAACGCCTCTTCCCACGGCCCGCTCTCGACTCCTTCCCACATCCCGACAGTCCTTCCGAGCCCTCTGTCCGGCACCAGCACACCCGGAATCCCGCTTCGACCCTCTGCCGGTAGAATGTTCGTTTCACTCCTGCTCGTGGTGAATGCTGTCATCGCTGCCCAAGTAAGGGCCTCTCTTCCCGGCGACAACGAGCTCCGAAAAGTCAGGAGCGACACTTGTTCCATCAACAACTGCAAGACGTGCAATGCAGACAACTCAGGGTGCGACGCCTGCAACGACGGCTTCCTTCCCAAGGAAGACAAAACCGCCTGCTACTCCTGCGCCGCCTGCACCAACTGTGCCACGGCGAGTTCTGACAACACCTGCGACACCTGCAAGACTGGATATGACACTCCAGCCAGTAAATGCAACACCTGCGCCTCGGGCTACAAACCCGACAGCTCGACCTCCATGACCCAGTGCTTCGAGTGCACGAGTTGCGACCACTGCACCGAGGCGAGCCAGGCCAACACCTGCAAGACGTGCGCAACTGGATACGCTGTTGGGACCGGGAAGTGCGACGCCTGCGCTTCGGGCTACCTCCCAGATGCGAACAACGCCAACTGCTACTCCTGTTCAGTCGAGAACTGCGTCCAGGCGAGTGCTGCCAACGCCTGCTCCAAGTGCGGGCCCGCCTTCTTCCTTTCGGGGTCGGGCACCTCGGCAACTTGTGAGGCCTGCCCCACTGGGTGCGATCAGTGCGACACCGACACGAATCATCAAAACTGTGATACCGACAAGTGCTCTGAAGGGTTCTTCTATACTGCTAACAGCGATACGACCAAGAACTACGGAACCTGCACGAAGTGCACCGTTGAGAACTGCAAAACCTGCTCATCTACAGCCTGCACCGCCTGCAAGGAGGGCTTCGGCCTCGTCGGAGACACCGCTAAGACCTGCACCGCCTGCACCGTCCAGAATTGCGGGATCTGTAACGACGACGTGACCAAGTGCACGGGCTGCAAGGCGGGATTCGGGCCTGTCAAGAACGGCTCCGCCATCACGGCCTGCAACCAGTGCTCGACGGGATGCGAGAGCTGCCTCAACCTCGGCCTCGGGCTCGTCTGCGACGTGTGCTCGAAGAGCGATCAGATCCCGGTCGACAATGAGTGCGTCGACGTGAACGACAAGGTGTGCACAAAGGACCCCTCCTCCGGCTCCTGCGCCTCCTGCCTCAATGGATACATGTTCTACAACGGGGCCTGCCTCTCCCCCTACAAGGCGAGCTCGATGGGGATCTGCTCCAAGGACAACCAGTTCCTCGTCGGGGAGGCCCTCGTCTGCAAGGAGTGCAAGGCCGGGTTCGTCCCGATCGATGGGACCTGCACCCCGATCGGGGACGTCAACACGGGGACGAGAGCAGCCGGGGACAACGTCTGCATGAAGGCGGACGGGAATCCTGTCGAGAAGACCGCCACGAAGTGCGAGGCGTGCAAGAATCCGACTGGGAGTACTTCCCCCAACTACTTCTTCTTCAACGGAGGCTGCTATCCCATAACCCTCACCTCCGGGACCTCGGTCGGGAGCAAGCTGTGCCAGACGGCCGATGCCGATGGGAAGTGCACTCAGGCTGCCACCAACGCCCCCTTCCCTCTCGACACGACCTCAGGGACCTTCACCCTCTGCCCGGCCGGGTGCGGGACGTGCACCTCGAACAACAATGCCCTCACCTGCACTAACTGCTCCATCGGATACTACAACTCGGCCTCTGGCTCTCCCTTCAACTGCACGGCCTGCCCTTCAGGATGCACGGTCTGCACGAAGGACGCCTGCACGACCTGCTGGAATGGAAACAGCCCCGACGCCAATGGGACCTGCCCCCCTCCCCCCTCCTCCAGTTCTTCGGGGCTCTCGGGGGGTGCCATTGCGGGAATCGTCATTGCCGTCCTGCTGGTGCTGGGAGGTCTCGGGGGCTTCCTCGGTTGGTGGTTCGGATGCAGGGGGAAGTGAGTGAATGGTGAAGGGGAGACCTGGAGCGAGAGGTGACATCGAGCTCATTATAGACCTCCAGCTCATCTGGATGGACCGGAGAGGGGGTCGTATGGCTACACATCCGGCCACTCAGGATACTCGACGACAAGGGCCTCGTCGGCCTTCCCCCGGCAGTACGGACAGCAGTGCTCGATCTGATCAGCACATACCTCACAGACGACGAGGTGCCGGCAGGGAAGGATGACCGCGTCCTTCTGGCGCGAGAGGCAGACGATGCACCCGTCAACCATCTCGTCCTCACAGAAGGCGTCGTCCAGTGCTCCGGGCTCGCAGAGGAGTGCCGACCAGACCATCTCTCCGAGCTCCTTCCGACTGCTCGATTGGGGACAGGAGGGCCAGGACGTGGTGCGGGCTGAGCATCTCCAGCCTCTCCCGTACCTTCCGCATGACCGCCTCCTCCAGGGTATCTGCAACTGCTCGATACGTCCTTGATAGGAGTGAGTCAGGCCACTCCCGAACAAGCCTTCGGATCCCCTCGATGTGCATTCTTCCGTCCCCTTCGTGGACTGCCGCCTCGTCCGCCAGGAGTCTTGCGCACTCGACCCAGCCCTCCTGGAGTGCAAGCAGAAGGGCCGTCTCCTTCTGGTTGTTGAACAGCCCCCCCTCTAGTGGGAGGAGCAGGGGGACAGATGGGGGGCGTCCGTGAGAGGCGGCCATCATCAGAGCTACATCTCATGAGCCTCGATGCTCACGTGTAGTGTTCCTGACTCCCCCGACGTCCCCGGCCACTGCAGACGTCAGAGGCAGTAGCGGTTCCTTCGGGGGAGGGATGCGTTCTGATCTCTCATTCTCGAGGAGCTGGCGGACCCGAGTGAAGTCGTCTTCATCTGGACTGTTGTTTGCATGCCATCTGTGTGGCCTTTGGAGTCAGTCCCTGTTCATGGGAAGAGGAGTTCAACGACCTCGGGGTAGTCCTCGTGGGCTGCCGTCATGAGAGCTGTGCTCCGGGGGAAGCTCCACTTCTTCGGCTGCTTCCCCACTTCGGAGAGGAGGGGTCGAATACAGTCTGTCTTGCCAGTGAAGGGGGCCCAAATCAGTGCAGTCCGTCCTCGGTTGTCCCTCATTCCAACCTCTTCTCGAGGAGGGGGATGAAGTTAGAATAGCCTTCCCCTACTGCCCACATCAGGGCCGTGCTGCCACTTTCGTTCCTCTTCCCAACCTCATGGAGATTCCTTTTCAGCCCTCGAGGTCTCCTCTCCTGACTGCCTTCATCAACTCAGTGAGGGGCATTTTTGAGCATCAGGCATCAATCCCCTCCTCCCCGCCTGAACACACCTTCCCCGATGCCCCAATCCTCCCCACCAACAAGGAGAGGCTCCCACAGACCCTAGGATTCAGTGCCCCTCCCGAGCCTGCGGGACGACCCGTTCACTCCGGCCCTACCCCTGGATCCGCACCCCTCCAATTGATCCCCCCGGCCTTCCCGACTGCAACCCCCAGTTCGGCCACACCCGCCGGGCAACTCGCGAGCTCGTTCCGAATTCGCAAGAGAAGCCGGCGCGGGCCCTGTGAGTACTGCGGCGGGAGACTCCGTGGGAAAGCTGGGTGCTGAACTTTCGCGGGGGGAGTCTGTTTCATCCCTTGTCCTTATTGTTCTGCCTGTTCATGTGCTCTTTCTCTATGTAGAAGCGGCTCAGACTTCAAAATGATAGGATTGTATGAACGTCTTTTGACACTCACTGCCGACACTCTTGACGCTCTTAAGGAGGCGATGACTGGGACCGTTAACATGGATGTGCTACGAGGGCTATCCAGGATGTTTATTGACGTCCTCAACGAATGTCATCGTGAGATTCAAACTCTTGGGCGTGATCTTCAAACTCATTGGTATGAGCCATCGGTTCAAGCCAAGATGCACTCCTTACTTGAGCGGAAGATTCGGGAGGAATTGACGGACGGCGTCAAACAATGGCGAGATGCGGTCAGTCCACATATGCATCATGATGAGGATGCTCATGCCAGTGGATAGCTGGTATGGTGGGGGTTTACACACCTGCCCCTCTTGTGATGATCTTCTCACGTAGAGCGTCTGCGTTCTTACACTCGGAGATCAAAGATGCAAAAATGGATTCTGGCCTTTCTAACAACGCTCGTGGAGTGTCGAACTCGGAGACGCGCCCGGCGTTCATGACGATGATGCGGTCAAAGTCGACAATCGTGTCGAGGCGATGGGCGATGGCAAGGATTGTACGGTCGCAAAGGGATGTGCGGATCGTCTTCTGAATGATAGCATCACTCTCGCCATCCACCTGGGCTGTTGCCTCGTCAAGAATTACAAGGGGTGCATCGGATAAAAGAGCACGGGCGACACAGACGAGTTGGCGCTGTCCAGCCGAAAGGTTATCCCCGTTGGCCGCAATCTTCGCATCAAGCCCGCCTGGCTGCTTCTCGAAGTACTCGCGCATTTGGACTTGTTCTAAGACGCGCCAGAGCTTCTCGTCGGAATGCCTGGTGTAACACTTAAGCATCTGACCACTCATCCCATCTGCTTGCATTTGGGAATATGTGCACAAACATGTCCGCAATGTACCCGAGAACAAGAAGGGGTCTTGTGGGATGATAGCAACATGTGCACGAGCCTCGTTAATGGGGATCTGCAACAGGTCTGTCTTACCCACTATTATCTTTGCACCATCTTCTGGCTCACATAGACGGAAAATGGCTGTCGTAAGAGATGACTTCCCAGCCCCTGTGCGTCCAATAATCCCGACGCGCTCTCCACGTTTTATTTCAAACGTTACGTCGTGTAGCACTAAATCGAGTTCGGGACGGTATCGAAGAGAAAGGTTATGGACCTTCAAGCCCACCTCCTCCTCCTCCACGTCTTGTTCATGAGGAGGGAGTTCCTTCTCCTCGGAAGGGAGATTACAATACTCACTTAAACGCTCGACACTATTCATGGCACCCTCGAGGCTCGACATGGAAAAGACGAACACAACTAACTTCGTATTCAGTGCATAGCCGTTGGATAGGAGCATTCCCACATACTTCGCGCCGTCCCCGATGGGTGCGATGATAACCGCACAGATGCTTAAAGCAACAACGAAGACCGCCATCAACGTGTTCCCTCGGAAACTAAGCCAGCGGAACATCACCCGTTTCAGCCACTCCGCGCTATAACTCCGCGTCAGGTTCTTCATATTGACTTCCATCAGATCCACTTCCTTCCGATAGCTCCGAATCGTCGGCAAGGCGGAGAGTGAGTCCTGAATGAGGGCGAAGACCGGGCTTGAAAGGACTGAGCTCAAGCGCGAGAGCTGTGGAGATACGATTCGAAAACTCAGGAAAATGCTAATGTAAGCGATGAGGATGATGATAAGGGCAATGATGAAAGGCCAAGACAGGATTGATATAACTATGTTATTGATCGTCAGGAAGACAAAGTCATCGATCACAGGGCTCAAGGAGTTGGGGACGCTAGTATCGCAGCGATCGATATCTCGACTAAAGCGATTTAGTATTCGTCCCATCGGATTAGTCTCGAAGAAGAGTAGTCGGGTGTGAAGAACTGCATTCGCCATCCGAGTATGGGCCAGTCTCGCCGCGGCTATAGAGCTATAGTTGTAAAGTATTCGGCCAAGGAACACGAAGAGGGTGTAGATCGCCGATATCGCGATGTAGATCCCGATATACCAGTAGTCTGGAATTCCATAAGCGTTATTTGTCCAATGAGTAATGAGAAGAGATAGGTACTGCTGTAACAGGTTACCGACAATGGAAATCATTATGTACCCCACGATCCTGTTTCGTCCACACATCCGGAACCACTCGCGATAGGTCTTCCAGCCAACTGTCCCAATATCCGATTGCTTCTCGTCGTCGACGATATGGACAGGCTTCTGACTCTTCTTGGCGAGAATGTCCTTACTTCTGGCCAATGTCATATGGGAAGAGGCGGCTAAGTCATGGGACGATGTCGATACGGAAATCAACCCACGTGCATTCATTGCATCGTGATTAACCCTTTCGAGTATGCCATTGGTGACCTCAAAGATAAGGTCACAGTCCGCAAAGAAGTGCACGTGATGAGATACTATGACAACGGTCTTCTTTCGCTCCCGAATCAAATAGCTACAAATGGCATCTGCCCAAAGAGTCTTGCCAACATGTGCGTCGACGGCGGATAGCGGGTCGTCCAGTAGGTAGATGTCCGAATCCGCATAGATGGCACGTGCTAGAGCAACACGTGCCTTCTGACCACCAGACAAGGTGATCCCACGCTCTCCAATCTCCGTCTCAACACCGTCGGCAAACAACTCCAAGTCTCCTTCTAGACACGAGAGCTGAATGGCACGAGTAAACCGTGCCTCGTCGTACTCATTAAAGAAAAGAACGTTACTCTTAATGGTCCCAGACATGATGTAGGGAATCTGTGCACAATAGGCAATAGTCCCTTGGCTGAGGATACGTGCAGAAGGATCAGTTGATATGTTTGCAAGTTCACCAAGCATGGCAAGCAGAAGAGAGGTTTTCCCAGCACCCACCGTCCCATGGATTCCTACGAGATTACCCTTGGGGATGGAGAATGTTAAGTTCTGAAGGATAGGTGGGCATGCATCCTTGTGAATCATCATATCACGAGCCTTACGGAACCCAATTCTATATGGAGCGAAGCGCGGATCATCTATGAAATGCATGGCGGTTGCCACGTGCAAGTATGCCCTTTGTGCCGCCTGCAACGGTGTGTCAGCGCTCGTAGGAAGGTAACATATCTCCTTGTATGCCGAGATTTGATCCAGAAGTGTGAGACTTGGAAGGTCACAAAGCTGAGCCCATTGATCCAGGTATGGGCAAGATAATGATACGGCATCACAAAGGGTTTCAAGCTCATCGGAAGGAATAGGACTTGGAGTGACCCGTAGAAGACGTTGAGATGCAACTCTATGTTCATGTTTTAAAGAGGGAAGCATACGCCTGAAACGCTTGATCGCGTCGGAAGTGGGCTTAAAGAGAGGGTCAAGGATCATTGGGAGTGAGAGGTATTTCTCCGATCCCCAAGAATAACTTGGAGTACCAACTGTACAGATGGCGACGTCAGGAGACAAGTCTGGCGTCATCTCAACGCTCTCACTGTCGGAAAGAAGGCCTACATTGTCATTATCATCATCATTCTTTGAGGCCTTTGCAGCAGTAGCCTGTACCAAGTCTCCGGGGAGCTGTAAGCTGAAGTTAGTCCCATCCTTAGAAGGGAGTTGCAAGAAGGCGGCAATTCGGTTGCTACTGATCAGCGCCTCGAAGAGACGAGTGAACAGTTGAGGGAGTTGCATGAAGGCGAAGGCCAATCCATTGAAGGCCAACATTGTCGAGTAAGCGGTAACGTCGTCGAACTTACTGCAGAGTGCAAGGGTTACGAAGGTGAGGGTGAGCATGAGAGGGCCTGCGGACGCGAACAAGGCGAACATGTAAGCACTAATGTTCTTCTCCTTGATGAGGTATTGAAGCTCATGGCTCCTGGCGGCCTCGAGGCGCAGGATTTGCGCCTGTTCCAGTCCCAAGTACTTTACCAGCTTGATCCCTGTTAGAACCTCCGTGCACTTCTTCATCCGAATATCCTTATAGCACATGTACTGCTTGGTGTACGTCAGCTGGCGCCTGATTAGAAGCGTGGAGATTGGAAACGTAAGGAGAATGGCCGAGATCCCGACCAAGGAAAGGGGATCGACGGTTGTACATACAATAACGAAGGAGTAAATGATCCTGAAAGGTAACGAGAGAAACATCGAGGTGAAGACGGCGAACTCCGAGACCTTACTGGTATCTGTGAAGACGAGGTTGACCACACTCCCACTGACGGAAGAAGACCTTGACATCTCAGATAAGGAGAGGAGCTTCTCGTATACTAGAGACGTGATCGCTTGTCCCGAGACACACATGATACGACAGCCCTGAATCAGCGAAATGTTGATGAAAAAAGCTAGAAGTAACTGTGCAACACCGATTAGAAGAATCCACGGCAAGCTTTTCTGGAATAGTGCACCAATCGTGGTGAAGACGTTCGGGTTCTCACCACCCAACCCATCACTGGTCTCAATAGACAGTATTGGAATCAGCTTGTTAATAACGATTGTAGGGACCTGTCCTAAAAAGGCCTGAATAGGAACTAGGAACATAATGGGTAGGAGGTACCGCATGTTCCCAAACAAGGAGATACTTAGGACGTTAGGAGGGGCACAGTTGGTGGAACGATGACGACGGATCTTCCGTCTCATGCTTTTGTTCCACTTAGTACGGAACCATTCTGTCGCGCGTTCGACTCTCAGGTCTGATGGGAGGACATAAAGGTCACGAGGATAAAGAGCCCCTTGATGCTTGATGAGTCGAATCACTGGACGCATCCAACTGAAGCAATAAAAGAAGGCCCTGCACCCATACTCGTGCAGAGGCTTCTTCGTCTCCATCGTGGCGAAGGTCTGCGCGTCCTCGGGTGGAGGGGGGTATTGTCGTCTCCTCATCCTTCGATTAAATATTAAATGGCAACATCGATTTCTTTTCTCAATCCATCCTAGTCTATTGTCTGTCAGGGGTGAGGGTTGGATGCTTGAGGGTCCTTCTCCCTACCCCCTCTCTCATATCGCCTCCGTATTCCTTTCCGTTCTTCATGCATTTTCCTATAAATCATGAAAGTTGTCAAATGCCCCTTTTGTGGCCTCAAGTTGACACGGGTGGAGGACATCTACGAGGTCAAGGACGTTAGCCCCTCCCCACAAGGCTGCCAGGCCTGCATCACGGAGCTATACAAGCAGATATATCACTTCACCGAGGAGGTCGACAAGCTTGCCACCACGCGTGACGGGTACGTCTGCTCGGCATGTGGGATGCACGTCGAAGGACGGATTAATCTCCACTACCACATTTGTGAGTGTCGTGCCTATGCTTCATATCCTTTTCATGCACACGTTCAATCCATCACAGTCCCGCCACCTTCCAGCTCTCGGAACCTCCCGGTCGTCGATATTACCGCGAAGATGGTCTCCAATAAGGCCTTCCCCCCTTATGCTCGCTTTAGTCGTATGGGAAAGACGGTTCTCCCGTATCTCTTCGAACGTCTTCAATATCAGCAGAAGAACTTCTGCTGGTGTTGTGCACAATGGTTGCCCACGTCGATCGTTCGGAAACGACGGCTTTCTGACCTTTTGCGGTTCTCCCCTCATATCATCGCGACGATCTTCGCACATAACGCGTATGGGCTTGAATTCGACGGCTACCGCGTCTTCATCACGGCGCTTAGTCTTTGTCAGAAGCCCTTTCCGGGGTTTCGTTGCATCAAGGATGATATCGTTCGGACCGATCTCTCAGCACCAATGACAACATTATGTGAGTCACGCATGTGGAACGGAAGCGATTACACCATTGTTTGGAACCTCGAGCAGCTTCGACCTCGGCTTCAGGCCAACGAAGTTGCCATCCCTCCATTGTGCAAGGATTACATGCCAACGGGCTTCATGTACAACATCGATGCCGGGGTGTTTATCTGCGATAAGTGCATCGAGAGCCCTTTAGCGATGCGTTGTGCCATCTGCGGTAACGTGAAGAAATGCAAGATCAAGATCACTAGTGTCACACGCCAAGCGTATTCCAAACGGCCATATTCCACCCTTACCATCAATAAGCCATCCCCTTCAGACGGAACGCTTGTGGACTTGGCTGAATATAAGGATCTGTATTGCTGTTCAACGTGCAAAGCGAAAGGAAAGGGGTTTGGTGCCACCGATTATCCCAGCTGGGCCCTGGTCTGTTGTGGGAACCTGGGTTGTCAGAATACTCTTCCACGTTGGGGGGTTCGGAACTATTATGGTCAACACATCTACCAAGTACCGAATACTGATCGCATTAAGGTCCTGGAGACCAAATATACCCTTCTTCCTTTCACCAGCCGAAACGTTCACTCCTATTTCGGAACTCGTGGGACCTACTTAAATACCTCGTCACACTGGTTTGATGGCTTCAATTTCTGTGTATCCTGCATCCTTTACGACCTGATAACGACCCCTTACCGCTGTGTCGAGTGCGATAAGGCCTATACCGTCCTGGCCTATCTCGAAGCGTATCGACGTCTAAATGGAAGCGTACAGATAGTCTCCTTGCGAGAGTATTCACATTCACGTCTATGTCCAAGCTGTCTTGAGACAAGAATACGTGAGGGCCCCGTCATGACGTGCGCCGATTGCTCAGGCACCTTCCTCTTACTCGACGAGACTGAGTTCAATTACTTCGGAGGCTTTCATGACTGCCTTTGTTTCCTTCACTTCTTGCCATATTGGGGGCCTCAAGACGAGTCCTTCATTGGGCCTAGGTTCTGGTACTTCGGTGACCCACATGCATATCGAAAGGCTAAGAAATGTCCAGACTATTATCGACGGTTTTGTGAGCGATGCATGATTGAGAGCAACCGTCAACTAGACGCGAAGATGCTTGCCGAGTGTCGTAGCGCCTCCAACGCCCTCCCCTAGTGGCTCCTAGTAGATCTTCTCTCTCCCCTCACTTGCAACCCTTGACGCAACTCACTGTCGATCCCACAAGTGCCGACGCGGCCAGGACGAAAGCAAGTCCCGTCCCGATCGCTAGGTACATCCGCATGTTGTGGGCATAGCTGGTCGCCGAGTCATAAGAATACGCACTTGCGAGATAAAGCGAAGTCGGATTGGCACAATTCGGATAGCAAGCGACACTCTGAGGGGCCTGTCCCGCCCACTCGATGAAGCCCTCGTAGGCTACTGCGGTAAGCCAGGAGGCCGTAATAGGAAGAGAGCCCGGGATGGCGAACGTCTTTCCTCCCAATGGCCACGCGAAAAGGAATCCGTGTGGACGAAACCCGTTAAAGATTCCGTCGTCTAGAGAGACCAGGGTGTCACGGACGGGTAAGCCCACCACGCGCTTGACTTCTGCCGCATGACGCGCAAAAATGAGGGTAAGGTCAAGAAGGAGGACGGCACCAAGCGCAAGAATGGCACAGGCGAGAGTGCTCACCACCACCTTTCCTACGGCGCACATTTTGTAGTCTTCGACATCCTAGGTGGCCTAGTACCCTCGTAGGCGTTGCATAGGAATGTGAATCAAAAAAAAGCGCGAGAAAGTCCGCAATACTGCAAAAAGAAGTATGGATCCGCAGAAGCTCCAGAACGACCTGAAGGAGGCACGCAAACGCATTGCGATCCTCGAAGAGAGCCTGCGCGCGGCCAAGTTCGAAATTGTTCGTCTGGAGGACGCGAACTCTCGCCTCCTGTCGAACCAGACGGCCTCGAAGCTTGATGGGCCGCGCGTCTCGACTCTCGAGTCCGAGAACGAGCAGCTCCGTGAGCAGGTCAACGAGCTTCAGCAGAGGATAGAGGCCACGGAGGAGGAGCGCCTGAAGTTCATGGAGCAGATTGCACTCCTTCAGGCCGACAATGGTATCCTTTCTAAGGACGTCATGGAGCTAACCGAGACCGTAAACGAGCTTACCGGCCTCGCGGAGGCGGAGGTCCCCGATCCGACGGTTGGGATGGTCGAGGACGGTCAACTAAAGAAGCCTCGCTTCGTCCCCTACGAGCAATACGAAAACGTCGCCGCTCTTCTTGCAGAGTACCAGGACGATGACATAAATGCAGAGACAAAGACCGCCCAGATTAAGGAGCTCGTCGAGACGAACCAGCGCCTCGAGTCGACTGTCGCTGCGCTCAAGCTAGTCCAGGAAAAGTCTTCGACGTGGGAGGATAGCCTCTGCAAGGCCGAGTCGCGCATTACGGAGCTCGAGGTCCTTCTCGCCGACGCTGAGAGGCACCACGCAGAGTATGACAATATGAAGGCCCAGTACGAGGAGATGGAGAAGCAATGCCTCAGGTATCAGGCCGGAGAGGCAGCCCATAACCAGCGCCTCACAGAGTTCGATGACGCCCGCAACGCTCTTGTTGCCTCTCGCAACGAGCTCGAGCTCTACAAGCAACGTCTAGCCGCCGCCGAGGACGAGGTCCAAGGCTTGCGTGATGAGCTTACTCGTCTTCAGCACTCAGAGCTTGCTGCTGAGGATGCCGTCAACCGCATCAAGGAGCTCGAGGAGATGCACTCCAAGCTCGCCGACGATTACACACAGTCGGTTCGTGCAGTCGCTTCGCTTCGCGAAGTCGAGACTGAGGTCAAGCGCCTCCGCACGGAGAACGAGGCCCAGCGCGCGAGGTTACTCATTGCCGAGGATCAGGTCAACCGCGTCGTGGGCGAAAACGAGCGTCTTGAGCGACTGAAGGAAGACCAGGCTGCGGAGATGAACAAGCTCTACGAGGCGAAGCGCCTCTACGAGTACATGAAGGAGCGTTTCGAGCCTATCAAGGCGGAGATGGAGAGGCTGCGCGCAAAGGAGCGCAACTATGCTCACATCTTCGCGACGGTCGACGCCACGAACAGCAAGAACGACCAGCGTTATAAGGAACTCGAGGACCTGAAGCGCGAGGAGCTAAAGAAGAGAGACGACACGATCCAAACCCTCAAGAACGAGAAGCTCAAGCTTAACGAGGAGATCATCAACCTCAAAGCGAACCTTCACCTGCGCGAGGAGGAGTATAGGCGTGCGAGCGCCCGCGTGATGGCTCTCGAATCGTCGCTTGCAAATGCGGCGGGCGGGGAGTATGCCGTCGACGAGGATCTCAAGACTTCCAACCCCATGTCTGTCCGCCTCTCGTCTCTTCGTGCCACCGCCCAGGCCCGCGCCGCAGCCCAGCAGCAGTAACCGTGTAAAGACAGGATTTGACATAATTCGATGTCCGAACTTGGGCACCTGGTACATCCTGGTTCTCGGTACATGTATGAGCGGCCCCTTGGGTTAGGAACCTTAGGAAAGACGTTCCTGGCGCGTCAGACTAAGGAAAACACCCGGGTCGTCGTCAAGGAGGTGTCTTTGGATAAGCTCTCGACCGAACGAGAACATGTGGTTGCCCTCCTCAAGGAGCTGCTTGTATTCTATGCCCCGCATGTTGTCCCCGTAACAGACGTTTTACTTGACCCTGGAGATGAAGTGGCTTATCTGGAATGTCCATATTATGAGGGTGGTTCGCTCATCGAATTGTTAACGTTTCATCGAGAACGTGACGATCCAATACCTGAGGATGAAATCTGGCAAGTCCTTGCTTCAATCGTATCAACCCTATCATATATACATGCTCAGTCGCACTTGAACGCGTCGAAGTTGTCTGTACACGGAAACATTAAGGCAACCAACGTCCTTTTCTCGAAAGGAGGTGTGGCTAAGCTTGCAGACATGAGTCTTACCACGATATATCAAACAGCAACCAAGAGGCTTCCAGCACCCGAGGCAGAGGGTATAGACTCTCCACGTGCTGACCCTAATACGGATATCTGGGATCTAGGCTGCTTACTCCTTCAAATATGTACTCTCGACTTAACGCCCTCGTTAGTCAACATCCCTCAGCTTCAGTCACGCTATTCACGTGCTCTCATCGATATTCTTGAAGGGTGCACTCGCAAAGATCCAGAAACCCGCCTGACAGTCTCTGAGCTCCTAGATCATATTCAGATCAAGTCCTCACTTGAGAAACTTTCTTATTCCCCTTCCCACATCTCACGTGCTCAAGAACATAACTCCTCGGAACAAACGTCCGTCTCCTTGGTCAGTGGGGATTCTTTTGTCTCCACTTCATTGTTTTCTCCGGTCATTCAAAGGGTTAATCTTGGGCTTTCACCCTGCTCGAACGCCTTGACTGTCAGCTCCTTACAAGACACCTCTTTACGCTCAGAGCATCCCCTTTCTCTCAGTAATGTCCGCACCAGTCAGCTTATCAATTCTATCCTGAGTGATAACGAGACCGAGTTCTATATCTCCTTGGGTGATGTACGGAAGACAGACTCAAAGGGAAAGACAGCCTTGATGCATGCGGTCGAACAGAATAAGCCGAAATACGTCACACACCTTCTTAAACACGAGGCCGGCCTTGCCGATAGGAAGGGCCGCACGGCCCTTATGCTTTCCTGTGCGCGTGGCCATCAAGAGTGTGCGCAATTACTTCTCGACCATGAGACCCAACGGCATGACTCCGCAGGTCGTACGGCCCTGATGTATGCAGCCCTATCTGATAGTGCAAGTTGTGTAGAGCTCTTATTGCCAAAAGAGGCAGGGCTTGTCGATAACAAGGGAGAGACCGCACTCATGCTTGCTGTTCGATGCTGTTCCATCAGCTGCATCCCGATGCTCGTCAAACACGAGGCAAAGAAGACCACGAATAAGGGATCAACGGCCTTGATGCTTGCGGTGCGTCTAGGACTGGCGGATTGCGTGAAGCTTCTTCTTGTCGAGGCGGGTGTCCGGAACCTACGTCAAGAAACGGCCCTCCAAATGGCACTTAAGCGCGGCAACGCGTTGTGTGCCTCGTTATTGATCCCTGTAGAGGGAAACCTTACGATTAGCACGGGGACATCCTGTCTCTTATGGTGTATCGAGAACCAATTCCTGAGTGTTGCTGAGCAGCTAGTGGCATACTCTGCGCAAATGCAGGACAGGATGGGACGGACGGCCCTAATGTATGCGGCGGAGCGAGGAATCGTCAACTTGGTCCAGCTTCTTTTGGAACAGGAGGCGGGGATGGTTGAAAACCAGGGACGGACAGCATTGATGTATGCTGCCTTGGCTGGACAGGAAGAGTGCGTTAAGGTTTTAGTTCCTCATGAAGGAGGGATTCGAGATAGTAGAGGTAGGACTGCTCTCATGCTTTCCATAGATAATAAGCAGTTTAGAGTAGTCCCATTGCTATTAGATGAGGTCGGAATAAGCGATATAACGGGACGAACGGCCTTGATGCGTGCGGCGGCCATCGATAACCTCACCACGGCCAAACAATTACTCCCGGAGGCTGGCAAGACAAATTGTAATGGAGAAACGGCCCTTTATATTGCCATCGATCGAGGTGCAGGAGAATGTGTGGAGCTCTTGGCGGAATATGAAGCTGGTCTTGGTCTTGAGAATGGTGAGACCTTACTTATGTGGGCGGTACGGTGTGATAAGCCGCAATACATCCCGTTTCTCACTGCTACCGCGCGCGAAAGAGATGGGGAAGGTGAGCCTGCCCTTTTCATGGCCGCACGCCTAAATCGGAAGGACTGCCTCTGGGCTTTATTGGAGCATGAGCATGATATAGTTACAGACCTGGGCCATTCGATCCTCGACCTCGTCGTCGAGAACAATTGGCTTAGCCTTTTAGACATCATTACTGCGTTCATCCTCTCCGCGGGGACGGCCATCCCGATCCAAGACCGAAAAGGAATAACAAGGTCTAGTGAGACGAAGCTTATGAGGGCGGCAACCAAGAATGACATTGAGGCTCTTTCGCAAGACCTCTCATCATTAGGAAGGATATGTAAGGGCTGGACGGCACTCCGTGCTTCTGCCTTCTATGGTTGCGCTGAGGCGACACGTTGGCTATTAGGAGAACTGGGAATACGTGGAGATGATGGGTTCACTACTCTAATGACAGCGGCTCAGGAAGGGCATATTGACTGCGCACGGATGCTTATTGGTGAGGTCAAGAAGGCTACACCACAAGGAACGACCGCCCTAATGCTAGCAGCGCGGCATGGGCATGTTAGTTGCGTATCACTTCTTCAAAGCTTCGAATGCGGGATGATAAGCTACGGAGGTACTACGGCGCTCCATGCGGCGGCAAGTCAAGGACATGAGGAGTGTGTAAAGCTCCTTCTTGACGAATCTGGAACCCAAGACAACTCAGGGACGACTGCTCTCATGCTTGCTGCGATTGGAGGCCATGATAGATGCGTATATCACCTATTAGGAGAGGCGGGTCTATTGGATACTGGCCAATGGACGGCATTACAACGTGCGATGTGGGCGGGCTCTAATGAGTGTGTCTCTCATTTGCTGGGTTTAGAACAAAGCGTGAGTAAGGTTACCGAGCTAATGGTTGAGGTGATAAGGAACAATATGTCACGGGTCACGATCATCATGCAGACGTCGGACCTATTCAATGCTATGATCAATAATAAGGATAGTCGAGGGTTAACGGCGTTGATGTACGCCTCGCACCATGGGAATGTTGATATGGTTAAGGTGCTTTCTCCATTTGAGCAAGCGGAGAAGGATAACGCTGGATGGACTGCCTTGATGTTTGCGGCCGAAGGCGGTCATGCTGACTGTTTTGCATACTTAACATCGGAGTTCACCATCTGCAACAACGAGGGGGTGGGCCCAATAGATATTCTTAGGAGGAATGGCTATACAAAGGCCTTACGAAGTCTGAAACGACTTATGCGATAGCCTGCCTACACCGTTATCTATACCTAAGAGGCCGGACGACCATCTCACGATCAGGATCCTCTCTTGGTTGAGTGGGTACACCATTTCCTCCATCAAGGATGTCGAGGATCGCCTTGTATGCATCTGCGACAGCCATGAACCGCGCCTCGCAATCGGGGCAATTAGGATTCCGGTCAGGGTGAAGCTTGAAGGCAAGAGTACGGTATTGCTTCTTAACCTCGTCCACGGTTGTCCCAGCCTTTAGGCCGAGAGTCTTATAGCTTTCCGCCAGTCTTTCTTCTGGTGAGATAGAAGGCTGACTATTGCCGAATCGGAATAGCCCAGGAACGAAGATGTTCATCAGAAAAGCTAAGCCACCAACGAGAACTGTGCATATTAGGATGAGACGAACAAGATATCCACAGAGGACGGAGGTTTGAATATGGTCTGTTGATATTCTGCCATTGCGTACATCCGCCTCTTGTCGGAGCGCTTCCTCAAGGGCAGGTGTATACATCAAGAACCCACCATTGGGCATGAGTCTACAATCACCACCTTTCTCGACAACGTGATCGATCTCGACGGAAAGCTTTGCAAGAGCATCTTCTGGGATGTTGAGCCCTGGAAACCGGACAAGAAACTCCTTCAACTCCTTTGATGAGGTAAAGACGATGATAGGCTTCTTCGGTTGTTGAATATCTGTCAAGGTCACTTCCTTCTGAGGAATGATTCGATAATTTGGGTCTGTTGGCCCTGTACATGGAGCCGCACCCGGAGCAAAGGGTGGTTGAGTTAGGTAACCTTCTGTTGATAGTTCAAGTTCCAGGTCATCATCGGAAGAGAATGAGTCTTCAGGAACTCCTTGGGGATGACGAATGTACGCATCATAACGAGGATCAATTGGTCGAAAGGCATGGTTTGGGATCTCAGGAAGTGTATTCGGCATGGAACTCTTCGTCGAGGCGAATCGGCTTTGCTGTTCCGCTTGACGTGCCGCATCTAGAAGCTGTTCACGTGGTTTCGAACGCATTTTCAGGAACAAAAGAGAGTTGTTCGGTTTATCTCCTAGATCAGGTCTAGGCGCGTTCAGCTTAGGTTTAGCTCGAACTATTACGGGCTCGTTCCAGTGTCTTGTCGAGATCCAAGTACTTTGCTAGGGAGGTGGGGTCGATACCATAAGCGTCCTTCAAATCCTCCTCCGGGATCAAGTATGAGAGGAAGGTGCTTGTGAAGGAGACGTGCTGTAAAGACCAGAGTAGGGCCGACATCTTGTCCTTATCGGTAACATACTTGAGCTCATGTGGGGCAAGGATCTTGATGCATTGAGTACTTCCACGGAAGGCTGCCCACATTAAAGCCGTCTCTCCTTTATCATTGGATAGGCCGACCTCCCCAATGAGCATCTCGATGCAATAGACGTGCGCGGAACGGGCGGCATATATGAGCGCTGTATCTCCATTGATATCGCGGCCACCTAAGTATTGCAAGTTTGCATGTACCAGTTTAAGGTCATTAGCTAGAACGGCATTGTGCAATGGAGTACGTTCACGACGTTCTTGTTTGGCATATGCTCCTGGCTTCATAGGGGTCGTTGGACACATATGGGATCGGATCAGTTCCGCAATATCATCCGGCAAGTTCTTATTCTGCAATGCTTGTTGGATCCAGCCGTAACTCACCGGGCGTGACAGGTTGGCGTCGATGAGGTCTCTTAACGCATTCTGATACTTGGGTTGTCCTAGTAATAGGTGAAGCATTCGATTAATTCGAAAAGTACTCGGGATGGTATGTCGTGCTAGCCTCTCGACTTCAAGGAGGTTATCGGTCTCGAGGGCATGCTCCAACGGAAACATACCATCCTTAACGGTGTTTGCCTTGAGCAACAAAAGCCCTGGGGGTGGAATGGGGCTTGAAAAGAGAAGTGGATGGCGATAATTGAAACGCGAGGCAACACGCCTATCCACTCCCTCGGCATCCCTATTCCAGTGGGCGATGCCCAGGAGGAAGCGTACGACGACCCTATACATCCTCTGAGCCGGAAGGCTCTGGAGCTTACGTGACATTCAAAGAAATGTCTAGTCCAGAGATTTCATCACATACCCTTTGGAATGAGTTCCGGGAGTGTGATGGGCCTTCTAGTGCATCGGAGGAGCTGACATCTATAGGAAGAGTGAGTACTCCAATCGAGTCCTCATATAGTCCTGATTGCTCTCATGATTCATTCGGACCAAACAAGATGGTTATTGCTACAATAGAGGAACTACCACGGCCAATCATAACGGCCTCGAAGCCCTTGATACGCTTCTGGCTTGCAACGCGTGATGGGCGTCTTCTTGTAGATAGTTCAGATGCTTGTCCTTTAACTGAAGAAGAACGGTTAGCCCTATATTTATTCATGGACCTGATCCTGGAACGGCAAAGGACACAGGCATTACAGTGGGCGGGAAGCACCGGGAGTTATTATTTCAAACGCTTCACAATTGGCACATCCACCCCGTTATACGCCTTTCTATATAGTCAGAAGCCATACCCATGTGCGGAACAGCTGTGTGACCTCATCCTTAACGTGGTCAGACGCTTAATTGGGCCGATAGACCTATACCCCGGTCCTCTTGATCATCTCATCACCTTTCCAGGGGGCTCGGTGACAGAGGTCATCTATGCATTGATCGCTTTGATACATGATGAGCCGGGGTATTTGACCATTTTCCCTCCGAGCGTGCTTAGTGTATCCTCTGAAAGCTTCAGATTAGGCTCTCTTTACCTTACGCCCGAAGCGGATATCAATACATATCTGCAACAGAGGCTGGAGTGCGGCCAAGGGCGCGCGGGAGAGATGAGCCTCATCGTTGCACAATGCACTTATCTGTTCTGCTATCTGAATGACCAAGTTCTTGGAATGTTTGGTGCCACCGTCGACACGCCGATGATGTTGGTCCAGCCGGCAGACTACGTCCTTGCCCTTCTTCACACCCGCATGACCCTTCCTGATGTAGTGTACATTAATTCATCCGGACGTGCAATGGCCGCGATCCTACATAGACAGAGAATAGATACGCCCGACGACCACGCATTAGGAGACTATGGATATGACCCTTCTCTCACCGTCTGCTACATAACCATTTTCGCGGATGAGCTGGGGCGACTCTTAGGAGAGTTATATGGAGACTCAATTAAGGACTACGCAATCTCCGTAAGGAGGACCGTGGAAGAGCACTTATTCCCAATTGCCGAGCATACACTCCGTCGGATCTATCACATGTTTGCTACCTCTCTTCTACAGCCCACACACTCTCTTTCTCTTCAATACCTACGCACGAGTAGTCCTGGGGCCCTAAACCTACTTCTCATGGACTTCCAAGGAGGCGTAACGCTGATGCCCACCCATGCCTTCTTGCTGCATGAGGTACGTATGCGAATGAAGGAAGAAGAGGGGAGCGTGATATTCGAACGCCTGAAGACCAGCCTCGATGCCCTTTACCAAGACGTGGGTCATCTAATCGGGAACTGCATGCAAACCTTCTCCAACGGCTATCGCTTCCATCATCATAGGGAGAAGGGGCGTTTATACATATTCTGGCTATCGTTCGTCCACATCGCTTCGGATGAGATGTTTTCTGAGGCCCCCCTTGGCACCAGTCGCTCGGGCGCCGTTGAAATGAGCCCTTCTGTCTGCGAGGAGTCTCAATTGCTTCCGCGGATGGAATACGATGGCGTCCACTTCCTGGCCACACGCATCCCAGGCCAACGGATAATCGATCTTCTACGACGCCCAACACGTGGCGAAGTGAGTCGTATTCGACAGTATTGTATGGAACGATGGCACCCCAACCCAGTGTATCGACAAGCTCGGCTGGTAGCAATGGCTGGGAGCTACACGGAGGACGTGTCTCTCGAACAAGGGCTTCATTACCTTGCATGGCATGCCGCAGCGATGCTCCGGCAACGGTACCGCTCAGGATATGACTAGAGCTTCGAATTTCGAAGGCAAGCCTTCACCAGGTCCGGGTAGAAGAGTTCCACCATATGCGAGAGGTCTTCGAAGCAGATGGTGGACTTCTCCGTCAGTTGCATCCCCGGCTTATAGGTTCTCTTACTCCGAGGCAGGAGGGGTAGGAACCTCTGTAGAAGATGCAGTACCTGAGCATCTGACGGATGTTCAAAGGGCCCACGGATATTCTCTTTAGAACCGGTGATTAGGACGATCTTTTCTGACTCCTTCTGGTATACGTCAAGGATCAATCGCATCTCATGGACCGTGATGGCCCTAGAGTTAGCCTCGCCCCCGAGGATCTTCCCGTCGACCGGAGGCCCGTGCTCTGCTAATAATCGAAGGAGGAAGAGTGAAGGGCTATGATAACTGCCCGGAGGGTTGATGAACCGGAGCACGTCACCGACCTTCATGTTGACTGTTTCGCGGTGTATGGCCTCGTGGTATCGCGTCATGTCTCCTATGCACCCTTCAAAAGAGCAGGGACTTTTTTCCTCCAAAAATCATGACGACTGCGCTCCAGCGACGTGAGGCTTGGCGTCGGCATGCCGTTGAGGAGGCGCTTCAGTATCGGAGCATGGCGGACACCTACGACTCCATCAACAACTTCGAGTTCACCAATGGGGGAGTGATTTATGATCAGTACGATATCCCATCCGACGACCCGTCCGACGAGCTCTTCACGGCGACGTACAATCATGACCCCGTACGGATGAAGAAGGTCGACCGGATCCTCAAGGCGAACCAAGAGCGTAAGGAGCTTGCAGATACTGTCACTGCACAATACTCAGAGATCCCACACCTGATGAACCAGACCGAGCTCGAGGATATCATCTGCGAGGTCAAACACGAGGCTCGTATGGGCCAGATGCTCACGGACGATGTTATTAACAAGTTTGAGAAGCCATCGCAGAAGCAGATCTTACTAATGACGCCAGCGGAGGAACGGCTCTTCAAGCAGAAGCTCAAGGAGGCGGCTGCGAAGACCGTCACCTTACCCGTTGAGACCCTTCCTCAATTACGGAATACGATCTCGTCGCGGCGACGACCTCGTGAACCAGTGCAGTCCTGGCACAAGCCACCTGCGCAGCCTTCAGGCTTCTCGACGATCGACCCTTTCCTCGTGGTTCCTAAGGAGCTCGAGAAGGAGTTTACCATGGGTGCGGTCCAGACTCAACCTTTTCGAGGTGGAACTGATTATTCGTACACTTTTGGGACCATCAATCACCGTGCGGGTGTTGGGAAGGACGTTCTGCAGAAGTATACCCGGCATGAACGTGAGTATGAGTCTCAAGTGCAGCACGATGCTCAGGCCGAGATAGCCGCATTGAAACAGCGGACACGTGACGCGTACGAGCAGAGTCGTCGGCAGATCTCATTGCAACGAGAGAGGGGTCCGAAGGTGTCCGGGTGTACTACTGGTTGCATCGATCCTCGCGACGTCTATCGACTTGATGCGAACGTTGAGAAGCTGAACCAGAGAGGAAGCTTGATCCGAGGTTACGACGCTCTTTTCCGACATTCCTAATAGGACCCAGAATGGCCTTTACTCTAACCTAGACTACGGTGGTGGAGAAGATGAGTAAAGGGATATCCCCTATCATTTTCCATCTAGGGCGTGAAGACCCGCCCGCATATCGCCAAGATCTCCGACCAAGGACTGGAGAAGACGCTGAAGCAACTCGGCAAGGTTGCTATCGGCGGGCAACATGTCCTGAAGCATCGTCAGGTTCGCCACGTCCGAGGAGATCTCGTTGATGAGCGCCAGGAGCTGGGCCCGACGCATGTTGCAAGACTCGGTGAGGAATTTTAGCTCGTTGGCCTTACTAGCAAGGAAATTGACGGTCGTTTCAATCGTATCACACTGATCATGAATGGTATCCAATGATACAACCTGCCCGATCAACCCTGCTTCCGTCACGAGCGAAATAGCCCCTCCTTCGCCCTCGCACCCCGAGGCGGCAGCTTCGATGCACCGTTGAAGAAACCCGAGCGCGTCACGGATGGAAATGGCCATCTTCGTCTGCTGTTGTGTGGAGATGGAGCCCTGCTCTCGTAAGCGAGCCAGGTCTCTAGCAAGAGACGTCGACTCACGAAGGACGCCCTCGAGCTCCGCGTTCTTCTCATTAAGTCGGAGGACGAGCGTATTATTCTCCTCAACGACCTTATTGATCAGGGCCTGAGAGTCGGCGAGCCCAGTCGAAAGGTCCTTAATGAGCGCCTCGCGTGCATGGACCGTGTTGGTCAGAGTGATCACCTCTGCATAGGAGTTCTTGACCTCCTCGACGAGATAATCGAGCTCCTTCTCCTTCTGCCGCAGCTTGTCGGAGACGTCTATTGCGGAGCGCTCCCGGTCCTCAAGAAGCAGCTTGATCTTTGTGACCTCTGCTTCTGAAGTGTTGACCATCTCGAGCATCTGGACGATCTGGTCATCCTTCTGAATCACACGGTCAACAATGTCCGCATTCAGCTTGCGAAGCTCTTTGATAGTCTGCGCATACAACTCCTCTTGTGAGATGCGCTTGGTTAGGATTGGAATCGGTGCACTCGTCGTACTAAGAGCATCAGAAGCCTCGCTCAGGAGCCGAGACGTACGCATGAACAAGCTAACCGTGTCAGCGTTCCGATCATAGCTCAGCCTATGGAAGCTTGCGTCCTCAGGGAGCATGGCTGCGGCACCGTGCCGCGCCTGTCGGTTGGCTACCGCCTTCGTCCGAAGGGCGTTGTTTAGAGATATTTGCTCTTTCAGTGCGGATTCCAGTCGTGTTATTCGGAGACGAAGCTGATCCGCCTCTCCCTCTCCGGCTGGGACGGCCCCAGTGATTGAAATCTCCGTCGCCGTTTCGTTTGCGTATTTCAACGCTTGCTCCAGCTCTCCAACTCGCGTCTCGAGGTATTGCGTATAGCGTCGAATTGCAGACTCGCTTTGCCCGTCATCGGATAGCATAGGAGGCGGAATCCCTTGTTCCGACACGTGCCCGGCCCCCTCGAAGCTGGGGTGCGTTCCTTCTGTCATTTGGAACGCTTGGACGGTCAACAACCGGGCATCCTCGGTGGCCGTTTGTAGCTGATCTCGGAGAAGTTCGTTCGCCTTGATTGACTCATCAAGGCGGGACTGAAGGTCAAGAATTCTGTGGACAGCGTCCTCGTTGAGAGTCGAGAGCTGAAGGATCTCTTCTTCCTTATCTGCCAAGCGGTCGTGAAGGCGCGCAATCTCCGCGGTCTTCTCCTGCAACTGGCTGATAAGGACGGAATCAACACCCTCCGAGGGCCGGCCTGCGGGAAGATGGGTCCCAGCCGACTGTGTAAGCGTGGAATCCTGAAGGTTCGAAACCATCGAGTCTCTACGGCTCTTGTACGGCAGTCTGCTTTTCGTCAGGATGCTAATGGCCTGATCCTTCGCGTTTGCACTGGCCATGAGAGAGTTATAAGCCTGCTCGCGCTTCTCATCCTTCTCCATGAGAAAGGCGATCTGGGATCGCTGGTCCTCCACGAGCAGTTGGGACTCGTGGAGCTGCGAGCGCAGATCCGAGTTGCAGACAGACATGTCAAGGATGGTCCGACGGAACGTATCGTACTCCTTGTTGACCGCGCTGGCGCGCTGGCGCCACTCCTCGACGGCCTTCAGGAGCTCCTCGATGCGCCTGTCCTTCTGGGTTATCTGGATCTGCATGGTGGTCAGTTCGTCGCGGAACGAGGCTATGTTGTAGGTTGAGTCCGCCGTCGCCTCAATGTGAGTTCCGGAGAGCTCCAGAGGGAAGCCGAGACGGGAATGGAAGCCGGAGTCCTGTAATTCCTTCAGACCAAGTGCGGAGCCCTCCAGAGCCGATGAGGTGTGGGGAGGGTATGGAGGGAGTTGTGATGTGGATTCTGTACCAACCTCGGGGATGTCACGGTCCCGAATGGGGTTGGGCTGACCTGGAGTGATCCCGACGGAAGAAAGGGCTGACTCAAGATCCTTCACGGTCTGTGTTGCATCGTCCAGAGCGCTCGTCAACGTCCTGATCCGCTCATCCTTCTCGGCGATCTCGCGGCGCGCGCGTTTAAGGGCCTCCTCGCTGGACGCTGCGGCCTTTCGTCCACCGAACATCGATTTTTGGATCTAGTTGGAGAGGAGGTCACAGGCGAGGTAATCGTCACTTGCTGGTATAGCGGGGACTCTTTCCGACAGTCTGGTATAAGCCTGGGCCAGATCCTTTTGAAGAGTCATTGGGTTAGGACTCTGAGCGGAGTTAGAACAGAATTGAGGTTCTTCTTGCTCAGAAGATTCAATCATGAGCTCAGCACCAAGGGAGGGTTGTATGAACTCTCCGGTATGAGAGGAGATAAAGCCTAGGAGGACTCCACAAACACGGCATGGGAATCTATACTCGACATACCGACTTGAACGGTTGAAAAGGCTTTGGGAGATGGGGGTAGAGACCTCTCGCCTTTTGGCATGGACCTTCGTGCCCTTTCCAAGGGTATCTCCACAACGCTTGCATCGAAGGAGAAGAGGGACGCGTGCAAAAACCATGAAAAACTATGAGTTCACACTCTCTTTCAGCACGGATCTCCCCATACGTCCCTACCGCCTCCATCCCGAGTAGCCCGACGTTCCGGATAGTCCATGGGGAGCCCAAGCCGACCCTTAGCGTGAACGTCTCAAAGCTGGTTACGAAGGAGCGTTTTACTAACGCCATGAGGGAATTATCGAACATCTTCCTCGACGCCCTTGCAAAGTCGCAGGAACGGATAGAGAAGCAGCAACGGAAGCTAGAGACGCACCTGAAGCGGATGAATGATGAGTTACTAATGCTTCGTAAGCTATATTTGAAGGAGGAACGGGATGGGACGACGATGAGGCAGAAGGAGATGGGGGAGACCATCAAGGCTTTGGAGAGGAGGCTTGAAACCTTAGAGAACGAGAGAGCGACGACATCCCGAAGGTGTGACATAGGAATAGAATCGGGGGAGATCAAGCGGTTACGGAAGGATCTTTCGGATGTCAAACGGTCAATAATAGGACTGGAACAGCAGATCCTAGACGCCGCCACGAACTTCCAGCACGATTCCTTAAAGTTTATCAATGATCAAGAAGTGATTAGAGAAGAGGTCCGTCTCTTAGCAAAAGCAATGGTAAAGCTCCAGGAGTCGGAGGTCAGAGCTCATGAAAGCCTGGATAGAGATTATGCTGCCTTCCGTGGCTCCATAAACCAGCGGATTGACGAGCTCTCCGCCCTAGTTAACGATGCGTTGGTCCGTCTTGGGAGGTGACTTATCTCGCCTCCTTTTGAACGTTACCAACCGACCTTGCGAATAAGATGTCAATCGGGCCATACCCTTTGTTCTTCCGTGCTGGTTCCTTCTGCATCACACTCTTCTCCTTCTCTCTCTTCTCCTTTTCGTTCTCCTCCCCGCTGTCAGATATAGATATTGGTGAGTCCTCCTCTCGTTCCTCTGGCAGAACCGGGGGTATCTTTGGCACACGTGCACGCGCATGTGCAAGTTGTTGTAAGACGGTGCCCTTTCCTTCCTCATCCTGCTGGAAGCTATGGGCCACCACCGAGCAAAGGCGTAAGTCGGCTGCATGGGCGGCATGTCTTCGTTCACCAATCCCGACGATGACGAATTTCTGGCATGCCCCTAATGCAATAGCGTTGTGCTTCTGTTGTAGAAGAAATGCGAGGGCTTCGAGCGCCCCGTTGAACAGGATATCGAGGGAGATCGAAGGACGAACCAGGGTGACTATATGTGTTCGTTCCTCCCAGTCTGCAAACCTGACCTTAAGGTTCATCTTCGTTGGGACCAGATTCAGGTCTGCTAGGCGGAGGCAAACGACCTTACAGAGGTCCTTAATGACGCGTCGGATGATCACCATATCCGATGTCTCAGGAAAGGTTTTATCCTGACTAACAGATTTAAGATTGCGGTTATACCTCTCGCAATATACCAAGTCTGCTAGGCCAGAGGAGGCGAGTGCAAGGAAACGTAGTTGATGATCTGAGAGAAGAGCGGCTACCAATCCTCTTTTATCATAGAGCTGGTTAATTGAATCAACGTTAAAGGGAGCCCGTGCAAGGAGTTGTGCAGTCGCGTCTCCGATCCCCCAGATCTTTCTGATCGGAAAATGTCCCACTTCCGACAAGCGAATGGAAATATAATTCCTTGGTGTCAGGCCAGATAGTCGCATTAGTGTCACCCCGTTTGGCTTGTTACAATCTACACACATCTTAGCATGTTGTCTCGTCGTTGAAATCCCAAGCGAACAGGTCACCTTGAGCTTGCTATGCACCTTCTCTCTGATCTCAGTACAAACCTCGACCGCTAAGGCCTCCACCAAGGGTAAATTCCCCTCAGGAAGCTCTCCCAATCTGAGCACACGAGCCGGAGTTGCTGTCGAAGTCATCCTTCCCTTTCGCCGTGAGTTAGAGGCATATTGTTCAAGGAAGATACGATTCACCTCCTCATCCCAGATATCAGCGACCTGGTATCTTTGGAAGGCGAGGTTCTGAACGCATGTAGTTAGATTCAGTGAACACTCGTCAAGCCCCAACATACTATAGGCTGGGTCGTACTCCTCAAAGATGCTCGCCGCCTCCTGAGAGACCTCCGCGTATCGGCTCATGTTGACCTTCTTGACGATAAGAGTCGGACAAAGAGTCATAGCAACTCGAAGAGGCATCGCCGAACGGATCCCAAACGCCCGTGCTTCATAGCTACTAGCCGAGACGATCCCCCCTCCGGCCACCGCTAACGGCTTTCCCACTAGGTCCGGGTTGTCACGACATTCAACTGCAGCAAAGAAGCAATCGAAATCAAGGAAGACGATGATCTGCCGCAAGGCAATTCGCTTGAGGCCTTCATTGATCAACCCATCCGCCTTCTCTAGTCCTTGAAGCTTCTCCTGCTTGGTCAATTGGTAGGCCTTGGCTTCTAATTGATGTGAACGAGCGCATGACAGTTGCGTCTGACTGGCCTGACGTACACTGCGGGCTGACCCTTTCGTCGCCTCCTGGATCACTCGGTTCACCGTATTACGGTCCACTCCTTGAAGGCCAGCCTTCAAATCATCCAGCTCTCCACGTCGATTCATTTCTCTCCGACGCCATATACGCTTTAATCTGTTCGTATCCGACCGGAGAGGTGCCGCCCATGGAGAGAAGCCTGGGAACTTCTGCTCTATAAAGAAAGAGATCAAATCCTTATGAGCACGAACCCATATCTCAGATTGCCCTCTCGATAGATGGCACATAGCCTGGTCATGTGGGCCCCGAGGCCCATGGACGTTTTCCTGGGGGTAACAGCAAACCCCACCGCCCTCCCGCGCATGTTCCCTCCTTCGTCCTCAAATGCCCGGGTGTACAGGGAAAACCACTGTTGTGTCAGCATGCGAGTCATACAACTCTGCCCAAAAATGAACTCCTTACACCAGTCGCAGATGGGGGATCCCTCCACGGCCATCGGGGAGCCGCGCTCGCCTTTGGAACGCCTCACACTCACCCCGAAGTCGGAAAGCGCTGTGCACGACATCGCTAAGGCCCTCATCGAGCTTTTGGCCTCCACGAAGCCGGTCTCGGAACTTGTCCCGAGCGTTATGGAAGACGATCTTCTAGCACGACTACGCCAAGCGCAGTCACAGCCCGCCGTCATCGAGACGCCTCCAGGTACTGGTCTCGAGACTTTGGCAACAGAGGGAGAACAAATCAACTATCAGCTGACTTGTCATCCCATGTCAATGGCGTGCCAGTCGATTTGTACACCACCGATGCAGATGATCCCGATGCCGCTTATCAACGTCCCCCCTGGGATGTATCCCGCAGCACCTCCGGGGTTTATGGATCCCATGTATCAGCAGGCCTATCAGATGGTGCCGTATGTCCCTGTCCCGATCCCTGTCGCTCCCTGTTCCATGCCTCGGAGGGCTTCCACGAAGAAGCCCGTCGTGGTCGATTCCTCGGAGTCCTCCGATAGCAGTCCCCCCATCACCCCCGACACCTACCGTTCCCGTAGAAACAGTTCGGTATCCACCGCCTGGACCAAGGATGAGGATGAGGCATTGAAACAAGGGGTCAAGCTATATAACGCAAAGTGCTGGCGCAAGATCGCCGAGTACGTCCATCTGAAGTGCAAGGACGCTCCCAAGCGGACTCCCGACCAGTGTAACCAGCGGTGGACCCGTACGATCAATCCGGTTATAGTCAAGGGTTCATGGCCACCCGAGGAGGATGAGCTCCTCATTCAAGCGGTAAAGGCAAACGCCCCTCGCAACTGGAAGGGAATCAGTGCCATGCTCCCCTCGCGTACGGACGTCCAAATCCGTGGCCGCCTCGCTAGACTTGCCCCAATGCTTATCGAGAAGAACATCCTTACGAAGGAACAGCTGCCACCTTTGGCTCGACGTAAGAATTGAGGGGTAAATATTAGTTGCTTGACGCCGTCTTACTAGGATCGAAAGCTGGGGCTCATGATTGTTCTGAAGATCAGCTTCGTTATATATAGAATGAGTTCTGCCATTACCAAGATCGTCACAGAGCTTGAGAACCTCAGCTGGCAGTCTATCTGCGTGCAGAGTAGTGACCTTAGTAACCCCCTGCTATACTCTGTCGTCGATGGTCTTTCAGAACACTTCTCTGAGTCTGTTGTGACCGTCCTTAATCCAACCGAATGTTGTCTGAATTATGACTGTGCATTACATCATGAGACACCTATCATCGTGGCTCTAGACATCTGTTGTCCCCATGGGCATTTCCCTGGTCCTTGTCCAGTCCTTCACTTCTCCTTACAAAACCCTATAATTCCTTCATCATCACATGACCTTCTTCCACCTACTACCATCTTACTATATGAAAAGCATAAGGAACCACTGGCACAAGCGTCTGGCCTTCCACCAGAACAATGCATTTGTGTTAATGGAGGCGATTGGATTCATGCAGCGGAAACGGCTAATATCATTGCTCTCTATGAAGATACCTTGAAACCTAGTCATTTAATGGATAAGAATGGCTATCTTGCCACGTTTCTCGTCGAACTCTTCCTTCTACCCGATGGAGTACGTCAGAAACCTCTTGAAAGCTTACTTCTCATCACTTCCCATGGTACTCTGATCAATGAGGTATCTATCTCAGATCTTGAGAAGGATCTGCTTCAGTTTGTCTCAACAGAACCGAAATTGTTACGAAGTCGTATGTCCATCTCCATTGATCCACCCACAATAGAACGCGTCGGAATTATCATTGGTGACGCATGTGCAGAGACACTTCGAGCTGGAAAGACACTCCGCATGACTCTTAAGCAACGTGATATCCAAGCTTACCTCTGCTTCTTTGGATCACGCCTTGATGAGTCTAAGCTCGGGAATTTCGCACATCAGGTCGATGCTTTCGTCTTCCTTAGTAGTTGCCCATTACTCTCCATCCCTTGGCTCAACTCTAGCTTCCGTCGTGTTTCCCAACATTATGTCCCTGTTCTCACCCTTTTTGAGCTTCGATACGCACTCAACAAGGAACTATTCGCGTTCCAGCTCGACCCGTCCTTGACTCGTGGCATCGAATACCTTGCAAGTTCACATGAAAGATGACAGGACATCTACTCAAGCTGCTGGTTCTGGAACCCATAGGACCCTGTCCCATACGGGTTACTGTTAGGAGAAGTGCCGTACGGATTCCCCATTTGAGGTACCGCGGAATAAGGGTTTGTGGATTGAGCAGGCATCCCAAAGGGGCCTCCCGTCTGAGGAGGAGGGGCTCCATACGGGTTCGGCTGGTTCGAGACGCTATATGGGCCTGGTTGTTGTTGAGGTACACCATAGGGACTAGAATTCTGTTGAGGAGGAGCACCATACGGGTTCATCGTTCCGGTTGCGCCATATGGTCCAGGGCCACTACTCTGCGCAGGAGCATACGGGTTGGAAGTCGGGGGTGCGCTATAGGGCCCCTGGGGCTGTGAACCATAAGGTCCCGCCTGCGGCTGGGATGAGGCGTATGGATTCATCTGCGTCATCGGCTGACTAGAAGGTGGGACGCCATACGGGCCTGGCTGGCTCTGCCCGGACATGTCAGGCAGGTCTCCTGGGTTCTGGCCGAAGATACCGAACGGACCCGGCTGTCGTTGGATATTGCCTGGAGCATAAGGATTGGGGGCTTGAGGTGCTCCATAGGGGTTCCCTCCCATACCCGACTGGCCGCTAGGCAGCATAAAGGGACCTCCCTGGTTCTGCTGTCTCAGCTCGACTTCCTGCATGTCGGCTCCCGCATAATTCGACTGGATTGCCGAATTGAGGTCGATTGTGACAGTCCCCGTGGGCCCAATTCCTTTCAAACGGTTCTGGATCTCCTCCGCGATCTTGTGCTTGTCATCCTCCTCAAGCTTGGCGAGAATCGCCTTGCAGTTGTCCGTGACCTGCGAGAGGACAAAGGGTCTGTCAAGGACGATGACAATATGACGCATGAAGTCATTCTTCAGTTGGTCGTTGACGATGATGTGCTTCAGGGTGTACTCCATGTAGGTCGTGATCAATACACGGATGAGGTACGAGCTCTCGACGCAGGTGTACCCGGAATCGTTCGAAATGGACTTGAAAATGTACATCATGACGTTAGGAACCGCGAAGAGGTCGTCGATGATCCCATGGCTCACCTCCTCGTTGTATAGCTCGAGGATGCACGAGAGGGCGAAGCAGGCGCCGGACATGAAGTATGCCTCATTGACCGAACGCATCGGGTCCTGCGCGGCTTCGACGCGTACGTACTTGAGCGCCGCATCCGCAACGAATGAATCCGCACGCATGTACTCCGCAACGCGGAGCTTCAGCTCTGCGACTATCTTCTTGTGAACATTTGCACCGATGATCAGGTCCTTCGTGTGCCCATTCTTGCTGAAGATCCCAAGCAGACGCATCGCCATGCATTGGGTCACCCGAGAGCTCGTATCGATGTTATGAATGACGGAGTTAAAGATCTGCTTCTCATCGATAACGTCTCGGATCCCAGTCATCGGGATAAGGCGTGGAGCATAATCGGGAGCCGCCAAGGCGATATTCCCAACGAGAGATAGGATGAACTCGCTAGTAGCACGGACAGTCGTCCCAAGGAGGCGAGCAACTCCGGGGATGAAAAGAGGGTGTTCAACGATACGTGGAGTGCATTCCGGGATCGAAGTGATGTTCCGAAGAACCCAGATCGCCAACTCTTGCTTGACGAGATCGACCTCGGGTGTGAGGAGAGCAATGACCGTCCCGATGACGTCTATCTCATGCATATAGACGAGGAACTGGGCGAATTGCTTATTCGCGCTCGCCGTAAAGTTCACGAGGAGGCCTAGTGAGTGTGTCACGAGGGTGGATGCGTCCTTCGCGTTAAGAACGTTCATTTGCGACACATTAGGCTGGAGGGTGATGTACTGCTGGCGCGATGCAGATTCAACGATGACACGCGTCGCATAGCTTAGAAGCTCGACCGCCTTTTGAATGAGTTGCGGCCTGTACTGCATGAGGCACGTGCGAGACTCGTTGTTGCGCAGAGAGTTCTGGATGAGTCGGATGTACTCTGCGGTCATGACATAATCGTTCGAGAGAAGGTAATTCGAGAGGGTCGTGTCTTCGAGATAAGGGCGTACATCGCACTCAAGTGGGTTGAGCGGGGAGTTAGCGGCGGTAAGAACTACGCGGCAGAGCTTGCAGAGGCGGTCACCGTTCTCTCCATTGGCGTCGAACGGCTTCGAACAGCAAGAGTTACAGTAGACACGCCCGCAGCGGCGGCAATGGTGCCGGCGGTTGAACATGGTGAACTGCGCCCCGCAGGCCTGGCAGGCATTGACGTCCTTGTCCTGGACCCACTCCGTTCGAGGGATCAGCGCGCCATGAGGGATTGCGATAGAGAGCGAGAACTCGTACCCGTTGTTAATGTGGAACTGGACGCGCTTGACCTCCTCAACAGGCTCCGCCTGCCGAGGACCTGTGCCAAACGGTTGTTGGCCATACTGAGCCGCGCCAGCCGCGACGGTGATGGGGTTCCCAGGTGCCTGGTAGGGCTGCTGACCAAAGCCGTATTGTGGCTGTTGCATGAACCCACCACCTTGCGGGCCACCAAGTGGAGGCTGCATGGTCGGACCTGCCGGGCCTCCATAAGGGCCGCAGGGCATGGGAGCCGAGTAGGGGCCTTGAGGCTGTCCATAGCCGGGTTGTGGCGCCATGGATGGAGGGGTAGGTCCCATGGGGGTAGGAGCTGTTGGAGGTCCACCATAAGGGCCGGGGGCGGGAGCGCCATAGGGGCCCCCTCCCGTCGGGGCCATGCCATAGGGGCCTGCTGACGCCGCCTGGGGCGCCCCCCCATAGAGATTGCCTGTAGGCGGCTGTGGTGCGCCGTAAGGGCCGAACATTTTTTTGGTTCACTCATACTTATCCTTCAACTGCCAAAGACCATCATCAAGTATGTGAAGGACCTCGATTGCGGCACCATGCCGGCCCTCGGCTAGTATATCTGCGCCGGTCTGCAAGAGGCGGCCTATGAAGAACGCTGGGGCCTCGGGGATGCTAACTGCCACATAAGTTCCTATTTCAAGGCTCTCATCAATGATATGAACTCCTGGTGCCATCATTTGAGCACCATTGAAGATGTTCTTGGGGCACCCCTTATCAGTGATGGCTAGTGGTAAGAAGCTAGGGTATAGGTGTAAGAGCCTTAGAGTTGGAAGCCAAACTCCATCACGCAAGGACCAAAAGAAGATACGTTTGAATCGTTTGGACGTACTATTGAATGTCGTGTTCGGGTCAACCGTCACCACAAGCAATTGAATTGAGTCCTTGCATTTGACAAGAGTCACCTCCGCCTTTGGAGGAAGTATCTCGTCGATGACCTCTGCAAGCGTCGGATATTGTTCTCGAAGGCTCGCCGCATACTTCTTGACAGACGATCCCTTGACAAGCGATGCATTTATACAGCTATTTCGTGTGAATCCTTGCATCTTATCAAAATACTTTTCCTAGACGTTGAGGTCCGACCGAACGCTCGGTACACCTGTTTGACCTCTCTCGACGACGATAACGTTATCTCCGTCGACGTCGCCGCACCCCCTCAAGAAAGCAAGGCTAATACGGAGCTTCTTCGGTACTTGAAGCGGGAGTTGAAGATGCCTGTAGAGCTCGTACGTGGGGCCACTAGTCGACAAAAACGTATCGCCGTTGATGGAGATCCCGAAACTTGCCTCGCTAGACTCCGCGCTCTCTTGTAAACCCAAATCCACCAACTACGGGACTCGAACCCGCGGCCGTCGGATTAAAAGTCCGACGCTCTACCGACTGAGCTAAGTTGGCCTCCGGAGCGCGGGCCCCCGCGAAATGGACAACCCGTCGCCCCCACCCTATCGTAATGGCGTCCCGGACCTTCGTGCACTACATCAACAAACGCTCCGCTTCCCTCGGGTTCTCCGTAGCGTCGACCTCGTCCCTCCGCCTGGGACCACCCCTCTCTACACCGAGTTCCCTCCGGAACGTAGTCTCCCGAACCTGGACTTCCCTCCACTCCCGATGCTCGACCTCGAGGCCCTACGCCTGGAGCTTGGTCGCGAACCGACCGCCAAGGAGATTGGCGAGGCTTTACCAGTTACTACGCGGACTTTAACGTCAAAAGAAGCATGGCTTCTTCGGCTTAGTGAGGAGTCATCGCCAGAGCTCAGACGCCTGCTCTCCACGGGTTGGCTTCGCTACGAGCCATATTGTCCCTTCCTCGAGGACCCTGATGAGGGTTTGGTCCCATTACTTATATCTTATAGGTCCCACTTTAAGCTTTCAACCCTACGACGAACCGAGGAGAAGGTGGCAACGGAGGCGCGCTGCTGCGTCGTCGCACATGGGATGCACGAGGCTCTGCTATCCGGGATTAGCCTTGTATTGCAAACAGTGGCTAGACAAGTCCTTGAGCATCTGGGGCATGACCAGAGGGCTCTTGATGCGGCCCATGGGCTTGAGGAGACGATGGCCCGGTATATCAAGGCCGTCTTGGACGTCCCAGAGTCTGGGAGGGTGATGGATCTATACGATTTGTTGAGTACTAACCGCGGTGTCGTCTTACGCGGGACAACGATGTTCTTCATGCAGCTGGCATTCGAGACTCTCGCCAAGCTCAAGGACTGGGAACCAGATGTCTTTAATACCTGGTCGAGCTATTTGCTCTCGGATGAGCTCGTGAACGCATCTTCCACTAAGATTGCGGAGTACTTCCTAGCGAGGAAGAGGCGTCAGACGACAAGTAGTAATAGCAGTAGCTTACTGGGACCGACCACTGATGTGTCGGAACCGGATTTGAAGAGCACAACGTCTTGGCAAAGTGTTGCACCGACACGGGAGGAGAAAGATGCGACAAGGGAGCCGACGAAACAGCTTCTCAATGGCTTCCAAGTCAAGGTGGATCACTTACGAGAGTTTGTCGAAGCCGCCTTCAAGGAGGCCACTAGGCTTCAGAACTTATTGTTAGAGCTTATCGCGAGGAATAATAGCCTGGAAGTGGACGCCCTGTACGTGCGGTCTGAGGAGCAACGTCTTCGTCGCTCACGTATCAACCAGAAACGGCATTGCATCTCGCAATATAACAGAGTGGTGTTCTATGAGTTTCAGAGCCGTGTTCATCGCCATTACCGCTCTCCCGACCACCTGGCGCAAGTGCAACATCCACCCCGCCGTCAATTCATCACAAGCTTCCCACATAGACGGATAGCCATACGGAACATGTACATTCGACGAGAAGCTGAACGATTACACTCCATGGAGCCGAGTGCGCAGGCGCTTGGACCAAGGCGGGCGCAGGCTCTGTATGGCTATTACAAATACATAGATGATCTGCACTTACCTCTTCTTTGGCTTGAAAAGGTGCGTTCGGATCCAGCTTATGCGTTTATCTTCCGTCCCCCCGCAGAGAACGTCCTAGACGTCTGGTACTTCCGTTCCCCTATCCATGGCTTCGGAATGTTCCTTTCTGGTGATAGCAAGAAGAAAAGCATTGTATCCGAGTATTGTGGTGACGTGATCAGCCCTCTCCTCGCCAATCATCGCGAGAAGCAATACACTGCAGGAGGCATCAGCTCTGTCTACATGTTCAGTGCGACTCCTCAAGCCGTTATTGATGCGACGATGCGTGGAAACTATGGTCGCTTTCTCAATCATAGTTGTCGCCCCATCGCCGAGTCACGGCATGTCCGCTACCATTCCTCCCTTCAACGTATCGAGATCCTTTCGGGCTCGGCCCAATCCCAAGGGATTGCGATCATCCTTCTCTCAGACCAGCCCGCTTGCACCGAGGTGACCCAAGACTACAATATGACGCGCGAGCCCGCAGACGAGAAGCTCTTCTGCGAGTGCGGGTCCATCAATTGCCGAATGTATATGAACTGAGGAGAGTCTAGAAAATGGCGCTTCGGATAATCGCGGAGCAGTTAAGTTCCGTCGCCCGCGGTGACGGGGCGGGGAGCAACTTCATCGACCTCGGCGTCGACATCTGCCAGTCGTTACTCGATGAAGCTCTGAGAATCCTCGCGTCGCTCCAGACCGACCCCGTGGCCGAGCTCGTTGGGTCGCGGTTTCTAGCTGCGCTCCTTGACGTCTACTCCCTCGAGTTGCGGCCGATCACTGACATTACCATGCAGCTGAAATGCCTCGCCTTGCGAGCACTTGTCGCCATCCAACAAACCCTTCCTCCGACACAGGCTGTCCAGCTCCTCAAGCACTTCGTTGGCTACGGAGGCCTCGCACGGATCTGCGAGACGCTTGTCGATTCCGCTGCGACCGAGACTTGCTTCATCCCGACGTTGGCCAACTTCTTGAGTTCGTTCACCAGCCATCGCTTTGGCTGTCTTGCCTTATTACGGGAGACCTACGTCGAACGCAGCGTCCTGGCCGTCATCCTGGCCCGGTTCGGGCGGCATCCCTCATCTGTCATCCAGCTCTTCGCCATTCTCAAGGTATATATTCTCTCAGATATCACTTCTGCTGATTACCAACGATTCCTCGATGCAGGGGTCATCCCCTTCGTCCTGGATAGCCTTCGACATATCCACCCGGACTATCGCGAAGATGTTCGTCAAGCCGGGCTCGAACTCATCTCAGACGTTTTGGAAAGGCTTTACACCTTTAAACAGGCCTGTTGTCACCGAATCCTGAATGGTGAGTCGATGATCGACGCATACAATCGTCTTGGTCTCTCTCAGGATCGAGTATTTGCGGACCTTGTCGAGGCGAGTATTGTCTCGGACGAGGCACAGGGAGTTGTTACCCAAGCACGGTTGAATTGGTTTCTCCTCTCAACAGTCTCTAGTGATGCTCCAGCAGTCCCTGATGCGTGCATAGTGCGTCTACTTACAATCCTTATGCTACATGCTGGGGAGCGCAGAATCGAGGTATATGCGGGCCGTCCCTTCCATGTCTTCGTGGCGACTGGGCCTGTCTCCTCACAAGAGCTGGTCCTTGAAAACGCCGCCATTGAGCGCTTCATTGGCTACACACAACGTCTTTACTCATTAAGCACCATGTGTGCGCTGGGTGGATGCTTTGGCTCGCACATATATACGTTGGATGGCCTGAATGGTGAGCTCCTCTCCTCATATTTTCGGATAGTCCTGTTACTGCTCATGTATGGGCCAACCTCACTCCGAAAAGAGCTCATCGAGTCGATACTGAATGAGCAGGATGGTGCAGCCCTTCAAGAAGGAGACTTGCAACCAAATCACCTTTCGGATAAGGGTTCTCCCGATCATGACCTTCTCTCACCGCTCCTTGTCCCAATTATCGAGTGTATTTTACGACCTACGACGCAATACCCAGCTGCACCTCTCTACGCCTCCATCATTGTCGGGCTTCTTTCCATGACTTACGAGCTTCTTCAAGAATCCTACAAACTTCAGAGGGCGATCACTCTCGCTCGTGAGCTCCTCGATTCGAGCTTTATCTTCCCAAGCCAGCAAGCCTTTGAGACGGAGCTTGTGCAGGCCATCCTTAACTGCTTCAGCTCGAACGTACTGGATGTCTTCGCAGACGTGCACTTGTTCTTCGAGGTACAAAGCGAGGGTATAATCAAGTGTGCACTCAATCTTGAGGTGTTGCACGTGAATGCGGGGGTAGCGGCCTTTGCCGCCTCATATCGTGCAGGAACAACGGCTGACACGTACATTTATGATCCAGATCAGCACTCTGCATTGAAGTTGTACCTTGGAGGACGAGATCCGGGACTTATCCACCCCCGCACATACCTAGCACTCCTTAAGCTCTTTCTCGTCATTTTTGATGATGACCCTTCCCTTACAGACGATGTGCGATATCAGCTCTTTCAGATGTATGAAGGCTATGTAGTACCAAACTCGCTCTGGTCCCTTTTCTCTCGTGAAGATATCCTTTCCATGATCCAATCCTTGACAACGCCACATATAGGCCTTCTTCATAAGGCTAGCCGAGAACTCCTGGTTGGCATCTTCGTCATTATCAACCAGCAACTCCTCTCCACGCTACATACGCTCACTTCAGCCTCCGTTCTTGAGGCCATTTCACGGTATCTCTGCTTACTCCGTAGTGAGATTGAGAAGGAGGAGAGACTCCACACCGCTATCCCCTCATCGCGAGGGTTCGCCGCCTCTCATACCATTTCACGAGTATCCTTCTGTCGCTCACTCCTTATAGCCATTTCAGACCCACATAGCCTTCTTCGGCTGGGGGAGAAGGAAATCATACGTATTCTATCTCAGCTTCGTCCATTGGAATACACGGGTTATACGACGATCATCAATGAGATCCTGGCGCAGGAAATCATCCTCAAGGCCCTTCTGGGTTTCTGTACTCAAGTTCGTCTTCCAAAAGGTAGTCTCTTTCAGATTGAACGTTCACAGCTCCGGAACCTATATGATGACATTCGACGCCTCCGTAACCTTGAGCAAATCAGATCGTATGATGGCTCAGCATTATCTGACCATTTGAACGCTGCTTCACTTGTTACAAGCCCGTTCATCGCGACCCTTCAGGCTGTGGCACAACGGGACTGCTTGAAAGCTATCAGAATCAGTGGAGAGGATCCTAGTGATGAGGTAATCCGTCGGCGTGGTGCTCGATTCTTGCAGCATGCTCTCATCGCTCCACAGTCATCATACGTCGAGTTCTCGTCGTACTATAGTGATGTCGATACGACTCTCGTCCTTACAGATAGCCTATTGACGGTGACAACCTCTCTGGAGCAAGCGTCGCACGCCCACTCCAATCGAATCAAACGGGAGCTTGTCTATTTCATGGTCCATAAGAGCTTTGGGTCGGAATTCAAGCAACCAATCTTTGCTGGTCGGATGGATCGCCCCGAGAACGGGTTCGGGACGAACACTTCGTTCTGCCTTCGCTCGGCCGTTCATAATGACGTTTCTGCTCCGACGGATCCAGAGACACAGAACCCTTCATCCTTCCTCATCTCATCACGGTTTTCACAGATTCCAACTCTCAAGGCCGGGAACAGTGTTTCCTTGCCCATTTTTAGCCTCAAAGTGACTGATCTCTTTGACATTGCCGCATGGACCATCCGCATAGCACAGGGAAAGGAATGTATACGCATTCCCGAGTTTCTTGTCACACCGGACCTCTCAGATGCCGCAGCAGCTCCGACACTCAGCCCTTTCATCCGACAACTCTTCCCCGAGTACGCCAATAGCACGCTTGAGCTAGCAATTCAGGCCACCAGGAAAGCGAAAGGGGATAATGACCGCCAAGCGAAGTTACTCCATAGGGCTCGACGAGATAGAGAGACGACGCTCCAGATCGTCTATCGCCGCGTTGCGAGCAAGATTTGCGACTCCGTTCTAACAGCTCTATATACGTTGCGTCTGATATTCTTTGGGCTTTTTGGGCCCGAGAAGACCTTTTCGGAGGCGGAGACCGGGATTCGGGCCGGATTCCAAGGGTTCCATTTCGTCTACCCGGAGGATCGAGAAGAACGAGGAAATCCCTCGACGCTCCCTTACAAAGGGCGTGCACGGACTTTCTACTTCGCAGAGATCAATGCCGAGATTGCACGGTTGGCATCTGTCGCCTTAGTGACGCTCTTCCTTGCACTCAGCGAAGGAGGAAATGTGAGGAATATGGGGCATGGAGAAATGCTTGCGGCATGCTCTCTTACCCCGATACAGACCGTCATCTTTGTACAGCTCCTCCAGGAAACTCTACGAGAGGGTGTTATCATTGATCAGGCTGCTACCTACCTCGATTTGAATAGCGAGTTCCAACTCTGCACGTTTAATAGCAACACTCATCTGACGCTTAGCTCGTTTGATACGCGGGTGACGGGCTTACGAAAACGATTTTCCGATCACGCCTTTGCATTTCCAGCCTCCGCCTCGCCCCCCACGGAGTCAGAGGGCCTTGGAAATATAATGAAGAGGATGTTCCGTTCAGGGGATGAAACCTTAGCGCAAAGCCCCAGTAGTGTGACAGCCCTGCCCCTTCTTATCCAGACGAGCGCTCTTCTTGAATCAACACTGGAACCTGCCGCCCTCAAGTCGGCCGACGATGAGACTGGGAGCATGGACAGGTCAGTTTCCTTTCTCCGGGTTGATGGGAAGCCTAACTATCTCATTAAGGGGGAAGATGGGGTCGAGAAGTCATCAAGTGATGATGAAGTACTTGAGGAACACGGTAGTGACCAACAAGAGTCTGAGGGACCAGCTATTAGCTCGTCCCCACTACGCCGGCCCGTAACGTCGCGAGATGTAGATATGCCCTCAAATATATCCCTATCGCCCCAGCGTGAGTTTGCACCTATTGTTGACGAGCTGAAGAGCGATATTTTGAGAATTATCAACCAGCACTCAAAAACACCCGTTGTTACTGCGGGTGAGACTCAGTCGTTACCCCCGATTCCAGTTTCCGCGCTTAATGATAACCAGCTTGAAGGGTTGATTGATTCGATCAACACCTTGCTCATCGTGGAATCACCTCCGACGCCAAAATGATCATCAACCATCTGACCTCCCATTCAGTTTAGGGCAGTGGGATCAAACTCCACGTCGGCGGCGACGATCGAGCGCCGTAGTTCTGACCCACTTGATAGACTGAGGGCATTAATCTGTCGGCTAATATTACTGAGACTAAGCTCCTCGTTGGTGTTGTTGCCAATAGGCGGTGGTGTGAATTCTCCACTACGTGGTGGGGAGATCGGTGGGGGTGTCGGTTCTGAAGTGCCTCTTCCTAGACGAGTCTCGATCAGAAGTATAATTCCGTCCAGATGGCGCTCACGTGCGATGTCCAATGCCGTCTTTCCGTCTGCGCGGGCTATATGAACCTCGACGTCTAGTAGTAAAGAGACACAGGAGTATTGGTTGTGTTCAACGGCTTGCATCAGGGCCGTGACGCCATTAGAGTCTCGGCGTCCAGCCTCTAACGTGATCAGCTTTTGTACTATATTTCCTAGACCTGTGCTTGCAGCCCACATCAAGGCTGTCCTACCATCTTGTCGTACCATTCCTCCTTCTGCAAGAAGAAGCTCTGCTATCTCTCCATGACCCTTCTCACAAGCCTCCATCAAGGCCGTCATCCCGCTGTTTGTGGTCAAGCAAATCTCATAATGTGCAAGTATCCGGACTGCAGAGAGGTTTCCAATACGACTGGCAAACATCAGGGCCGTTTGCCCCGATAATGTCTGGTGTCCTGATTGAGTTGCCAGAAGCTTCATAATCGTATCGACATTCCCAGTACATGCGGCACGCATGAGATCAGACATTTTTTCAACCTCCTCTCCACGTGATTCCTTTAGACGCAGCGTGGCGACTAAAGGCTGGGGATGCGCTTCTCGTGTTGATGCAATGAGACTATTGACCAAAGAGCTACCGTGGAGCTTATCGTTTGCACTCTTTGGCCTTGATCGGACAAGAGGCGTCGTACGTGTTATGTCAGGGCTGCCCAATAAGCTTTCACGAAGACTACTAGTAAGCTTCTCGGCTAACCTTGTTTGTGACGAACGGGCCGATGATATCTCACGAGGCTTACTTGAACTCTTGATCAGCCCTGTTCTCTTTGGAGATTTAGATGACATTTCATGCACCTTATTTTCTGCCCGTTCTTTTGCTTCTATAAGTTCCGCCAAGCGCTTTTCCATACTCTGGATCATTTGTTCATAGAACTCCGTTTTCTTCATACAATCCTCACATGGAAAGGACGCTTGTATTCCCACTGATGCAATCTTATGACGAAGAGTTGGCGTATAGGAAACGCCAGGAGAGCCTGGTAAAGGGCTGCGTGCACTGCGGGTCGAGCCAGTCCTGCCACAGCTACTGATGCTAAGATGGGAAAGTGGTGTACGACATTCATCATAGTATGGGGCGCAGCGATAACAACAGCAATCTGCGGGCGGATCGACAAAGTCTGAGAGGTAGCGGGTAGTGTTGTCCATTCCAGCGTGCCGAGCGGCGCAGAAGGCTCGAACTACATCATCAACGGTCAAGGTGAGACGAGTATTCATGATGGCTTGAACGATATCGAGATATCCAAGCTCTGCTGCGAGCTCAAGAGGAGTCCGAGTCTGCGCATCTCTGGCGCGTTCAAGATACTGCATGCAATGAGAGGTGAGTTGTGCCACGTTTCGACGGACAAGAATATGAAAAGCTGAATCACCAATCTTATTGCGGTATTGGTGCTCATATGGAAGAAGTTGAAGGACCGCCTCAATGAACCCCATGTCGGCCGCCATTGTTATCGCATACTCTCCTTCGTTACTGACTCCTGAAAATGTCGGTATCAGGATTGGAAGCATCTCCTTTTGCCTATGCACGACCGCACACATCAGAGGGGTATAGCCCTTCTCGCGCACGGTCCCGCTGTTGAGGACGAGGGAGGCCACGCGCTGGCAGTCCCCGGTACGAATCGCCGCGAAAAGCACATCACTCGATGCCTGCGTCATGGTTCACTAAATTGATCATGATACGCTCAAGATGACAACATTCTTGATAAGAAGAGTAGCTTCAGCCCCATACCGTTATTAATCCTTCAAGCAGATATATTGTGGAACAGTCAGGAACCATGAAAGAATCCCACCTGAACAGGTAATATTTTCATTTGGATGAGTGGCTCCTTCGAAATACCCATCAACGCCGTCGCTCGGGCTTGCCGCATCGACGAGCAGGGATGCCGTCTTTCAAAGGATGCCAGAGGTGCTCTTGCTCAGGCTTGTGTCACGAGCATTTCGTTCGTCTCCTTCCTCGCTTCCAACAGACTCGGCTCCTCCCAGCTCACACAACGTGCAGTCCTCTCAGTCCTCGGCACCATGGGGATCGATGGACTGCAAGAAGCCGCTGGGCGTTTCATCAGTGAGGCGGCCATTACCTCTCCAGATCCATTCGACGTTCTATTACGCGACGATGTCCAACGGGCGGCTATTAGCCGCTGGGATGACGTCCCTTTCCCCCCGGTCAGCCTTGAACTATTTGAGGAGAAGGATTGATCTCTCTGGGTGAATGATTCACACTATACTAGAATCATCGGAGGTGCTTTTCTACCTCATTGAAAGCTTTCCGCCTCGTCAGATGATTCTCGGGGTCCTTCGAGAGCATCTGGGAGATGAGATCAGCAAGCTCTCGACTCCTTTCCTCGATAGCCGGAAGGTCTCTCTCAACAATATCAGTTACCCTGAGGAAAGGAAGCCTTCCGGTGCACATCTCATATCCCATTACTCCCAGGGCCCAGACGTCAACGGACTTGTCATACTCCCCCTCTTTATGGCGCTCCGGGGCCATATAGAGCCCCGTTCCTACATATGTACTCATCCGAGACGAGTCTTCGAGCACCTTTGCAAACCCGAAGTCCCCAAGGACACATCTACCGTCCAAAGCGACAAGGATATTCGCAGGCTTCAGGTCTCTATGAACATGCCTCTTCTCGTGGAGGTATGTGAGAGCGGCGGCCACCTCTCGGATCGTCTTCCAGACCTCCTGGTCGGTGTAGGGACATCTTGCCCTTCTCCGTTCCTTCGTTTCGTCACGGAGGTCCCCACAACAGAGGTCCATAACGAGAACGTAGGTGCTGTCGAGGTCGTTCTCTTCTCCCCTGATGCACCGGATGATGTTCGGATGGTCGAGGGAGGGGAGTATCTTCGCCTCTCTACGAAGCAGTTCCCGTTCCTTATCACTGCGTCCTCCAAGGCTAACAACCTTGACCGCCACGTTCTGGCCATTTCCATGTGCCGTATAAACAGCTCCAAACGACCCTTCTCCGAGCACAGCGGTCAAATGATAACCCGAGAGGCTGTCTGGGAGCCTCGGAAGCGTGGGTTGGTGCACAAGCACCCGTCGCATCTTCTCGTCTACCGCGTGCTCAGCTGCTGTCCTGCCCTCCCCGTCCTTCAGGTCCCTCTCCAGAAGGAGGAGGCCGACGCACTCCTCGTGTCCTCCCCCCACTGCATGCATCAAGGCCGTCCATCCCCTCCCGTCCTGGAGGCGGGCCTCGAGGGGCCGGAGGAGGCGGACGACCTCGGTCTGGCCTCGGGAGGCGGCGTGCATCAGGGCCGTCATGCCTGAGGAGTCCTTCTGTCCCGCCTGGTCGAGGCGTCTTCGGAGTGTGTTGAGGTCTCCCTGGATGGCGGCTGGAATGAGGGACCCGTTCTTCAGTAGAGTATTTTCATTCTCGAGGGCGAGGTTCTGGGCCTTCTGGTCCGCAAGTTCTTTCTTGAGGTCCTCAATGGTCTTGGAGAGCTGGGTTTTGAGAGAGGACACTTCTTCCCTCGCCTCAGTAAGGCTCCTCTCGGCTTCCTGTGCTCTCTTGTTCAGAGTTTCATTCAGCTCGTGATTCTTCTCGGCCTCTTCGTTGGCCTTCTGGAGCTGCTGTTTGAGAGAGGAGACTTCCTGACTCAGTTGAGATAGCTCCTTCTTTGTTTCCTCATGTGCATTCTTGGAAGAGGAGAGGTCTTTCTTGAGGGAGTCGTTCTCAGTGGTGAGTTCGTTGATGCGTCTTTGTAGTCTGGGTAGTTCAGGATCCGGTGGAGGAAGTCGTTCTGTTCCTTCGCTCTCGAGGAGCTGACGGACCCGAGTGAAGCCTCCTTTTTCTGAGCTGTTGTTCGCGTACCACTTGGCAGTGTGATCTTCAGAGTCTTTCATTCCTTGTTCATAAGGGAGGAGGAGTTGGACGATCTCGGGGTGGTTGTAGTGGGCTGCGAGCATGAGAGCAGTTGTTCCAGGAGGAAAGCTATCTCGTTCCTTCGTTGAACGCCCCGCTTCTGAAAGGAGGAGCCTGGCACAATCTGCATTGCCGTTGCGGGCGGCCCAAATCAATGCGGTACATCCGTACTTGTTCTGCATTCCAATCTCCCCATCAAGGAGGGAAATGCAATCGGAGTGACCTTCTTTTGCCGCAAACATCAGTGCGGTCCATCCCCCTTCGCTTCGCATTCCGATCTCTCTTTCAAGCGGGAGGATGCAACTGGAGCGGCCTTCTCTTGCAGCCTTCATTAGGGCCGTCTCACCATTTTTTTCCTTCTTCCCTGCATCTCCAAGGTTGGCCTTCACTCTCTCGAGGTCTCCTCTCCCGGCTGCCTTCATCAACTCAGTGGGGAACATTTTTGAGCATCAATCATCGACCTCCCCATCTCTCCCAGCCCCGGACCCCGACTCCAATGGGAGTACAGAAGGCCTGGCCCAGTCATCACCTCCAGGCCCCCGAGGAGGCCCTTCTCTCGAGCAGCAGCCTCAGGAACGTCTCAGAGGACAGCTATCTGTCCCCCTTGACCTGTGGGGCAGGATGCCGGAGGGCCGACTGGATGATCCTCGACCACGAAGGAATGGGATCTGAGGGAGGCCTCCTGGCTCAAGAGACTGGACTCACCCTCCTTCCCAGTGCACTCTCTAGATCCCTGGCTGGAGTCCGGGGTGAGGGGCCGGACGGAACGGTCGGAGTGGTGTTCCTTCGCCCCCACACAGACTGCAAGGAGCATACCCTGACGGAAGGTCTGCTCCTCGGTCGAGTGTGCAAGACGCAACGGTCGAGAAGGGGCTGTGGGGACGCCCTCTTGTGCTGTGTCGAGTTCGGAGAGTTGGAAGGGCGGAGTCATATCTCGGCCTTGTCCAGGCCTGCATGCTCATCGTCGTTCATCAGTCGGGAAACGGTTGATTCCCTGCCCCATACCTTATTGAACCCTGATTCCTAGACTCTTCTTGAGCATGCATCATCGTTCTAATCACCGTGGTACTGGGGAAAGACCGACCTCAGCACGTACTGGCACGTTCTCGACACCACTCCTATCCTCCACACGTCCTCAGCTCTCTACAGAGGCATCAGCAGGGATATTGGTACGGCTCAGGTCTTCATGGCCTCGTTCACTACTAGTAGAAGGGATTCCAGAGAGCCGGATTATGCGCACTACCTCACTTCTGGTTGTCCACGTCCGGAACGAACGCCGCATACTGCTTCAGTAGATCTGGGGTGCTGGTATAGTATCGGGCTCCTTTGTCCAGTCTCGAGATCCTTTCCAGCTCCTCGTCGGTGAGGGAGAAGTCGAAGATGTCGAGGTTGTCCTTGATGTGGACAGGAGTCTTGGAGCCCGGAATGACGACGTAGCCATTCTGCACGTGCCAACGAAGGATGATCTGGGCGCTGCTCTTCCCGTACTTCTTCCCAAGCTCGGTGAAGATGGGCTCCTGAAGAAGAGCCTTATCTCCGTGGCCCAGAGGATACCAGCCCTGGATCACTATGCCCTCGGCCTCCAGAACCTTCCTCAGTCTCTTCTCTTGGAGATAGGGGTGGGCCTCGGTCTGGAGAATGGAGGGCTTGACCTCGCAAACAGCCAAGATCTCGCGGACTTGCTCCTCGTTGAAGTTGGAAAGGCCGATGGCACGCACCTTCCCCTCCTTGTACGCCTTCTCCATGAGCTTGTAGCCCGCGATGTAGTTCCCGGCAGGCTGGTGGATGAGGAGAAGGTCGATGTAATCAGTTCCCAGGCGTTCCAGAGTCTTCTCCACCGCGTCTGGCTGCTCATAGAAGGCGGGCCACAGCTTGGTCTCCAGGAAGATCTCCTTCCGAGGGAGCCCGGTCGCCTTGATGCCTCGTCCAACCGCCTTCTCGTTCACGTAGGCGTTGGCCGTGTCGATGAGCCTGTAGCCGCACTTGAGAGCACTGATAACCGATGCCTCGGCCTCATCGGGGGTGAGAAGGAAGGTACCGAGGCCTGCCATGGGCATTTCCACCCCGTTGTTCAGCTTCACCTGCATTTTCCCTAGCATGTGAAGCGAGCCTGTTCCAAGTGGTTGCATCCACCTGCCCTTTGGAGGCCGGCCTCTCTCAGGGCACGGGTCGGACGTTCCTCATGACCGCTCCTTTAAAATGACGGAGGCCCTTCGTCTCATCTTCCCCCAGTGGCAAGGAGCCGATTCTGCTGGCATATCTCACTACCTTACAGACCTACATCCAACAGAGGCAGCGCAAGGATACCATCTCGGTTCGCAACTGCTCTTCTGGCTCGCCTCGAGGACAGACGCCCCCACAGAGACCGTCCCTGTCTCTCTTGATCTGGAGGATACAAAGACGGAGAACGGGATCTTTGCTTACCAGGCCATCAAACGGCAGCTTCGAGGAGCACTTGACATCGTATCCAGACGCGCACCCAAGAAGATCACCACGCTAGGAGGTGAGTGCTCTGTTAGTGTCGTCCCCTTCAGTTATCTCATTTCCCAGTATCCAGGAGACGTGGCTCTGGTCTGGCTGGATGCTCATCCCGACCTGACCCTTCCTCACGAGGACTACACCGGATTCCATGCTATGGCACTGGCGGCCTTACTCGGGAAAGGAGATCCAGGGCTTGTGGACCTACTACCGGGCAAGATCGATCCCAGCTGTGCCCTACTCGTTGGGATGCATAGTGCTGCTAGCCAGGAAGATATCAAGAGGCCTGAGAGGTTTGGAGTGCAGGTGGTCTCCGCAGCTGATGCGAACAACAACACCCAGAAGGTCCTAGAATGGGTTCGTAGAACGGAGAAGAGAAAGGTGCTGGTCCATCTGGATCTCGACTGTCTCGACCCCAACGACCTCCGCCTGGCTGTGACGAGTGATCCCAATGGTCTGCGCCTCGAGACGGTCTCGAACCTGATCCGTGAGATCGCTGCAGAGTTCGAGCTGGTCGGACTGACCGTTGCAGAGCCGGTTCCCCGAGAAGTGTGCAAGCTAAGAAGGCTGCTAGGGGGGCTCCCGCTTATATGATTGAGTGTTCGGTTGATGGGCCGGGCTGCCTTGGAACACAACTCAAATGAAGTGGCGGAACGCTTCCTCATCAACACGGGTACTGTCCTGGCTAGAGTGTGGGGCCACATGTCTCCCTCATGGATCACGTTGATGGCCTGTCAGTACGGAAAGGAGCAGGTTGGAAGAGACCATGGTGCCTCAGGTGCGTTCCAATGGTCCAGCCTAGATATGCGTCAGAGTGTACAGGTGGGGATGCGGAGACGTACATCCTGCGTGGTACAGGACGCCTTATGGTCCACTGCAAGGTCGGTGACCGCACCTCATACGTCAGGGGTCTCAAGTATTGCGACAAGTGCAAGGACAGGTTTACCCCAGTTAGGAGAACCTACGTCTCTGCTTATGGCCATTGATACGTGCAGAATAGTGAGCCTAAGTGCGTGACCCGTTGACCAGCGCCACCTTATCCAGAACAGTGGATGGCAATAATTCTATTGAGTACCTAAGCCATCTAGCACCCTAGTGATCTTGCTATCTCCTTTCACGTACTGAAGACAACGTGCACGCGGCCGTCCATATACTTCTATCTAAGTAAGGTGGAGTTGCCCACGTGGTTCCCGAAGAACAGCCAGCCATAGCCTTTTAGCATGCGAGACTTGCAGGCCACAATCGGGCGCTAGGAACTTGCACTGTCTCATAATAAAGAGAAAATATAATAATGGTCAGCGATACAGAGACTGCACCACCCACTCCGCCAGGCGAAGATCACCCTCCCCAGGACGTTGCTCCCGGTCCCCAAGGAGCAGAGGCACCCCTCATCACCGGTGAAGGCGCATACAGCGAGGAGTACACAGCCCTCTGCACTGGATATCCCGAATCCGATTCCATTCGCCACGCATGTATCGCCATCTTCGGACCGCAGTCGTCTGGCAAGTCGACCCTTCTCAACGACCTCTTCGGGACCAGCTTCAGAATGCTGGACGGGAACAATGGCCAGAGGCAAATGACCAGGGGTATCACTGCTGGAATCATTCCCAGCATCGAATCTTCTCCAGCTCTGTTACTCTTCGATTGCGAGGGGTCCGAGAGCGGAGAGCGTCATAGGGAAGGTAATCAGAATATTGAGCACTATATAGGTTCCTTCGCAGCTGTCACTGCCGATATCCTCATTATCAACATACTGATGACAGATGTTGGTCGCAGTGTGGGTTCCTGTTCCAACCTCCTTGAGTCTATCTTCAAGGTCTACTTCAGACTCCGCAATGGCCAGAATGGCGCCTATCACAAGCTCAAGATCTTTATTGTTGTTCGTCGATACAATGGGGAGGGTGAGGAGAGTATGAGAGATGATCTCTCTAACAGTGTGCGTGAAATATACAAGAGCTCAGTACTTTCCGAGTTTTCCGAGTTCTGCGAAAGGTTCGACGACTTTATTGACCTCAAGTTCTGGTTTATCAGGGAGAAGTTTCGCGAAGACAGTGATGGGAATAGAAGAGAGTCGAGGCTCTACAAGAAGCAGTTGAGGGAAATCCGCACTCAGCTATCAGAACTGGCTGCCGAAGCTATCCGACAACCAGTCTCGAGCGGACGCCTACCTCTCACTCTTGCAGAGACCCCCGAGACATACAAATCGATTTGGGAAAGGATCTGCAACGACGAGGACCTCGATTTCCCGTCCATCCAAGAGGCTCTGAGCACCAAGAGGTGCATCGAAAAGGCTCAGGGGTGCACTGAGCAGCTCGATGCCGATCTCAAAGGCATCACACTCAATGTTCCCAACACTCTTCATGAGATCCTTGAAATGCGAATTGACGGCATTGACATTGCACAGAGGCTCATAGATGCTGGATCTAATGCCGCTCTATCCTTTGATGAGCAAACGGAGGGCTACCTCGAGGGTCCAAGGATCGAACAACGGAGAATCCTCTATCAACATATCAGTCCGTGCCTGAGGGATAAGGCCAACAGCATTGTGGATAGTGTTGTGGGCACGGCCATGCGCCTTGTGGACGAGGCGTCCCAAGATGCTAAGTCTCGAGTCCCTAACTCAGTCACAAATGGCACTCTCATGACGCTGAAGAACCTCCTCGAAGAAGCAGATGAGATGCAGGCGACTCATCGTGACGGATTGAGGCTTGAGGTGCCTGAGCTACTTCATAGCCCGGCCTTCCCGTTCGACCAGTTCATAGAAAGAAGAGTCGCTCAATGGCAGAATGATGCCAGAGGAACTCTTGGCCTTTTCAACTCTATCTGCAGAGGCCTGTTGGTGTGGAGTGTCAAAGTAGTAGCTCCCTTTGGGGTGCTCTGTGATATCGAAGAGCATGTGTCGAGAGTTGAAAGGCGAGTCAACGACCAAATGGATGCTGTTGCGGAGCACTTTGAAAAGATTCTAAAAGAACAGTTTTCCGAGTTCTCCCAGCAGCAGCTACGCGATTCGAAAATCGACATTTCTTATGCTATCCGTGTGGGAGCAGATGTGGCACGTGAGCTGAACGGAATCTACAGTACGTTAGTAAGCAGAGGGCACGAACGGCTGGAATCGCTCTGCAATGCGCTGGACATATCTAGACGTGACATTGCATCATCTCTTCTGCAGCAGTACAGCACTATCGTTGGAGAAGACATAAGAGCCTCCATCTTGCAGAAGTTCAGGAGCAACGCGGATGGGTCCATATTCGTCCATCTCTGGAGGTGTATGGAAGATAAGATTAAGTTTGCAAACTTTCCCACCAGGGGACAGATAGACGCTGAATACAACAGAGTCAAGGAGGGGCTCGAGACATACGTCAGGTCCTTTGGAATAATCGTGTTGAATGACCATGTCTCCCAAAGACAAGTGACGATAGACCTCCACAACGACATCCGCACTGAGATCGTACTAGAGAAGATGAACCATATATGGATCCTGGGCTATAACCTCATGGTGCTCAGATTCGAGCTGATGAAGAGAAATACCTCAGAGATCATCAAAAGGCTAAACGCTTCTTCGGACAAAAAGAGGGAAGATGCTACCAATAACAAACTGAAAATCAAGGATCTTGATGTTGAAATAGCTCAACTTCGGGATGAAGCATGGTCGGACACGAGGAGAGCCAGGAAAGAAGAGAAAGAGGCCACCAAAAAGCGAATATGGGCGTGGGTGACTGCTCCACTTGTTATTCCTGCCATTCATTTCGCCAGCACCGCCTCTGATTGCGCTGATCGTGCCGCAGCGGCCAGGGATTGTGTCCAACAGGCGAATGAAAAGATCGTGAAGCTTCATGAGGGTCAAAAGGGACTATATAGTGCAAATGATGCGTTAAACAAAGAATCAGATGAATTGAGAAACAGCGCTGGAGACCTTGAGAGTATCGAGACCGAACTGAAGAATCTGTTTGAAGACGTGCTGACGAAGGCTGACGAGTTGGCAAGAGATGCAATGGACATGGGGGTCGAGAAGTTGGCGTTAGAATCCGATGCGGAGAGACAGCAACTGAGAAAGAAGCTGAAAGAATTTATAGCTCGTTTTGAGGCTGCAAAGGACCAAGCTGCACCTCCTCCGCCTCCACCCGTGTGAATAGTCTTAATACTCCAGAGACCAGGAGATGCTCAGGAAGAAGCTCGCTTGACAAGGCGACTCCCCAGAAGAGCTTCTGCGAGATGCCTCAAATTGCAGCTACCATTGTGCGTATGTAACGATGCACGAAAGTCCGTGAGCAGCAAGACAGAGAGACTGGTGGAGCCAACTCGGGGCATGCATCCCGCATAGCCAGCTGTGGCCATCTCTCAGCTAGATATCGTGCAGGCTGTGGAACACTACGTGCCTAATGGGAATCCCAGACCTGATACGACGAAGACTCTCTCCTCTCAGAACCAGTTATCCCACTCCTCCTCGGTCCTGGATCCCAATGCCAATAGGGGAGAGAAGGCCTGGCTCGCCTGTCATCTCCAGACTCTTTAGGGGATGAGGAGTGACTGTGTAGGATCCTCCGCCCCTCTCCAGAGAACGAGGAGAGGGGTCTCTAACTTCACTTCCTGTCCTGTGCTCATCCACCGGACTGATGGGAAGGACTCCCTCTCTTGGAGATCCTCTCCAGGCCTACTCGTTGAAGCCCTTGGGTCTCCACCCTCGGGGAGTTGAGGAACATCAGTCAGGGATTCCACGCACTTCGTTGATATCGAAGACAGTGGGTGTAAGATATGAGAGTCCTAGAGGTGCACCTTGACAGTGTTATCGATGGAAGTCCTACAGAGCGGGCAGGTCTGGTTCATGATCTGCTCTGCACAGGTGGAGCAGACGCAGAGGTGGTTGCAGGGCTGGAGGAGCGTGTCCTTCGGGTTCATGAGGCAGACAATGCAGCTACTCGATTGGAGGACGGCCCGGGACGTCGTGATGGCCTTCAGGGAGGTTGTCAGGTTCTTCTCGAGCAACTCGAGCTCGTCGAGGGTGTACCCGTCTCCCGTGAGAATCGGCTGGGGCATTCGAACCGTTGTCTGGAGCTCCAGGGTACGCTTCTCGAGCTCGTCAGTCCTCTCCTGGAGGTGGGCAGTGAGCTCTGCGATCCTTCGACCGTATTCCTGCCGTTCTGCGGCCACCTCGGCGTCTTTCTCCTCGAGGCGCCGCTGTAGAGCTGCGATCTCTGCAGCGTTCGCCCTTCGGTCCTGCTGCTCAGTAAGCTGCCTGAGGAAGTTCAGCTCAGCAATGATGTTGGAGAATGCGTTCTCTACATGCTGGGCGTCGTCCCCAGAGAAGGCAGTGCTGAGTTCTTGCATGGTCAGCAGCTTCCTCTGTGCAACCGAGAGGTGACGTCCGACTCCCACTCCTGCTCCCGCGTCGTCTCGAAGAATGAGGGCACAACACTGACATCGAGTATGGTGACTGGCCTTCGAACCAACAGACTCTGCAATATCGAGGGCTGACTCGCCCTGGGAGTTCTCAAGGTCCGCCTCTTCCAGAAGGAGCTTCACGCATCCGACTTCCCCGTGCTGTGCGGCGAGCATCAGGGCAGAGGTCCCCTTGGGCATCCCATTTGCCTCTTTGCTCGACTGGAGTCCAGTCTCGGAGAGGAGGAGTCGGACACAGTCTATATGGCCACCGTGGGCTGCATACATCAGGGCCGTCCATCCCCGGTTGTCCTGCATTCTAACCTCTTTCTCGAGAAGGGGGATGCATCTAGAGTGGCCTTTCGCCACGGCTATCATGAGAGCGGTCGCTCCGGGGGGAAAGGCAATTGTTTTGTTGTGTAGGGTGATCTCACTGTTCTTTGTCGTTTTCATCCCCTCCTCGGACAGAAGGAGCCGAATGGAATCTATGCAGCCGTTGGAGGCGGCACACATCAGAGCTGTCGTTCCATTTGGACCTCGATACCCCGCATGGCTCACGTACTTCTTAACTCCCTCAACGTCTCCAACTGTTGCAAATGCTTGGAGGAAGGCTGATCCTTTTGGCGGGGGAGGAGCGCGTTCTGAGCCCTCATACTTGATGAGCTGATGGACTCGGGTGAAGTCACCTATCTTTGTGCTGTTGTTCGCATGCCATTAGGCTGTATGACCCTTGGAATCAGTCATTCCCTGTTCGTAGGGAAGGAGGAGCTCAATAACCTCGGGGTAGTTCTGGTGTGCTGCGAGCATGAGAGCTGTCATACAGAGAGGATAAATATCGAGAAAGTTCTTCCATTCCTTCATCGACTTCTTCCCGGCCTCACATAGGAGGAGGCGGACGGAGTCTGTGTGGTCGTAGAAGGCGGCTAGCATCAGTGCGGTCCATCCGTCATTGTTCTGTATCCCAATTTCCTTCCCAAGGAGGGGAATGAGGTTGGCGTGGCCTCGTATTGCAGCCCACATCAGAGCTGTCCAACCACCCTTATCCTGCTTCCCAATATCTCCAAAGTTGGCCTCGACGCCCTCGAGATCTCCATTCAAGGCTGCCCTCATCAAGTCAGTGGAGGACATTTTTGAACGTCAACCCCCTCCTCCCTCTCACTGAGGACGCTCCTCCGGTCCCAGAGGCCGACCCGCCATCTCACATCCCCTCGACAACAGAGGGGCGTCCAGATCGATGCACCCGTCCCCGGGAAGCCAGTGGGGCCCTCTCTCCGTCTGGCACGGCTCTCGTCAGAGACCATTCGTCCTCGAGAGGGGAACGGGTCCGACCCTCACCAGGGGGTTGGGGGGCTATAAGGGGAGACCGATGACCAGTGGGAGCTCATCCAGGGACGAGAGCACCCCGAGGAGAGCCGTGGGCCTCCCGTCCTCGGGGCCGGTCGTTGGTAGTGGTTAGATGCCCAGAGTGTCAGATGGTATGGGGGGAGCTTCAGTGGAAGGCTTGTGAAAGTAGAGACTTGATATTCAAAAATGCCTGAGACGGCTTTGATGGAGGCAGCCGGGAGAGGAGACCTATGGGGCGTGTGGAGACACATCGGAGAGGCGGGAATACAGGATGAAGATGGTGATACGGCCCTGATGAAAGCTACCAACAATGGCCACGCCAAATGCATACCCCTTCTTGAGAGAGAGATCGGGATGCAAAGCAACGATGGATGGACCGCACTGATGTTGGCTGCCCTTAATGGCCGCACAACTTGCGCCCGACTCCTCCTCCCTGAGGCCGGGAAGCAGACGACGAAGGAATATACAATCACTTCAGATGGCGTTGTGGTGACTTTTCCTCCCGGAACAACTGCTCTCATGATGGCAGCCTGCAGGAACTATCCCGAGGTCGTCCGGCTTCTCATTCCTTATGAACAGGGATTGATTAATTCTAGTGGCTACGGGGCCCAATGGTATGCAACGAAGAGCCCATGGGTAGGAAGATTTTCCCAGGTCTGCAAGCTCCTTGAGAGAGAGGACATGCATCGCCTCCCTCCGCCACATAACCCCGGTGAAGTGCCTGGGCTCCGGGATCGTGTTAGCGAACTCACTGCCGAGAACGAGTATCTCAAGAAGAAACTCGCTTCACTCAGGAATTCAAATGAGGAGGTGGAGAATAGTATTTCAGATCCCCTGACCTGCATTGTCTGCCTCATGAACCCGAAGGACACGCTCCTCCAGCCCTGCAACCACCTCTGCGTCTGCTCCACCTGTGCAGAGCAGATCATGAACCAGACCTGCCCGCTCTGTAGGACTTCCATCGATAACACTGTCAAGGTGCACCTCTAGGACTCTCATATCTTACACCCACTGTCTTCGATATCAACGAAGTGCGTGGAATCCCTGACTGATGTTCCTCAACTCCCCGAGGGTGGAGACCCAAGGGCTTCAACGAGTAGGCCTGGAGAGGATCTCCAAGAGAGGGAGTCCTTCCCATCAGTCCGGTGGATGAGCACAGGACAGGAAGTGAAGTTAGAGACCCCTCTCCTCGTTCTCTGGAGAGGGGCGGAGGATCCTACACAGTCACTCCTCATCCCCTAAAGAGTCTGGAGATGACAGGCGAGCCAGGCCTTCTCTCCCCTATTGGCATTGGGATCCAGGACCGAGGAGGAGTGGGATAACTGGTTCTGAGAGGAGAGAGTCTTCGTCGTATCAGGTCTGGGATTCCCATTAGGCACGTAGTGTTCCACAGCCTGCACGATATCTAGCTGAGAGATGGCCACAGCTGGCTATGCGGGATGCATGCCCCGAGTTGGCTCCACCAGTCTCTCTGTCTTGCTGCTCACGGACTTTCGTGCATCGTTACATACGCACAATGGTAGCTGCAATTTGAGGCATCTCGCAGAAGCTCTTCTGGGGAGTCGCCTTGTCAAGCGAGCTTCTTCCTGAGCATCTCCTGGTCTCTGGAGTATTAAGACTATTCACACGGGTGGAGGCGGAGGAGGTGCAGCTTGGTCCTTTGCAGCCTCAAAACGAGCTATAAATTCTTTCAGCTTCTTTCTCAGTTGCTGTCTCTCCGCATCGGATTCTAACGCCAACTTCTCGACCCCCATGTCCATTGCATCTCTTGCCAACTCGTCAGCCTTCGTCAGCACGTCTTCAAACAGATTCTTCAGTTCGGTCTCGATACTCTCAAGGTCTCCAGCGCTGTTTCTCAATTCATCTGATTCTTTGTTTAACGCATCATTTGCACTATATAGTCCCTTTTGACCCTCATGAAGCTTCACGATCTTTTCATTCGCCTGTTGGACACAATCCCTGGCCGCTGCGGCACGATCAGCGCAATCAGAGGCGGTGCTGGCGAAATGAATGGCAGGAATAACAAGTGGAGCAGTCACCCACGCCCATATTCGCTTTTTGGTGGCCTCTTTCTCTTCTTTCCTGGCTCTCCTCGTGTCCGACCATGCTTCATCCCGAAGTTGAGCTATTTCAACATCAAGATCCTTGATTTTCAGTTTGTTATTGGTAGCATCTTCCCTCTTTTTGTCCGAAGAAGCGTTTAGCCTTTTGATGATCTCTGAGGTATTTCTCTTCATCAGCTCGAATCTGAGCACCATGAGGTTATAGCCCAGGATCCATATATGGTTCATCTTCTCTAGTACGATCTCAGTGCGGATGTCGTTGTGGAGGTCTATCGTCACTTGTCTTTGGGAGACATGGTCATTCAACACGATTATTCCAAAGGACCTGACGTATGTCTCGAGCCCCTCCTTGACTCTGTTGTATTCAGCGTCTATCTGTCCCCTGGTGGGAAAGTTTGCAAACTTAATCTTATCTTCCATACACCTCCAGAGATGGACGAATATGGACCCATCCGCGTTGCTCCTGAACTTCTGCAAGATGGAGGCTCTTATGTCTTCTCCAACGATAGTGCTGTACTGCTGCAGAAGAGATGATGCAATGTCACGTCTAGATATGTCCAGCGCATTGCAGAGCGATTCCAGCCGTTCGTGCCCTCTGCTTACTAACGTACTGTAGATTCCGTTCAGCTCACGTGCCACATCTGCTCCCACACGGATAGCATAAGAAATGTCGATTTTCGAATCGCGTAGCTGCTGCTGGGAGAACTCGGAAAACTGTTCTTTTAGAATCTTTTCAAAGTGCTCCGCAACAGCATCCATTTGGTCGTTGACTCGCCTTTCAACTCTCGACACATGCTCTTCGATATCACAGAGCACCCCAAAGGGAGCTACTACTTTGACACTCCACACCAACAGGCCTCTGCAGATAGAGTTGAAAAGGCCAAGAGTTCCTCTGGCATCATTCTGCCATTGAGCGACTCTTCTTTCTATGAACTGGTCGAACGGGAAGGCCGGGCTATGAAGTAGCTCAGGCACCTCAAGCCTCAATCCGTCACGATGAGTCGCCTGCATCTCATCTGCTTCTTCGAGGAGGTTCTTCAGCGTCATGAGAGTGCCATTTGTGACTGAGTTAGGGACTCGAGACTTAGCATCTTGGGACGCCTCGTCCACAAGGCGCATGGCCGTGCCCACAACACTATCCACAATGCTGTTGGCCTTATCCCTCAGGCACGGACTGATATGTTGATAGAGGATTCTCCGTTGTTCGATCCTTGGACCCTCGAGGTAGCCCTCCGTTTGCTCATCAAAGGATAGAGCGGCATTAGATCCAGCATCTATGAGCCTCTGTGCAATGTCAATGCCGTCAATTCGCATTTCAAGGATCTCATGAAGAGTGTTGGGAACATTGAGTGTGATGCCTTTGAGATCGGCATCGAGCTGCTCAGTGCACCCCTGAGCCTTTTCGATGCACCTCTTGGTGCTCAGAGCCTCTTGGATGGACGGGAAATCGAGGTCCTCGTCGTTGCAGATCCTTTCCCAAATCGATTTGTATGTCTCGGGGGTCTCTGCAAGAGTGAGAGGTAGGCGTCCGCTCGAGACTGGTTGTCGGATAGCTTCGGCAGCCAGTTCTGATAGCTGAGTGCGGATTTCCCTCAACTGCTTCTTGTAGAGCCTCGACTCTCTTCTATTCCCATCACTGTCTTCGCGAAACTTCTCCCTGATAAACCAGAACTTGAGGTCAATAAAGTCGTCGAACCTTTCGCAGAACTCGGAAAACTCGGAAAGTACTGAGCTCTTGTATATTTCACGCACACTGTTAGAGAGATCATCTCTCATACTCTCCTCACCCTCCCCATTGTATCGACGAACAACAATAAAGATCTTGAGCTTGTGATAGGCGCCATTCTGGCCATTGCGGAGTCTGAAGTAGACCTTGAAGATAGACTCAAGGAGGTTGGAACAGGAACCCACACTGCGACCAACATCTGTCATCAGTATGTTGATAATGAGGATATCGGCAGTGACAGCTGCGAAGGAACCTATATAGTGCTCAATATTCTGATTACCTTCCCTATGACGCTCTCCGCTCTCGGACCCCTCGCAATCGAAGAGTAACAGAGCTGGAGAAGATTCGATGCTGGGAATGATTCCAGCAGTGATACCCCTGGTCATTTGCCTCTGGCCATTGTTCCCGTCCAGCATTCTGAAGCTGGTCCCGAAGAGGTCGTTGAGAAGGGTCGACTTGCCAGACGACTGCGGTCCGAAGATGGCGATACATGCGTGGCGAATGGAATCGGATTCGGGATATCCAGTGCAGAGGGCTGTGTACTCCTCGCTGTATGCGCCTTCACCGGTGATGAGGGGTGCCTCTGCTCCTTGGGGACCGGGAGCAACGTCCTGGGGAGGGTGATCTTCGCCTGGCGGAGTGGGTGGTGCAGTCTCTGTATCGCTGACCATTATTATATTTTCTCTTTATTATGAGACAGTGCAAGTTCCTAGCGCCCGATTGTGGCCTGCAAGTCTCGCATGCTAAAAGGCTATGGCTGGCTGTTCTTCGGGAACCACGTGGGCAACTCCACCTTACTTAGATAGAAGTATATGGACGGCCGCGTGCACGTTGTCTTCAGTACGTGAAAGGAGATAGCAAGATCACTAGGGTGCTAGATGGCTTAGGTACTCAATAGAATTATTGCCATCCACTGTTCTGGATAAGGTGGCGCTGGTCAACGGGTCACGCACTTAGGCTCACTATTCTGCACGTATCAATGGCCATAAGCAGAGACGTAGGTTCTCCTAACTGGGGTAAACCTGTCCTTGCACTTGTCGCAATACTTGAGACCCCTGACGTATGAGGTGCGGTCACCGACCTTGCAGTGGACCATAAGGCGTCCTGTACCACGCAGGATGTACGTCTCCGCATCCCCACCTGTACACTCTGACGCATATCTAGGCTGGACCATTGGAACGCACCTGAGGCACCATGGTCTCTTCCAACCTGCTCCTTTCCGTACTGACAGGCCATCAACGTGATCCATGAGGGAGACATGTGGCCCCACACTCTAGCCAGGACAGTACCCGTGTTGATGAGGAAGCGTTCCGCCACTTCATTTGAGTTGTGTTCCAAGGCAGCCCGGCCCATCAACCGAACACTCAATCATATAAGCGGGAGCCCCCCTAGCAGCCTTCTTAGCTTGCACACTTCTCGGGGAACCGGCTCTGCAACGGTCAGTCCGACCAGCTCGAACTCTGCAGCGATCTCACGGATCAGGTTCGAGACCGTCTCGAGGCGCAGACCATTGGGATCACTCGTCACAGCCAGGCGGAGGTCGTTGGGGTCGAGACAGTCGAGATCCAGATGGACCAGCACCTTTCTCTTCTCCGTTCTACGAACCCATTCTAGGACCTTCTGGGTGTTGTTGTTCGCATCAGCTGCGGAGACCACCTGCACTCCAAACCTCTCAGGCCTCTTGATATCTTCCTGGCTAGCAGCACTATGCATCCCAACGAGTAGGGCACAGCTGGGATCGATCTTGCCCGGTAGTAGGTCCACAAGCCCTGGATCTCCTTTCCCGAGTAAGGCCGCCAGTGCCATAGCATGGAATCCGGTGTAGTCCTCGTGAGGAAGGGTCAGGTCGGGATGAGCATCCAGCCAGACCAGAGCCACGTCTCCTGGATACTGGGAAATGAGATAACTGAAGGGGACGACACTAACAGAGCACTCACCTCCTAGCGTGGTGATCTTCTTGGGTGCGCGTCTGGATACGATGTCAAGTGCTCCTCGAAGCTGCCGTTTGATGGCCTGGTAAGCAAAGATCCCGTTCTCCGTCTTTGTATCCTCCAGATCAAGAGAGACAGGGACGGTCTCTGTGGGGGCGTCTGTCCTCGAGGCGAGCCAGAAGAGCAGTTGCGAACCGAGATGGTATCCTTGCGCTGCCTCTGTTGGATGTAGGTCTGTAAGGTAGTGAGATATGCCAGCAGAATCGGCTCCTTGCCACTGGGGGAAGATGAGACGAAGGGCCTCCGTCATTTTAAAGGAGCGGTCATGAGGAACGTCCGACCCGTGCCCTGAGAGAGGCCGGCCTCCAAAGGGCAGGTGGATGCAACCACTTGGAACAGGCTCGCTTCACATGCTAGGGAAAATGCAGGTGAAGCTGAACAACGGGGTGGAAATGCCCATGGCAGGCCTCGGTACCTTCCTTCTCACCCCCGATGAGGCCGAGGCATCGGTTATCAGTGCTCTCAAGTGCGGCTACAGGCTCATCGACACGGCCAACGCCTACGTGAACGAGAAGGCGGTTGGACGAGGCATCAAGGCGACCGGGCTCCCTCGGAAGGAGATCTTCCTGGAGACCAAGCTGTGGCCCGCCTTCTATGAGCAGCCAGACGCGGTGGAGAAGACTCTGGAACGCCTGGGAACTGATTACATCGACCTTCTCCTCATCCACCAGCCTGCCGGGAACTACATCGCGGGCTACAAGCTCATGGAGAAGGCGTACAAGGAGGGGAAGGTGCGTGCCATCGGCCTTTCCAACTTCAACGAGGAGCAAGTCCGCGAGATCTTGGCTGTTTGCGAGGTCAAGCCCTCCATTCTCCAGACCGAGGCCCACCCCTATCTCCAAGAGAAGAGACTGAGGAAGGTTCTGGAGGCCGAGGGCATAGTGATCCAGGGCTGGTATCCTCTGGGCCACGGAGATAAGGCTCTTCTTCAGGAGCCCATCTTCACCGAGCTTGGGAAGAAGTACGGGAAGAGCAGCGCCCAGATCATCCTTCGTTGGCACGTGCAGAATGGCTACGTCGTCATTCCGGGCTCCAAGACTCCTGTCCACATCAAGGACAACCTCGACATCTTCGACTTCTCCCTCACCGACGAGGAGCTGGAAAGGATCTCGAGACTGGACAAAGGAGCCCGATACTATACCAGCACCCCTGATCTACTGAAGCAGTATGCGGCGTTCGTTCCGGACGTGGACAACCAGAAGTGAGGTAGTGCGCATAATCCGGCTCTCTGGAATCCCTTCTACTAGTAGTGAACGAGGCCATGAAGACCTGAGCCGTACCAATATCCCTGCTGATGCCTCTGTAGAGAGCTGAGGACGTGTGGAGGATAGGAGTGGTGTCGAGAACGTGCCAGTACGTGCTGAGGTCGGTCTTTCCCCAGTACCACGGTGATTAGAACGATGATGCATGCTCAAGAAGAGTCTAGGAATCAGGGTTCAATAAGGTATGGGGCAGGGAATCAACCGTTTCCCGACTGATGAACGACGATGAGCATGCAGGCCTGGACAAGGCCGAGATATGACTCCGCCCTTCCAACTCTCCGAACTCGACACAGCACAAGAGGGCGTCCCCACAGCCCCTTCTCGACCGTTGCGTCTTGCACACTCGACCGAGGAGCAGACCTTCCGTCAGGGTATGCTCCTTGCAGTCTGTGTGGGGGCGAAGGAACACCACTCCGACCGTTCCGTCCGGCCCCTCACCCCGGACTCCAGCCAGGGATCTAGAGAGTGCACTGGGAAGGAGGGTGAGTCCAGTCTCTTGAGCCAGGAGGCCTCCCTCAGATCCCATTCCTTCGTGGTCGAGGATCATCCAGTCGGCCCTCCGGCATCCTGCCCCACAGGTCAAGGGGGACAGATAGCTGTCCTCTGAGACGTTCCTGAGGCTGCTGCTCGAGAGAAGGGCCTCCTCGGGGGCCTGGAGGTGATGACTGGGCCAGGCCTTCTGTACTCCCATTGGAGTCGGGGTCCGGGGCTGGGAGAGATGGGGAGGTCGATGATTGATGCTCAAAAATGTTCCCCACTGAGTTGATGAAGGCAGCCGGGAGAGGAGACCTCGAGAGAGTGAAGGCCAACCTTGGAGATGCAGGGAAGAAGGAAAAAAATGGTGAGACGGCCCTAATGAAGGCTGCAAGAGAAGGCCGCTCCAGTTGCATCCTCCCGCTTGAAAGAGAGATCGGAATGCGAAGCGAAGGGGGATGGACCGCACTGATGTTTGCGGCAAAAGAAGGTCACTCCGATTGCATTTCCCTCCTTGATGGGGAGATTGGAATGCAGAACAAGTACGGATGTACCGCATTGATTTGGGCCGCCCGCAACGGCAATGCAGATTGTGCCAGGCTCCTCCTTTCAGAAGCGGGGCGTTCAACGAAGGAACGAGATAGCTTTCCTCCTGGAACAACTGCTCTCATGCTCGCAGCCCACTACAACCACCCCGAGATCGTCCAACTCCTCCTCCCTTATGAACAAGGAATGAAAGACTCTGAAGATCACACTGCCAAGTGGTACGCGAACAACAGCTCAGAAAAAGGAGGCTTCACTCGGGTCCGTCAGCTCCTCGAGAGCGAAGGAACAGAACGACTTCCTCCACCGGATCCTGAACTACCCAGACTACAAAGACGCATCAACGAACTCACCACTGAGAACGACTCCCTCAAGAAAGACCTCTCCTCTTCCAAGAATGCACATGAGGAAACAAAGAAGGAGCTATCTCAACTGAGTCAGGAAGTCTCCTCTCTCAAACAGCAGCTCCAGAAGGCCAACGAAGAGGCCGAGAAGAATCACGAGCTGAATGAAACTCTGAACAAGAGAGCACAGGAAGCCGAGAGGAGCCTTACTGAGGCGAGGGAAGAAGTGTCCTCTCTCAAAACCCAGCTCTCCAAGACCATTGAGGACCTCAAGAAAGAACTTGCGGACCAGAAGGCCCAGAACCTCGCCCTCGAGAATGAAAATACTCTACTGAAGAACGGGTCCCTCATTCCAGCCGCCATCCAGGGAGACCTCAACACACTCCGAAGACGCCTCGACCAGGCGGGACAGAAGGACTCCTCAGGCATGACGGCCCTGATGCACGCCGCCTCCCGAGGCCAGACCGAGGTCGTCCGCCTCCTCCGGCCCCTCGAGGCCCGCCTCCAGGACGGGAGGGGATGGACGGCCTTGATGCATGCAGTGGGGGGAGGACACGAGGAGTGCGTCGGCCTCCTCCTTCTGGAGAGGGACCTGAAGGACGGGGAGGGCAGGACAGCAGCTGAGCACGCGGTAGACGAGAAGATGCGACGGGTGCTTGTGCACCAACCCACGCTTCCGAGGCTCCCAGACAGCCTCTCGGGTTATCATTTGACCGCTGTGCTCGGAGAAGGGTCGTTTGGAGCTGTTTATACGGCACATGGAAATGGCCAGAACGTGGCGGTCAAGGTTGTTAGCCTTGGAGGACGCAGTGATAAGGAACGGGAACTGCTTCGTAGAGAGGCGAAGATACTCCCCTCCCTCGACCATCCGAACATCATCCGGTGCATCAGGGGAGAAGAGAACGACCTCGACAGCACCTACGTTCTCGTTATGGACCTCTGTTGTGGGGACCTCCGTGACGAAATGAAGGAACGGAGAAGGGCAAGATGTCCCTACACCGACCAGGAGGTCTGGAAGACGATCCGAGAGGTGGCCGCCGCTCTCACATACCTCCACGAGAAGAGGCATGTTCATAGAGACCTGAAGCCTGCGAATATCCTTGTCGCTTTGGACGGTAGATGTGTCCTTGGGGACTTCGGGTTTGCAAAGGTGCTCGAAGACTCGTCTCGGATGAGTACATATGTAGGAACGGGGCTCTATATGGCCCCGGAGCGCCATAAAGAGGGGGAGTATGACAAGTCCGTTGACGTCTGGGCCCTGGGAGTAGTAGCGTACGAGATGTGCACTGGGAGGCTCCCGTTCAGGAACGTAGCAGCTGTCCTCGAAAAGACGCCCGCTCCTTCTCTCAGGAATCGTCCCTCAGACCTTGCTCCCCTCATCTCCCGGATGCTCTCAAGGAACCCCAAAGATCGTCCGACAGCACGGGACGTCCTCGAGGAGGCGGAGAGGCACCAGTAACGAGTGCTGGGAGTCGTGCTCCATCAGGACGGACGAAGGACGTGTGAACAGCTGGGGAGGAGCACTCTCAGTCCTATGCCCCTACTGGGAGAGGGAAGGGTTATTGGCGTCCAGTCCTCTGGGGAAGAGTCCTCAGGGAGTCCGGGAGGCTTCCCCTGGGGGTCGATCACACCTCCCGCTTGACGGCCGGCTCTGGGAGGGGGCCAGCAGACAGGGACGTCCGCTCCTTGGCTCGGTGGGCCCTGGGCGTCCCGGTTGGAGAGATGGTGAGAGGGGCAGCCTCGTTGAGTTGATACCTGATAGAGGAGGTTTCCTAGTTCAAGTAGAAAAGTTTCTTCTCTGTTTTCTCGTGTGTATTCTCGAATGAGGAGAGGAGTTGGTCTTGAACGTAATTCTTCTCAGTAATATGTTCTTTAACATGATCTTGTTCAGCTAGCTCGGGGTTTGATGGAGAGAAATCCTCTGCCCCTTCGTTCTCGAGAAGTTTGCGGATTTGGGCGAACCCGTCCCTCCATGAGATATTTTTCGCATATCCATTGTCCATATCACCTATGAAACCCGTCAGCCCCTGCTTATAGGGGAGAGGGAGTTCAACGACCTTAGGTTGGTTCTGGCAGGCTGCAAGGATGAGATCCGTTGTTCCAGGAAGGATGTCACTTAATCTTATTTGTTTAGACCCCCGTCTCAAAGAGGAGAAGTCGGATAGAGTCTATATGATTCTTGAAGGTGAGATGCGTCGGGGCTGATTGTCTTTATCCATCTTCTCAGGATCGTTGAGGTATTTTTTCATGGTTTCGATCTTCTCTTTCTGATTGTTTTCATCAAATCATCGAAAGGGAATTATCGATGCTGTTGTTAGTTTCACACTGCAACCGAGTTTGACGGTTGATAAAGGCATCTGCGCCATCCTTCTCTTGATTCTAGAGGAGGGAATGGCTAAAGGTGGAGCACTATGGAACTCTTCATCTCAAGGTCGGTTAGATAGAGGATAGGCGAGCACCATGAGCATCAGAGGGTAATGAGATAAGGATTATCAAGGAGTATTTTGGCGATAGTCTAGAAGGAATCGGGATATGATGGGACGTATCAACCTGGAGGACTTGTCAGGCTATAAGAGAGAGGAGAGAAGGATAATTGATATGGTCATTCAGGCAGTAATGTGCGTCATGGTTATCACTATGTCTTCATTTTTCATAAACTTAGACGGGGTCAATCCGAGACCGGACTACATGCCTCGTGCTCATCACTGGAGTCTGTGGGAGTGATGAGTAAAGCTTCCTTTCTATTCTGAAGGCATGGTTGGAACCTGAAGGATCTATTGATTCGAGTGGTTTGTAAAGCCTCGATGGTAGTACGTACCTGATCATCAAGGAGGAGAAGAGGGTGTTGAGAGAGACGGTGAGGCAAGTCGGAACGGAGGAGGTTCAGGAGGGAAAGGGCGGGGTCAAGTGAGGAATGAGAAGAAAGGGGATATACTTCTTCAAGGACTAACAACGGATCTGAAGGAGAAGGTGGGGGAGAAGGGCTTTGAAGTATCCCATCGTCATTGGCGTTGAATTGATTGTTGATGGACTTAGAGATTAATAGGGAAGAGCCCAAGAAGAGTTTCCGATAGGATGTCAACTTGTGGGTATGTGGGGTTAGGATGATATATTGAGGACGTTGAGGATGACCTTGGTGGTTACATGAGGGATGAGAGGGTTTCACGGTCCGATAAAGGTTTATGGAGCGTGTTAATATCAAGATTTCGGACAAACAGAAGCTAAGGATGACGACTTGGTCGACCAAGGACCGTTTCAGGAGGAGACAGAGAAAGGCTAGAAGAGATAAGGAAAGGAGATGCCAGACGGTATTCCTTACAGTTTCTCGTACGATTAGGGCAAATACAATAAAAGTCAACGACGACATTAAAATAATTTACATGCCATTACCCCAGTCAAGAGCAAGAGGGATGTACATCAATATCGTACCGGGTTAGGACGAGTTGCAATTGCCGGTTCGTTTCTACAAGGATGACGAGCTGATCCGTCGTATGGCGTAGTAGCTCCGATAAGATTCCCAACTCGTGTTGATATTCCTCATTTGTGCGTGAAAGGGCAGTAACCTTGGCATGGTTCTGCTCCTCTCGCTCTTGTAGGGTGAGAAGGGCATTCATCGCCATAGGCTGAAAGTCTAAGACGGCATGAATCGCCTCGGATTGGAGCGTGGTTGCTGCGGACGCTTCGGATGGTTCTTTCTGTTCCATCTGTTCCGATATTCCATCAGGGGGTAAAAAGAGCTCTTCTGATACATTCGACTCGGTCGTACCAAGACACGTTGTGATGAAGAACTGAAAGGCTGGACAGGCACGAATGCGTTTGATAAGCTCACATGGATTCAACTTCAACCGTGATTCCGAGTGCGAGTCCTTATGAAGAAAGGCCCTCAGTAAGCTCAATTCAACCTCAACGCTTTGACCAGGTGAATATTCGAGGAGAAGATCAATGTCCAGGTCGAAATAGTCGAAAAGACATCGAAGAAGATGTGGTCCTTGTTGTATGATGGCTGAGATAGTCCCATTGTTATCGCTTCCACCGCCAATAAACAGTCTGGAATTGAGTCTCCAAAGATTAGCATATAATGTCCTCAATCGAGACGTGCACTCGGTCTCGAATAGAAGCTCCAAGACGCAAGCAGATAATTCTAACCAGAAAGCATAGCTACTGAAACGACGTGAGGCGATATCCATCTCCCCCTCTTCCTCCTCCTTCTCCCCCTTAACCAGTCGACATACAAACAAGAAGAACTGCTTGGTACGTTCCTTATACTCCAGAATATCTAGCCCGAGGGCATGCCGTTTAATGGTCTCGTCTTGTATCGCCCCAAGTAAGCCTGTCCATAACTCATAGCGCAACATCAGTAAGGAGTGCAACTTCAGATGATCGAACCTTTCCAGCTGAGTCATCTCTTCCGTCTGATCACCACGTACTCGTTCCAATTCTAACAGCGAACGCTTCAACGCACCATTAAGCTTCGTATTCGTGTTCAATAAGGCCTCCATTTGAGTCTCCAGCGTAGTGATTCGATCCTGATCCTTTCTTTGAGCCATCTTACTCAACACCAGCTCGTTCTGTAACTCCTTGACCCGCACCTTCTGCTTCATCATATGTTCCAGATTCCTGGTCAGTTCTTGTACTTGTTGTCGTAATTGCTGGTTTTGCTCTTGTGTCTCTTGCAATTGCGCTTGAAGTGTCGCATGCCGAGCACTAGCCTCTATCTTCTCCTTCAATTGCGTTCTAAGTTGCATAATCTCCGCTCTCAACTCGCGTTTCTCAAGGTTATGTGCTTCCATTAAGGACTCACGTTCCATCTCGAAGTAGAGTCCGCGCCGTCTTTCTATATCGAGATCGTGTAACCTCCGCTGCGCGGCGCGCAAGGTATCGCTCAATAGGACGACAACGTCGGAAACGCTCTCCCGTTCTAGTTCCATTTCGTTCGGCCTTTACTCTCCTAAAGCCTACCGGCTAAGCGGTCCCGATGCAAGTCGTCCTTCAGCTCGTCCCTCCTCCCGTCCTTAGAAGATGCGGTGCGATGGGCCCATCGTCGACTTGATGTACACAGTCCTGATGTTCTGCCACCCCTTCTTCAGCTGGGCCGCAAGGAAGTTGAGAGCCGTGTAGATGTTCTGGGACAAGTCGGCCGCAGTCATCTTGACGTTCCCAACTGGCCAGTTCAACCCCACCGCCTTCTTGAACTGGATCTTGATCGTTGCCTTGCACTCCGCCACCTTAGCCTCCAAGTCTTCCTCCGGAGAAAGGGGTAATGGGGTACGCCCGGCCTTCGTGAACCCGGGACCGGCGTACATCGTGATCTGACGGATGAGCGACTTCGACGCAAGGAAGAGGTCGTAGCTCTTAGCGAACTTCTTGATTTGCTTCGCATCCTTGTTGAACTGCTGCAGAAACTCGATGTCGACGCAGTTCAGGCCGATCTTCTTCGCACGATCCTGGTCACGAGCATCAGCAATGACGCAGATCTTCAAGTTCTCCTTTGCGACATGAGGGAGCACCAATGGGAGGTTGAAACGCGGATCCTTCTTAGGGTCATACCCCTTCAGCCCGACCTGCAGCTCGACCGTCTCGACGAACTTGCGCTTCTTCGTCTCGTTCGAGTACGTGAGGATCTCGGTCAAGTGTCTCGTAAGTAGCTCCTGAGGAACTCTTTGCATCTCCCTCCCATTGACCTTTTTCCTCCCCGATTTGGAATCAATTTGGTTGGGCGGGGGGCTCCTGGGCTTGGAAGAGGCTTGCAGGCATGCTCGCCTTACATGTCGCCACGAGCCGTTCCGCCCCCTTAACGTAATCGACGTAGCTCTGACCCCCAAGCGTCAAAGAGACCACGGACCTCTTACGGAACTCGGCTCCTAGAGGTCGGATGATGGAAATGGCCGTGGCAATCGCTCCGAAGTGCTGCCAGACCTCATCACGTCGGGCCTCGAGGGCATCCAACGTGACGATACCTTCCACATATTGTGCCAGTTGATTATTGAAGGAGGTGATAAAGGCGACACCCTCGGCTAAGGGTTGATACGCATCTGCGGCGCGTGACCATAGCTCGATGAGGGTTGCGAAGTCACAACCATCGGCGGCGATGACTGAAAAGAGTTCGAGCCGCTCCATGATTGGCATCTCTAAACGGCTCCAAAGGTTGATAAGGGTGGCCGCCGTTCCATTATCTCCCCGAGCGGGCGCCCCATCCACGAAGTTCCGATAGACCTCGAGCTCGACGGGCTTGAAAGGGTTTGCTCCTTCTATTTGGAGTCCAAGATCTGTTAAGATTTCGTCGAGGGATGGTGCGATGGCCAGTTCCCGGCTATCGCACGGATGTTGCAGGACGATCGTGTTCGCTAGCTCGGTCAGGATCATGGGACACGCTTGAGGGTCAAGATCCTTCATGACATTCAGCTCATGATACTTTTGGAAGAAGTCGAGTAGATATTCCATCGACGAGACGCGCTGATGAGCCTCCTCATAATCTGTTAGGCGTTGGACTGCCTCTATTGGATCGTAAACGTCCTTATCCAGATACCCAGACCCTTCTGTGAAGGTAGCACTTGCAAAGTCGGCCTCAACCTGTCTTCGAAGCTTCTCCGTTGGGATCTCACCAGCGGGACATAATTGGGTCGTGGTATCGTTATACTTCTCCTCACGCCCAACAGCACGGACTGCCTCTTGAAAGTCGCGCTCGTTACGCTTATGAGCGACAAACTCATGGTAGCATTGTTCTCTACGCTTATAGATGTTCTCATCGCAAGCTTGCAGGTATTGTCGCAGTGCATCCCCATAGGCAGAGGCCATCGTTACAATCTCGGAATTAGTGTTTCGATCCTTATAATGCGGTTCTGTATCGGGACTACTGATCCGTTGGACCAGGTCTTTGCAAACCACCTGTTCAATCGGTGGGACCTCTCCCGCGAGTTGGAACGCACTGAAGGCATCAGCTAGTCGGGACTTAGTCATCAGGATGGGTTGGAAGTCCTCTCGAAGAAGAAGAATATGGGGGTCGATGTTATGAAGGAACGCACGTAAGCAGGCTGCGTAGATACAATCTCCGCGGTCGCCATAAAGAAGGTCTTCGCGTGTAAGAATAGAACTGCAGGGCTCATAGGGGAGGGAGATGTTCCTCGCCACCCATTGAAGACTATGCCTCCGCAAGAGGGATGAGGATCTCAGTGCATCACGAAAATCACGGGTACAACTAATCGCTACCGATGCCGGGAGCGCTGTCATTATGGCGGCTATCGTCTGTCGAATCGCCTCGTCTGTTGGTTCCGAGACTCGATCGAAGTGCGTTGGCTGGAAAGGCTTCTTTGGTAAAAAGGCGGCATAAACCTCGGCTTCCTGCTGTGATTTGTGATCAACAGTGTCCGTGGTTGGAGCATATGCTTGAAGGACGTCCCGAACTGTTTTCCTCGTGCGAAGAGGCGTCTCGGAGCGCTGAGCTGCCGAGATCTCCTCATAAGTCCTATATAGCTCGTTTGTGGGAACGATACCGATTGCCATGCCCGGACCCAACGTCTCGTAGTCTGGCCTGTCCGAATCGTCATAGAGAAGCCGGAGGACCTCTTCCGAGTGCTCCCGTGCATTCTTCTTCACTAGGCCACTGGCTACGGCCTCAGTAATGTGTTGCTGAATTATTTCATCTGACATTGGAGGGATAATAGGCCGTTGGAGTAGTTCCCGGACCTTTCGAGTGCGTGAGCCCGCCTCGGAGGCATCGGGATCAAGAAGAGCGTCAAGGTCGGGGACCTCGTCAAGGTCACGGATGTCATGTGGGAGGGATACGGTCCCCAGCGCGGCGTTCTGGCTCGGCGGCGGCCCCTTGAGGATCGCGTCGACCTTCTTCCGTGTGGGTCCACTCTCATCAGATAGCATCCTAGTCCAGCTGATTTTTAGTGCATGTTGTTGCTTCATGACGAGATACTCATCCAGCTGCAGCAGTCGCCCCTCGTGACGCGCATCGAACAGCACCCGTACCCGCCCGCGGGGGAAGGGGAGCTGGATGCGGGCGCACGACGGCTTGGGATCGAACTCCCCGCAGACCTTGCCGCATTCTATAGACACTCAAATGGACTCGACGCGAGCTGGTGCATCGCACCCGACGGGAAGCTTGCGGGTCAGTTCCTCATCTGCCCACTCGCTCAACTGCGAATTGTGGAAGTTGAGTCACAGAAGATATCAATGGAATCGAAATATCGATTCCTTGTCATCGCACGGGACACCTATGGCTCCGTTCTTCTCTCACTCGACGACCGAATAGGGATAGGTATGATATGGTATACTCCTGCAAGCACGGCCCTCTCCGGCCTTCAACTATCCCAGCTCAGCGAGGTCTGTGACTCATTCTCTAGCTATTACCGCCTGATGTCCTTGCACCACGGCGTCATCTGCTGGCAGTATGCCTTCATTCGCGAGCTTGGGCTTCCAATCCCAACACGGCTATTACTAGCACGCTTCTGTCCTGATCGCCTGGCACTTGATCTCGCCTTGCATCACCAGCTCGTAGATCCCGACAATGCGGACGCTTTGCAGCCCGTCCGTTTTGCTCAGGGCCTATTGCGGAAGCTGGGCTAGTCAAAAAAGATGCTCGGGAACGTTCAGGTCGCGATTCGAATCCGGCCACTCAATCAGGCGGAGCTTCGCGAGGGCGGGCAGGTGGCAATCAAGGCCGACGGAGCCGTCGTGCTCCTCCAGAACGACAGCTCGTACGCCTTCGATTCTGTCTTCGATTATGAGAAGACTCAGGCCGAGGTTTCCGAACGGATCATCGGGTCGATGCTCCAGAACTTTCTCCAGGGCTATAATTGTACTGTCTTCGCTTACGGGCAGACAGGTTCGGGTAAGACCTATACGATGGGCGTCCCGGATGCGACGGCGACGGACTTCATCATGGGTGGAGGCTCGACCTCCGAGAAGGCTGGGATCGTCCCCCGGTTCATCCAGGCGCTTTTTGCATCCCTCGCCGGAAGTGAAGGGAGTAGAGTCGCAAAGGTTCGTCTCTCCTTCCTTGAGGTCTATAACGAAACGCTTCGTGACTTGCTTTCCCCGCAGACAGACCCTGCAGACCTTCAGATCCGAGAGAGCCGTGGCCAGATCATCGTCACTAACCTCTCTGAGGTCCAAGCCGATTCTGCCGTCGACGCCGTTGGTTTCTACGTGAGTGGGGGTGCTGGAAGAGTGACCGCGACGACCAACATGAATGAGCAGTCCTCCCGTTCTCATAGCCTCTTCACGATCCGCCTCGAGACGATTAGTGAGGGCGTTCGCACCTCTTCAAAGTTCACCTTCGTCGACCTCGCAGGGAGTGAGCGAATCAAGCGCTCAGGCGTTACAGACCTCCAGCTACGTGAGCTAATTAATATCAACTCGGGGCTGCTCGCGCTTGGTAACGTGATCAGCGCCCTTGTCGCGAATCAACGTACTGGAGAGAAGCGGCACGTCCCGTACCGGGATTCCAAGCTGACCCGCCTCCTTCAGGACTCTCTTGGCGGCAATACCTGCACGTTCATGATCGCTTGCGTTTCTCCATCCACCTCGAGCTTTGACGAGACGAATGGGACTGTTCTCTATGCCGCTCGTGCTCGCAACATCATCAACAAGCCCGTCGCCAGTCGAGAAGAATTTAGCATTAACGTCGCCCAGGACCAGATCAAGGCGCTCATTGAGCAGCTTGAAGCCGAGAACCGCCAGCTCCAAGACGAGCTGCTTCGAGTCAAGGGGGAGCGAGACTCCCAAAAGGAGGAGATCGAGGTGCTTGAACAGCGGCTTGCTGAGGCTACTCGACAAATTACCGAGATGGCGGCCAACACTCTTCATCCTGCACATGAGTCTGCGTCACACGATTCGTCAGAGTCTAGTGCGGAGAGCACGCCTCCCCAAGGCGTCGAGGTGGTACCTGGAGAACCTCTCTATCAGCCGTCCGAAGAGGTCCGGGCAATCGTCCACTCCTTTTGCACTCATATCGAGCAGCATCTCGGGCCTGTCTATATGCCCTCTCGGGCAGAGACCGCACACCTTCTTCTTGACCATCTCACAGACTACATCTGCTACAAGTACCTCGTTGACCCAGATAATTATAACGATGTCCTATCCCGTGTCTTCTACGAAAAGGCGGCGGAGCTATGCACGAGGCGGCCTCGGAAAACGAAGGGGTCGAGTAGGAAACGTGTCTCTACGGGACGACGTTCGCGCCTGAAGGGTGGGAAGCCGCGAGGTAGTGTGACCTCTCCTGAGGAGGGCGTACGAGTTGCTAATGACGATGGTGTCCTAGCCGTCCTTAATGCAATGATCCTTTTGCGTCGGGCTACGTTTCCTCCTGCTGAACCCGATGTCTCCGCTCCTGACGAGCAGCTGCCAGCTGAAGACGTACCTTCTCAAGATCCATACAACCTGGCATACCAGGACCTTCTTCAACAAACTCTTGGGATCCCTCAGGAGTCTAGTGCCCTCTACGTCCTTCGAGACCTCATCAAACGCCTCCATACCAAGGAGGCGACCGAGGAGGAAATCTACCAGACCGCCGTTACGGCGATGATGGAGTTACAGAAGCAGCAGGATCACATCCTTGAGCTTGAGGGCCAGATCGCATTCGCACAGCACATGCTTGCTCAGAGAACGTCTGATGACGAAGTTAGCGAGCTCCGACAGCGGATAGAAACGCTCGAGCAGGAGCGTGCGGCCGCTCTTGAGGAGCTCAGACGGAAGGAACAGATTCAGCTCGCAGTAGACCAGGTGCAGTCACGATTTACCAGTGCACATACCCAGCGCCGTCAGGCGCGAGTATCTCCTCTACCGGTCGAGGCTGGATGCCGAAAGCCATCATCCCCGACGGCTCAACGGCGTTCAGTTGCTCCAATGGCAGTACCCCGTCCTCTTCAACCACCGACAGCCATTGAGAAGGCCGGGTGGGGGAATAAGCAGGCTTCTGGACTTCGGAACAATTCTGAGGAGCCGACATTCTTAGATCTTGGGCCTCAAGTTACTTCGGTTCCTGCTAAGCCACGGCCACAGCCCATGACGGGACGTGGGCAGCATTTAGCACGAGTTCCTCGTCCAATTAGTGAGCTTGACCGTAAGCTCGATGACCTTGTCGCATTGTACTGCTACGACGCTAACGAGCAGGAGCAACTTCGAAAGCAGGTCAATGTGCTTGAAGCAGATCAGGAACGGCTGCGACAGCAGAACGAAGCGCTCCTAAAGAAGGTTGCAGACCTCGAAGGTGGTCAACGATCGAGGATGTCGAACGCGAAGGTTCCTACAAAGCCGACCCCTCGACCGTCGCAGCCCGCGATCCGGCCTGTTGTTATATCGGGTAAGCGTTGAGATCGCCTTACCAAGAGAAGACATATCGTACTGCCACGAGAAGGCGTGAGAGGAAGCCCGGGCGCGGCTCTGGAGCATTCACACCGGGGCTTCTCGCCGTCGCCGAGGAGGCCCGACTGATCGGCCGGGACGGCTGCTCAATGCGGGAGACGGCCGACCGCGCCCTTGTCGAGGGTTGCACCGCCTCGAGTAGGGAGAGCCGCCGATCCAGTTGCGAAATCTGCTCTTGACAGTTTGCTAAGGAGCTGGCAAAGGCCCGTTGATTCTGCCCCGTCTCCCGGATGAATGTGTCGAGTTGTGTGTTAGTCTTAAGGAGGGAGCGCCCCAGCTGCTCGTGCTGATTCGCCTGCACGACCAGACGGGCGCCCAGCTGGGTAAATCCCGCGTCGAGATCTTTATCTCGCGCGGCTCGTGATTGCTCCTGGCTTCGAAGTCGATCTTCAAGAGTAGCAAGCCTTGCGTCCTGTTCGCTCTGGAGTTTTCGGAGGCGGGCTGCAGAGAGTTTCCGAAGGGTGACCTCCTTTTCGATGGCTCGAAGTGACTGCGTTGTCGATTGAAGCTCTCGCGCGTGAGATTCAACCGTCGCTGCAATAGTATCAATCTTTGTGTCTGCAGACTCAAGAATCTGGTTAATCTCCCCATGTGTGCCGAAGAAGCGCTTGAACGACTCAAGAATGTCGTCCGGCTTCTGTGGTGTGGGGTTGCTCTCGGACCCCGACGCCTTCGGTTGGGACTCTTCATCTGTTGTGCTCAAGACTAGGACACCATCTTCGACCGGGACGCGGAACTCACGAGCGCTAGGAACGTTTTTCGGACTACGAAGCCGTTGAGCTGACTTGATCTGAGTGGTCCCTTGCGGGGTGGAGACGGAAGCGGTGGGATTCTGGCTAGCAGTATCACCACGACTCTCGGACACTTGGGGCTTCTCAACTAACTGTTCGTTATTGCGTTGCCGGTGTTGAATGAGAGCATTGAATACGTTCTGTAGGTTCATCTTGTGAGCCAGGTCAAGAGGGCCTCGGCCATATCGATCTTGAATGTGAGCCTCACGTTCAAGTAGGGCGAGTGCTGCCTCAGCGTTTCGAGCAAGGATGGCATGATGGAGTGCAGTCTGATGCTCTGCATCAGTAATGGTCGCCTCACTCATCAAGAGGTGGACGAGACTAGTGTGACCTCTGCGCGCGGCATACATCAAGGCAGTATAGCCTCGATGGTCCTGCATTCCATATTCCTGACGAAGCGCACAAGCGACCGCATACGAGCCACTCTCGGCAGCAAACATAAGGGCGGTCTTCCCAGCTGTCGTTTGCATTCGTGCTTCTGCGCTTGCAAGAAGCCTCGTACAAACAGGCATATTAAGATGTGCGGCGCACATGAGGGCGGTGAGCCCGCTCCTGTCTTGGAGCCGTGCTTCCATCCCGCAGAGAAGCCGGACGATATCGTCCCAACCAGACTTAGCAGCGATCATCAATGCAGATAATCCGTCATCATCTTGCTGTCCCGCCTCCTCATGAAGAAGATGGACGGCGTCGACACTGCGCTGGTAGATGGCACTCATCAGTGCCGTCTGCCCCGTGCGGTCCCGCATCCCGCGCTCATGAGGGAGAAGAATGCGAATAACGTCAGCACGATTATTGTATGCGGCGAACATCAGGGCCGTCTCCCCGGTCATCGTCTGCATCCGCCGTTCCCGCTCCACGAGAAGCCTGACGCACTCCACGTGCCCGACGCTCGAGGCGAACATCAGGGCGGTCTGGCCGCGACCATCCTGCATTCCCGCCTGGACCGGGATGAGCCGCTGGACCTCAGCGGTGTTTCCCTCATACGCGGCGACCATCAACTCCGTCTTGGACATTCCGACCGCTCACCCTGATTTATAATGAGGGTGTATCTTCAGTCCATCCTCGGGGCCGTTGGTGCTCTCCCGCCCACGACCCTCGACCTCGTCGACCCCGAGCGGAGGCTTGGGCTCTACGTGTCGGTGGACGCCGAGACCTTCCGTGCGCAAATCCAAGCCGCCGGGTCTTTAGCCTCTTTCACTGGGCAAAGTGACCGCTCGTTCGCGATGGGACCTCTCCTCCCGACGGCTCCCGTACAACTGAAGTCGAAGAAGAACATAGAGGCAACCCTCCTGTCGTCTGGACAACTGAATAGCGTTGCAACGCCTCAAACATTTGGGCAGCTTCTTACTGAGTGCAAGCCCGAACTAGCATTGATCCCGAACCCTGTTCTCCTCCCACGGGACCTGACACACACTCCTCTGAAATGGGCCTCCCTATATCAACATTCTAAAGCCCTTTCATATTGGGTTGAGAATCTTCATGCTCCTGAAACCACTCTTGCTGTTGGAGTCTCGATGGACCTTGTCGCAGAATATCCAGACCAGCCCAAGAAGGAGCTTCAAGAAGGTTGCTTCGCTGATATCAAGGCTGCATCTGCAATCTTCACTCCTTATCCTCATGACCTTCGTCACCTACGGGAACGCTTTGGTACGTCACGGCTCGTTGCAGCCTGTGGTCCTGGGCTCGCGTCACTTCTCCGAGCGCTTTCCGACGGCGCCACTGACGTTATTACTAATCTTGTCGCTGATTATGCAGAACGTGGGATTGCGATAACGCTTCCCCTCTCTATAGGCTCCACCACTGCAGAACCTCCATTGAAACAAGAGTCGGAAGCAAAACCTGACTCTTGGTGTTGTAGGGTCTATTTATCCGAATATTCCCGTGCCAAAGGCCCCCTTCTAAACGGCTGCCCATGTGATGCTTGTAAGCGCCCATTAGCTTATTTGCGACACCTTTATGCGACTCACGAGTTGACTGGTCGACTTCTTCTTTGTATCCATAATACGACATGGCTTGTCCGCCTACTGGTGACCCTTGAAGAACGTCCTCCAAACGAGAGAGCAGTTCTTTTACGGACGCTTCTGGAGGCCATTATGGCACAGAATGAATGAAAAAAGGGTTGGTGATGAGTAATACTGAGTTCTGGACGATTGCTTTTGACTTCATTCGCTGCGAGCGTTTCCACCTTGCCGCCCTCCTTGGCTGTCTTCTCCTTCACGCCTTTGCGACGTGGGAGAGTGCATCCATACTTCGACAGGCGCAAGAAGCTGTTCGAGGAATTCGTGCAAAGCTTCCCCTCTCAAATGCATCTACAATGGTTCGACGCTTCAACTCGGTCACTTTTCGATGGGCGGCATGTGCCAACGAGTCCGTCGGGTTTCTTGACACCGCCGTCACTCTTGTCTTCAGTCCACGCGCAGATCTCCTCTGGTTCATTTACAACTACTTCTACCCCGTCCGTCCATGGGCCATCTTCGAGGCGCACTTCACTCCACGAGTCCCAGGTCTCTACGCCTGTCTCATTCATCCTCGGGCGGCGGCAGCATATCACCAGGGCTTCCCTGACATGGGGGCGTATGTTACTGAGGCACGGGATAGCTTTGAGCCGCACCAGGGTTTCGAGGTGTGTTCAGGTCTTCTCAAGTCCTGTGTTCAAGCTCTGACGAAGGTGGGATTGACTCTTAGCGTCATCGACATTCTTAGTATAAGAGATGGAGAACTAGTCCTTCAGATATCGACAGATTCTCTCCCAACGACTGGTCCCATAGCCGCTCAGGCCTTGACCGAGGTTATTGCATATCTTCTTACCTTCGAGCCTATAGAGTTACAAGAACGGCAGATTAGTAAGCGAAGGGACACCGCGAAGCGCACGATCAACGTTCGTACGGCGAGGAAGCGGGCTGAGGAGGCTGCCGACACCCTTAGTGCACGGTTCAAAGCGTTACATGAGAAGCTACAGGATCCTGAGCTCATGCCAGAGGAGCGGAAGCGAGTAGAACGTCAACTCGAGGCGCTGGACCGCAAACAGAAGCTTCTTCTCTCAAAGAAGTACTTTCCGCACATGAATACCAAGATCGGAGGAAAGGACAAGATTATGACCAAGTAGGCTAGACTAGGAGAGTGGGACTTCTGCATAGGCGGTCCCATCTACAGCACCGGATACTGGCGACGTTTGTCTTTGCCTTGGAGATGAATAAACGGAGAAGGTAATCCCTCGAACCGAACGGCCGAAATAAAGCAGTAATGTTCGATACCAAGCGCGTTGTGACGGATAGACAGTGGCGAATGCCTGGCGTAGACGTGTTCGGTCCCGTGCCAGGTACTTTATCTCTGTGGGAGAAGACTTCTTAAAGGGAGACTCAAACCAACTATGTGTCCGAAGCAGAAGAACCGGACACCCGAAATGGAATGCTTGGGCCGCACGCCCCAGTTGACAATGGTGTCGGTGCCCACTCGCCCCACGGGAGTCAAACGTATACACCGCACGTAACGCTGGTAAGGTTGCTATCGAATAGAGAACAACATTCAAGATTTGTGAGTCCCATGGCCTTGTCGGATCGTCCTGGAGCGGACTCTGTAGATATACAGTGTAAACGTTTGTAAAACATCGTGAAAGAGAGTGAAACTCGGTGATTCGGAGTGCCCCAAGCTCCGGGTCAATGGTTCTTCGTGCCCCATCCCAACCTCCATCCGTCAAGCAAAAGACGTGGAGCGGGTCCCGGGAAGCCTCATGGTGCTCAAGAAGAGGTCCAAAGAAGAGTAACTCATCATCTGGGTGCGCCGTGATCAATGCAGTCCGGACGCTCTGAAGCGAATCGAGCTGCTCGGCGAGTCGGGTGACGGCCTTCGCGAGGGGAGTGGGGTCGAGGCTCATTTTCCCTCTAGGGAGCAGTAGTCATCTCTTGAACACAAAATTCGGAGTTCAGAAGAGGCGGAAGAAATCAAAAAAATGACTACGGTTGCTCAATACACAAATGCTGACTTGATCTCATCCGTCCTCCAGAAGCCCTTCATCACCGCGACGGAGGGCGAGGTTGCGAAGGTCTGGCGAGACCTCTGCGCCCAAGTCGTGTACAATTACAACGATAACTGCTCGACAGACATCCCGCCCTTCGCTATTTTCTCGTTTAGCTCGTCCGGAAAGCCCACCGCACGTCTCACAAAGAGCTTTCTACGCAACAGCAATGCGCGCTGCGAGACGGACGAGTACATGATGCCGTCCGCGATCAGGCAGGTATGCTACACGGACCTTGCGACCGCGTCCCGCCATGATGCCAAGACTCTCCTTCAGTTCGTCTTCCAGGAGATCGGCGATGCGCTTCGGGTTCGGGCACAACGCATCAACCTTCAGCTCCCTGGTCTGGGCACCTTTACCTTCGACCGTCGTACGCGCTGTTACAAGTTTGTGATGAATCCCTCCCTCCCCAGGCGTGAGCCCGTATACCGTAGCAAGTGGCCCGAGCCGAAGGACTCGAGTGAGACGATGGACCCGACGATGGCGACGACAAGGCCATGCGACGCCCAGGACCGTGCGCAGAAGGGGCTCGCCTGTAGCCGAACGATGACCCCACGTGCCAACAGCATGCTTCAGTCCCGCAGGCCCGGGACCTATGGGCCCGTCGACCATGATCAGACCATTCGTCCCGTCAAGAATCAACAGCGCCCCTTTGATCTCAATGCTCCCTTCCGCGTGAAGCCGCTCTCGCAAGACGCTAGTCGTCCCTTCTCACAGACTCAGCGGCCAGCCTCGGAACTTGCTGAAAACTATCTTCCAAGTCTTACCCGCACCCAGCCGATGTTAAGTGTTCAAACGTTGACACCTCAGACAATGGAGACCGGGGCGCTTCCTGAAGGCATGGGGCAGACACAGGCACCAAGTCTGACTCGAACGCTGGCTCCTATGGAAGCGAGTTATCGGAAGGACATGGATGCCACCGAGACACATGTCCCGCTCGTCGAGACGCTAGCGGGGACTGGCTTGCAGGAATCCATGAGCGGGTCCAGACCAGACTTTTCGGCCTCCCAGCCAATGCCCTCTCTTAATCCCGGTCCAGCCCCGCAGTCGACGGTTAAGACCCCAGGCACTTTTCAAATGACAGGGCGTCCGGCGACTCAGCCTATGGCCAAGCCCAAAACCTTAACGGCCGAGGACCTATTCCGGACCCGCGCGGAGGAATTCACTCGCGATTTCTGTCAGTCATTTAAGCCGCCCATGCGTTCTCACATCGAGTACGGGCCGATCTACGAGCGGATGCTCCACGAGGAGCTCGACAAGGCGCGTGACGCCTACATCCAGGCGCGCGTGCGCGGCGAGGACCCCAATCGCCTCGCAAAGACGACACCCTTCAAAGGCCTCATCTGTCCGAATTGCGCGTCCCTGAAGGAGCTCGAGGCGAAGCGCAAGGCGAAGGCCGAGCACGACGCGCGTGAGAAACGTGAGTTCACAGAGCATGCGCGCCGCCAAGCCGAGGAGGCGCGCCGGGCGGAGGAGGCGCGTCGGAGGGCCGCCTACGAGCGGGATCGCGCCCACATGGAGTACAATAAGGACGTGGCGGCTAACCTCTACCGGAAGTTCCGCGAGTGGCGCCAGGCTGGGCACCACTTCTCCGAGGGGACGATCAACCCGATGCCTGTTCTCTTTGATAACGACCCCGACCTCGATCGCCGCCGGCGTGAGGAGGCAAAGCGCCTGATGGAGGACTTCATTCGGGACTTTCTCGCGAAGAAGAAGGCGAAGGACAGCGAGAAGCAACGCGCCCGCCTCGAGGACAAGGAGTACGCGGCGTCTCTCAAGGAGGAGGAGATGCTTCGCCGCGTCTATGAGCAGGCCTCTGAGGAGGCGAAGAAGCGCCTCCAGAAGGAGCTTCTTGACCGGCAGCTCGCCGAGTACCACGATCCGCGTGTCGCCGAGGCCCGCATCCCAGATTACTACGAGATGGGCTCCGCCTTGCCACCCGAAGATATCGAGGCCATTCTCGCCCGGCAGCGCCGAGAGGCCGAGGATGTCCGAGATACTGCGAAGCGTAATGCTCTCGCACGGCGTATGCAGGATAAGCTCCTCAAGGCCAAGGAGGAGGCCGACGACATGGCGGCATACCTGCGTGATCAGGAAGACTTAGCGAATGAGCGCCGCTGCCGCGCCGAACATGAACGCGCAGTCCGAGAGCAGATGCTGAAGGATGTTGAGGAACAAATCGCCCTGAAGAACCAGCGTCGACTCCAAGAGAAGCTCGATGCGATGCGCCCACCATCTTGCGAATGCTTCCGTAGTGAGGAGGATGAACCCACATGCTGCTGCGACTGCTGTGGTCGCCGAGTCCACGCTTCACAGATGATTGCGATCAAGTAGCATGCTCCACGATTGTGAACCATCCATGATAAGGATTGAAGAAGTTTCTGTGTTTACTTGCTTATCGTGGAAGAGAGTAAGCTTCCTTAGAGAAGGACAGAATGACAGCCCTAATGCTAGCCACAACAAAGCGTTCTCCAAGGCTAGTCGAACTATTGAAAGATCACGAACAGGGCCGTTACAATGCCGAAGGGAAGACAGCGTTGATGATCGCATCCGAACGTGGATACTATGAGATCGCGAAGCTTCTTGATGCGGAGGGTCAAGAGCTGGAACAAGAAAGTCCCATCGACGTCCTGAAAGGAAAGGTCCAAACCCACAAAGAGAAGCTGAGACAGAAGGAGGCAGAGGCTTCTGATCTGGCGCACTTGCTTGACAATGCAAACCAGGCCCTCGAGATGATAGACGACCCAGAGGGCTTGATGAAGCAAGTCCTAACGCTCCAGGCGGAGAACTCCACCCTTCGTAACACCTTGAGGGCCCGCGAGTCAGATATCCTCCATCTGAAGTCGCTCGCGGCTGGCAAGGAGAACGAGTTTCAGGAGCTCAAGGGCATGCTGACGGTCCAGGCAAAGGAGCTACAGGACATTAAGGAAACAATCTTCGATCCCGGCCGTACGGACCAAGTGGGACCGACTTCTGGGACCTCCGCTCTCGCAAGTATGAGGCTCGGCCGCGCTGAGTCGAAAATCTTCTGCCTTCCCTGCCGCCATCTCGTGTGTTGCTCGGAGGAGAACAAAAGCCTCCGCGAGTCGGTATGCCCGACCTGTAAGGCGTCCATCTACAAGTTCTACGTGACCATGCCCGACCGCGAAAAGTTTGAGGTCGAGTAAACGGGCAATCTACGAGTCGAGGACGTCGTTGCTAAGCTAGATGGATTGATCTGCGGATAAATTAGAATGATCGATAGTGCAATTGAGCTGAAGGCGTCTCGTACGGACGCGGAGACGACTGCCCTCGACCTCCCGAAGAAGACTCCTGTGCGGAAGAAAGGCCCACCGCCCTCACCGCCCAAGCACTTCATCGTTAACTTTGAAGGGAAGGTCCCGATGGACGAACGCACTTGTCGCTGCTTGCGCCCCTTCTTCGCATACATGACCCCTGCCGTGCGTGTCTGCAAGCGTCAGCTCTGCTACTATTTGTGCGATCTCTATCCCCCCTCGAGAAAGCACAATCCCAAGACATCTGCCACCCACTTAGCTGCAAACTGGAACAAGAGTGTCAAAAAGGGAAAGAATCCGAACCTCATTTGGGCGGCATTTGTGGCAAACAAGTCCAGCTTTCTCTGGGCCGCACTAATCATCATTCCACTAATAGGGGTACAGATTGCACTCCCTTATATCACCCAGGGCCTTACAAAAACGTTGGAGCCAGGTAATGTTGAAGGCAAATCGATCCCTGATGTTCTTAAGCAAACCTGGGGGTATATTATCGGCGTCGCTGCAGCACAAGCTACGCAGACTATATTTGAGTCCTGTCTATGGTACGTGCTCTATGATGTCCTTGTCCGTTTTGTCGGGAGCGCTCTCGACGTGATGGTCAACAAGGTCCTCGCAATGTCGGATATAGCCCGCCAGAGCAGTGCTTCGAGCAATATGACGAATTTGCTCTTCTCGGATACGATGCGTATCGCGAATATGCTCCAGTTTCTCTACTACTACATCACGATCCCTATCAATTTCGTCATTAACCTTGTGTATCTCGGTGTCCGTATTGATCCCTCAGCACTGGCATGTCTTATTGCACTTATTGTCTTTATCCCAGCCTTCTACTATATTATCAACGGTTTCAACTCCACCCTTGTGAGCCTGATGTCTCTGACAGACAAGAGGGTCCAAACGGTCACAGAGGTACTTGACGGGATCAAGGTCGTGAAGCTCTTCACGATGGAGGAAATACAGCATCGCCGCGTCATGAACAGCCGCAATGCCGAGTTGAAGGTCAATCGGAAATTCGAGTTATCTCTGTCTATCTTCGCCATCATTGGATATAGCTCCTCTCCTGTGATGACCCTTTTCGCTCTCCTCTTTATGAGTATAACGAAAGAGCTGACTTCCGAAAATGTGTACACTGCTGCCTATCTCTTTAGACAGTTGAGTTTGGCATTCGTTTTCCTTCCTGCGTTCATCTCATGGTCAATGGAGTCGGGAGTTTCTGCATCGCGCATCCGAGCATTCCTGACCCTTCCAACCGTCGATCGCGGGGTTGTCGAGCGTGTCCCAATGACCGATGATATCGAAAACGCAATAGAGGTCATAGGTAAGCCCTCCTTCTGCTATGGACTGCTGGAGGACAAGGTAATTCCACCGTTACTCGATGGGGATTATGAGGATAACCTAAAGAGGCAGAAAGATATCATCCGGGGGCGAAACAAGCTTATCTCCAAGCAGAAGAAGGAAGCGGCAGCGCTCCTTAAGTGCGTTCGTGCAGGAACCATCTCCGTTCCCGAGGACGAATGTCGTCTGATAGAGGACTTCCCACGCACACTTGAGCTTGTTCAGAAGTCGGACGAAAGCGCGATTCAGACACTCAATCTCTGGAGCGCGCGTCTGAACCTTCCTCCATGCGATCTGGTCACGAAGGTCAGCGCGTACGACAAGGGACTCTACCGCCCCCCAAAAGGCTCTTCTCAATACGATCGTGTGTGCTACAGTACACTTCACGCACTCGCAGTCGAGGGCCTTTACGCGACATCGGTCGAGCAACAGGCATTTCACAAGCGTGCCCAGCGTTGTCGGAAAGACCCCGAGCAGTCGCACCACATTCTCCTTGAGCGCTACCGAAAGATCGAGAAGATGGACGACAGTCCTATAGCGCTTCATGAACTCGAGCTGACTATTCGCCGCGGAGAGCTTGTCGGACTCTTTGGAACGGTTGGGTGTGGAAAGACGTCCCTCTTCAGTGCACTCCTGGGAGAGCTCCGTCTTCATCGCAGCTCTCGTTACTCACATGAGAACTTCTCATCTTACGCACTTGAGGACTCCTACCTCATTTTCGACTACGAGACAGGACACAGCATGCCCGAGAACCGAATCTTCGATACACGCGTCCGGCTTGCAGGTCGCATTGCGTACTTCACGCAAGCATCAGTGATCTTCTCTGGGAGCATTCGCGACAATATCCTCTTCTACCGTCCCTATGATGAGGAGCGGTATCAGGAGGTCTGTAAGATCTGCTGCCTCATTCCAGATCTTCTCATGCAGGATTATGGAGACCTCACGGAGATCGGTGAGAAGGGTGTTTCGCTTTCAGGAGGACAGAAGGCACGCGTGGCCCTAGCCCGTGCGGTCTACGCCGATGCAGATATCTATTTCCTAGATGACCCTCTTTCTGCTGTTGATGCACATGTTGGGCAGCAGCTTTGGGAGAATGTGATCCTTGGATATCTCCGGGCCAGAGGGAAGACCGTCATCATTGCATCGCATCAGACGCAATACTTCAAGGACTGTGACCGACTTCTCCAGATGGCCAGCGGGAAGGTTATCTATAACGAGTGTATGTCTGACGTGATGAATGCGGATCCTCTTGAACGTCCCGAGTTCCTGCGCCAAGTATCGTCAGCTGATACTATTTCTGGTATGCAAACGGTGATGTCAGCAACAGGAATTGTCAATGCCGCTCTTCGTGCGCATCCGAGTATGCCAGGGTTTAGCAGTGAGAATGTCCAGAAGAACGAGTACACGCAGGAAATGCTCGATCGGGCGTTCCTTAAGACACCACCAGACGTTCAGCAGCAGTCGACCGAGGAACTTGAGGCAGGCAGTCTATCCTGCAAGATGTACAAACGTTGGTTTAAGTCTGGTACTTATTGGCGTGCGGGAGTATATTTACTCATCCCAATTTGTTGGCAAGTGGTCTATCAGTATCAGTTTATTTTCATTCAGAGCTGGGCATCGGATGAATTTAAACCCAGCATTCCATATCCATATGGGTATTTCGGGATCTATGCAGCAATTGTCGTTGTCTCTGCAGTCTTATCCTGGGGGACCGCCGTTGGAACCATCCCATTCCTTCTTGAGAGCAGTCGTTCTCTCTTTCAGGATATGATCACTTCTCTGTTGCATTCACCGCTGAGGTTCTTTGATACAACGCCTCTCGGGCGCATCCTGAATCGGTTGTCGAAAGACTTTGCAAGCGTCGATATGCTTCTGTTTCTATTCATCTCACAGGCTATGCAGGGTATCTTTGAGTTCCTAGGACTTATGGTTACAATCTGTACGTTGGCGTGGCCAACCATTATCATTGTTATTCCCATTACTATAGTCTACTTCATATCGTATGGAAGCTTCCGCAGATCAGCACCACAGATGAAACGGCTCGAGGGAGCGGCGAAGTCCCCTGTCTACAACCTGTGCAATGAGGTCATGACGTCACTTCAATGCATTCGTGCGTATCAGGCTGAAATGAATTTCATCAAAAACAATCGCACTCACCTTGACGCGTACCTATCAGCGTACTACTCTCACCTTTCCCTCACCCGCTGGTTTATCCTGCGTCTGAACATTATCTCAACAGTCTTTGGATTCCTCATCATACTTGGACTCTCAATCATTGCCCCATTGAACATACTGAAGGAATATACAGGTCTTATCATTGGTTACAGCTTCTGGACACAAATCGTTGTAGCCTGGTTCATCACGGTATTTGGTCTGTTCGAGTCCGAGATGACATCTGTTGAACGCATTATCGAATATACAGCCCTCCCACCCGAAGACATTGTGCCAAAGGAATGTCAGCGTGTTAAGGAGCTTGCAGCAGCAGGAACGCCTTGGCCGCGTAAGGAGGGGGCGGGGATCAACGTCAAAGACCTCCGCTATCGTTATCGTCCAGAACTGAGTCTCACACTCAAGGGTTGTACGTTTGAGATTCGTCCCGGTGAGCACGTCGGAGTTGTTGGACGCACAGGGGCGGGGAAGTCCTCCCTGACTCAAGCGTTCTTCCGAATTGCGGAGGCAGACCCGGGAAGTTCCATCGAGATCGATGGAGTCAATATCTTGACGGATATCGGTCTGTATCAAGCTCGTGGTGCATTCGCCATCATCCCTCAGGAGCCTTTTCTCTTCTCCGGAACCCTTCGTCAGTCCCTTTGCGTCTACTCGAGTGCCATTGCAGAAGGTCTTCCACCTCCTCCTGGCGTTGAGAGGATCCCCGACGAGAAGCTCTGGCGCGTCTTAGAACAAGTCCAGATGCGTGAGTACTTCGAGAAGCAGCCAGGCGGGCTTGATGCGGAGATCGCGGCCAACGGGGATAACCTTTCGGCTGGACAGCGCCAACTCGTCTGTGTCGCCCGTGCTCTTGTCCGTGATCCGAAGATCGTCATCCTCGACGAGGCAACTGCACAGGTCGACCGCGAGAACGACCGCTTGATCCAGGACACTATTCGTGAGACGATGGCCTCGACGACGATCTTCTCGATTGCGCATCGTCTCGACACGGTCATTGACTTTGGTCGCATCCTTGTTGTTGATGCAGGAAAGATTGCGGAGTACGACACTCCTGCAAACCTGCTTCGTCGTGAAGGGAGCATCTTCTCCCAACTCGTTGAGAAGACAGGTCCGGAGACCGCACAGCATCTCCGTGACGTTGCCTTCGAGTCCGAGCGCCGTCGCGCTGCAGTGAGTGAATAATGAGTTTGAAAGCGATGTTAGCAGCATTTCCAGATGATGCCAGAGAGTGTGATACCACCCTTATCGGTCGAGATTGTTCGAGGCATACAAAACACAAAGCACATGGACGGCGTTGAATTCGCATCGGGCTACGTGCGTTTTGGTAAGATCGCCACGGCAGGGACCCTCGAGGTCTATCCAGCCCAGAAGGGGGACGAGGCGGTGGCAATCCTTACCTGCGACTATTCCGGTTACACAGACTCGGACGAGCACCGCTTCCGCAACCGCAACAACGAGTACAACGACTATAACGGGGCGAACACGGAGGTCGTCTCCTCCATCATGAGTCCACACCTAGCACGCCTGACGCACTACTATAACGACGACGGTGCGCGCACTCTCCAGATGGCGATCCCGTACGGCTACGCGACGCTCTACGATGTTCTCGTTGAGCGTAAGAACCAGAGCCAAGCGTTCCCCGAGGAGGACATCTGTCAGGTCTTCTCGGCACTCGTTAGCGCACTTAGCTTCATGCATAGTGAGGAGAAGCCAGAGACTGATTATGAGGAGATTCCCCATCTTGCTGTCCATCCCAAGAACATCATGCTTCACGATTCTCCGAATTACATCACTCTTGGGTTTCCGTACCTTTGCCCTGCGGCTTCCTTCAAGAACGGATATCCCGAGACTTTTGGTGAGTTTGGGGAGGCTCACTATGCGTCCCCAAGCTTCTTGAGGCGTGATTCCGATGGTCACATCAGTGACGACATCTTCTCCTTGGGTATGGTCCTTTACTCCATGGCCACGCTCTCGACTCCTTTCACAGCCTGTAAGGACATCTCGAGCCTTGAGTCTGCGTATCAGGACAAGGGGATCGTAGAGCCCAGTAACCACAAATACTCCAAGGACCTCATGGATATCATCATGAGTATGCTCACAGTAGATGGATCACGTCGTCCGAAGGTTACTGATCTTAAGGACAATGCAATTGTCACTAGGACCAAGGCTGGGGCACTTTCAAAGGTACCAGCCCCGGTTCCAGTCGCTCTAAGTGGAGAGGATGAAAAACCAATGGCCGAGCTAAAACCCATGAAAGCTAAGTCCGAGAAGTCTGAAAATAGACCAAAACCTGTCGAGCAAAACGATACTTCCTCTTGTTGTTGTTGCTGTTGTTGTTGAATATTAGATTTAGTGAATAAGAACTGCATGGACTGCAGCCTGCCTTAAGAATGCATCTGAAGTGATATATTCCTTTCAGGTTGAGGACCGACTTTAGTAATTGAGGAGAAGAAAAAATATGCCGGAGACCGCGTTGATAGTTGCGGCGGCCCATGGAGATGCTCATGCGGTTCGCAAGAACATTGGGGAGGCAAGAAAAAAGTATCGGGGTCTTACTGCTCTTATGTACGCCACGAAGAGAGGACACATTGAGTGTGTCCGAATACTTGCAAGGCATGAGGCAAAGCTGCTTAGCGACAACCACCATAGTGCACTGCACTTGGCGGCTCAGTATGGATATGCCACAATTGTCGAGCTTCTTACTCCATTAGAAGCGGGGATACGATCGCAGGAGGGCTGGACGGCCCTGATGTATGCCGTAGCGAATGGGAATCTGGAGTGTATCAAGCACCTCCTGGCACCAGAGGCAAGAATACAAGATAAAGATGGTCGGACGGCACTCATGCATGCAATCAGCCGGAATAGAGTAGGTTGTGCCCAGGAGCTCCTTTGTGAGGCGGGAATCCAAGCAAATAACGGGCTAACCGCTCTGATGCTAGCGTCGCGCTATAATATGCAGACCTTGATCGAATTGCTTCTCCCTTATGAACGAGAATTACGGGATTCTGATGGGCATAGTGCGTCATGGTACGCCCTAGCAAATATCGAAAAGAGTAGCAGTCAAACGACGTGGAAGTCTTCTCAAGACCAGGACCAAGACCAAGACGGGACATTGAAGTCATCGTTGACATCGTTATCTAAGAAGCACCTTGCCACTGGGCTTGAAAATGTAGAGAAAGATTGTACAAAACTAATGGTTGCAGCCAAGCAAGGAGATATCGAACAGGTCCGAATTCTTAAAGAACAAGAGCTTCGACTTCAAACTCAAGATGGGTGGACCGCCTTGATGTTTGCCGCACAGTATGGGCATATTGGGTGCGTAAAGCTTCTTCTTGACGAGGCCGACCTTGAGAACTCCCAAGGAGAGACTGCGCTCGACGTTGCAGAGCTTGCTTGCGGTTCACAAGAATTCATCAAGCGTTGTATTAGGTGTGCAAGGATTATTAGGGAGCATACCTCTTCTCAGAAAAGGAGTCTTATCACTCATCTCGATAACGCCTTGACAGACCTAATTCGGGCGCGAGCCGCGCTTGAAACGTTCTCCCCTACAGGTCTGGTACACGAAGTCGATTGCGATATCTCCTCTTTCATCTCGACATTGGAGGCGTTGCAACGGAAGGCTGTACAATTAACGGAGAGCAAGGCTACGACGTCTCATAATCAATTCGCCAATCTTCTTGTGGAAAGTCAACAAAAGATCACAGCACTTACTGAGGAACTAGAACAGCAACGTCGAGAGCTACAGGAACTTACACGTATGCCTCCAGAGATCCAAAGCGCGAATGAATACACACCGGGTGAGCTCAACACTTTGCGCGAGACGTTATCTGCTTCTCTGCGTACAGTGACTACGGCTCAAGCGGTCTTTCGAGCCAACGTCTGTATCATTTGTCACTCGGCTACAAAGAGCATTCTTTTCCAACCATGTACTCATCTTTGTGCTTGTGAGGAATGTGGAAAAGACCTTCCTGGAAAGCCTTGTCCTATTTGCAAGACGATAATCAGTTCAGTACGAAAGGTTTATCTTTGACCCTCTATGTCTTGTCTCCCTCCCATAGAGGTACTCGTCTAGTTAATGATATGTGATCTATCTCTATTCATACTAGATGGTACCTGCTTAATTTCAAGTAAGAATACCTATCTCCCCATATATGCCCCCACGTCTTCCTCCATTTATAGAGCAATAGTATCGCCCAAAGTGTTCACTACTATCTCAAATGAACGTCCCAGACTCATCTGCGGTCATAAAAGATACGTAGTCGACACTATCTCCCATACGGATACGCCGCGACGAGAAGGATGACTTTCTTCTTATGGAGCCCTTGTTACGAAAACGGAACCAATAGACGCAGAAACCCACGATTCCGCCGATGATGGCAAGAACGACAACCACGATCCCAATGATCGCACCAAGACTAAGTCCTGCCTTGCTCTCGAGACAGAAGAGCTCGGCTGACCCATTTCGGAAGATAGGATGACAAAGAGTACAACCCTTCTTCCCACTAAGGCCCATAATCACCTCTGTATCATCGCAAGGACGACACGTATTAGAGGGCTGGCCATTATATCCAAGCTGATTGAAATATCCGAGACGGCACGCATTACACTGATCCGAACGCGGCCCAAAACAGCCCAGACATGAGGGATGGCACCCGACACAGCTTCCATTATCCTGGAAGAACCCCAACTTACATGTGCTACAGCTGCCTCGCAAGTCACATACCTCACAATTGTCAGGACATGAAAAACAATCATTATTGATACTGAAGAAACCGGAAGAACAGAGCTGGCAGCTTCCATTACCAGTCGTTTGTTGGCAAACCGAGCTTCCAGGAAGCCGAGATGATGAATAACACCCTCCCATATAAAGGAAGTAGTCTTCGGAACACTTCGTGCAAGCGCCTTCCAGAACTCTCAAGCAGGGACTGGCCGCTCGCCCAAGAGAGGTGCAGCTTCCTTCCAAGGGGTACATATCATCGGAGCAGCGCGAGCAGTAACGTCCTCCATCTATCACGGCACCGCAGGTGGCGCAGTCATCCTTGCCAACAGTGCATTCAGGAAGGCAGTTACCAGCCATCTCCGTTTGGTTACCACGGATAGTGCCTTGAGCACAGGTGATGCAATCTTTCTCGGTTGGGCCTGAACATGTTGTACAGGCTGCATTGCAGATACTGCAAGTGCCGTTCTCGTCAGGATAGTATCCCGCAACACAGGTGTTGCAGATCTTCTCAGTATCGCAGACGGCGCAATTGGGAATCGTACATAGCATGCATTCCTTCGAGTTATGTTCTAGAAAGTAGCCAGCACTACAGGTGCACACGTACGAGCGCTGATATTTTGAATACTCGCACTTACCCTTCCCACCACATTCATCATCCCCACGACAGTAATCGGCGACGCACACCGCCTCAGATGAAACGCCGTACTCTCTGAAGCCTAGCATGCAGTCCGTGCATAAAGTTCCCATATACCCCGGGTTGCACTCACAAGAGTATGTGCCATCGACTTGAGAGAACTTGCAGTCGCCATGATTGCTACAAGAGGGGTCGTCGATACAGAAGTCACGGACACACCGGTTAGCAAAGGGGTCATCCCCCATGCGATATCCAGCCGAACACCCTGAACAATCCACCCCGGTATATCCTGGGTTACACTCGCAAGAATATGTCCCATTGAGGGGGGATGAGACACAAGTCCCATTTCCATCACAAGCAGGGTCACCCACACATAGGTCACGCACACATCGGTTGAGAAACCGACCCTCTCCCAGGCGATATCCAGCTGTACAATCCGAACAATTGACTCCGGAATACCCAATACTGCAGTTGCAAGAATATGATCCATCAATATTGGAGGAGATGCAGTCACCATTCCCACCACAAGGAGGGGAACCAATGCAGAAGTCACGGACGCAGATTCCGGCGAAGCGATTTTCTCCCATACGATATCCATCGGCACAACTCGAACAATCAATCCCAGAGTACCCCGTTCTGCATCTGCACTCGTATACAAGCCTTTCATCATCGAATTCGCAGGTTCCAGTGCCATTACACGTAAGACCGTTATAATCACATAGGTTGGGGAAGCAATGGTCTTTATAAGTGTCGTTCCCCCTCATATATTTTGCCGCGCAATCGGCACATTGGTCTCCAGAGAACTTATCCTCGCACATGCAGATGCCGTTCCATAAGCAAATTCCACGCCCGCTACACGCTTCGGTCCCCACGATTTCAGACGAGAAACAGCTATCTGGAAGACATGCTCCCGTCAGAGAGTCAAACTTGGTTCCAGTCTCACAGGCACAGCTCCAACTGGCGACGTTGTTAGTTGTATCAGGACTGAAAATACAAGTGCCTCGACCACCACAGAGGTTGGCGGTGTCACCACAGTTCCCACCTATAGGGACACAGCTCCCCGAAAACGTTTGGAAAAAGCCAGGTCCGCACTCGCAATGCCATCCCCGATTGAATACACATTCCCCACCGTTGTTACAGACGGTTCCATCAAAAATGCACGCAGGACTAGCGCACACAGTACTCGTATTCGTGATCTTGTAGACGTCGTTCTCATCCTTCTCAAGAGTGTAGTATTCGTGTTCCGTAAGCAAGGGCTCACATTTGTCGCAGAGGTCGCCTTCATATCCTTTTTGACACTCACATACTCCGAAGTTCGAATTCGAGGAAAGAATGCAAGATCCATGAGTACCGCAGGTGGTATTATTGGTGCATGCAGGACTGGAGCAATTGACACCCATGTAGCCGGAACTGCACTCGCATACTGAATAGTCAGTGCTACTGCGTTTGCAAGTTCCCTGGCCGCTACACACCTCAACAGGTGTAACTGTTGAGTCATAACCACAGAGAGGAAGACTGCAATCAAGGCCTCCAAGATAGTCGGGGCAGGTGGTACAGGACTGAACCCCGTTATTGTCTGTGCATGTCAATTTTTGCGACTCGATGGTCGGGCATAGGTCAGTGCCATTAGCCGCAAGGCACTTATAGGTCTCACAAAATTCTCCACTGAAATTGTCACGACACTCGCACCACGAGACATAATATTTCTCGCCACTGCCAGGGACTTTAGTCTGGCAGGTGCCACCATTGCTACAATACTTGAGGTTACTCGTGCCGTCTATTAGCTGCATATCACACGAGTTAACGTAACAGTCCGCGCCAGAGAAGCCAGGAAGACAAGAGCAATACGTTCCGACGGCACCGTTGGTCTTCTCGCACACCCCGTCATTGTAGCACGTGGTATCGCCGTAGCACTCGAAGTTCTCGCACTTGTCTCCGGAGAAGCCGGTTCTACAAGAACAATAGTGTCTATAGTAGCTGTGATTCGTGTCCGGCGCCATTAGAAGGCACTCACCACCCATATTACACGTTACGTTCCCGTTATTTCCTGGATTTGAGGTGACGTTACAACTATCGACTTTGCAGTCTGCACCAGAAAACCCAAGGGGGCAGAGACAATAGGAAGACCCAGAAATTTGAGCACACTTCCCTCCGTTAGAACAGTCGGCATCACTAGTGCAAGAGAAGGTTTCGCACTTATCACCAGAATATCCAGAACGGCAGTCACATCCTCCAGTGCTGTTGAGAGTTCCACCGTAATTGCATGGATCATTGAGGAGCTGAGTACTCGAGGATGAGCGCGCGATCATCTCGCAAAAGGCTCCACTGTATCCGAGGTCACAAACGCAGCGCCCATTGGCATACAGGCCATGGTTGTGGCATGATGCCCCGTTACCGTTCAGTACGTCATCAACGGCGCGTGACAACTCATAGTATGCACCACACACCACGACAACTTCAAGGAAGCAAACGGGAATCATTTTTACTGGCTGCGCTAGTTTCCTCTCTTGGAAGTTGTCTTGGGTACAGTCAGAGCCTAGGACATGTTAGGAAATGGATGCCCAAGTTCAAAGGGAGATAGCCCTCACCCAGGACTAGTAAAGAGAAGTCCTTCGCATGATCCTCAAGAACTCTTCCTCGTTGATTTCACCATCGCCATCACGGTCGGCCTCGTCGATCATCTCCTGAATCTCCTCGTCCGTGAGGTTCTCCCCGAGCTCCTTGGCGACTTTCTTAAGGTTCTTGAACGAGATACGGCCTGTATCGTCCTCATCAAAGAGGCGGAAGGCCTTGAGGATTTCTTCACGCGAGTCGCGTTCCGACATCTTTGCGGTCATGATGCGGAAGAAGTCATTCAGGTCGATCGTCCCGGTTCCAGAGGTATCGACCTCAGCGATCATCCTTTTCAGCTCCTCGCGCTTCGGCTCGAAGCCCAAGGCGCGCATGGCGACCTTCAGCTCCTTGACGTCGATTTTCCCGGAGCCATCCGAGTCGAAGAGGTCGAAGGCTTCGCGGATCTCGTGCCTCTGCTCCTCTGTCAAATCGGGCTCTGCGACGCGTGGATTAGGCTTCCGATTCGCCATGGTTTTTTAGTTTCTATGACCCAGTAGTAGCCAGATCTTGGGAGTGTCGAATAGCGAGGAGCTTATGGACTGGACTATTCAGATGGCAAGGCCGGAGCTGTTGAAGAGCCATTCGAACGGCCCCAGGCTCCCGATCTAGAAGGAACTGGACACAGTCGAGATGACAACCTCTTGCAGCCCAGACGAGGGCAGACCAACCCGCATGCTTTGTATTCGAGTAGGGCATGTGACGCCCAGCCTCACAGGTGAGGAGCTGAATGCATGCCAGATGCCCGCGGTAGGCGGCAGCCATCAACGCGGTAAATCCTCGACCGAAGTTACTTCTTTCGTTACTACATAGGCCATGCTCGTATCGAACAAGGAGTTCTACGACGGCTGGCTTATTCAGATAAGCAGCAAGCATAAGAGCGGTCCACCCATCATCCATCTGAAGACCAACCTCTCGAAGAAGCAGTCGAACGGTTCGGACCGCCCCCGTCTCGGCTGCGGACATGAGTGCTGTCTGACCTCCAAGTCTTCGCATATGAAGCTCATATGGGATGAGGACTCGCGTCACGAGGGGAAGGTCGGCTCGTGCCGTATGCATCAAGGCGGTACGACCCGAGTTATCACGAAGGCGGCTTTCGAGGGGAGCGAGTCTCTGAACCACTGAGATTCGGTTAGCCTTCGCTGCAAGGATGAGCGCTGTATCTCCACGACGGGTTTGAACGCGTGTTTGATGAAGTAAACTAGCTAGAAGTTGAAAAGATCCATCTTCGGCGGCTCGCATGAGGTCTGTACGGCCATCAGTCCAGACTATTCCTCTGATATCATAATACATCTGTAGAATCGTTTGGACCTCTGGCCCAGCGAAGGGATTCCCAGTTCTCGTGGCACTTAATCGCTGAAGACATCTGGTAAAGCGTTCAAGGCGCTCAAAATGTTCATCGGTCTGATCTACTACACGAGATAGGGTCAGAACTATATCTGCGAGATGGGTGAGGATGTGGCGTGTAGAACTCTCAGGACGTCGTGATATGCCATAGGCATCTACTAAAATATGACCATTATCAGTTATGATGAGATCAGTGCACGTAATTGAGAGATGCTCGACCAACGACGCGAAGGCGTTATTGAACACGCTACTGACGTACCAGAGGTACTGGTAGACCTCTGCGAAGCAAGATACAACGAACTCAAAAGGCAGCGTGCGTCCAGTGAAGTAAATCTCTTCTAGAAGGTCAATAAGCCTGTAAGAGGATGACTTCCAACGCCCCTCTACGTCATCGGCCGTCCCATGGGCCCATATCATAGTGACGGCCGCCTCCAGCTCGGTTGGATCAGTGGCAGCCATAATTTACCTCAAAGACACACTATCAGCCGTACTGGAGGCGGTGACTAGCGTATTGCATGACCCCACGGAGCCCTCGACGCTGGGTGACCATGACGAGACCGAGAGCGGCCGATCAGAGTCGGAGATCTCGTTGGTATGTACCATCTCCCGAATCCCCTTGCGGCAGTACGGGCACGTCCCGTCAAGGTACCCGAGACAGTGTGCACACATCACCATATGGAGACATGGGGTGAAGACCACCGATGGACGCGCATCCATACAGATGATACACTGACAAGCTAAAGGATCCACCCCTTCATCAGAGAGCTCGACAAGTAGCTCGTTGAAGAGATCAATAGCCCGACTTGCTCGCATAGTCTGGTCCTCACCAAGAAGCTCAGAACCGTCTGTTATTAACGAGGCAGCAAGGTCGAATGCCATGCGAAGCCGATCTCGATCGTCACCCTCTTCAACCATCTCGAAGAAGAAGCGTTCCAGTCGCTCTATCAACGACGAGTACACACAGGCAGCATACGAAGAATTGCGCAAGAGTGAAGGAAGTGTCAACTCTATCAAGGCCTCAATCACCTCTCCACCGCTGTGGCTCATGGCGTAAAAGTATGGGCTCTGATGCTCATTGTCCATGGATATCCCCAACTCTGAGATCAAGTATGGGAGCATCTGCACATTCCCAATCTTGCAGGCCAGGCTCAGGGCGGTTAATCCGGCATCTGACCGAAGCCCACATTCCTGGGTGGCAAGTTGCCGCACACACTCGACGTGCCCGTGCTTGACCGCATGCATCAGCGCGGTTTGTCCTTCCATGTCTTGCACTCGTTTCTCATGCATGAGCTCTGGAAGACAGTTGGCGTGCCCACGCCGGGCGGCACGCATGAGTGCAGTCTGGCCCGTTGAATCCTGTAAGCACTGCTCCGAAGTCAAGAGACGAACACAGGCGTGAAACCCATTCTCTGCAGCGAGCATGAGCGCAGTTGTCCCGTCCTTCCTTTGCATTCTGGCCTCAAAACGTCGGAGAATGGTGATGCAACCATAATTTCCATCCTGAGCGGCAAGCATCAATGCGGTGCGTCCATCTTCGTCCTGGAACCCCGCCTCTGTTAAAAGAGGTTCCAAGCAGCCCATCCGATCAGCGACAGCGGCATACATCAATGCTGTCCGGCCCGTATGTGTTGTGAGCCCTCGTTCATCCAGAAGCTTATCGACGCATGCCCTATGGCCGGTATAAGCGGCAAAGACCAAGGCAGTTCGACCTTCAGAGTCTTGAAGGCTGACTTCTCGCTCGAGCAGCTGTATGACGCAGTCCAAATGGCCATACTGTGCGGCGGCCATCAATGCCGTCCGCGACTCGTTGGGGCGTAGTTTGGTGGAGCGCATGAGGAGGGAAACGCAGTTTGTGAACCCATTGCGCGCGGCCTTCACGAGAACCTTGTACGAGTATTTTGCTTTTGGAGCTTTCTGAAGGATGGCCTCGGCGCATTCTGGATGTAAAGCACTAATGGCTTGAGCGAGGGCATGTTGGAGTAGCTTCCGGTCCAATCTGGACTTGAGAAGGAACTGAACGCAAGGATAATGGCCCTGGGATGCCGCAATACTAAGCGCCGTATCATCGCTTGTTGTCCGTCTTCGCCCTTGTTTCGCTACGAGAGCTTGAATACAACCCAGGTGGCCCTCGTGTGCTGCATACATGATCGCATACGACCCGTTTCGCACTCGTCCCTGAGCCTTTGGAAGGAGGAACTGGACTGCCTCTGTATTTCCATGGGCGGCGGCAAGGGTCAATGCGAAGGTGCAGTACTTCTTTTTGTCCTGAACTGTCGGTAAGATGACCTTCAATGCAGAAGTATCGTTTGTCAAGGCTGCCCGTAGGAGCTGGTGTACTGAGTCAGCCAAATCTGTGAGGCCGTCAAGAAGGGCGATTACACACTCGATTTGATGGAGTTCAAAGGCTAATTCGATAAGCTGATAACACTCGTCTTTAGTCCTAATTTCACCCACAAGATCCGGGATACAATGTGCATGTCCCTTCCTTATGGCACAAAGGAGTGCGGTATCGCCTATAATGTTCTGTAACCCAAGTTCGGATTGCAAAAGGGGAAGACATTCTCGGTACCCGTTCTCCGTCGCGTACATGAGGGCCGTATTGCCGAAGATATCCTGCAGTCCTTGGAGCTGTTGTAGTGGCGGGATTAAATCCGCATACCCAAGCTCGGCGGCAAGCATCAAGGCCGTATGGCCGAAGAGATCTGTGATATGCATGTCTTCCAGCCGAGTCTCCACGCCCTGGAGGTTATGGAGCAAGATGGCACCGAAGAGTGTCGAGATCGACATCGATTGCAAGTCATCGCCATCCTCAACCTCATCCTGGAGGGCGTTCTCCACGATCACGAGGGACCCCATTATGATGTCTCTGATCGAGCCTGTTGAGGGACTAAGGTGGTTCCATGGAGACATTTTATCGATGCTTAAGGATATTTACGATGCATACCCTATCCTACTCCTGAAAGCGGTCCAGCAGTGCCTGAGAGATCCCCACCTGCGCCAGGACGGTCTCTCTTGTCAGCCCGCATTCATTGGAGAGGGCGGTCACCAGCTCGTTAAGACAAGTGATCCAAGCCTGTAGTTCTCCATCAGCTGTATTCTCTGTTGTTTGACGTTGTAGACGAGAAAGCCTTGCCAATTGCTCCGGAGTCGCTTGGTCCCGCTCACGTTCTTGTAACTGCAAGTGTAAAGTGACCAGATTGGAACGAAGTTGAAAGCGTTTGGATCCAAAGAGGGGGACGAGAGGATATAGGATCACCAGTTCTGAGACCCGCTCCTCCGCTAAGAGACCACTCCTCTTAAGGCTACGTATGGTACGACGTAGATCTTCGGCCTCACAGCCAAGGTTTTTCTGTATGGTGGTTAAGGACAAAGGAGTATTCGCTACACGGAAAAGAGTACCCAGACGTCCAGAAAGGTCTATGTGACGCCTTCTCATCTTTTCTTATACCACTACGATGCATCGAAAAGCGCTTTTGACCCTGAGGGTGATGGTCGGGAAGGTGGAGTAGCAGTCTTACTCTTACGATTGCATAGCATCTTCCTTATCACGTGCTCGGGCATATTGAAGTAGTACATCCCAGTGGAACTACGGGTATGTACGCATGTCGTCCGACAGCCGGGGGCGTCGCATTTGCACCTACAACGGCCAGGCTCACGCATCTTCCGTAGCTTCCGGATGATTGGGGGCGGGATTGCATGACGGATGACCTGATAACCTAGGTAAACGGGAAGGGTTGCACAGGCGGCCGTACTGACAGACCTCCAGGTGAAATCCCATGAGTACAGGTAAGCCCGGCTATAAACGTCCGGGTAGATGGTAAGGACGAGGTAAAAGGACAAGTAGCTACCCAGAACGAAAAGGATCAGGAGTACAGACCAACGGTGGGTCATATATAAGATGATCAGGAGTTGGTTGAGTAAGAGGGCGTTAAAGGTGATGAGCACTAAAACATCAAACTGAACGTTACCTGGGAGAAAGCTGGTCGCCATCAGGAAGATTAGAAACGAGATGACCACCCCCGCTATGAGCCAAACTGCAAAGGTCTTAAGATTCATCAAGCGACCCTTTGCCGTATACCGATAGACCTCCGGATAAGCCATGATGAGCTTATAATCGATCTCCTCGTTGATGAAGTAATTGAAGGGGGGAAACATCGTGAAGAAGGTGGCATACCCAAGCATCAAGACTCCAGTATAGAGGACCAGGGTGACAAGATAATAGGTGAGACTGAACCAGATCTGGATCAAACTGATCGCGATTCCACGTTGCATGAGGAACTGGCACATCAATGCACAGCCCGTATAACTGTTTCGACCATGCCAAAAGAGTAGCTTCCGAAGCCCTTGGAATTCTTCTATGGCATATTCCGAGGCCGCCGCAGCTTGACGGCCTTCTTTTCCAAGAATCCCTATACCTACTGAGCAACTTTGAAGAAGGAGAACGTCATTTGCACCATCTCCAATCCCTAAAGATTCTCGACCCGTATACGTTGAAATCAGCTCCGAAATCAAGGCCTTTTGGAAGGGAGTACAACGACAACAGAGTACCGTCTCGATATTGCACGTGGCGGAGGCGAATAACTCTCGTAAGTCACCGCCCTTTCCATTGAGGCTCCCTTTCCCCGTCCTTGGACGTCCAGTGAAATATAAGTAAACAAATCGAACAAATCTACGCCACAGCCGTACGCAGATGTTCAATCTCTCAAGAGTGTTAGTGAGAGGATGCAAATCATAATCATAAAAATAATCGGCTGGATGGTTCCCAATAAGCTGTTCAAGTGAGACTCCATCAACTATGAGAGCGATGCTTGACCCTTGGTCCTTCAGCTTATCCAGCTCGTATAATTGCCGAATCAATGCATCATATGACATGTCTTCAGTCAGAAAGTAAAGATTCGTCCCATATAGACGACGTGGCCGGAAAAAAGTTGGGTCCTGACGCTTGGATAATCGTCCTTTAGCACTCCCTTTCAATGCGGGAGAAGTATCGAGTCCTGTTGCCAATCGAAGGTCAAGTCCCATATCTACCGACAGATTCATGTGGATATTCTCTATAGGAATGCCTAGTGACGTGTCAGTAGGCGTAATGAATTGTACTGAAGCACTGGTACTCATCACGGTCGAAGTCGCCCCTTCCCGCGCAGCATGTTGCATGATGGCATTGGTTGGTAGTAATCCACAGGATTGCGCGATGCAAATGCAAGTAGTTACCTTATCTCCCGTTAAAAGCCAGAAGTTGATCCCCGCACGCTTCAAGGCGACAATAGTCTCCTCAGCATTGTCTTGAAGCTGGTCCTCAATCCCCGTCACGCAGATCACCTCCAAGTCCTTCACCAACATCTCTTCCAACTCGGCAAGACGAAGGTCACGTTCCTTTATATCAAGATATGCCGCCTCCAAGTCGTCCTGGAAACGTTGTCTCTGCGCCCCAGAAAGCTTCTTATAGGAGTAGACAAGTGTCCGTCGTCCCATCATAGCCAAACTATCGACAGTTGGTTGCATCCATCCACACGACTCAGATATCTTCGAGATGACACTATCGGCGCCCTTGACATAAAGGTAAACCTCTTGGGTACGTTCATGCTGAACTATAACCGACATCCGCTTGGTCTCGGAGCTGAATGGGAAAATATGAAGAATACGGAACGTCTCTGTCCCAGTCGGAGTGGTGAGGCAAATGAGTTCCGAAGTCCGCTCTCTAATGAAGTAGCCATATTGACAGAAGTATGACACGATAGCCACCTCATCAGGTGAGGCACCAATGCATCTTGGCTGTGTATGTCTCCCTTCAGTCCCTTCTCCTGTTGGTACGGTGTAGAGGGCGGCTCCCAGATGCGTTGGAGGCTCGAACTTTTCCACCTGACGCTTTTGTTCTTTTAGATTCTGTGTCGATACCGATTGTCTTTTCTGTCGTTCCCCTCTTCTCAAGACACTTACACGTCCTTCTTGGATCTGTTCAACAGGCTCATCGACATGTGGTTCGACGCTATGGCAGGTCAAAAGGCCATAAAGGACGGTTTCTTTAGCGTCGGAATTCATCTCGGTCCCAAGAGAGACCACGATTTCATGTAAGGACATTTCATTCTTAGTTATGGTTCCAGTCTTATCACTAAAGACATGTGAGATGCGTCCAAGCTGCTCTGATAGGTCTGTGGAGCGGACGCTAATTCCCTTGATATCCGGGTCATTGGATATGCTACCTGCCATAAAGAACTTCCCGAAATCTTGGGAGACCTTCAAGGAGAAGGGGATGATATTGCTCATCATGATACACCACCGGACATAGGTGACGACCGTGCCGTTTGTGGACGCGATCGTGCACAGAAAAGCCAGCAGGAGAGTCACGATAAACATCATCTTAACGTAGAGGTTGATCTCTATGTCTGTCCGGCCAGTCTTTGGCTTAAGCTTCTGTGGGCGAATGGAGGAACGACTATCCCTTCCGGTGTAGATGACTACTCCAAGACAACTGCCACGGCTTAAGGAACAATTCCCCCAGATCGTGTTGGTGATTGAGAGGGGGATCGTCACACTTCGGGACTCGAATGCCTGTATACTTGCTCTGGAGGGGTGTATTTTGGATTCGAACTTCCCTAAGAACGCATAAAGGTTCTTCGAGGGCGGTTCATAAGTAAGAAGAGAACCATCTAAAAGGGTGCGCAATTCGGATGGATAATCGGGACCATCTAAAGGATGGTGTCCAAGCATTGCCGAGCGTGCCTTCAGGTCCGTTTCACCATCGATATTATCCGTTCTGATATATAATTGGCCAGTCGAATGGATTGGGATGATATCTGCTGGTACACGCTGTCCAGGGTTCAAAAGAATCAAGTCTCCGACCTGGATGTCCGATGACCGCTTCAGGACGAACTCCCGTGCGTTCAGGACATGATACTTAACAGAGTTTGCGGCCTTGTCGCGTTTCCCACGGTTGATCTCATCAAAGAGCTCACGTAGGACACTAACGCATACTATGAATATCAGGGGTAAGTAGTAAGTGAAGGCTAAGCCGACCTGGAACGAGGGGAAGAGCTGAAGGATGGTGATGACCAGGAAGAATTGATTCGAGAAGTACGTGAACTGACGTAGAATCGCGATGAAGAAGAAGGACCACCACGTGTACTTGCGCGTTTTGATGACGTTCAGCTTCGAGAGAGGCGCCGTCACAGAGTCCCCAGAAAACGATATCACGAATTCATTCATTTACCGTCAATCGACGCCCACATAGTACCGCTAAAGAAAACAGGAACAATAGCCTCAAGGGCTCCCCAATAAGCTCGAGGACGAAAGACGCAACCCTCAAGCCCTTAACATCGCCACCTAGAAGAATATTCAAGATGTACAACAACGCGATCGAAATCGAGACCCCAATGTAAATGCATACGCAGAGAAGAAGCCCTATTGTCGATGGTGAGGGTCGCTTCCCACGCGCCTCGTGCTTTTTAGTGGTTATACGCAATGCCGCCGTATGCATAAGGTAGGAACCTACGATTAGGACGACAATCGAGCTAGCAACCTCAATGACTGTCCCACGATACTCCTGTACATCCTCCTGCATCCTTCCTAATAGCTCCGTCGTACAGAAACGAGTTAGAAGCCGTGGAAGGTTAAACATGAAGCAATTACCAAGCAAACCAATCCCTGGGACCACCAAAAGCGAGGCATCATCCAGACTACGGGCATAAAGGGTCAGAACCCCATAAATCGCCGAGTCCGTGACTCGTAGGTTCGATATCCCAGCCGCCAAGATCAGGATTTGTGTTAAAGTACACATGGCAAGAGACACTTGGAGCTTACGTTCTCCAGCCATTCTGGGCCGTTGTCGCCGGCAAAGTAACAACGAAAACCCGAGGGAGAACGCGATGAGGACGTAATTCATGTTAATAAAGCCAGTCCGCATCAAGACGATGTCCCGAAGGCGAGAGAAATAACGGAAGCTGATCGAATAATAGACCTTCTGGAAAGAGCTCTCCCAAACCGAGTTACAAAGCGGCCGTACAGTATTCATGGTTCGCGTGTAGTAACTTAAGCTGTAGACACTTAAGAACATGATCATGACTGTCGTAAGAGCCCCACAACCTTGCCAAGCGCTTGCATCGACGTCATCCGTGGATTGGGCGTATTCCAAAGGAAGGGTACGTGCAACCATAAGGTACCAGGGGAACGCGTACAGAAGCCCCGGTTGTAGAGTCGCTGCAATCCCATAGAAGAGATACGCATTAAGGCGACGCATGATCGCAACATGCCGAGGTGGACGTCTCGAGGCAAATAGAAGGAGGAGTACGCTCTCAATGAGGAGAGCCGTGCTGAGCTGGCTAAGAGTATCCTCGACAGCTTCGACATGAAAGAATGGATTGGTTCCTGACAAGGCTAGAGCGAAGACTCGACTTGCTGGGGTCATCGCATCCGTTATCCTCCACCAGCTCTGCATGCATGCGAAGAGAAGTACCTGATATACCAGAAAATGAGCTGGACGTGGAAGCCAAAGTCCTTCAAGGAAACGGTTGAAAGCGCCTTGAGGAGTCCTGTAAAGAGTAGTGTCGGGTGGGAGCCAAGTATAGACAGCCAGGAGCGCGTAAAGACTGATGACGGCCGTATAGAGCGCGAGGGCGACGCTGGACAAGCGAGATAGCTGGTCAGACCCCATTTCTTTTTCATCCCGTAGTATCATTCTACTAAGGGATGTTAGTGATGAAGGGTGGCTCGAAAACGAAACGAATGGGTGGGACATCTGCTCCGGCCCGCGTAAACCGGTTTCGCCCGTTGATGTGTAGAAGGATACTGAGAACACGTCGTTCTTCTTGTTGAAAACTACGTGGACGGCCAATGGTACTAGGGGGCTCACGATCTGAAAGCCCGGATAGCGAGCACTCTGTCCTAGGGTCCGGGTTGAAGGAGGTGCTACGATGGGTCTGAGAAGGATCGGAATCCGGGGGGACCGTATTCGGGAGCAACCCCGAGAAGGGCTCAGGGATGATGCTCTCGGCCCGGGTATGACAGCCCTTGATAGGTGGGAGGCTCAATGGACCCGTCATTTTTATTGACTGGTATTCTTCTCATTGAAAGAAGCTCAAGCCATGCACCAATCCCTGGGCGTGGGTAACAACGTAGGCGCCGAATATTCATTTAAATGGAGCCGGATCGGAAGTTGTCATTCATCCGTTCCACCCGTCACCCTAATCACCCAACGTCCCCTTCTACTTCGTCTTCAAAGGTCACTTCTGCATCAATACCAAAAAGGATGGATAAAGAACATGATCACGACCTACCAGAGAACCAACTACAAGACTTCAAGGAGTGGCAAGAGAGGACACAAAGGCGTATTCGACTACTTCAAGCAGGGTAAAAGTGAGCGTTTTACTTCCATCCTCCTAGGAACACTTAAGCCTTAGGCCCGACATTCGGCGACTTTTGCGGACCTCCTTTGGCAAGGTCATCAACGTTACGGATGTCACCGATCTTGTCCAAGATATTGCTTGCACGGTGCATCACGTCGACAAGCTGCCTGCACGCTGACCTCTTCTCGCGGATCGCCGGGTCTTCGCAAAGAAGATCGTCGATCTTGTCGGGAGAGTACAGGTTACGGACGAGAACCTCCTGAAGCTGGCTAATCGAGGCCTTGACAAGGAACGCGATGCACGCCTTTGGAACAGAGTCCTCGATCTTCTTCCTTATGACACGGTAGTACGCGGTCATCAGTCGCGGAATAAGGTCGACGCCAAGCTTCTCAGCCTCGGATAACGGGCCTTCGGCAACGAGGCGCTCAGGAACACCATCCTTGAACGCTGGGCCAGGACCTCCAGGGCCACCGGGCCCATTGGGACCACCAGGGGCACCAGGAGGGCCACCAGGACGCATCCCAGGACCGCCAGGAGGCATCCCACCAGGAGGTGGACCGCCAGGGCGCATCATGTTAGGTGGACCGCCAGGAGGACCCATGTTGGGCGGACCACCCATTGGACCACCAGGTGGAACGCCACCAGGCCCACTAGGAGGGACACCACCAGGTCCGCCGAAGGCGTCATTCGTGGAAAAGCCTTGATTCGATATGTCCATGCTCGCCATGCTACGCTGGCCGTCGATATGCCCCTTGAACTCCTGAGAGGCGATGAAATCGGGGTGAAGAGTATTGATATAGGAAAGCTCGGCCTGGATCATGTCCTTCAAGAACTTCCCCGTGGGATTTGTGAGATCGTTGATGAGCCGGATACAGGTGTTGACAAGTTCGTTGCAGAGCTTGCGATACTTGCGCATCTCCTGGTTCGGGATCGACTTCGCGATGGCGATGAGCTCACCCTTGACCAACTGAAGACAATGAAGGCATGGGCCCTCGAGACGCTGAACAACTTTCCGGACGAGCAACTCGAATGCGCTTTCCGAAAGGAAAAGAGTCGAGCGCGTTCCCGACGAGTTCCGAATGAGCGTGCGGACATCCTCGCCGTTTATGATATCCTGGATCGAAATTGTGTCGAACATCCTGGGAAGCACGCTCTGGAAGATGTACGAGATACGTGCACCACCATAGAGCTCCGTCTTCGAGGCCCCAGCCGCAGATCCGTTAAGGATCGCGTCATACTCCTTCGAATATGTCGCAATCAGGTTGAGGAGAGCGCGCTCCATGTCGGAGCGTCCCTCGAGATGCTGGCCATACGATGACAGCTCGCGCCCGTACTTATCCAGCTGCATCTGGACCTTCATCTTGAGATCGGGAAGGACGTTCTGGATGTGGTTGATCAGGACCTGGTTGAGGCGACGAGCGAGGTAGTTGACACCGCTGAACTGGGCGATCGGCGCGAAGTACTCATGCGACTTGAAGAAGTTCTCCTCATCAAGAAGGTGCTTCGCGATCGGCTTCTTCCCGTCGATATCCTTCTGAGAGCGGTTCATGATGGCGATCCAGCCAAGCTTCAGGTAGTGGACTTCGTTCTTCAGGATCGCAAGAGTCGTAGTCTCCGTCCCCTTGTCGATGATATCGATCTTTGTCAAGACCCCGACGGTACGGTCCCCCTTCGGGTCACATTGGGTGGCAGCCTGGATGGCGTCGGATGTCGCAAGGTCAGCATTCGCAGCCGAGACAGCGAGGATGACTGCGTTCTTCTTCTCGATGTACTCATAAACACACTTCTTGATCTGCACATCAATGTCTGCAGGCTGTCCAGGAAGAGGATTCTTGACGAGCCCTGGGAGGTCAACCAGGGTCAATGGGACAACAGTAGGGGAGAAAAGCTTGAGACGGATCGGGAGGGACGAGATATTAAGCGTCCCCCCAGTGACTCTATCTGTTTCGGCAACGATCTCCTGGCAGATCTCACTATGATGAAGGAACTTCTTATCCTTAGTATGGAGAAACTCTCCCCACTCCTCGAAGGTCTGACCGCGCGAGTCCTTGACGAACTGGCCAGGCTTGGTGGGGACAAGCTGAAGGATGAGGGGTCTGCGGGTACAGATCCCGGCCGAACGGGGGAGGATATCACGACCGCAGACCGCCTCAAGGACTGATGACTTTCCGGCAGATTGCGACCCCACGACGGCGATCTGAGGCAGGTCGATCCCGGCGCGCTCCTGGCCGATGGCACTGAAGACGTCCTGGAGCGAGTTGATGATCGGGATCAGGCGATCAATCTGAGCCATTTTTTGAGGCCAGCCCTCTTCTTCAGGAATCGGTTTTAATTTACCTCGAGTCCCCATGGGTCAATGGGACGAAGGCGTCTACATCTGGGGTTTCGGACAAGCTTTCCTCCTCACGTAGACGGCCGGAGCTAACCTTTTCACCTAGATCGTCGCGAAGCAATGGAACCACGACCAATTGAATAGGCCTCAAACCAAGTCTTTGACGTTCAATGTTGACCATATGGCCGCCTATGAGGGTCTCTGTTGAGACGACAAGGAGGCCATCTGTTAATGCCTCGGTGATGGAGGGACCGTATGGGTCGTAGATGCTAAATGCTTTAACATCAATATTCAGTCGATAATTACTTGGGAGTGTACGTTTGAAATAGCTATCTGCTGAATAGGAAGCGGCATAAGGGCCAGAGAGGGAGGATGACTTACGTGACGGTGGAGGCTTACTTACCTGACTTACTCCCCTCGAAGAGAGTTCGTCTTCTTTAATTAGTTCCAACAATTCAGGTCTTAGGCAAGCATATGATTCGACAATTGAACGGACGTCATTGGCACGATAAGCATAGTCCCGGACCATCCCCGTGTATAGCTTCTTCGTCAATAGAGGTCCATCTGCGATCCCGATCAATAGTTTCCCACACGGCCTGACACAAGCAATAGCAGTTGCGATGAGTAAAAGATGTCCACGATGAATCCGGTCAAAGGAGCCACCAAGGCATACGGTCGAGGTCATGGGGATGTGCTTGAGGGTGGGGAGCTGCTCGACGTCGAACTCCTCGACGATGTGGACGGTGTAACTCATTTCCCCGTATTTTCTGTGGGCCCACTCAGAAGTTGACGAAACACTGGCATCCGATAACGTAAACAATAGAGGCGTGACAATTGTTCCATTTGCTTGATTACCTCATCCAATTGTTCCTTTGTATGACCTGCAGATACACAAAAACGAATACGACTCGTTACTAATGGGACGGCTGGAAACCCCACAACTACTGCTGCAATCCCTCTGCGACGTAGCTCTTCTGCCATAGGTTTGAGCTTGACGGGGTTATATAGAAGCACTGGGACGACTGGGGAGCCTTGTGTACCGTACACCGTCAACCCCACGTTTTTGAGCCCTTCTCTGAAGAAGATACTATTCTCGTGCAATCGTGCAACTCTTGGAGACCCGGCATCGATCTCTGCCAGCGCGGTTCGGATCTGGGTGGCACAATATGGTGGCATCAAGGCACTAGCGTTGTAATGAATGATGCGCTCACGGATCTGAGCAATCAACTCCGTCTTACCACCAATATAACCCCCGACCGACGAGAATGACTTCGTAAAGGTCCCCATCTTGATGTCTATCCCCTCTACTCCATAGTAGTCGCTAACCCCACGTCCGTGGTCTCCTAATGCTCCTATGCTATGTGCTTCGTCTACGAACAACCGGAACTTATAACGCTCCTTCAATTCAAGAAGCTCCGGAAGACGAAGAATGTCACCATCCATCGAGTATAAACCCTCGACAATGACGATGATATCGCGCCCTTGATACTGTTCTAGACGCCGTGTTAGATCCTCGAAGTCGTCATGGAGAAAAACCTCCACCGTTGCGTTCGCAACGGCACGTGCATATCTTACTCCGGAAACAAGAGAAGAGTGGTTTAAGGAGTCACAAAGCAAGACGGTATTGGATCCACATAGACATGGGAGGGCCATCGCATTGGTATCGAATCCCATTGAATGGATGATGCACGCCTCAACTCCAAGGAATGTAGCGAGATCAGTTTCAAGGTCAACGTGTTCCTGGGTTGTCACAAAGGCCCCAGAGTGGCACCACGTCGCTCCAAAGACGTTGATTGACATCTCCAACGCGTCGTGGTTATCAGTGGAACTAAAGTTGAGATAATTGTAGCTTCCAAGATTAATACAATCGACAATTGAACCATCATCTTGACGTAGTGCGATAGTGGCCCCTGGACAGCCTACAGCCTCCCGATGGAAACAAGTCTTAATACGGCTGTATGACGATTTGAAATAAAGGGCTTGGAAGTCCTTCAAGGTTTGACCATAGCGCCCATCGATCTCGTGACGTACCCCGGCAAGTTCAGAGTCGGGAGTACGGCGTTTATACTGAAGAGGTGGAAGCCCTGTTATTTGACTTGCTTCCTTTTCAAGCTCCTCGTTTCTATCATATACGTCATGGGAACTCGAACGGATCGATTCCGCGGTCTTCTGGACGATACGGAAGCGATGGCGACGCGTCGCTAATCGTAGACGCAATAGAGTCAAAGTCTCCATTAGCACTAGGCTTCCAAAGACAAAGACGGCTGCCGCCCATTGGAATGGTGGAACGTATTCGGTAGTCCGGAAGAAGCGTGCGTAGCCTCCACCCATTGTTATTGTTCATAGGGTCGTTGAGGGCTACAACTGTTCACTTCATGGCATCAGTAGCCCTGGTGCACGAGGATATAAGACGGAATCGCGAATATTATAGATCCCTAGGAGCCAACACACAAAGCGCTCGATTCCTAAGCCCATCCCTCCATGTGGACAGCTTCCGAACTTACGCGTATCAAGATACCAATAATAGCTCTCAACCGGTAATCCACCCTCCTGGAAGGCCTTCAATGTATCTTCATACCCCCACTTACGCATGCTTCCTCCTACAACCTCTCCAACTGTCGGTACAAGAAGGTCTACACTCTCCGTCAGACGATATTCTGGAGACGCTGGATCGTCTGAGCAACGTTGCATATAGAAAGATTTCAAGTGGGATGGGAAGTGAGTAAGAAAGACTGGTTCCCCAATTGTGTCGATCATCCGACGCTCCTGCGCTTCAGGAATGTCATCATCCTCAGTAAATGGCTCCCCATCATCCCGCATGACCCCTTGCTCGTTAAGCCATCTGATCGCTTCCGAATGCCGCATCCTTCTGAAGGGCTTGCGAACCATCGCGACGATCTTATCGAACTCCTCCCCGTTGAGTTGCTGGACCAGCGGATAGAAGGTCTTGTCTCTGGACAGCTCGAGGATCGTCCCACGCACGAAGTCTTCGATTATCTTCAAGAGGTCGTCAAACGTGATGAACGGATGCTCCGTCTCGAGGTGGGTGAACTCCGAGAGGTGACGACGCGTATGGGACTTCTCTGCACGGTACGAGGAGAGCATGCAGTAACAATCCCCGAGCGCCGGAAGGACGCTCTCGAGATACAGCTGTGAGGACTGAGTTAGGTATGCCTCCTGACCATAGTAGTCCAGCTTGAATAGGGTTGAGCCACCCTCGCACTCTGTGTTGACGATCGTTGGTGGCGTTACCTCTGTCCACCCCTTAAAGAAGAAATGGTTACGGAAAGCACGAAGGATGCGCCCACGGACTCGCAGGATTGCAGACCCCTTCTCCCCACGATGCACGAGATGCCTTTCACGAGCCCGTATATCAAGACCGGAGTCTGGAGTCAAACGCGTCTCAAACTCGCCAGAGGACGTCCCAATGATCTCAAAGTGGTCCGCATGGACTTCATACCCACCTTGAGCTCTGGCATCCTGCATAACTGTACCAATGACACGGACAGATGCTTCCGTCTTCAACTGGGTCTGTGCCATCTTGTTCGCTAGACACGCCTCGTCCAGTACGACCTGGCAGAACCCGGTTCCATCTCGAAGGACAACGAATACCAGTTTCGCAGACGAGACACGAACGCGATGACACCAGCCATAGACGGCGACGGGGCCGTCCTTCTTCCAATACGGGAACTCGGAAATCTTCAGACGGGTTGCGAATGGACCGGAGTACGGGGGCATCGCCTCTGGAAGATTTTCAAGGGCGGCCGCGGAGAGAGCCTGCTGCTCCTGTCGCCTACGCTCTTGCTCCTGCTCGGAGAAGAGCTTCTTGTACTTCGTGTGGACTCCTTTGATAAGCTTCTTCACCCTCTTGTTAGGGAGCTCCGAGCCGTCCTCCTGCCGCATCTCAGCGATCTCAGCGATCTCCTTCTCGATAGAGGCCATGAAGTGTTGATAGTATGGCTGGGTATGGTCATCCTCACACTCAACCGCATCGTGGTGTTGGCGACTCATTTTTTAGAGACCGGTTCGATTGATATTGGAGTCTACATAATGAAGAGCGTCACTGGGTTGGCTGCGGGGGTGGAGTGTCTACCAGGGGTCGACCTGTTATCGGTCTTGAGTCGTGGAAAGCCTTGCTTCTGACAACGTAAAAACACCGCATTAAATGCCCTTGTTACTTCTTTCCTTGGGCATCCTGAGCATGGCCAAACTTTGCAGCATCGGGCTTCTTTGGAGTGCCACCGGGGAGTATACCCGAGCACCCCCCGACGACATTTCCATCCGTGGAGCGACGTTGGATACCCCACTCGTCGTGTGTGAGGAGGGATACACAAGTGTCGCTGGGGAATGCCATCCAGACGAGTGTCTTTCGGAGGGGATTGTCTGTGGGGGCCATGGGCGTTGCATCGACGGGAAAAGACCCCGCTGCGAGTGTGAGCCAGGATTTGTGACCGTCGATACACATCTCTGCGTCTCAACGTCCTGTCTTATCGACGGTGGGGTTTGCCCGAATGGGAACTGCGTCCATCAGCCCGGGCAGGACCGTCATGTCTGTGTATGTAAGCCGGGGTATCTTCAAGATGCGGATCAGAGCTGCATCAGTATTAGTTGTGTCAGCCGGGTAGGGACCAGGTCTCTTGAGATCTGTAACGGACATGGTATTTGCCACGATAACCGTTGCAAATGCAATGAGCTTTACACGGGAGAGCTATGTGAGCTCTGCCGACCAGGCTTCGCGATGGTTGGAGGAGAGTGCGTCGCGTTCGCATGCCTTAGCTACATCTCCAACCCCAGCCTCATCGTCACGGAGCCTCTTGACCTTAACGAAAGGCTTCTGGTCTGTGATGGGTTCGGCCAATGCCTTCTGTCAGCGACGATCCTTGGGAAGCCCACATATCATTGCAAGTGCAATCCTGGCGCCCTAGCCATCCGTGGGCATTGCTTATCCTCCTATTGCCACACTGAGGGAGCCCCCGGTCCCATCTGTAGTGGCCATGGATATTGTAATAGTGGGACCTGTATCTGTCAGTCCGGTTATGGAGGTCTTTCATGTGAAAAGACTGACGTCGATTGCCCCTTCGGGACGAAACTCATCGGGGAGGCGTGTGTTCCAGATAGCTGCGTTAACGGCAAAGATGTTTGTAGTGGTCTCGGAGTCTGCGTTGACACGCCAGAATATAATACAACAACGGGCCTCCCCGTTTATATCTGCGAGTGCCCACCAGGCTATCACTTTGTAGAAGGAATGTGCGTCGAGGAGGAACTGGTGGATAAGCGTACAAACACACTCTGCACAAATGGACTCTTCATCCGGGACGAACACGGTGCACATTGCACATGTAATCCCGGCTTCATAGGACTTCCGACCTCTCTCCCCATACGCTGCGTCAACGCCAACTGCGTCGCCCAAGGTGAGGTCTGTGGAGGCGTCGGAGAGTGCATCAATGATGCGGGGACATATTCCTGCAAGTGTCCCGATGGCTATGGGGGAGAGCAGTGTACGATTTGCTCCGAGGGGCTTTTCCTCATCAATAGACGGTGTGTGCCAAAAACCTGTACGTCTCAAGCGTCACGAGCGAATCTCACCCTTCTAGAGTGTGGGGGATATGGTACTTGTCGGAATGGAGCTTGTATCTGCCGTGTTGGCACAACCCTAGCACAACCTGGGCTATGTGTGCCATCGGCTTGTCTAACTGGCAATCAGGCCTGCTCTGGCTTAGGACAATGTATCGATGACCATTGTATCTGCGACCCGGGTGCCTCAGGCTTGCTTTGCGAGAAATTAGATATCAAGTGTCGAGATGATGAGACTGTCTACAATGGCACTTGTGTCCCTGCTGCTTGCATCAGCCGGTTCCCAGAACTCTCCATCTGTGGTGGGCACGGCGTGTGTGCACGTCTTCCAGAAGGCCCCCGGTGTAAGTGTGACGACGATTATGTGATCAGCTCGAATACCGTCATTGCCACCCAGTTCGGCTGTGTACCAACTAACTGCTTGATTGATAATATGTATTGCCCTTATGGGGCCTGCATATCTTCTGGATCCGGATCCACCTGCGTTTGCGACAAGGATTATGAGGCCATCGGTGGGGCACGTTGCATTCATAACTCATGCGTTGCAGAAGGACTTGAGTGTAGTGGTCATGGCCTCTGCGCGATTACGCTTCCCAACGGCTCTCAATACTCCCAATACAGTCCTCAAGCCTACCTAACTCTTACCGAGGGCACCTCCATTACGGGGTATGCATGCCAGTGCGACCAATTCTGCACCGGTCCGACATGCACGGAGTGCGTACTAGAAGCCATACGTTATCCGGGTGGGTGCGCCCCAATAGACTGTCTTAGTGGTTCGGCTGGGTTTGAAACGGTATGTAATGGCGCAGGGGCATGTCAGAAGATCATGGATAAGTGGAAATGCGTGTGCACACATCCAGGACTGACTCCTGAGAATACTTGCATGCCAGACTCCTGCTTCTCTGATGGAATCGCATGTAGTGGTCGGGGTATCTGCCACCAAAACGGGTGCGTCTGTGCTCGGGGTTTCCATGGCGGGCGCTGCGAACTTGGGGAAGCGGCTATTCCCTCTTCTTCACCCAATGACCAACTCTCACGAAAATATTTGACAGATCACAAACTCCTTACCCTTGAGCTTGAAAAGTGTGCTGAGGGACAGGTTCGAATTCGGAACATCTGCTACCCAAGTACTTGCATCTTCAACGATAAGCTTTGTGGTCAAGAGTCATTTATCATAACCGATATAACTCTCGTTGATCCGGAGCAGCCAATGAGAGATGTTACAACTTCGACTATATGTATGGCCGACTTGAAGAACCAGACGGTTTGTGTATGCCCTGAGGAGTTCTCCTTTCTTCCCAACCAAGGGTGCATTCCGACAGCTTGTATTCATGAGAAGGCGGTGTGTCCTCATGGAACTTGTGTGTTTGAGAAAGATGGCTATAAGTGCCGGTGCAATATAGGGTTTGAAGACCATAACAGCTCCTGTGTTAGTTCTGCCTGTATCTCCAACGGAAGAGTGTGTGGAAGTAGGCAGAGCATTGTCGCCGGTGTCTGTGTACCGATGAGCACTAATCGAGAAGATCCTGAGGCTTGGAAGTGCAATTGTTATTCCCTGTATACGGGGAAGCATTGTGAGTCCTGCGCGGCTGAAGCGGTAGCAGTCGATGGAGTTTGTGCGCCTCCAGACGCCATAACCGTGTATCCTGATGGCTCGAGAGAGATCTGTGGTGGTTCAGGACATCTCAGAAGCGTGGGGAAGAAGATGGTCTGTGTTTGTAATGATGATGCAACTCTCTTTAACGGGACGTGTGCCCATCAGAAGTGCCTGACGCGTGGAAAGCGTGTTTGTAGTGGGCATGGTTCCTGCCGTGGTGATACTTGTGTATGTGAGTCAGGGTATAACTTCCCACGTTGTCGACGAGGGAAGGGTGCGGTTTGGGGAATAACTCTTGCCTCAGCAACTTTCTTTGCGCTTCTCTTCCGCTATCTGCCATGCTGCTGTTAGTTGACATGCTGGTCGTAGAACTTGTCGAGAGACAAGTCCCCTCTGCCTTGTAATGCATTGGAGATATCAATAAGGTCATCATTTGTCAGTGTAAATGGGCCAACCTTGGAATACTCCAGTAAATCTTCGTCAGGAACGTCCACAACGACGGACTGCTCCTCGATGTACTCATACACGATCTCATTCTCTGCACGCACCAACGACATGGCTTGCCCACGAGTGGTGCCGCGAGTGCAGCGCCCAACACGATGAGCTAAGGTTGTCTCTGCTTCGGGGAGGTCAAAGTTAACAGTGGAACGAAGCGCTGGCCAGTTCATTCCACGGGCCATCGAGTCTAAAGCGATAACAATCGTGTTTGGAGTCTCTTCAAGGAACTCGTTAGTGAGTGTCAAGCGTGCTGAGAAGCCAGGGCGTTCAAAGGGAGAGTCCTCAACGACCTGAACGATGTTTTGGCGTATATGACCGAAGGTACGAAGAGAAAAAAGCAAGAGGAGACAGGCTACATTCTCCTGAGCTATTCTAGTATTACAGAAGATGATACAGGGCAACCGATCCTGAGTCCTAAGAGAATCTTCATGAGCGCATTCAAGCCAGCGCCACACGAAGAAGAGGAGGTCTATTTCCGTTTGGGGATGTGCGAAACGCATAAGGGTGTGAATAACGTTCGGGGATAGAGTAATGGGGACCCCAGTCGCCGCGAAGTCAATCATGGCACCTCCATGAATCTGAAGATTCTCGAGCAGGCTGGAACGATACTTCAGCGTCGCCGAGAGAAAGACGAGTCTATCGGTAGGGCGCTGTTGTACCAAGTACTTGTTGAGATAGCGAGGGACACGCATGACGGCGGTCGACTGTTTCTGTGCGAAGAAGTCTCTCATCAAACGAAAGAACATGGACCGATCCGAAAGAAGCATGTGGTCCGCCTCGTCAACCAAGACGGTTCTAAGCTTCGGTAGCCTATCGCCAAAGTCAAGGTTCTGAATGGATAGAAACAAAGAGGTGGCCGTCGTTGGAGTTGCAGTAACGAAGTAGGAGCAATGATCGTCTGCATACCGCACGATATCGGCAAACGATGGGGTATATGCATCTAATGCACGCTCAAACCCTCTGATGATTCGTTTGATATCCTTGCTCGTTAGCTCGGTATCGGGTGGTTGAGATAAGACTCTTTCGTCAAGCTTAAGAAGGGCAGGTGCCTCAAAGATCGAGGCATCGATGCAATCCGTGCCCTTTAGCACTGTCACTTCTGGAAGCCCTTGGAGAAGAGCTTGAAGGAAGGTATGTACCTGATCGGCTAGGTGTTGTGTAGGAGTAACATAGATCGCCGTGAATTCGAGTCCGGCATACGCCTCGATGACTAAGGGGAGTATGGCTGCAAAGGTCTTGCCAGAGCCGGTGGCACTGGCGATAAAAAGATTGTCGGCCATGGAATGAAGAAGATGGTCTCGAGGGTTCTGGCCATGGAACCATTGTTCAAGGACGAGTTCCTGGATGGGGTAGAGACTCTTATAACCCGCTCGCTTCAGGTTCTCTTGGAATGTCGATGGGAGCGTCCTCATTAGGTCGTTAGTCATATTTCATTCACTGATGTGGCTTATTGAGGACGGGTAAGGACGCTAAGGACGAGCCTCGGACAGGCTGAGCGCCTTGTGAGGAGGCTCGTACCCCGCGAGGTTTCCAGCTCGCGAAGTGTGGGTCGGCTTGTGTCATCCCGGCTTTTGCATATGCACTTGCGGTGGGAAGTGCAATCTTCGGCTCAGTAAACATCTGCTCTGCTTGCCGCTTTGCTCGGGCATCTGCATTGATCGCGGGGAGTCGTGGTGTTATTTCGTTTGAGTTCCGAGTCCGTAAGGTATACCCACTAGATTCTCTGCTCTTCGACCTGCGTAGCCCATCTCCAGGTGATTTGGCTCTTGCACCTTGTCCCGATGATGCCCCTCCATACCGTTCATAGGTTGGAGCTTGATAATTCCGTGGTCCCGCGTATGTGGTAGGTCCACGAGGAGACCCAGCCCTATCTGGGGAGCGTTCACTCCCACCACTGACCGGAGCATATGGGTTAGCGATCTTCCGGATCTTCACCTGCACACGGCTTTCTGAGCCACCATCTGTGAAAGTACCCGAATCTGTGGCTGTCCGCCACGTACTATATCGCCGCATGGCGTTGGGGTTTGGGGTTGCGACGGGCCTCCATGACCCACCTTCTGGTAAATCGTCAGCGTTGAAAGACTTTGAAAGCGACGAGGAACGTTTGGGGGTACTACACCGGTTATAGTTTGAGCTGATTCTGGCGGACTGTGCGGACGCGGGGACGCTGGACTCCGAGATGGAGAAGTACCGCTGATCCTCCTCCTCCGTATAAAGATCCCTTAGGCGGGTCGATGCCATTTTTAGTTCTTCGTTTACGACGTCAAGGGATCCCACGCTTTCGCGCGTCGGCGAAGGCGCCAAGCCGGATCGAGGGCTTCAACTTCTGGAGGTGTGTGAAGAGCGAGAGGACGCCTTCGCAAAGCGTCCGGAGCGGGATACGGCAGTCACGGACATCAGCCACCGTGTACTTTGGAGTGTAGAGGTTCGCAGACCGTCGCCCATAGCACTTCCCGATCTCCGAGTCGATCCGCTCGCATGTTCCATGTAAGAAGGCCATGGTCTCGGTTAACCAAGCGCGTGTGATCCCATCGATCTCAGAAACGATGAACTTGTAATTCTCCGCCACGACAATCGGCATTCCGACATAGAAGTCAGCTGTATTCAGGACGTAACCAAAACAGGCAGAGGTTGGACTCCCATCGATGACGTTTCCATTGACATAGTAATGAATGTCCGGCACACACCATGGAGCCGTCCCCTTGAAGTTCTCGCTTGTCGCGCGCTCGTTATAGATGTTCCCGGTCGTAGCCTCAAGGTCATACTCGATCTTGACCTTCAAGCGAAGACATATGAAACGTCGGTCTGTCACGTCCTTGGGAAGCTCCCGGATAAGGATCTTGTTGATAGGATCCCAGTTCGCGTTATCCATGTACCTGTGTACGAGCGTCTTACGAGCCATCTCGGAATCAACCTGAAGGACGGCATAGAAAAGACTGATGGTCGGCGGCGGCGTGACTAGAAGCGAAAGCGCAAAGTCCGTCGACGTGTACTCCGTCAAGCCCGGGAGCAACGTCGTATTCCGGTGCTGAAGCAACCGCTGCCGCTCGACATCGTCTGCCACACGTTGGGAATGCGGCGTAGGTGTGATCCCTCGGGTTGGAGAGACAGCCGGATGCAATGTGCTTTCCCCCACGCTCTTCGAACGGGTTGGCCCCCCTTTAGAGCGTGCAAGTTGCGTTGGAGAGGTACGACGCCCACTAAGATACAGTTTGCTCCCAGAAAGATCTCCCACCCTAGGAGTACGTGTTCGCGAATCACCGAGAGGAGTACGAGAAGATGACCGAGGAACTGACGCGTCACGCCCTGGAGAGCGTGACGCGCGAGATCTAGAGACAGATGACCCACCAATAAGAGGTGTTGCGGGTGGAGACTTCCCAATCTTTCCACTTAGCCGTACCCGGCTCCCACCCGAGACGCTTCTTTCCCGACTGCGAATACGGGCAGTAGTGCCCTCATGAGACATGTCATACACGGGAGTTGAGCCAAGAACCTTTGCCATTCGGAGAGAGCGATTTGGAGTGGAGTCCGGATTTCCGGCGACAGGCCTTGCAGTCTCGCGTGGGGAGGATAGATAGAGGTCTGTCGTCGCATTCTCAAGCGCTCGCTCCGCCGCCATTGTCTGAAGCTGCATAGTTGCATTCCCACCGCTTGGATCGACGAGCGCTTGGTGCCCCGTATTTCCACCTGCCACAATAGCACACTGATTCGAGATTTTGTTACTCCTAATGGTCTTTTCGACCTTACTCTTCTGATCTGCCCGCTGATACGCGTAGTATGACGTGCTCAGAAATTCCCCAGTCTCGATGACCTTGTACCGGGTATCATTCGCACCCGTGCTCGCCACCATGGGTCCCTTTGTCTGGGAGCTCGTCGTTGACGGTGTTGAGGGGGTTGAAGACTGAAGAGGCTTTGATAAGTGTAAGTCGAGCTGTTGAAGGCCTAGTATCTCATCACGTTGACGCTGCTCCTCACGGGCACGTACAAGCACCTCACTAACAAAAGCCTTGTTGCTGAGCCTGGCTCCAGCATATGCGACGAGAGATGGGAAATCGTTGGGTATTTCGTGTTGAAGCCGCTCAAATATATCGACGACGGATTCCGCTTCAATTTGCTTGGCCTTTTGGAGCTGTGTGAGTGTTTGCCGATCTGCAAGCGTTGCGCGTGGCCTTGGAAGGGGAGGAGGAAGAGTACCGCTTGAAACCTGCGCTGTTGCATCGCGTACCCCGTTCATAAACAGTTCGTCGACTAATGCATTATCAATGAGTCCAACACGTCCTGTTTGAGGGTCTCGTGCCTCGAACCCCGCAGAGTTCAACAAGGCGCTTACCACGAGGCTGTCTGCCAGGCGTTGTCGCTTCACGTCTGCTGGGGCGTCAACGTACAGTCCTTTACTCGGCGCGGACTGCGTGGAGTAGACGTCCGCACCGAAGACCGCGTTGGAGGCGTTGGCAATGGCGCCCTGGATCCAGCTCGGCTGGTGTTCTCCAAATGAGGCTGGAGGGGTGATGCGCCGAACAGTCAGGACGACGGTCTCATCAAGGATGCAGGCGCGGCATTGCTTGAAGCTATAGGCGAGGATCTTCCCCTCGGGGATTCGTGCACTCTCCTGTGCCGAAAGTTTTGGGAAGATCCATTCCCCCGCTGGTTCGGGATAATTCCCGGCTTCCCTAACCCAGGTATAGAAGAGGAGATCGCAAGGGTGTGACGCTGACTCCTCCTTGGTCTCGACGTTGACGTAGGTGTAATCATCGCGTTGGTACCAAGTCGGAGGGAGGGGAGTACAAAGAGCTACAAGTGCTACCCACACATGGGGCGAAGTGGGATCGATATCTAAGAAGGCGCACATATTAAGGACGTCGATACAAACATTTGGAGGACGCTGAGTGAAATAATAGACTGGCTCTGATGAATTCAAGCCTGCAAGCTGTTCTCGTAATCGTCGTGTGAAGGAGAGGTAGAAGGCGTCAACGGGATGGACCCATGTGCTCTTCATTGAGGGAGGCTTCCAATAATAGGGTCTATTGTTCCTTTTAGCTGAGACCCCTTCTTCCCAAGCTAAAGGTAAAGGGGCGACCATTGTCTCATCGACGATCCAGAGAAGCCCCGCGTCGGCGGTCGAAAACCCGAAGTACTTGGAGTATTGGCTGATGATGGGGTCTGTGAAATACTTCGAGAGCCGTGGATCGAAGCCATCAGGTGCCATTTTTTAAACTCTCCCTTCCTCTTATGCCACCCTTTAAATTGAGAGATGAGTAAGGATTGGCTTGGACAAGAGTTGAGGATTACTACCCGTGACGCCTGCGTCTTCGTGGGCCATCTTTCGGCCCTGGAGGCCGATGGGTCTGCAGTCCTCGAGACCGTCACTCAAACCATTCAGGATGGCCCTACAGATGCCATCTCAACGGTTCGAAGGCCTCATATCTACATCAAGGGAGAGGACATCTCCATGGTCGAGACTCGGAAGTAGGAAGTAAAAAGGAGATGAGACAACATTCATCCGGGCCATTGATCACCATTCGTGCGGCACCAGTTCCGACACCAACTCAAGAGCATCTCCCGGAGGAGAAGGAGATCTTTACCCCACAGGAGTGTCGTCATAAGCCCCTTTATGCCACCCTACCCTGCATTTATTCTCGACAGGAACCTGAAGTTCGTTGGCCTCCGGTACATACGAACACGTATTGTTTGGATACTTATGAGCGTCCCACCCCGTGTGGGCGCAGAAGGCTTTCCACGCTAGCGGGCGCTGATGATGATACGCTCCTTTTTATGTGGCATAATTTATCAGGAACTCAGGAGCAGGAACTTGCTGGACGTATTTTAGGGGAACGGGGCTGGGTTTTGGAACCTGAGTCACACCTCTGGTATAGAAGTGGTGCGGGGACGTATCAGTATTACGAACCTATGCAAAGCGAGACACGACAGGCGAGCAACTTACCCCCAGCCTTGGTAAGCCAAGAACCGTCACGATACCCCTTCCTGACGCTCCTCCTCTAATGACTCGTTATGTACTTGACCCGAAGATGGTTAAGCCTTGGTCTCCTCGACACCCAAGACCAGCGTGCTCGTATTCTTCCGCATGTGTGGCACTGACGAATTGTAGACGGCACCCTATCCCACATAAGCATCGTGGTCGATCTCTAAAGGGTTCCGGTAACATCGTAGTTGCCAGACGTCCGCGATAGAACGTGCAACAAGCATTCACGACGAAAGGGAGACAACGATAACAGCACATCGTACTTAGACTGATATGGTGTTCCGCCTCGACAACTGGATAGAAAGGTAAGGTGAATTTCGCCAGTAATTCCTTGGTGAAGCGTTCCCAAAGGACTCGTGTGTATCTGTCTCCATATAGCGCCTCCAAGACCTTGACCTCTTCCCGATTTCCAGCTAGGTCTGACAGCTTCCCAACAATATGGTCCACATCATCAGGAGTCCATAACCCAATTGGTCTACAAAGACGTGCACACTTACTACCATTAAGCTCATACGCTATCGGAGTCGAAGCTGAAGAGTCCTTGGTTCGTCCCTTCTTCGAGTTTGGCGCCAAACACGAACAGAAGGCTCGTGCACATACCGTGCAACGAAATTCTGGAGGTACATCCTGCTCAACAAAAAGGCGTCTAAGAAGAGTGAAAAGATCAATGGTCTCATCACTGCGACCTCGTTCCATGTACTCCGGTAACATGTATGAACCATCAGATCTACCCTCTAAGCTTGTACCGAGATGACCCATATGAGTCTCAGGGTTGAGCGGAAGGCTGGTATTACAAACCGTACATGAGGTGCTTGAGGAATCCCCACAAATCTCATTTGGAGTAGTGGCCAGAAAGGCAGCTGCTGTTCGTTGCAATGCACGATTACTAAAGATCGATTGCTCATATCGTATTCCTTGCTCGACTAGAGTACAGATGGGACAAATGGCTGTCTTCGGTACATCGGAGTGAGAGGGACTAACGGGTATCTCCACAGAGATGAGATGAGGAAGGAAAAGACATGCTCGGCAAACACTGTGCCCACAATCGGCGAAGCTGTATGGATCATGTAAAATAGAGGTGCAGACCGGGCATTGTAATGACGAACGTAACGACCGTTGGCAGCTTTCAACGAGGCCATAAGGGACTGACTCACCAAGAAGATGATTGGAAAATGCTAAAAACCTCTTCCGAGCTGGTTCAAGTTCCTCGGCTACGTTCTCAAAAAGGTGTTCTTCCTCCTCATTCTTAGGAGTCGGCAGCTCCTGATCGTTATCGGCATCAATTGCGTCGCATAGGAGGTAATGGCTATACTTGATCCGAAGGAACTTGCTCTCGCTCAGGTCTATGACCGGGGGCGCGTGGGAGGAGCCCGAGTCGCTGGACGTGCTCGACTCCTTCGTTTCGTATGAACTGTCGCTCGAGTTCGAAGCTTCACACATTTTCTTGACGACCCCTCTGAATGGGGGGTAGCAGGAAAATGTTCCGTAACCGATGCACCACAGCCCTCCTCAACCAACGGAGGATCTGTCGCTACCTCGGCTTTAGCGAGGAATCGTTGGCCGTTGCAGTCCCTGTCACAGATCAACCGGAACCAGTCTATCAGCTCAACGGCCTCCTCTCCATTGATGAGACCTCGCTCACCGCTCATTTACCCAATGGCTTAAGCTTCACCTTCACCGCAGCTTGTCAAGTCATCATCACAGCTCTTTTTGGAGTCACTAACTTCGATACGGGCTCTCCTATAGGCTTCAGCTTCATCACTCCTGGTCAGATCTTCAGCGTGAATAATCATGAGCCTCAAACGTTCACTTCCTTAGCGACGCAAGGAGTGTTAAAGACGACAATTGGGATGATCGTTGCAACCGCCGTTGGCCAACTGGATGAGTCCTCCCCCTGCAGTCAGTTCTTTATCCTTGATTTACGCCCTCCAGGAAACCCCGAGAAGCCTGACATCATCGCTGTTAGGATCCGGGTCGGAAACTCGTTCTTCGACCTGAAACAAATCTATAACACATCCGAGACACCCACAACGATCCGTACCGTCAGCACGGCTCCTCCGATCGCCGCGTGCGTCATCTGCCTCAGCAAGAAGTGTAGCGCCGTCATTCTTCCTTGCCGTCACATGTGTCTCTGCCGTACTTGTGCCTGCGAGTTCCGGAGGAAGACCACCCAATGCCCACTTTGTCGAACGGAAGCATCCGCATTGATCGACATCACTGACATCAATAGCGCCCTCCCACCCAGTACCGCGATGACTATCGCAACCAGGACTGACGTCTAACCCTTGTAGCAGTCCGGATGTGCCGGAAAGATCTTCCCAGCTCCGTCCGGGAGGAAGACGAGGCTCGCAGCCAGGGCCGGGTTGATTAGCGCCCCACAGATCTTACACTGAGAGAACGCATTGACAACCAGACGACCTCCGCGACAACGCTCAAGATCCTCCATCACTTGTTGCTGCCTACTCTGGAGCGTCATCAAGTTGGCATCAAGGAGAGAAGTGACCGTGCCGCTCTCCGCAATAGTGTTCGTCAGAAAGCCTACCAAGTACTTCATAGGGAACTCCTGGGGGATCATCTTGAGGACCTCTCCGCTAAGATATGCGCAGACGAGCCCAGAGGTTCCCCGCTTGCACGCTTCCCGGCCGTCTATGAGCGTCGTAAAGCAGTATGCGAAATCTCCATGCGTGATGAGCCCCTGGTTATGAAGAAGACAGAGCCGAACCAAGACAGAGTGAATCAGAGCCACAGGAGAACGACGGACACGCGCCATCTCGACATCTCCAAGGGTAATGTTTTCAAGAAGTGATAACTGATAGGAGAAGCAATCCTCCATAAGAGTTCGAGCGGCTGCAAGGTCATCATCCCGTTCTTGACTTGTGGCCGTCAAACACCACTCAATCGCAGCGGCAAAGGCCTTCCTATCAATAGGGTAAGGATTCTCCGAGGTAGGACGTGGTTGTCGTGTGGAATAGGGTGTGATTTCTGGGTCCTTTCGCTCATACCTGAGAACCAGGTCCGTAAGCGTTTGCTCCGAACCAGGGAACGACTGTCCCATCAACCGGTCTAGGACTAGTCCGACACGATTGAGAAGAAGACAAGCTTGAAGCTGGGCATCGGAGAAGAGGGAATCAATTCGAACTATTGCATCGAGAGTCTCTAGAAGCTGATGTAGTTGTAGAAAGTCATTTGCCTCTCGTTCGTGACGAAGAGCTGGTGCCATAAGTCCATCACGGATGAAATGTGCCGCCTTAGTCGAGATGTACGAATTCTCAATGACCGAAAGCCCGGTCGTACGCCGTCGTAAGGCGGAGAGGGCACAAGACGCCACAACATTCAAGAGGACATGCATCAATGACGCTTCGAAGTACTCATGTTGCTTGCCCGCCCCAATATATTCCAGAACCATCTCTAGTGGGAGGGTATGGACAATGTGCTCGATAACGTCTGAAGAGACGGGTTCATAACACCTAGAAAGATAACCCGAAGCGACCTCGAGTTTAAGAAGATGTGACAAATAATCCGATCCGGAGACCTCCCGTTTGAGGAACCGTAAGCAAATCCGTGGATAGAACTCTGCCAGATATGCAAAACTTTGCAGGACTAACGGCAACACTTCTTGAGGACGAAGAGAAAGCGTATAGAAATCGAGGAACCGTGCCAACTCCGCCTCTGGCACAAGAGGCTCCCCATTGGTTGGTATGGGAGTACTTTGAGCAAGCGATAGATATGTACAAAGAAGTGCCTCGACTAAGTCTTGGGTCTGGTCGTCAACTAATTCAAGCTCTCCTTCCTCCATTGTGACGAAGACGTCAAGGTATGCCCGAAGAAGCGCAAGGGCAACCTCCGGTCGCCGGAGAATCGTCAAAAGCCCAATGGCAGACGCGTACACGTCACTATTGTTCGATAATCTATCCATACTGACCTCACGAGAGGAGACCAAAGGATAGAAGGGATCTCCAGGATTTAGAGATGTACGAAGTAACAGAAGCTGGTCTTTAGGAGCAACGTGGAAGGCGGGCCTAAGAAGTAAGATGAGCATCAAAGAACGTAGGACGAGAGCAACGGCCTCATGAACTGGCGCGGGGTGCGAAATGTGGAACTCTCCGATCGCCGTTGGGACTGGGTGTTTGTGCTTGTGACCGTTTCTCACTTCAATACACTCGTTGACAAGATGCTCGGCAAGAGGAACCTTCTCCTCATCGACATCGCGACATAGGCCATGTAGGGCGAGGTTCCACTCACCAGTGGGATCCAAGACGATCTTTAAATATAAAAGGCATGCATCAAGACGGTCATCCACAGACCCTGGGAACTCTTCGATATGCAAGGAGGCCAAGAGCTGCGCCGGTTCCAAGCTTGGGGGTAGTCGAATGTAATCTCCATTCATCGATAAGGCGTCCATGAAGTCATATAGACGACGGAAGAGCTCATCCACGGGAGTGCTCGGGTCCATATCCAAGACCTCCTGGAAGCAGCCGAAGGTGCTTCCCATCTCCTTCAACGCCTGGAAGGTATGATAAAAGGGCTTTAAGTCGTTCCCAGCTAAGTCCCGAATGGTTAGGCCATGCAACATGATATAGATTGTAAGAATGGGACTTAAAAGGCGAGCGTTGACAAAAGCGAAGGCGGCACGCGAGAAGTCGCGCTGGGAGAGGCGTAGTGCGCCAAGGACGACCCAACAAAGCGTCCAGTCGCGCTGAGACATATCAAACCTCTCGGAAAGGGGCCTAGATAGCTTATTCTCTATTGTCACAACCAATTCTGTCACAGTTTTCTTCTCCCCTCGAAGGTCGTCAAGAAGCGACGTGAAAAGGGAGGAGCGGCGTAGAAGCAGGACGGAGTTCGCAGTGACGATGTAAAAGACGGGAGTGTCACAGGGGAGAGTGTTCTGTTCTCCATAATACATCTTTGAGAGCCCATAGATGAGCGTATTTCCCGTGAAGTGTGCTGGAATAATGGCAAGAGGCATGAAGGGCCTTCCAACGACCGTAGGTGTAAGAGATCCGAGCGGGTCTGTCATCTCAGGAGTACGGATCCCCATGTCTGCAGACCGGATGAGTCGAACAAGTTGTAGAGATGTTGTTGAGAGGGTTAGCAAGTCGCGCCTTGGAACCGCTAGCTTGTAAAGGGGTCCATATGCGAAAAGATTCTCCTGTCCTTGCCCATTGTACCTCTCAGCATAATGGTCGTTCTCATTGGGATCGGGGACTATATGATTGATCTCAGTATTGATGAAGACATAATTGTCATGGCCCACATGGATGCGCAGGATGACGGGGAGTGGGAGATATGCGCCACAATACTTCAAATCCCGCTCATATTCCATCGAGGCCATATCCGAGTCGTCAAGTATGGAGTTCTTCCCGGTGATGCTTTCCAGAGAGGCGACTGGCGCCCCCAATAATAGGGAGTTGTAGAGACCGCGCGAGAGGTGCTGGACATATTTGAACAGCTCTGGGGCCTGCAGCTTTTGCTTATCCGCGTCTGTCACTTCATTAGCCGTCACCTCATTGAGCGCATGTTTCGACGTTGCAGAGGCCAGGGTGATAAGCGGACTACTCCTGGCTGATGGAAGCTTCTTTGGTTCAAGAATACCACCGGAGAAAAGGACCTGGCTCGATATCATGTTATTTGCGTCTCGAAGTAATTGGAAGCAGATCCGAGGGAAGTCTGAGAGCCGCCGGATCGTACAGTTTCCGGAGATAACCGTATCCCCCTCGCCTTGACGGGACAGATTACTGGTTGAGGAGTTCACCCGTGATAGGATGTCAGCCGTCTGGGTCCAGGCGATACGGTTATGCATGTCCCGGTCGTCAAGGAAGGTAAGATCCTGCTGTTTAACAAGCTGCGGTGGGGTGACTTCATGTTTGGCCGAGGTTTGAGTACGGGCACAGTGGACGGCATGGCCAGCCGTCGGCCAGGAGTAGCTATACATAGTCGTCCCAGATCGATAGTCTCTACAGAACCGTCGATCCATATACTCGTGGTTCTCAATCCGTAGGTTGATCTCGTTCATCAAGGCGCTCTTCAAGCCTGCATCGACATAGGAGGGACGGATGAGGAGTAAGGAGTCATCGGAATCGACGTAGTCCTTCAAGGGAAGCTCGGCCAGCTCTGTGAAGACGTAGGGCTTCAAATACATGTAGGTGTTCTTCGCTATTGACCCATCTAACGAGTTCGAGGACTCCGTGACCGTGGTGGCGTGCTCGATGAGCGCGAGGAGGTAGACGAGCTTCCGGATGTCCAATGCGTAGTAGATCAATGACCCCTTTATATGGCATTTCTCCGCCAAGACCAAGCTCTCCCCGATCCACGCATACCTATCGCAGGTCTCAGAGAGGTCCAGCTGCACGAGCTCAATCCCCTTCAGCTGCGTCTCGCAATCGAACTTGAAGGTTAGTGGATTACAGGTGCAAGGGTGGTGTAGGGCTGCAAGGTCCGAGTACGGGATGGGGAGGGTCTGATATGGAAGGGAGGAGACGGGGAGAGGGAAGGCTTTGACGAGCTCAGTGCTCTTACAGACCACGAGGGAGACACATTTCGCGTGACCCTTCCCAGTACGCTCGTGGATGACAATGAAGTCTATTAGCCCGTGCTCATGTTCATGCTGTAGCACTGGCCTATGTGCTTGGGAAAGTGCGCGCTGTAGATGCCCAGGTTTTGTCGAGATCGGAACATAATATAGTTTGCGTTGTCCCTGCGGGAGGTTGCTCGCCTGGGTCGAATCTGGGAAGCGCACATAGACAGGCTCGTAGCCAGAGAAGTGAGGGACCAAGGAGATAACGCCGGTGAGGAAGGAAATCGGGACGGACTGGAAGGTGTCTACGTTGAGGACGTGAATCGTCTTCCCAGCGTGCACGAGCCCCATATTGATCTCAGGATAAACGACGTAGCTAATCACCCCATCTGTGAACGTGGTCGAGCCACGATATAGGGCACAGTGGCCAAGCGTTAATGCGTACCTGACGAGTGTTCCGGGCCCCTTGAGGACGTACAGGTCATTGTGTGATGTCAGGACGCAGGAGCGAATGTCCTTATCAGTCAAGAGGACATCGATACGATAGGAGGAGCCACTCATTCTTTCTTTCTTTCAGCCAAGAACCGTATGAAGCCGACGGCCAAGACGAGGAGGTGTAGAAGGCCCGCTTGCCAGGCTTCCACATGTAACTGTTGAGGTGGGTCTGAGTTGACTCCACAGTATAGGACCAAGTCCAGGTCTAAGTGTTGGACATCCGTGCCATGTGCCAGGCGTAAAGCTAGATGTATGAGCCATCGGACAAGCATTAGGATTGCCCAAGGAAGCAAAAGAACCAGTAGCATTTATATGCAGTGCGAGCCATCCCAAAGAATTCGTCTTGGACTCCTTTGCATGAGCAAGAAGGCGCGGTCCGATCCGATGCAGGAAATTCTTAAGCGGTTGAACCATGACAACCTGATGGAACTGATCTACTTCCCCGATGACATGCTCTTGAATATGCCGATAGAACAATGGCCGGAGGTCGACGTGGTGATCGGGTTCCATTCAAACGGTTTCCCCCTGAAAAAGGCCATAGCCTACGAGGAGTTACGTGGACCATATTCCATTAACTCCTTGAAGGGACAATTGACATTGCTCAGTAGGTTTGAGTCATATAAGAAGATGGCTAGGCATTCCATTCCCCTACCGAGACACATTTTAGCATGTCGACGACCACCGCCAGATGAGAAGAGGTGTGAGGCTTGTTGTATGGCTTTGCCTAACGAGCAAGGTTTGAGGTCTGCGGATTCGATCCATTGCACCTGTATTTACGAGGACCCTATAGGGTTCATCGACGGCGGTTCCTATGTCGAATACAATGGCGTTCGGATCATGAAACCGTTCCTAGAGAAGCCTGCAGATAGTGAGGACCACAATATCTGGATTTACTATCCTCCTCCAAGCGCACCAGGGGATAAACCTGAGGGGGTAACCAAACTGTTCCGAAAGGTGGGTAACTGTTCCTCAGAATTCATTCCAGGAAAGCACAGTATCCGCAGGAACGGTTGTTACATCTATGAAGCCTTCCTTCCGCCACAAGATAATACTGACGTGAAGATCTACGCCGTCTTCCCGAATTATATTCTAGCGGAGACTAGAAAAGCACCACATATCGATGGGGTTGTCGTTCGCGATCCAGAGACTAAGAAAGAGGTAAGAATGTTGACAGAACTGAGCGTGCGTGAGCGTGATATCTCCATGCTGATCTGGCAAACGTTTGGGCAGCGCGTATGTGGCTTCGATTTTGTCCGTTCCGAGGGGAAAACTGTCGTTTGTGACGTTAACGGCTGGTCTTTCGTCAAGACAAATCCACGCTATTATGATGTCTGTGCACGTATTCTTCGTGAGCTGAGCATCCAAGCCATAACGCAGAGCCAAAAGGACATCGCACGCGCTTTAAAGTTCCCACGGGATGAGCTTTTGCCAAACGCTCTACATTTCAGCCGAGTGACACACCCGAGTGTTGTTTACCCGAAAGGCGGAACGTATTACATTGATAGCACCTATCTCGATATGCTTGACAAGATAACCGAGATGCTAGTCAAACGGCGGCAGGGCGGTGGGGAGAACAAGTCAACGATCTTCCCAGCAATGAACGATATTCTGTTCACCAGGTATAAGGAGTGTACCCTACGTAGACGTGGTTTTGTTGGACTGATTCGTTCGGGAGATCGCGTGCCAAAGTTCTGGTATGCGATCACCTCATCAAACCAATGGATTCTGACTTTATTTGCAGGGGTTTCCGATAACGAGTCGGAATCTTCTGAGATACGCCAACAGTACCGAGAAAAAGGCGTTCGAGACATCATCATCCGTCCAAGTTATACCCCCATGCGTGCCAAGGGAATCTCAGATACCATTGAAGCCCTCTTGGAACGTAAAGGGATCAATCCTCAGGAGATTCGACGCACCCCCTTCCTCCTCCTACAAAAGCATACCACCTCCGGCCGTCATTCACGAGTCCCAACAGACTCCGTGGACTTCTTTGAGGAATCAACGGTAACGAAAACTTCTGACGGTCTTTTCCCCACCCCACGGGTTCTGAAGTCAGCGTTGACATATGACTCCGATGATGAGTTTACAGTAGAAGAGATGGATGCCCTAAAACTGTGCTACGCCCTCTTCTCGAACGAGATCGCAGGCGTTCGAATCAAGCTTCGGCGACAAGATCGCACAACTACCACTTTCAAGCTTAGCATTTCATGGGGTGGTTACCTCACCGTCTCCGGCTTACGCCAGGCCTTTTCATTGGGTAAGATGCTACGTCGGATGTTCATTCCATATACCCCTGACCGCCTCGTAGAACCCGAGGAATCCGATGGTGACTGTGTTGAGGGTTACGCTTCCACTCCCAGTTCTGATCTCTTAGAGAAGACCCAGCTCCTTTTACCCAGTGATGACGTCCCCACCTTAAGTGCTGAGTCTCCAATGGAACAGAAGAGTCGAAGCGATCTTTATAAGAGAACCTTAAGAGTCTTCTTCTCTGGAGAGCGTAGAGATCGTCATTGCGCCCTTGGCGTGCTGATTGGGATCTGTACCGACGATTCGAAGGAGATCGACGATATCTTCCCACAACTACGAGAATATCGAAGCTACGAGCTCTCCCCTAACATAATGAGCTATCTATCAGAGCGTTATCAGCCTGATCAACCAATCCCATACATTAACCTCTCCATCTCACAATTACGACAGATGCTCGTCTATGAAGATACAATCCTTCATAACGTCCCCAGGCCCGTCGAAGAGCTTCTGGAACGAGAAAAGACGCGTATCAATAAGTATCTGAATGAGCGTTCGACCAAGGAAAACTATCTGACGCTTCCTGTTTTCACTACGGCTGGACGTGGTTCAACTAAGCATCTCAGTATCCTTTCCGGAGCCGATAATCTTGATATTGAACGTATTCGAACTGGAGTTGGAAGCACCTGCGCTACCATAGCGATGGGTGATCTTTATCGGAATCCTGAAACATCCATACGATCTCTCTCTAAGCTATTCGCAACAACCCACACCACCTCATCGGACTCGTGCCAGAGTGCAATGATCGGCTTTATGCACAAGTCAACAAGCTATTCGAGTCTTCAAGAGGAGATGATTCCTGCTATTCGCTTTGGAACCGGGATTGAAACTGATGAAGATGAGGTTTTGATAGAAGAGGAGCATCATAACGAATGGTCGGACTCGTCACTCCCTAGTGGCGTGCATCTTCCATCCTCCTCTTACACAGACTCCCATTTGAGTACCTCGCAGCTTTCCCATGTGCATTCCTGGGAGACACTTCCGCGCCTACGTTGTTCGACTTGTACTAGTGAGCCACGTTTGAGTTCGGAGATCGACTTGAGGAATCGTACAAGCATTAGACAGCACTTCGAGGCCTGTCTGAAAAACGAGCAGTATGCAAATCACATTGAGATGGCGAGTGATATATATGACTTCCTTGAGTCGTTTCTGGATGAACTCGAGCATATGCACTTCCGTACCGCCCCGAATCTCAGTGTTTCTAGACGGGTGACCTTACACGACGTATCTGCCTCACGCTCCAATACTCCCTCGGGGCTGTCTACTATCGAGCCTCTCGAGTCAAGGTTTTCCCCGCTATCTATCATTTCCCAAATCAGATATGTTTTGTATGACTTCCGTGTTGGAAACCAGTACGACTTCTCGGCGATTGTCGCCCTGAATCACAGTATGAGATTCCTTGCGATCCACTTCCCAGAGCTGGCGAGTAATGAGAAGCTCGACCGACTGATCAAGCTCTTGTCTCGTTACGCCGTGCAGGTCGTCCATACGATCTATGGGATCACAATGAGTAACCAGGCGAACATCAGCTACCAGATCGCAGGGGTTCTGTTTCAGACCCTCATCGACGATCTCAGTGAGGTTACGACACGTCAACATCCCCAGTACACGCCCACGCTCGATGGGGACGGCACCAATAGCTCTCAGCGTGGAAGGCACCTCAAAGGACAGCGTTCAGACGTCCCTCTAGAGGACATCATGATGGCAAAGCTATACGTTGGCAGTATTCCATGGATTCATTCAATCCTCAACCTCATCACCCTCAACCCAGACTTCTCGGAGTTCCTCATCCATTCACGTGAGGTGACACGCCAATTGTCCTTTGGGGCGAGCCTTAGCTTTGTCCTTTGGGAATTAGTTAAAACCGATATGGAACCGGCCTTTTTGGTGCAGATCTTCTATTCCAGTGGCGCCAGCGCAGATGTCTTTCAGCATAACGCCTATAACGTGCAGCCATTGGATCAACCGGAACCGCTCATGTATCCGATACCCCTCTTCTTATTGACACAGTTTGCCGCCAAGATACCAAAGTACAGGAAGCGCCTGGCCTCGGATGAGCGCCTTTTCTCGATGATCTGCGTCGTCAGACATGCTGATCGTACACCAAAGCAACGCCTTAAGTTCAAGGTGGACCATGACGACCTAGCGCAACGAGTCATGAAGCGATTGCGAATCAGCGAGATCGCCCCAACAGATGTGACCTTCCGAGCCGAGGACGCAGAGGAAAGACTTGCCATCATGAAGATCAGTGAGGAAGTTCAGAATTGGATGACACTTATCAAGGAATGTCAAGGCTCAGCTTCAGTACTTGCAGACCCTGGTGTGCAGAAGCTTGTTGAGAACTTGACCCAGTTCTTAGTCGTAGTAACCAACCCTCCGCCGGCCTTGAAGGTACAGTTGAAGTTCCCATTTCCTTGGCGTGGGGTTCGAAGGTTTACGTTATTGGCGAAGTATGATGGCGTTCTGACGACGATGGGGAGGTTACAGAGCCATCTTTGTGGTAGACTGCTATATCAAACCCTTCTGGATGATTTCTTTGAGCTTGGTGTTGAGGTCATCCCTGGAAGCTTGAATCGGGTTTATAATCTGTTAAAAGAGAGTAGCGCCTATTGCTCTGATGAACCGCGGGTTCGAACGACTGCTGAGGAGTGTCTGAAAGAGATTGTGGACAATTATAATCAATTGGCACAAGACTTGCAGTACTCGCAGCTTCTGAATCAAGACGATATCACCATTGAGGAGTTGCCCTTGTTATCAAAGGTTGACAAGATCGCTCGTGAACTCATCTCAATGGAAAAGGAGACTCTCAACAAGGCACTTACAGAGAAGATTGACCTATCAAACGAGAATCCAAAGAACTTGCAAGGGTGTCTCTTGGATTTCATTAGAAGCATTCCACATCGTGCATTGGAGGAGCTTGGCGTTCCTTTCACTCGTCTGGAGGAGCTTCGAAGACTCTTGACGGATCTTGTTATCGGTTATGAAGAATACTTCAGTGATAAGGAGCAGTTCCCAGAAGGCTTCCAGACCGTCTTACAAGACGGTGAGACGATCCATTCCATCATTCGGCGAATGCGGTTCATTACGGGAGGCTATTATGACCCAGAAACTCAGTCCTATAACGTCAGCAAGATTGCTGATATCACAGACCTATTACGATACGAAATCCTACAACACCATTACATCCTGAACGAGGAATTGCAACGGATTCTCAAGGATGCCTGGGATTCAGTCCGTGTCCTCATTCCTTTCACAGCAAGTCAGGAATTTGGTTTGACGGACTTCACGAAGTTCGCCATCGCCTCCTTTATTACCCGGGACTTGTTGAGTACGATTACTGATAACCTTCGAACACCGGGTCTTTCCTTTTACTTCACCTCGGAAAGCCATATCCATGGCCTTCTAAACTTATTGCTATGCTCCCCAGGTAGCCCTTGCAAGGTTGATAGAGATAGTGTGTCAGGTGTTGACTTCCTTTCACACTTTGTCTTCAAAGGGTATGCAAGAGGAAGTAATGACTTTTGTAGCCGTGTAGAGGTATATTGGAGCCGTGGGAGTGCTCACTCTCCATATAAGATAGATATGAGTCTTGCCGAAAACGTCATTCGAGTTCAAGCACCCCTCTTGATATCAGATACTCTTTGCATAAAGGATTTCGAGGCCATTCTAACTCACAGTCAGAACATCACAAACATGTTACAGAACCGTGCCAATGATAACCTCCCTCTCCTCCCAACCCATTAGTCGATGGAAATCACCGATGCGTCATGAAGCGTCACTGAGCTTGGATATGGAAGGGTGATGACGTCCCAAAACTCCAGGATTTGGGTTCTCAATTCATCACGGTCCTGTTCTTCTATTAAGCGTATCCAACGGGTTCTAAGACAGCTCACAACGTCAAGGACATAGACGGCCTCCTTCCCAGGCGCCAGACGAAGCCCACGTCCCATCTGCTGGACGAATAGGCGCTCTGATTCCGTCCTTCGTAAGAGAACAACCATATCGACCATAGGCAGATCAAATCCTTCAGTTGCCATGCCGACGGTGATAAGCACTAAGCTCCGGGACTGTTCGGGCCTACTCTTACTATCGGGTGCTCTGCAGAAGGCCTTGAGACGTTCGTCAAGGATGGGCTTCGGGACCTTATAATGTACAACTAGGAAGGTGAGGTTCTCTGGGATGAACTCTCTGCCAACGCGCTCAAAAAGGTCGATCTCCTTGATCGAACTCACGAAGATCATGACGCGTCGAGCTTGAAAGGTAAGGATTCGCTTGATGATATCGGAACAGATATAGGGGGCATTCTCTTCGGAGAGTGAGGTAATCCCCCCTTTGATACTTTTCCGTAGGCGTGAGAGGAAATCTGGCAGAGGGATATGCGTCCTACGTAGGTTTTCGACTAGGAGAGAATAGGATACGTCGCCGTACTCGTAATAGCGCACGGTGGGGAAGAAGCGAAGGCGTTTGGCGACCGTCCAAGGCAAGTCGATGAAGACCGTGTTTCCAAAGAGTTGACGGATCCGAGCTCCTTTAGGGTCAGTTTGGTGTGTCAAAGTGGCGGTCATCCCCAATCCTAAGCGGAGCTTTGGGTGTCTTAGTATTTCCTCGATTGATGCACGGTACTTTGGAGCAATGCTATGGTGCGCCTCATCTGCAACGATATATCGCACATTATTGATGAGTGTAGGAGGAAGGACATGCATCGTCTGAAAAAGAACGAAGATAACACGAGCACGACTATTCAGGACCGTCTTCTTGCCAGCCTCGACATTTAGGAAGACCTCGTTTGGGTTCTTCATATGACAGCGTTGACTGAAATATCGCAGATACTTGTCATGTGCCTGGTTCCTGATCATAACACTGTTCACCACGAACAGGACCACTCCCTCATCTCCGGACCCATTAAGGAACCGCTGAAGGGAACAGATACGAGTGATCATGGCTTCAACTATGAACATCGACACGTATGTCTTTCCAAGCCCGGTCGCCACCACCAATAAACCCTGCACAACAGTCTTTTGTTCAGCAAGTGTCCTGATGTGCTCAATGATGGCCATTTGTAACCCGTTCGGCGCCGGGCTTGTGGCCTCGGTCTTGGAACCGGTAGGGGCAAAAGTGATCATCTCCGGAGTGATCGTGGATAAGTCGATTGGGTCACAAGACGGCGGCCGTTCATCTAAGGATTGGTAGTAAGAGTCAAGGACGTCGACAAAGGGGGGTAAAGTATTGGAGTGTTCGTATCGCTTGAGAAAGGTCCGGACGTTCCCCTCTGGGATCCCGATCTCTTGCATCATAGTGGAATAATCCTGAAGGTACTCCGAGACCACTTTCCGTGTCTCTGAGACGTCAAGCTCGAAATCCACGACCGAAGGCTCGGGACGAAGTTCCTGGCCCACCGCTTGTCTATATTGCCGCTTAAAGAAGCGGAGCAGGTGTTCGAAGGGCGCCGTCTTTAGAAGTCCAACCAGCGCCTGAAGGTCTGCCCCCGACGGTTCCATTCTTCACCCCTGTTCACTAATGCATCATGCTAGACGTCATTGGGGCCGTGACGGCGAAGAGGCGCTGCTGAGCTAGAGTGATCTGCAGATCTAGCCGACGAAGCTCCCCTGCCATTGTGGTAATCGCCCCCTTGACCTCGTGGATACTACTCGTGTCGGAGATCCGCGTTGACTCCACCTGCAGTTCCGTCTTCAAGGCTCGAAGGCGCTCGCTCACGGTAGCCAACTCCTCGGTCAGCTCGGCAAGGGTTTGCTCAAGCTCTGCTTCTTCCGCGGCAACAGTCTTATATGCCATGCTCACCTCGGTAAGCTGACCACTATACTGGGCGAGCTGGCCGCTCAGGTGCTGTTCGCGGCTTGCAATCCGCTCGAGTTGCTTCGCAATCCCGCTCGCCAGCCCGGTCAAGGACTGGGAGCACTGTACTGTGTCTCGCCCCAAAGCCTTCGCTAAAGATGACATCGATGTGATATCCCGACGCCAATCCTGGCTCGCAAGGTGTGCGTCACGGCTTGCAAGCTGTGCCGTCGCCTCCGCCACCTCCGTCGCCCAATTCTGAGGGTTAGAAACGCCCGGGGCAATTGCATCGCCCTCACGGATAGCGGGGAACGGACGCTGAGTATTCGAGCCGGTGACAGCGTTGGAGGCAAGGCTGGGAGTGCTGATGAACTCCTCGAAGAGGTCGTCTTGGAGCTGTTGTTGCTCTTCTTCCTCACGTTCCACAGCCGCCTCCTCACTTCCAAGAGACTTCCACGACAATAACGCTGGCTGAAGCTTCTGAAGGCAAGCGTCACACAAGGCGAGGATCAGGGCGGTGATGCCATCCCCATAGCCCTGCTTTATCTTATGCGGAGGAATACGCTCGACATTAACGACATCACGACAAGCCGTGACTAGATCTGTCGCGACGGCCGTCGGCTCATCGAACTCCGAGACCGCCTGGGTCTGAATACCGAGGAGGGAGAGAAGCCACTGAGCAAGCCGAACGGTTTGTACGAGCTGATCAAGTGGACTAGGAGACTCAAGGTAGAAGTGAGCTGGGAGAAGGCAGGGGAGCCCCGCGGGGGCGCAGTAGCGCTCCTCGTATCGCAGCTGGCGCAGGCGCGCAACGATGTAGTGGGAGTTGACGACGGCGGGCATGTTGAGGCGCGGCTCGATGGCCATTGAATTTTACATCTCCGGTTCCTGTTGGGCTTGAAGGTATCGAGTGATGAGGCTACACAGGTATTTCCGGGTGTTCCGCCACCTGCGTACCCGCTTCCCATATTTCTCCCCCTCAAATTCCAAGATAAGGCGAACCATTGCTGCAGAATCCGACCGAACCGCATGGTCGAGTGCACATATGTTTCTGGTGTCCGTCACCCCGGCCTCTCGCGGGCCGAGTAGTTCGGCACACCCAATGTTCCCTTCATTGACTGCCTTCATCAATGCCGTGCGGCCGCCGGAGTCAGTCTTTTTGGCCTCATATTCCATAAGGATGGAGACGCAGTCCGGATGTCCGGCAGTGGCCGCTGCAAGCAATGCCGTGTTCATGTACTTATCTGTTGCCATCCCAGCCTCCAAGCCTACTAAGAGACGCACGCAATCTGCATGGCCGTTCCAGGCGGCTAGCATCAGCGCCGTCCCGGACATCAGGTTGAAGAAGACCCCAGACGAGGACAAGCGTTCTGGGGCGTGAAGGATGGTCATCCGAGCCTCCGGAAGGAGCAAGGAGACAACGGCGGCATGTCCCGCATCGGAAGCATAACAGAGGGCCGTCCATCCCCGTTCGTCTTGAATCCCGATTTCGTCGTGAAGAAGCTGTACGCAGTCTGCATGACCATTCTGGGCGGCAAACATCAAGGCGGTTCTTCCTTGTTTGGAAGTCTGGCGAGTGCCATAGCGTGCAAGGATAGCAACACCATCGGCATCTCCTTGGTATGCCGAAATCATCAATGGAGTCAGTAGTGTTGCGCCATTGACCAGTCCATGTTCGCGTTCGGCGAGCACGGAGACAATCCCGGTATATCGTTGGCGTGCAGCGATATGAATTGAGGCGGCCCCCTCAAAGACCCATCCTCCAACGTTGACCTTGAAATTCAAGGTCATTCCAGCTTCCTTTTCAAGAAGTAATTGAACACCATCGACGTTGCACCTTAGAGTACAAACCCCAAGGGCGAACCACCCATCCTTCCCATACGTCCCCGCAAAACGTAAGAGACGCTCGATCCCTTCAAGGTCGTCATTCCTAGCCGCCTGGATCAAGCCTTCGACGCTCTCCTCATACTCATAGCAGAGGATTGAGTCTGCCGATGCGTCACCTTCGTCTTTTGACTCGGTATCCGGTTCCGATTGGAGACTATGTGCCTCCTTTGGTTCATCGGTAAAAGCTATCGTCTTTGTGCGGCGCGTGGGAGCTGGTAAGAGGACACGTATCTGCTGCACCTGTGCAGGAGTTGACCCCGATGGCATCCCTACTCCCGGAGTATCCATACTTGGTTGACCTGATATGACGGTGGTGAACGAGTCTGAAACGGGCTCAAGTTCTGCTGCACCTAAACAAAGGGTATTCGTCTCTCCCTCGTTGTCTGTTGGGAAGACGTCGTCAAATGAGTCAACGAGAGCATCAGACGTTTGAAATTGCACGGCCTCATAATCACGAAGCTGCCACTCAACCCCAGGCTCCTTGAGACTCACTGAGACGTCCTCCCGCTGCAACAGGGAAAAGGGCTGCAATTCTTTGGTTTCATGCAGTGGGGACATGTCTTGGGACGAAGACGCATAGGACCCTAGGGTGACCATTTGAGTCTCCGACTTCGAGTTGAGTCTTAGTCCAGGGTGGATGACGATCTTCGGGGCGCGCCGTGGAGGCATCGCGACGGACCTCGAGGAGCCTCCATCGCCAGAGGTCTGAGAACATGTACATGCTTGCGACATATTTACGCGTTCGTCTGAGCAAATAATGGTTCCGCATAGAGGGACGAGGGCGACGCCCCAGGCCTTCGTGGGCTCATCCCTGGGGACTGGTGATCGCTCTGCCGAAGGATGTCCTTCAAAGTCCCCAGCTGGGAACTAGCCGATGCTAGACGACGAAGTGCATCATCAAGCCCCTTGCAGCCCCTCTCAAGGGCGTCAGCACCATCTCCAATTCCTTCCTGTGCCAGTCGGACGGCCTGCAACGCCTCCTTGACCGTGCTCAGTAGGTCCAGGGTCCCATTAGTGTCACGAGTCGCCCCCTCAAGAACGGCACTCGCCTCGGAGAACCGTCGAAGTATTTCTTCAATCAAACGCTCTCCGGATGGGTGGTCCGCCGTCGGAGGAGCCGGCCCCCGGCTCTCCGGAAGGGCGTTAAGCCTCTGTTGCAGGACTCGATTCGTCTCCGAAAGTTTAGCGAAGGACTCTTCCAAGATGTAGACCTTCGACTTGTAGAGCGCGTTCTCCCGGACCAGCTCGTCCTCATGCGTCGAGAGTCGAAGGTTATCGCGCCCATAGTCATTGACCATGTCGGTCAGCCGCTTCACCTCCTCCTTGTACGTCTCCTCCGACCGACTATCGAGTGCCGCCTCGTCCTGGAAAGTGACGGCGAGCCGGTTCGGAGCGGTGCTGTGGCCAAGACGACGAGAGGTACCACTCTTCCTAGTCGCAGACGCCGAGAGAGAACCATCGAGACCCGCGTTACTGAGTGCAAGTTCGGGAGCCAAGTCAAGACGAGTCGCACTCCCTACGCTTGGGCGAGCACTTCGACTATCAAGAAGCCCCTCGAGCTCCATCAGCTGACTACGTAAAGCCTCATTCTCCTGCTCCTTCAGTTCGAGCTGGGCGGTGAGGGCTAGAACCCCCTCAACACAGCTCGCCTCGATGATGCTGACGGCCTTCCGAAACGCTGGCTCCCTAATAATACTCTCGTACAGCTGTTTCGCTTGCGGGGTGTTCGGAGCCTCTCCACGCAGGTATTGGCGGACAAACTCGAGCCTATCGACCAAGGCCGAGCTAACAAGGTCATGTGCCGTGACGGGGGTTTTGAGAGCATCGTATTTGGCGGCAACGCCTGGCCTATCGACCCCGGGTGTCAGGGCTTGTCGACGACCCGGAGGCCCCCCATCTTTTTGAGGCTGGGTCAGGTGGGTTTCGGCCCCATCGACCTTGTCGAGCTTCAGTTTCTTAAAGATAGCCTCCGTATCAGGAGCCGCTGGGTCTCCAGACCGCCCACTTGGGGTCTGAGGGACGAAGGAAAGGGCAAGGTTTCCACTCATCGACTGGGCAAGGGTATTGAGCTTCGAGATCGCACCACTCCTTGAGCGGCCGAGGAACTTGAGGATAGTCGAGTAATTCATGATGGTCGCCTGGTTGATCGTGAAGGCGGTGCGGTCTGGCGTCCCTGGCGCAGGACCAGGAACCACCCGATCCAAAGCATCCGCCCCAGGCTGGTCGACATCGGGACCACTGATAGTTGCATACCGGTGACTGTAATTGACTGGGTAGTCGGGACCAAGATACCCCATGAAGCCAGGGTTGACCTGGCTCGCCGTCAAGGTCGTACGCTGTCTAGGAAAGTAAGCGTCTTCGGGTTCCATGCTTTTGGATATGCTCCCTGGTACCAACCCGGGTTTTTGGGCTGGTCCGGTGCTCACAAGGAGACGGCTGCCGACGGTGGGACCATAGCTAAGGGCGAGGTCGTCCCGTCGAGGGGCCTTTGATACTGATGATACGAGACTGCCTCCATGAGACGGGATATACGGCTTGGCAACGCCAAATTGGGCGGCCGAGTCGGCCACCGTCTCCCCTTGTGTGGGGTGCGACGTAAGATGAGTAGACAGCTTCAAGCTCTCAGAAATCCCTGTCGTTCCCTCTTCTCCATGCACACTAGCCTCAGCAAGTGCTAACCTCGAGGAGAGGTTAGTGATATCCGCGGCATAGTTCTTGCATAGCTCCGCGTTACGAGTACGTTCGACCTCCAAGGCCGTCCCCAACTCCTTGATGCGCTTGTTTGCCATCTCAAGGTCAGTCTCGTCCGCTGTGGCCGACCCACCCTGCTTGGCTCCCTCGGCCCCGGAGGGCTCGGCAGAGGCCCCGTCGTGATCCAGGTCCTCGGGGCGTAGGAGGTCACGAGTTCTCGTCTCGGAGTTCATCGAGGGCATAAATTTTCGACGCAAGTTTTCCTTTTACACGAGGGCTTTCGCTCTACCTCTCTCACATAGCATCAGGACGGACCATTCATGCATCGATCACGAGCTTGGTGAAGAACCAGCCGTCCTTGTTGTCGTTGAGGCGCTGGGTGAAGTCCTTAGTGACGAGCTCGAGCGCCTGAGTCTTCTTCGTCTTGTCGGCGAGTGTCTGGGCGTCGATCTTCTGAGAGAAGGAGTGGGAGAGGGTGTACGCGGTCGGCATCAGATGGTTGACGTTCATCCGCTTGACGAACGTGCGCATGGCGCGGCGGCGCATGGCCCTCTCGTTCTTCGGGTCGACGGGGGCACCGCGCGGAAGGGAATCGACGCCAGCGACGAGGACGTAGGAGCCCTTCGAGTCCTTCGTCGGCTCGAGGACATTGATGACCGTCGCCTTCTTGCCCGCGTGGCGGCCCCGGAGGACGACGCAGATCATCCCAGTCTTGAAGATCGGGTTTGGCATAGCTTCGTCTCTCTGAGTGTTTGTACTCGGGATTTCATTTTGATCTGGTTTGGGGGATGGAGGACAGGACTGGGGAAATGTCGACGGTGTTGGTCTGGACCGGGGTTTTAGGCTCGTTGGTGACCGTTCTGGTCCTTTTCTCGCAGCGGAAAAGGTACCTCCCGGTCCTAATGCGGCCCAGTAGCCCACTCGCCGAGAGATTAATGCGAAGGCTTTCAACACTTCAACGACGGGATCTTCGGGTTCCTAGGTCATTATGGACTCGTTACCAGTTCGCTGTGGCACCCTACCGCTTCCCAGCGCCGTCGATTGAGTACTCGATCGTCTGCCTTCGTGCAAATCGTAATGTGGCCGACTTTTGTCACGTGGCTCTTACGCGTGGCATTGTAGACAAGCTACGACGAGGAGAGATGGATGGAAGGGCTGTAGACCTGGTCCTCATCCAGCCGCAGTTCGGGGGAAGCTCCTATTCCCGTCCGATACGTCGTCTCATCAACGAGCTGAATAAGAAGGGCATTCCTACGGCATGCTTATTGCAGCGGGACCTTCCGAAGTATGAGTACCCGTATGGGGTCCCACCATATCGTAACTCGTACCTCTGTCATGAGGACGTCTACTTGGCCATTGAGTACTTGACCCTACTTGCTTTCAAAGTGCATACTATGGCCGCTCCCATGAAGGAACCACTGGATGAGGAGACTCTTTTGCACTCGATTGACCTTCTCCCTCCTCTAGCTCCTGAGGAACCTCATCCCCCGCCCACTGGGAAAACCTTCACTGTCAGCATTCATATTCTAGGCTATTCTCTTGGTGCGATGAGGATCACACACACCCTGATTGACCCTGAGCTACAAGGACGCCTCAAAGATATCGGGCGACGTGTTCAACAATTCCTGGCTCCGGACTATGCCACTATCAAGGTGCGCTTAGCATCGGCGGCTTTTGGTTACTGTACGTTAGATGCTATGGCTCCTACGCGTCATCCACCGTCTCTTCAACGATCCATGGCCAGGTTCCTCATCGAGCACTTGCAACGCGATGAGAAGGCGCGTTCATACATCCTTCATCACCTCTCCGAGAAGACTTCCGAACCCGAGGCCGTCCTGCAACGGGCCCTCTCCTCTGGACTCCTCTCAGATCTTGACAAGCATATCAGCTGCACGTTGTACGGTTTCGACGATTACGTCGACTACTATCGCCAGCTGCTCCCCACTGGACGGATCCACCTCTTCGACCCGTCCATCCCGGTCCTCTTTGTAGCCACCAATGACGACTTCATCACCGGTCCAGTCGTCTACACTGAAGAGATTGGCACGCACCCGTGCTCGTTGGGCGTCGTCTACAATCGAGGGGGCCATCTAGGGACGCTCCTCTCCGACGGGGGAGACGTCACCTCCAAGATCATGGCCGAATGGGTTGTCGGGGTTCGTGCCGAGTCAATGGACGGAGAACACTAATTTTTTTTCGATCACCGAAGGGGCCAATGCGCGTCGCCTCCCCACCCGCCAGGAGCGAGTGGTCAACCGAGGAGACTTGGCGTTTCTTCTGGCTCATCGCGCGCGAGGCCCGCTGCGTCCCCTCCCGGGTCTCCCACATGCTCAAGGGGCATAGGGAAGATAAGCTTTCTGCGAAGTACCAGGCGGAGCGCTATCGGGTTGAGCGGAATGGGCCCTTGCACGATTGGCGGACGCTCGTAGTCTGCGCCCTCTCCCACTTGCGTCAGATGCTCATTGAGGGCCATCCTGCGGTTGAGGGCGTCCGTGAGCGACTGCTGGCACTGCTAGCGACCATGCATATTTCTCTAGGTGAGGAGGGGTTCGATAGTGCGCTTGGCTGTCATCTGTATCACCTCTTCTCCGTCTTCCCGCAAAACCCTTTTAAGGCATGTCTTCATGACTTCGATTACTTGGGTCTGGGCGCCCTTTCACGGTGCGATGAGCCTTCTGAGGCGACCGAGGAACTTCGTCATCGGTTCGCCGAAAAGTATCTTAGGATAGGACTTGCTCACTTTTCGGAGTCACGTGACCCATATCTGAGGGGATATGATACGTGGGCGCTCACGGATTGGCCCAACCGACCGGAGTCGTAGTGAACAAAAATGGCGTCGGACGCGCACGATAGCATGGACGCGTATGCGATCCTCGAGTACCTCGCCGAGGGGAGCTACGGGAAGGTCTACCGAGCCGTCCATCGGCGGACGGGGCTGGAGGTCGCGATCAAGGTCATCGACTATTCTGCACTTGAGAAGCGGCGCCTGAATTACATGATCCAGCGCGAGGTACGGGCGATCTCGAAGCTCAACACACTCCGCGCCGTCGTCCACTTCTATAGCTGGTTCCCAGTGCACAACACGAAGCACTTCGTATTGACAATGGAATACGCCGGACTTGGCGATTTGAGCACTCTGGTGAAGTGCTATGGTGCATTACCCGAGGCCTGGTGTCGTTTCTTCTTAGCAGAGATCGTGGTGGGTCTTGAAGGACTAACAAGTGCTCGTTATGTCCATCGCGATATCAAGCCACAAAACATTCTTCTTACTCGCGACGGTCACGTCAAGATCTCAGACTTCGGAACAATTAAAGATTTGACCGAGGAAGAGCTAGAGATGGCTGAGGGGCGAACCGATTTCGTTGCGCGCCCTCTAGGCGTTGCCGTCGATCGGAAGCCTAAGCAGGACTCACATGAACGAGCTAGTGTCTATGGGACGGCCGTTTATTTGGCACCTGAGGCGAATCTTGCGGGTCCGATTTATGAGAGCCCTTTAGACGTCTGGAGCCTTGGGTGCATCATGTACGAGCTGTTGACAGGGAAGCCCGCCTTCATGGGGAACAACGAGCTCAATATCTTCTTCTCAACGGCCAATACCCAGACCCCTATCCCAACGGATGCTAGTCGTGCAGCTCAAGACCTAGTCGCAAAGCTCCTTACCAAGGACCCCTGTCGCCGTTTCGCTGGCGGCTGGCCCGCCATCAAGCGTCACCCATTCTTCCATGGCGTCAATTTCGAGCTTATCACAGAACAGAAGCCACCCTTCGAGCCAAAGATCATATATTCTGACCTTTCCGACTACAATGCAGTCGGAGGTAGCAATTGGGAACGACGACGCCCCGATCGCGCCACACGTGCCGACTTCAACATTGCTCCGACAACGGACTATGGCTTCCTCCAGCGGTTCCTCATGCCAAGCGAGCGTGTTCTCTTTACAACAGACGTTATCAAGCGCCGAGCTTTGAGAGTCGACAGGCGTCGAAGATTTGTCCTCACAGACTTTCCACGTCTGTTCTATATCGATCCCGAGACGATGATTCAGAAAGGTTCTGTTGACTTAACGTCAGCTAGTCTACGAGTGACACGTGTGGAACAACGAGTCCTCGAGTTCTCACAGAAGACGAATTGCTTTTCCGTTGAAGTCTCAACGCAAGACATTTGCGATAAGTTCTTGAACCTTCTCACAAAGATTATCTCCACAAATGGGGCAGATAGCGCCAGCGCAGAGCTGATCTGCGATCAGTGCGGTGCAAAACTCTTGAAGAGTGGGTTCTGTAACGTGTGTGGAAATGTCGCCCAGGGAGAGTACAAAGGTCCCTCGACGATCCAGTGCATCATGCAACTCGACCCACGTTGGCTTCCAACCGCCGAAAAGAAGGCCTTCTTCAACGATTACCTCGCTCTCAAATCTGACGTCCAACCGGAACTGGATAATGTCTACGCTGTGACCCGGTTCCGAGTCCAAGAGTCCTTACAGCGCGCGGCCGAGCGTTTCCGACGTCAGTCATCTGACGTAGTAGTCACACGGCTTTCACATCATCGTCGTAATTCTCGGTTACCGACCAGTTCTCCTACGTCTAGCGCGTATTCTCAACTCGATGACTCGAAGGTTCAAGTCTCTGCCGCTCCCGAGCATGACTTTTTCGAGTTCTTCCAACAAAATGACCCTCCCGGTGAAGGGGATGGTCTGGGCTCTTTTGACGCTAGTATTGGAAGAGACGACTTGAAGGCGCTTGATCCCGCAGGCCTGCCAGTTGATACACCCAACGTCCTCCCTGAGGGGTCTGCAGACCTCCGTTGTCTTCTAGCAAAGGTCTACGCCGTCTCTGTCGCCAGTGAGAACATCAAGTACCCGACGCTCCCGCTCCCACGGATCCTGGTCCTAGGGAGTGACCACCTCATCACGAAGTATGAGGAGAACTTCCCGTATACGACCTGCCTTTTGGCCACCTTGAGGCTCTCAACCATGCGCTTCTTAAGAATGCCTCCCATCGCCGACACGGCTGCATCATCTCTCCTCTCGACTTGTCTTTGTACTTGCACTGCTAAGCGTAGAGATCGACTCAGCCGGACAATTGGCCAAACCTATGACCTGATGACTGACCATACGGCTGCCTGCTATAGCTGTGGCGGTGACGTTTACAAGACAGCACGGCACGAGCCACTCAATGCTAATTTTGAGTCCCGGCCTCCTCGGGTCCGAGTTCCTATGGTTCTCTGTCCTGAAGGGATCTTATGCGCGGCTAAGATGCTGATGTCAAGCTCATCGGTTCAACACTCTCCCGCGTCCGCATCCGCCTCTGGATACCCGGACCTACGGCCGCAAACGATTACCGACGAGGAAATCTCCGCCGTGGTGTATCCTGATGCTGGGGTCCGCTCGTCCGGGCATCAACAGGAGCCTCTATCCCACTCCTGCTCGTGCAACGTCTCTTTTGACGAGGTGATTCACGAGAGCCAATCCTATCGAACCCGCGCCAGCTGGGGTGTCGAGATGGTTGCCTCCTACTATTACAAGCTTGACTCCGGACTCGTCCCCGAGCGTCTCCGTGAAGAACTTTATCTTCCCGAGGAGCGGAAGGCAGCTTGCATACATCACTCCATCCAGCGTGCTCCCGGAGTCGTTGGAGCGCCTCGGCGCTGCGACCTCCAGGAGCTGAACTTCATCAGGGATCAGACCGTTTGGGAGTCGAAGAGCTGGTATGCCTATCTGCATAGTACTGGTTACTGTCCGAGCATCACTCATGAGAACTTCCTGACGAGCAAGTTCAAGGACATCCAGCACATCCTTCAGCGTTGTTCTTGCACTCAAAAAGTCAGCTTGGACGTTACTATCAAGTATGTCTCTGATGAGAGCTATCAGAGCTACCAGGCTCGACGTGGGGAACTAGGCTCGCTCTCCTCAACGGGCAGGTCGACGAGCACCTCATCCGACGAGAATCAACAGGCTCATACGAGTAGCACCACGCAGGAACCGCCCCTGAGTAGGCACGAGCCCCCGAACCGTCAGCTTTTCAGTCAGTATTGCCCTCAGTGTCACTGCCCGATGTGTCTCGCGCGAGCTGACAAGGACGCCGTCCTCCCGTCGTCCCTTCTGTCTCGGGACGTATTCTTCGACTCCGAGTTCGGGATGGACGCGTACTCTCTCTTCCTCTTCCACCATTGGGCCTCCCGAAGCTATGGGACCGTGTATGCCGAGCCGGGCTTCCCGGTCCGCCGAACCTGCGTTCAATGCGAGCGGTTCATGGACTCCCACGGGCCTTGTGTTAACGTCTCGACCTGGGTGCATCTCCGTACGCGTCCTCCTGCTAGACGCGCACCCCTCGTGGCCGATGCCGCCCTACCGGTCGAGCCAGAATTTTGGGTATAAAGCAGCTTCTATTCTGGCCCTTTTGTCCGATTACGGTCCTAGGTCTGCCGTCCGAAGGATCGTTGCACCCCCTTCCATCCCAAGGTTCTGGAGGAGCAGGTCGTCGGTTGTTATGAAGGCCGAGGAACGGTCCGCACTCCCACGAGATGAGCAAAGAAGGCTTGGGGGGACGTTACCACTTATGCGCAGCTCCTTTGAATCTAGTCGTGCTTGAAGCTCCTGTACGGTTCGTTCCAGGGTCTCCACAATTGCCCCGAGGGCCTCGTTATCTTCTCGAAGCGCCGCGATCTGCCCCACGGCGCGGCGGTATTTGGCTCGTTCTGTGTCCAACTCCGCGCTGAGGAGGCTATACTTCTCTTCACCCCCCTCTTCCGTGCGGGCCTTTCGCAATTCATCAAGCTCTCTCCGAAGCTTCTCGATCTCATCCCGCTGCCCTTCAAGTATCCGCTTCCGAGCGGAGTCTACGAGCTGTTCACGCCTTTCTCGCTCAGTCCGTAAAGTTTCCCGCAACTGATCCAGTTCTGCTCGATACTCGGAGGCCCGAGTGCCAAGCTCGCGTCGGAGGGCGGCGTTTTCCTCTCCAAGAGCTTCAACATGACTCAGGGCAACCTCCAGCTCATCGTTACGCTTTGGCCGAACGGTCCGAGGATTCCAGGAGTTGGGGCGACATACCTTTTCCACTCCACCATCTGCCGAGGATATCATCTCCGTACGACGAGTACGACCGGTTCTCTCTGCTATCAATGCCTCCTCGAGCTCTCGTACCTCGACCTCGCGCGCGAATAGCTTTTCCTTCAGCCGTTGCATGCTCTCCTTCAGTGCATGCGCCTCTGTGGCGCTTAAAGCCTGGCCGCTCCTCGTCGCCCGGGACTGAGAGCGAGAGGCTGCGCGAGCATCTGCTAGAAGCAAGGTTTCCAGAAGACGTGTGCATTCTCCATTGGGATCGGCGAGGTCAAGAGCTGTCTGGCCGTTCCAATTGAGGAGGGAGATCTCGTCATGGAGAGGTTCGATGCAGTCTTTACGGTCTTGAGAGACTGCGTACATGAGGGCGGTCCACCCCATGCCGTCCTGTCTTTTGAGCTCCAAAGAAGATAGAAGGGATACAAGATCTGAATTTCCCTGCTCGGCCGCAAGCATCAGCGCCGTCTTTCCCGTCTCTGTCTGTCGCCCAGCCTCGTGGAGATGAGCTTGAGCATTCTCGAGGTCGCCCATAAGGACGTAATGCATGAGAGCTGTGTATCCGCGTGAGGGTCGTGGGAGTCGAATCATGACTGAACTATCAGGGTCTCTCTCTGCTAGAAGGCTGGCAGCCACAGCTGGATGACCGTTAGGAAGCTTCTGGCCGGTGGCTGGGTTCCAGGCGTTCGACCTGGCATGCCAAAGAGCAGTGTGATTATCAGCATCCCGGAAGCCCAATTCGTAAGATCGTAAGATCTGGACGATTTCGAGGCGTCCATACGCAGCGGCGAGCATGAGGGCGGTGGTCCCAGGTGGATATGAACCACCCCCAGCAAGGGTGACAGATTCAGTTGTGCGAATCCCAGCCTCACAGAGCAAGCAGGGGATACATTCCGTGGCCCCGCTCCGAGCGGCCCACATCAAGGCGGTCAGTCCGGTCTGGGTATGAAGACGAGCTTCGTGAAGTGCAAGAAGGCGTACACACTCAAGATGGCCTCCGTGGGCCGCCAGCATCAAGGCGGTCTCCCCGGGCTCGTTCTGGAGCCCGGCCTCGCGTCCGAGGCGGCTCATGACGCCTGCGGCGTCTCCGGCGCGCGCGGCCCGCATCAGGGCGGTCTCTGTCATTTTGTTGCGGCAGCTGAATCTTGTTGTCTGGGGGGATCAAAAACGATGAAGGTGAGCGTCTCGGACCTTATCCGAATGAAGACGCAAGGGGACCTCGAGTACCTACGTTTCAAGCGGCAGGCGCGTCTCCGGGTCGCCAAGGAGGACCAGAGGCGACTTGAGGGCATCCGGAAGCGCTCGGCCGAGGAGCCCTCGGACGATAGGCTTTTTGTGGAGGCGGACCGTGTCATCTCAGACTTCTCCGACAATGAAGAACCGGATGGGCTGATCGACTTTGATGAGCGCTATGGCGACGGAGACGCTCTCACGAGCCTGATCCCAACGGCCCGTGGAATTACGTATCAACACAACACACGAGGGGTGCAGGAGGTGCGTGCCCTTGAAGCGTCTCTTCAGCAAAGCCTGCGAGCGCGGAATTACGAGCATGTCCCAGACTCCGAGCTTGTGATCCGCCATGGGCGGCGTTGGACTACGCAAGAAACAGCCCATCTGGTACGTCTTGTTGAACAGTTCGGAATCAACTTCAGTGCGATCTCGATTCATATGCCCACTCGACCACGTCGGAGCCTCGCAGCACAATACAAACGCCTTTTACGCTTGAATCACCCACCTCTCAAACAGGCTCTTAGCTCCTATCACGCAAGGATGCGCAGCTTGGCTGCGACCAGGACGCCGAACACGACCATACGGTCAGGTGCTCTTGGAGGTGGAGAGCTGGGACGGGAACGGGGTGATCAGGGCCAGGGTCAAAGCCAAGGTCAAGGGATCATTAGTGATAAGGTTCCCAATTACACCAACGATCCTGATGCCGATGCTGACGGGTTGGGAACCACCCTCTTCGATGCTGAAGTTCAGCACTTTAAACGACTGCAGGTGTCACAACAGGGATATATCTCGTCAGCACAGGTCGAGCTAGGAGAGAAGGATGACTCGGTGGACTATCTGGACGTGTTAGATCAGTGCGGGGTGTAAGCCCTGTGGATTCCGTGGACCTCCTGGGTCTCACAGGTCCTAAATGGCCCGCGTTCTAGGAATGTGAAAAGGATTCGAGATCAGGATGCTAATACCCATCAGCCTCCGCGCCTCTTACCACCTCAACACCCGGAACATCTGCGCCGACCAGGAGAGCATCCGGTACCTCGCTCGCAAGACCTGGGGCGATAATCTTCGGAGTGCCTCCTTCTACCCCACCAAGGCGCTCGTCATCTTCCGCTTCCGCGACCTCTCCTCTGCCTTCACGAGCTACAACCTGGCCTGGAGGAACTGGAAGAAGATCGTCTTCGAGCCTCTGACGGAGGAGGAGGCGGCCCAGCTCTCCAAGAATTAGATGGGGGAGCTGCAGACGCTCTTCGCAGAGGCGGCCGAGGCCATCGAGAGCGCCCGGAACGCAATCCAGCCGCACATCGGGCGCGCCGGCGGGGAGGAGGCTCGCCGCGCCCGCGAGATTGCCACTGGCCATTTGGTCCAGGCCAATGGCGCTCTCGCAGACGCAAAGCAGGAGATCGGAAGCCTCAACGGATTGGCCCACCAGAAGGCCGTTAAGGAGCTCGAAAGGTTGCGCGAAGAGGCGGAAGCCGTCCGTCGAGAGATCGAGAGGCTAACAGGACGTCCTGGAAAGAAGCAGGAACCTGAGTCTCTGAACGATCGAGCACGCCATGTGGCACGCAAGCGGATGGAGAACGTCGCCCTTTTGGACGATGCTGGTCGTAATATGCAAGAGGCCAACGAGATCGGAGAGGAGATCGTCACTCAACTTGGGAAGCAGAACGATCAGCTACGTGGAATCAATGACATGGCTACTGGGATCGACGCGACGGTCGCGCGCGGCGACGAGATCCTCAAGAAGATGATCAAGTTCGAGCGCAAGATGAAGCTGATCCTCTGGTTGCTGACTGTTGTCTTCATCGGGATGTGTGGGGTCGCATTCTACGTGTACCACCACAACGTACCCCCACCGGCTCCGCAACCGTCTCCCGAGTCTTAGGTTGTTGATCTCTTCATCTTCTGTAAATAGAAGAAGCTGGGACGTTCCATCTCACGTCTCCTTCCTACGCTACCTACCGGTTGTTGATTCTTCAAATCCCAGATCTCAAGATTCCTGAGTCTTGAGTCAGAAGCCAGAAGTCAGATACCTCTCCACTGCTACCAACCGCACAAGGCACTCGCAAACGGGCAGTTGCATTTAATCTCCCGGCCATGTGACTAGACGGAGCTCGCTCGCCGTTGTTCGGGCGTTATCTCAGTTGTCTTGGCCGGGTCGAAGAAGATCTCTCCAACCTCGTCATCGATAGCGTCTATGAGCTCGAGATGCTTGGCACGCATGTAGACTCCGATCCCCTCGCCGCGGTACTGCCGCAGGACGTTCATCATTGCGTAGATCTGCGTCCGGATGCTACGAATGGCGTTAGCGGCACTCACTTGGGTCGCCTTGTCCCCAATTGCGATGAGGTAAAGGAGCCGTTCGACGCAGCCTTCACGATAGAAGAGGAGGGCGTTCCGTCCGACCCCACTCAATGCGAAGGCGGCAGTGGCGGCCGCCCTCAAGCACTGGAACTCCTGAAGTGAAACCTTCTGGACGTGCTCTCCCATTGAGACGGGGGCAAGGAAGGTGCATACGGCGGCGACGACCCCACGCTTCCCGAACTCGACGAGGACGTTCCCATCACCATAGCACTCTCCGTACTTCGCATACTCATTCTGAAACAGCTGGTATAGATGCTGCTGCTGTGGGTTCTCATAGCGCTTCTCACAGCGTCTTCGTGACCGTCCACATCTTAGTCCAGCACCATCATCATCTTCACCATCACCACGTCCGGAACGATAAAAAGGGGCCACCGTGCAGAGATTCGAGATGGCGAGGCAGATTTGCTCCCGTAGGGTGAAGTCAACGGAATCCAGGAGTTGAGACGCCTCCAAGCACAGGAAACTGATGTAGTCAACGATGCGATACTCCAATAGAATGAGGGCGTTGGAGTAATCCTTTGCCAGGCAAGCGACGACGCCACAGAGCCAAGCGCGTGCCGTCCCGTTTGTTATCGTCTTGAGCCCATGGATCACTAAGTCAAAGATCCCGCCCATGGATTGCCCCACGGACCTGGCCACTCGGGTATCTTCCAGAATCCCGGTCAAGGCCTCTGACGCACTGGAGACTATGATCGCCTTCGCAAGTGACCCAAACTCAGTCTCAAAGTCGTCGTTATCGATGCATCGCTTTAACAGGGAGAACAAAATATCTAAGGCGCCGAGTTCCTGAAGAGAACGGGCGACCTCCGTATGTTTGGCTAAATTTGCAAGGCAATGACAAGCCCAACGAATGACACAGGGGTTACAGCTCCCAGCGAGTCCAAGAAGGATCTTAAGGAGTTGGGTGTTCTTCTTGAAGTGAGGGACGATGGACTCCGAAGGACACACGTTTGCTAGTGCATGAAGCAGCCAGGAGGTGAGATTGGCCCAATTCGATAGGGGCTTATCGGTCGATCCTGCCACCATCCCCTTTCCTTGTTCTGTTTCTTCACGTTCCACGGTGCTTTGAGAAGGGATATGTCGTTGCTGACTATGAGGTCTGCTTGGTCCTGGCTTCTTCGGTTCAGCAGTCACGTCGAAAAGGTCACGACTGACATCATCTTGGACCCTATAGAGACGAGCACGGCTTGCACCCGGAGGGGGGACGTCAACGGCCTCCATCCCAGCCTTCTCAAGAAGTGCTTGGATATGGGTGAGGACTTTCTTCGCTATGAGGTCCTGAGCGATCATGTGATTGATGGAGAAGATACTCGCCTCTGCCGCATCCGGGTCACCCTCATATGCGCTCGGCTTCGAGCTGATCCCAACGATGACCTGGCAAGCCGCCATTAACGTGTTTGTGTCATCAACCGTGAGCATGTTGATGAGGGGCTGAATACCTCCGGATTCTGTGACGACCACGTCTCCCCTGGGCATATTGGCGACCTTTGCGAGGACCAAGGCGGAGGCACGTAACAGTTGAGTGGAGGCGGCTGGTAGGAGAAGAGAACAGATGCGGGAGATGGTATTCGGGGTGGCAATGAGCTCCTGAAGCACGGGCTGGTTGTTATGGACCACCAGCTTGCTCATGCAAAGCATAGACGGCTCGTACAACTCGACCTCGGTATGGTCCACGAGGGTGCAAAGAAGGGCGACAAACCCAGCCTGACGCAAGAGCTTTCGTGCCGTCCCAGAGGAGCAGAGGTGGTAGCAGAGCATTAGAAGGAGAGATACATGCTCCAACCGTTCAGGATCACAGTCTTTGTTCGGTTTCAGCTGGTTCGTGAAAATGTTCCCCACGAAAAGGACCGGGATCGACGCCTCCAAGCACTTGCAGATGGACTGTGGCCCTCCCAGGTGGCAAAAGACTCTCCGGCCCAACGTGATCTTACAAATCTCTATCAATATCTTTGTCGCCAATACCCTGTTCTGCTGTCCAAGGCTATCGTTGAAGACCAGGCTTGCATAGATCGGGACTCCCGAATCAAGGTTGACGTAACTGTAGTCCTCATAGTTGATCCCTTCTGGGTTCGCTCGCCTCTGAAAGACCTGCTTGTTGTACTGTTCTGGAGTCTGGGAGATGGGCCCCGCGAATAGCGCACGCGAGACGTTGTCATACGCCGCTAGCTTGAGAATCAGCCGCAGATTCTCCGTTTGTATGAGAGACACGATGTGCCCAGATGCTGGGCCTAAATCTGCTTGTCGGTTCAAGGTTAGGAGCGAGATGAGTGCCTGGTGCCCCCCAGTCTGGTAGAACTGACTGCGCGCTCGCTCCGTTGTGAAGTCAGCATTGTGTAGCGTGCTGAGCGAGAGCATGACCGCGTTGGGCGTCCCCGTCGCGATGGCGTGGGCGTGCTTCTCGAACAGGTTGACCCCGCCCTGGAACGTGATCGTCTCCTCGTGAGTCTCCGGGTCCGACTCCGACGTCGCATCTCGGGACATTCAAAACTTTACTGGCGAAATAAGGCGACGCAAAAAACAATGCAGACCGGGAGGGCTGTCAACGGACGCTTCGGCTCGTCCCAGACGGGCTATACGCGCGCGACGGGCCCCGACTTCGCCTTCCAGGCGGATCCGAGCCACCGCACGGGCGCGGCGACCCGCGACCTCGCAGAGGCGCTCGACCCGAACATCTCTCGCTTCGACACCGAGTACAACTCGAACTACGGCGGCTCATCCAACCAGATTACTGACCGGACCATTCGCGCCTGCTTCACTAACCCTTACACCGGAAAGGCCGCCCCGAACCAGCTTCTAAGCACCGGCCAGTACCTTCAGGATAGAGCCCCGCCAGGTCAAGCGTCAGGTCGGCTTTCAGGATCCGGATTCCGTGATTCCACTCAGTTGGCCGCCTCTGGGCGCGTCCTCATCCCAGGTTCCCAACCCGGCTCAAATGAGGGTACACGTGCCTTGCAGAACACAGACACCCAACGCGTGTACACGGTCGATCCCGACCTGACGTTTGGTGGGCGCACTGGGGCCGCATACCCGCTTTCCGGGTCTGGGAGGCTTGATGGCCTCCAGCAGCTAGGTGCGACCCAGCCCGCCTTAGCGCGTTCCCTCCGTGCCTCTCAGGGGATAATCCCGGACACCCTCGGGGACCTCCAAAGCTATCGCGATCAGGCCGTGACGGGTATCGGGAACCAGCAGTTCCCCGAATGGCATGCTACGGCTCAGGATAAGCTCTCGTACTCGCAGCGCGTGGGCTCCGGGGCTCAGGACTGCTCCGGTAGGACGCTCATCCCTGGGCTTCAGCCCGGTGGGAACGAAGGCACTCAGCAGAACTGTGGTCTGACTCGTACGGTACGTTTTGAGGAGACACGATCGACTAGAGAGCTTGCCAAGCCTCTATATCAGACCCAGGCTCTTGATCGCTCGATGACTGGTGCAGTCGAGACCTTGCCTGGGACAGGAGCTGTTACGAGCGTGCCAGAGGGCGGAAACGATTATATTCCGACTTTACCCGCGCTGAGAGGCTCAAAGACGCCTTCGGAGGCTGCTGGGTCCGCCCCTCTATCTCAGAGGTCATCACGTAACGGCTCGGGAAATACTTCCGTGGCGTCCTCGGCAGTTGGACAGCCACGCTCGGGAATGGAAATGAACACTCAGAGAACCCTTGACGAGGTCCTTCGTAATCATACGAAGGAGCAGAACGCTGGACAGCCGAGTGCGCCTCCTGAAGCCTCGGGAGCCTCACCTGCAATAGGAGAGGTGACGATTCCGGACCATGAGCCTGCCGCAAGGCAGAACTTGGGATCGGAAGGAGCTCATATGACTCAGTCCCTGGGTCAGTCCATGACCAGGGTTACGCCTTCGAGTATGGCGGTCGCCTCGTCCGGCTCGATCAACGAGCGCGGATACAATGAGCCTCCGGATTCGGCAAATCCCTATGCGAGAACTTGCAATTCGCAGCAGCTGTACCAGCCCAGCTTCCCCGCGTACAACCCTTCGCACTCCTACTCGGCGTTTGCAAACAGCACGCGGTTCCCGAGTGGGGCTCGGTGCTATGGGGCTCCGGGTGGTTGCCAGTGCGGGCCCGCACCGATGACGGCATCCGGACGCCTGGTGGGGTCTGCGGCGATCGCAGACGACGGGGTGGAGTACGTGAAGCCGCCTGGCACGACGTTCTGCGATGCTCCTGTGGCGCGGAGGCGCCTCGGCGAGCAGCGGCATGCGTACCCGCGTACCGCCTCGCAGGGCGCATACACGAGCATCGAGCAGATGGAGGCGGCGGGCTTCTGCGACGCAAAGCTATTCAAGACGGTCCAGCCGACGTCCGATGGCTCGGGAGGCACCACCTACAAGAGTCTGAACGCGTACATCCCAGCATACTCGGCCTACAGAAGAGATTTCCCTGGGAATTATACGGAACGTAACGGGGAGATGACTGGGACGGTCCAGAAGGTCACGGACGACGGACGAGTCTCGAATGAGTCTGGATTCATCGAGAACTGCAAGTTCGACACGAAGCCGTTTACCTTCAAGCCGGGGGAGCGGCCCATTGGGCTTACCGAGCCTCCGCTTGGGGTGGCTGGGAACCGTGTGGGCGGAGGTGGGAACGCAGACCCGAATGGGGCCAACGAGTTTCTGACGACTTATGGGGACCACTTCCGGGCGATTCACGAGCCACAGTACGGCTTACTTCACGCAGGCGCAAACGATGGGCGCGTCCCGACGGAGCCTCAGGATAGGTTTGACGGGCTTCTGAGCAACACGAACGTCCGTGCCTCAGGGACGACGACATACAAGGCGGGCTTCGAGCCAGTCCAGACGTACGTTGGGGCGGACGCTCCTCGCCGCTGCACCTGCTACGACAAGATCAACAAGCAGTGGATGTAAGGTAAAGATGGAGAAGGAAGAGAGGAGGGGAGATTCACACAGGGAGCATCACTTCGCGCGGAGAGCGGCGATCTTCTCAAGGCGCGTCACGTGACGTCCGCCCTCGAACTCGGTGGTCAGAAACCGCTTCATGATCGAGAGGGCAAGCTCGGGACCGGTCGTGCGTCCTCCTAGGGCAAGGGCGTTTGCATCGTTATGGCGACGAGCCATCTCTCCGTCGTACTCGGTGCTGCAGAGTGCGCAACGGATCCCCGCGACCTTGTTCGCCGCGATGCTGATCCCGATCCCGGTGCCGCAGCAAAGGACGCAGCAGCACGCGTCCCCGGCTAGAACGCGGCGAGTGGCCTTCTCCGCGTAGTCGGGGTAGTCGACTGACGCGTCCCCATCCGTCCCCTCATCAAGAACTCCATACCCGAGCTCCCTGGCCTTCTCCATGAGGAAGAGACGCAGCTCGCGGCCCCCATGATCAGAACCAAACGCGACTGTTTTCATTCGTTTTCGGACCGGACCGGCGTTAGTCCTCGGAGAAGACGAGGGCCGAGCCGCATGCGCTTCCGGAGCGGGAGCTCGCAACGCTAACGACGCTGACGACGCTCCGGGTCGGGGAGGCGGCGCTCGCCAGAGAGCTGACGGAGCTGCGTGGCTGTTTGATGGCTCCGCGGGGTGCGAGGGCCTGCCGCCCCGTGGAGGGGCGTGGGAGGAGGCTTGGCGTCTTCAGGGCGGCAACGCTCCGGGAGCGGAGGCTCAGGGTCAACGACTCTGCACTTCCGGGAGTATCGGCACAGAACTGAACGCTACGCGGCGTCGTTGTCATCGTCCTTTTTCCAAGGGTCGGATGACGGTCTACAGAGCGGTAGACGTGGGAAGGAGAGAAAAGGAGCTGAGTGGGACTGAAGGGAACGGAAGAGAAAGAAGGGAATTGAAGGGGATTCGAGCAAGGGGGATGACCAGGGAGTCAGAGATCGAGCGAGTGATCACCGGATGACTGGGACTGGGTGGTCCTAGAGCTGGTCCGCAAAAAAGTATGCGTTCTGTTTCAATGGGACTATCTGGTGGGGCAACAACGTCGATGACGTCGTCGGGGATGCGGATGAGTGCGTTCCCAATGGGACGTGACTACTCGCGGCTGGAGGGGGAAGGGCGATGGTCCGGGACCTCGCGAAAAGGTCCCGCCGACAAGTATCAGTCCCAGTATCAACCGATCCCAATCGAATCGGCCAATCTCGAGGCCTTCCGTAGCGACCCGGTCCTCCGCCCCATGGACTTCGGGAAGGCTCCAAGCCTGACAGCGGATAGCAAGGCCTTCACCACCGGGGCGGGTGGTTTGGGCAGTCCGCATTTCCAGCGCATCCATGACATGCTGGACCTGGACTCCCCAGGCTATATCTCCGCGGCCCACAACAAGAAGCTCTTCCGCGAGGCCATCAATCTAGTCGACACGGGGTACAGCTCCGACTACCTTCGGTCCTTGTACGTCTCCACAAACCCCGTGACCACCTTGCATGGGAGCCTCCCCCCGATCTGGGAGGATCACCAGAAGATGCAGCAGCTCATGTACCCAGATGAGAGACAGGTCGCTAGGTCCAGAGCCTTGTTGTCGCGCTCTCGCTCGGCTGGGATCGCCCAAGGCCGTGGGAGGCCTGGGATTAGTAACATCACCTCCTCCATCCAATACAAGGACGAGAGTGGCGCGCGTTCCATTGGAACCTGTTCCGTCTGTGGTGCTGAGGTCAACTCGTTACGGGCATCGCTTGGGATCTGCTGACCCCCTCAACCCGTAGACTCGTCAGGTGCCGTCACGACCAGGGTACGGAGGTTCATTATGTGTGAACGCAGGTCGATGATCTCAGTGGTCAACGAGTCAAACTCGCGAATCTTCAGGCGCAATCGGTTCTCGAGTGACGTGATCTGAGCCTCGTAACGCTCCGCTTGCCCTTCCGTCTGAAGCAAACGATTGGCCAAGTCTCGTACGTCCAAAGTCGACTGTTCTAATGCGCAGACCTCCTCCGTTTGTGAGGCGCTCACACACGAGTTCGACAGGACATCAATCAACTGGGCCATGATCTCCGTCAACGTCGGCTTCTGTGAGGCTATCCCAGCAGCAACACCGCAGTAGATAGCAATGGCTAAGTCTCTCGCCATCTCCGGGCTGAGCCTCTCACTAGAGAGGAGAGATAGGTTTTCCGTCAGCCATGTCTCAAGGGCGATGATACTACTTCGATATCCACGACGACCAACGCTACGTGTTGGTATCTTTGGTGTCGTCTCCGAACCCAAGCCAGCAGTGGAGGCGACTTGGATGGCCGATGAGATCAGACCGTACCGGTTCACGTATGCAGAAGTCCCTCGCAGATACCCTTCTCCGAAGCGGAGAGTGGTTAGGAGCTCGGGGTTCATCGACGAAAAATCCGGATTTTAGAAATCATGTATGCCGACAGGCAGCGCCGGAAGGTGATGGAGCGGGACGCGCAGCTCCGGATGCTCCAGGGGGACAAGCTCGCCCGCCGGGGGCTCTGGGCCGAGGCAGTCGCAGCGTACACGGAGTCGATCGATCTCGTCTCGACTAACCCGATCGCCTTCTTCAACCGCGCGAAGTGCTACTTCGAGATGCACGACTACTACCGCTACGTCTTCGATGTGTCGCTCGCGATCCACATCGAGCCGACTAACTACGTCCTTTATGTCGCTCGTTCTCACGGTTTCTACATGCTCCGCAAGATCCAGGAGGCGCTCAAGGATCTGGACTACGCGCTGACACAGAGCACGTCGTCTGCAGACCTGTACTTCCGGCGGGGGGTCTGCTACTACGACCTACGGCGCTGGAATGACGCCATCTCCGACTTCACACGGTGCCTCGAGATCAACCCGAGCCATCCGAGCGCCTACTCGCGGCGGGGGGCGGCGTACCTGAAGCTGAAGAATGGGACCTTGGCCGTTGAGGACCTGAAGAGGTCTGTGAACGTCAACAACCGTGCCATCCAGCACAAGAACTACTTCAAGTACGCCCTGGCCAACCTCATCATCGGGAACGCCCAGGCCTCCGTCGACGCGTTCAGCTCGGCTCTCGAGCTGGCCCAGAACTACCGTTCGGAGCTCGTCTCGAAACAGAGGGCGAAGAGCAGTAAGATCGTCTATGGGATCTCGGGGGCGATGAAGGAGGAGGAGGAGCAGAAGGTCGACATTCGAAGGGTCACGTACGTGTACCGTGACACGAAGTACCAGCTGATCCCGTTCAGCGACGACGAGCAGTTCAACATCTTCGATGACATGCCTCCGGAGGCTCCTCGTTACGTCCCTTCCGTCTACACCGCAGAGAGCAGCCGCATTGAAAAGCTCAACGCCGAGAAGGCTGAGCTCGAGGCGACGGAGCGCTGCTTCCCCGAGTATCTGGCAAGCAGAGGAAAAGCAAAGGCCTTGCTGGGACGGCATTCTGAAGCCCTCCAGGACTTCTCCGAGTCAATCACACAGTCGCCCGAGAACCCGCAGACGTACTATGAGCGTAGCAGCGCCTTCAGAATAATGGGCTTTTACGAGAACGCCCTGAGGGACATCGAGTTCTGTGCTCATCGCAAGCTGAACTCGGACGTCGCATACTCCAAGGCCATCGTCTGCGAGAACATAGGACGCATGAATGACGCCCTGACGATCTACGAGGCGATCCTCGCGGGGGTCTTCGCAAAGCCCTTCACCCTCGACTATCTACAGGCGTTCGGGAGCAAGAACATGTCCAGCATTGACGCCGTCGTGGAACTCAGCTTCCGTAGCGCCGACGAGTCGATGGCGGCCGCAGAGAAGTACATTCAGGAGGATCGGACGGTCCGGATGCTGGATATGGACACGTACATTGACGATCTCACTGAGCACTCCAAAAGGCGTGCACGCGAGAGTTCCAAGGCTCAATGTGATGCTTCCCAGGACAGTACGACCGCGGTCGACCCGGCCCTTCTTCTAGATACGTCGGAACGTGCCCAGAATCGCTTCTTCGGTTCCAATAGTCCCACCACCAAGCCTACCCTTGGGAAGGATGGGATAGAACAGATTTACCCCAAGCCCAGGTTCTTCCACCTGCAAAGCCTCTATCACGCCGCACTGCTCTACCGTCAGAAGCTTAACTTCAAACGGGCCATTGAGCTCGTCAAGTACGCGCTCTCCTTGGACCCGCTGGACGACAAGATTTACGAGCTCCTGGCGATGCTCCATTACGACACCCTCGATTACCGCAACGGGATTGAGTGTATTGACAAGGCCATCGAGCTTCAGCAGAAGTCCGTGATGGGAGCCTCTTGGGAGTGCTATTACTTGAAGGCCATGTGCTACATGAACGTTCAGGAGTACTCACATGCGTTGGAGACGCTGATTATTGCTCAGGGGCTTCCCGCTGGTGGTCTCAAAGAGGTCTCGATGAAACAGGCCGAGATCGAACGTGTTTGCGGTATTCTGGCCAGTCTCCCCCCCGGAAGTAGCATTTCCATCGGTTACTTGATCAACCAGGGAGTCTCTGCCATCCCAAAGGATCCCCTGAGTCCCACTAGTGCGGCACGTGGTTATCAGGCAACTAAGGACAAGGATGGTGGAAAGGGAGCAAACAAGTGGCTAGGGACGACTGCATCACCAAGTTCCGTCGTCTTTCCGATTCTCGATCAGGCAGGCGCTCTTCCAGGTCGGAATAACCTGCACATCCTCCTTCGGAAGGCCGAGTGCCTCTTCTACCTCTCTGATTACATAGGATGCGTCCGTAGTTGCTCCTTGGCGCTCCGGGAGTTCGATTTCTCGCGGTTCACTCACCGTGGAGTTCGCCAGCTGATGAACATCGCAAACCTCATCCGCGAGCACCGGCCGCTCCGTTCCTTCGACCTGGACCAGATAACCAAGGCGAGTGGGAACGAGATAAGCCCGGAGGAGGTGGCGTTCCTCACGGCCGAGATCGAAGTCCCACTGAACTCTGCTGATAAGGAATACATCTTCAATACCTTCTTCTTGCGCGCCCGCGCGCTTTTCATCCTCAACCGGCTCGAGCGGAGCGTCAAGGACGCCTTCAGGGCGCGCTTCGTCTACACAGGTCTCGGGACCATCTCGACGACTGGCGTGGGGGCGCTCCTCTACTTCATGAGCAAGCTCTACGCCTTTCTCCGGCTTTACACGAAGTCGTACCACTGCGCCCGAGACGCGATAAAGACGGGAATCCCGTATTACGCCGTCTCCCGCGCCCATTACATGCAGGGCGTCGCGCTCATGTACACGGGGCGGCGACGGCTTGCGGCCAAGTGCTTCTCGCTCGCCCTGAAGTGCTCCTTTGCCGCCCGCTTCGCAGCCCCGATCTTCGAGCACATCAAGGGAGAGGGTATCATGGTCCTCCCGACGCTTGATGAAATCGCGCGTTTCGTTGACCTCTACTCGCAGTATGACCCGGCAGACCATAAGCACTTCCCTAGGACGCGCCCTTCGACAGCAAAGAGCATTCTGACCACGACAGCAGCTCTCAAAGGGACAAGCGGACTTCTCTCTGCGACTACGGCAGACCCTAGTGGGTTGGAGATCTATGACAAACGATTTCCCGAGCGGAGCGCGGTCGAGGCGGCGATCGCTCGTCCCACCACGGATCAAGCGACTCGACGCCCCTTCATCTCGAACCGCCTGGTTTCCATGCAATCCTTGCCCTTGACCGGCACGGAGGCCGACTTCAGCACCAAGATCGCCGCGCACCACGCTCAGCGCCTGAACATTGTGGAGAGCCAGCTGAAGGATAGCAGGCTCTGGACTCTTGCCGAAGAGCTCTCAACCGATAGCCAGAATTTCGACGAGTTTCTGATTCTCACGAATCGGTTGCACCAGCCGGAGAACGATCACCTGCTCAAGGGACCTCTACGGTTCGCGACGACGAATTCGTGGGTCTCCCCAGACAACGTCTTCTATCTGCACGAGCGTGCCAAATGCCTGCAGGAACTTGGTCTTCATGAGCTTGCGACAGATGACTTTACAACGGTCATCCGTTTCCAACCACGGAATGATCGAGCGTATTTCCGTCGAGGCTTCAGCCTACGGGCTGTGGGGCTCTTCGATGAGGCCGCCCTCGACTTCGAGAAGGCACGCGAATTACGCCCGGACTTTGAGACATATCAGCTCGATTACGAGCGGATCTCCAAGATCGGCTATCTAGAAGTGGTTCCATATGGGAATGAGGAGTTCTATGACGGGACTCAGCTCGATGCCGTCTCAGAGCGTAGAATCGCGGCTCAGGGCTTACGAGACGTCTACTACGGCCCGACGTTCCCGCCTATCCCCAATGGGCCTACCCTTGAGCAGAACGTCCGGGAGAAGCGGTATTACTACATGAACTACCAGGATGTCTTCGAGATGGTCAGCACGGTGACGGATACGGTGCGGTTGGCTCGGAACGTCGAGCACATGGTCCCGGCCACCGACGAGGACCTAGGGATGGAGGCAGATGCGGATGTGGGGGCCGATGGGGAGACTGAAGGCGAAGCCGGAGAGGTGGAATCTGAGGGTGCTCTGAGGAATCCTAATGGGATCCCAATATCGGTCCCGAAGATAATCCCAACGGTCGTCACAGGGAGCCTCCCAGACCTCCCTCCGGAAGTGGTCCTCGGAACCCCTGCCGAGCCTTAGAGAGAGGAAGGGAGAAGACGTAGTTTACTCAACAACCGAAGTGAACTTCTCGAGGTAGGCGCTTATCCGTTCGATGCTCGCGGTCTGCTGCTCCCGCTTCGCGGTCTCGAGGGCGTCGAGCGCGTGCTGGGGGCCCTCGTACTCGAGAAGGACGTCGAGAGCCTGGGTATGGCCCTTCCGGGCGGCGGCCTTGATCGCCACGCTCGAGTAGGAGCCGACCTGGTTGGCCTCGACGGGTGCGAGGATCCGGCAGCAATGGTCCCGATTATAGGAGGCGGCGATCATTAAGGCAGTCCTTCCATCCTTATCTGACATCCCTCCTTCCTTATCAAGAAGAAGTCGACAGACCTCGGCGTGCCCGTTCTTCGCCGCGTACATCAAAGCAGTATATTGCCGTCCATCGATGCGCTTCGCCTCGAGCTCTAGAAGCAGTTCCACGCACTCAACATATCCCTTTGTTGCCGCAATGATCAACGCCGTCTTCCCCTCACGAGTCTGTAGGCCCGCCTCGCTTAGAAGGAGCCGTGCACAACTGACATGGTTGTTTGCGACCGCCTCCATCAACGCAGTCTTCCCATCCCGATTTTGCATCCGAGCCTCGATCCCGACCAGGGCACGGACAGAATCGATATATCCACGGCACGCAGCGGTCATCAAAGAGGTGGAACTATCGTCCCGCATCATACGGCCCTCCAAGGGGGCAAGAATCGAGACGCACGCCTCATGATTATTCGCCGTGGCGATCATCAACGCCGTCAGATTCGTAGAGTTCCGCATCCCAGCTTCAACGGGTGCGAGTAACCTTACTGCATTATGGCTTCCATGGCCTGCAGCCCGCATCAATGCCGTTATTCCATCGGCCGCAGGAATCCGAGCCTCCTTGTCAATCAGAAGCTCACATATCCGCGCATGGTCAAAGAACGCGGCCCAATGTAGGGCCGTCTCCCCTTTCTTGTTCTGCCTTCCAGCCTGATCCAGATTCGCTCGAACGGAGTCATAGGACCCACGTTTAGAAGCCCGAATCAGGCCCGTATTCCCACTCGCGTCGACGGTAGGGTCTGCAAGGTAGTTCTGGGCCTTGACGATATGAACGACTGAGGTCTGAGCACGCGCCACAGCCTCGACGGGAAGCGCTACAGGCGCCACCTCTGCACCGAAGAGGCGGATGGCTGAGACCGGCTCAGCCCGAAGGGGAGTACGCGTCCGCGGAACCATCGCACTAACCGACTTCCCAGCTGGGTCGACCAGATGCTGCACGCTTGGCTTGGTCCCAAGGGCCAGGGGTGGGTGATCTCGTGGGTTCCGAGAACTCCGAGAAGGTGTGCGATCTCTGACAGCTTCTGGGATGGAATTCTGTTCGATAATGGAGATGGACGTGAGAATGTCGTCGAAGGCTTGAGCGTTGGCAAGCCCTCGTGCCTTCTCGGTCGTGGTAGGGATAACTGGAGTGTCGACGTGCTTATTTGACACTGGGGCGCAACGACTCCGCGAGTCCTCCTGCCGTTGCCGTTGAAGAGGCGTCCGGACGCGTTCTCGAGAGACGTTCTGCCACCCTCGTGATCGCATACGTGAAAGACCACGTGATGTCCCAATGGTCCCTGGAGAACTCTCCTCGGCCTGTCGGAGAATTCGAGTTGGGTCAAGTTCGCGCGAGATTTGTGGCCGGAGCCGATCTAACGAGACGGAGCGGCCAGGACTCATCCCATCGCCAGAGTTCAAAGGGTGGTCCGAATCCGAGTCTGAATCTGAGGTTTGGGCATGTTTTCCACGACGTTCGGTAGGAGATGGCTCTGCAAAGCTTGCGGGATTGAAAGGGCTCAAGCTCGTCGGGTCGAAGTCGGAGAGCTTCATATCATGGCCATTGGCGGCATAAGTGGCATCTGTGCTAAGGCTGGAATGACCTGCGGTCTTGGGCCTTTGGTTTTGCATCGCCTTCGAGGGCGTCGGTGCGTTACGGACGATCTGGGACTTCTGCAGCAGTGTTTTACGAGGGACGTTCGTCGGTATCGGTTTTGTGCTAGGAAGTGCATTGATTTTCCCAGAGAGCGCTGGATCCTGCCGAAGACAAGTGCTTCCAGGCGTAGATACCCCACCGACGCCGACCCGACCCTCATGAGCCAAGGCATCGATGCGTGCATGCATTCCATGGTGGCTGGCTCCACCATCGCTATTCCCCGGGGTTCTATCTCCAGTATCTCCGGTCGTAGCGAGGTCGGACTTGCGAAGACTATTCAAGATCGTCGCGGCCGCTACGTCGCTAGCATATGAGACATCCAAGCCCGAGGCGATACTCAGTCGCCGGTCAAGCGAAGCGTCTGTTATACCACTGGCGAGGGGGTGCTCGACGAAGCTCTCGGCTAGCTTCTCGCGTATCTGGTCGTGCGAGAGGAGGTCCGAGAGCGAAAGCCGGCTCATTGGCTCGACGCGGATCATGTGTCGAATGACTGTGTTGAGGTCTGCGCTATAAGAGGAGGAGAGGTCCATGAACTTCCCGCTATTGATTTTCTGGATGAGGCGGACGAGCGAGGAGGCGATGAAGGGAGGGTGAAGCGCGCAGACATGGTAGATCGTACACCCCAGAGCCCAGATGTCGACGGCAGCCCCGTTGTAGTTGTCACGCTCGTTATGGATCTCGGGGGGAGCGTACAACGGCGTCCCGCACTTCGTTGAGTTCAGCTTGTCTCCCTTGATGGTTGTCGAGACGTTGAAGTCTGCAAGCTTGATATTCCCATGCTGGTCGAGAAGAAGATTGGCCGGCTTTATGTCGCGGTGGAAGACCTTCCCAATTGTGTGGGTGACCCCTTGCTCGTCCAGATACTTCTTGTTGAAGGGGCTATGCAGGTACGCAAGGGCCTGGGCCGCCTGCGCGAGATAACGCCAGACGGTGCTCTCGGGCACCCGCCGCCGCTGCGCGTGATAGTCCTGGATGACCCGCTGCAGGTCCGTTACGCAGAGCTCCATAAACAGGTATAGGGTCGACTGTTCCTTCTGGTCGATGACGTCCAGGAGGCGGACGATGTTCGGATGCGAGAGGTTCTGCATGATCCGCACCTCCTTGAACATCGCCTCGACGTCCTTCGGGGGGCGCCCGCTGTACATGACGATCTTGCACGCGACCATTTCCGCCGTCCCCGCGTGGCGAGCACGGACAACGAAGCTGAAGTTACCGTTCCCGATGAGCTCCACAAACTCGTACGGCTCAGGGAGAACGAAACTCATATCGTCCCCGAAATTTTTGCCTTCTCATGGTGCATGAAAGGGAGTGGAAGGGCAGGCTGGGACGACGGTCTACAAGGTGAGGAGGCGGTGGCCGAGTCAGACCAGGCCCATGTCAGCTTCTAAAGAGCTGATGGATGCGTGAAAGGGTAAAAAAATGTGCGTGACTGCGAGTGCGTGTTTCTATGCCCGAGTGGCCAAAATTGCGGCTCGGACCGAGTCGTGTCTTTGCTTGCTCCTGGGGAAGGTGGCAGGAGACGACACGGAGTTAGGGGAGGTGATAGGGTTGAATTTTGGGAGGTCGTCGCCATCGTTACCGAAAGCCTTGGGTTGCGCGTTGGAGGTTCGTCGGGCGTTCTACTCGCACCTCACGGTGGTGGGGATCATATCCATCGGAGCTAGGAACGAGCTGCTCCGGTCTGTCGTGGCCGATTGTGCGCGTTTGTTATCTCTCTCAAAGCCGTTACTCGGGGTGGAATATTCGTTGGAGTCTCCGGTGGAGATTCGGGTGCTCGATGAAGACTCTCCTGTCACCCTCTGTGCTGGCCCAGTGGACTCCTTATCTTTACAGGCGTTATTGGGAGATAACAAACCCTTCGCGGCTGTAGGCCCTCTCCTCTCTGAGACGACAAGGGAACAGGTACGGCGGGTTCTCGATGGGACCGTTGTGGAGGATGTGCGCCAGCGATGATGATCGATAAGACGAGGATCCTCTCTAAGGACTGGGGAGAGAGTGTGTGTAAAGGTGAGGGTGAATGCCTCCATTCCAACAAACCCTCTTCCGACGCTCCCCTACAGCACACTCCAGACCTCCTCGAACGCCGTGCATAACCGGGATGCCACGGCGGCGGCCGAGAGTGCATAATTGGAGATGCTCACCTTTTCTGTCGCATACTCGATGCTGATGTGTCCGTGTGCGATGGCTCCGATCACCACGGCAATCGGTTGGCACGTCGGAGGCTGCTGTTCCTTCGTCAATCTTAGGGCCAGCTCCTTCAGACTGACTGGCTCTCCAGCCACACGACTAAGTAGGACGATCGGGATGTCAGCCGGGATGTGCTTGATCAGTGGTCCCTTCACAACGTGTAGGAGCTTCCTGTTACTATCATCGGCGCGGATAACCATCTTGTGTAACAGCTGAACGATCAGGCCGCAGAACCGCTTGAAGGTGCGCGGGAGACGCACAGACGGGTCGATGCGGATGATCACGTTGTTGGCCGTATGGACCCAGACCTCCAGAAGCCCCGCCTTGTTCAAGGGTGAGTCCAGTAGGGCGAGGAGCGCCTGGTGCGTGATATCCGGACGCGCCGCCTCGGGCGGTCGATGGGTCTTCTTTAGAGTGACATGATGATCGTCGACGTTGAGGAGCTGGTACTTCTCCTTGTGCTTGACGGTCTCCAGAAACGCTTGCTCGAGGATGACGATGAGGCGAGTCTCCCGGGTCGTGCTATCAAAGCGTGGCGCAGGAAGACTCATTTTTGTGCTGATTCCATCTCTCACCTACTCGGGATAGGATCAATCATCCTCCCTTATCCTCTTCCCCATAGCCCCTCCCTCTTGTCTCTGCGCTCCCCTCATCACCTCTATGGCGTAGCACCCAATAGAACCGTCTCCTCATTGGAGGCTCCAGAATCCAGAAATGAAGGTCCGCGCTAACGCTCGAGCACGCCGAATCTGCATCCAGAATCCGGTGCTCTACCCGGTACTCGCCACGGTCTCTGCCTGCATCACGATCCAGCGCTTTGTACGACTGCAGCGGTTGAGTCTCACCACTACTCCCACGTCCTCGGAGTCTCGACCCAGCGAGTATGATTCTCGTCAAACCTTGGTGGCTAGGTTCATCCGCTCCTACGAGATGCAGGAGGGTCGACTCCTTGATGAGTTGTCGACAACGGAGCGTTCACGCGTCTTTGTGGAGTTCTGCACAGTTTGCATCCAAAGAGCGTGGAGAGAGCTGCGGCGATACGTCTGCGAGGTGCACCTACGCTATGGCGTCTATCGGGACGCCGCCCTAACGATCTGGTGGGCAATTAAACATTGCCCACACGTTGGCCAGTGTTCTAAGCGCGAGTATGCAGCTAAACGCCTTCAAACCTTCTGGCGTAGACACCAGGACCGACAGGTTTTCCTCACCTTGAAGGATTACATCACCTCAGCGGCCGAGCGTGTCTCAAATAGTGCAGCCGCCCTTCAGTTCCTACGGCAATTGGATATTGTTGAAGCGGGGCGTTTAGAATCTTTGGCTGCGGACTTTGTCGTACGTTTCCGCTTGGGTGCCCCAGCGGAAGCGCCATGGCCTCCACGGCTCTATTGGAAGGTGTTTGTTCGCAGCCAGCACCTGTGTGATGTCCTTGCGACGGCCCCACGCTGTTATGCCCTTGAGCGTGAGACGGGAGTGGTTGATCAACGGCTCTGGTACCATCGTGTTACTAATGCACCATGGCGTCTCCTTGACACCCGCGTGGCTGATAGCATCGTTTCCGAGTCAGCCAACGTCCCACGGCCAGTTATCAGTAAGGATGAGGCCGAGCGTCGTCGACGAGCGAAAAGATTGCGGTGGCTTCGAGAGGCACGTGGGACAGCTCTTTTAGAGAGCCTGGGGGTTCCGACCTTAAGTGGAACCGATGGTGAGGAGTCGGGGGAGGAGCAGGACCTTCTCAACTGGTGTGATGCCTTGGATTTCGATCGTTATGCGGACGATTGGCTTTCCTGTGGGACGATAACCAAGACGCGGGAGCCCCAGGAGAGCACGGTATACGCTTTCGGGATTCCTGGACACCGGGTTGGACAACCACTTCTTTACTCTGTCGACGCCCACGATACCCGATCAATAACCGTTGGGAGCCACACGACCTCATCGGGAACCCACTCGAGCAGTGCCTTCATCATTTGAAGAGGCGGGTATCTTGGCAAAGAAGAAGGAGGCGTGGGAGTTGTTCTCTATGCCGTAGAAGAGTCCGGATCCCGGTTATGAAAATACCTGCTACCTCAACCTCTGTGAAGAAGATGTCTAGACATGGCCTGCAATCAAAGAATAGAGTCACAGACCCCTCTGATGGATACTCGTTGTCCTCGAAGATCGGGTTCTCCGAACGTCCTACTCCAAGAACCTCGCCAATAAAATATACGCTCTGTCGCGGAATTGTCCCACCTTCTCTAACTAGGACTCGAGTCAGCTTCCCACTGAGCCGAAGTTCACGACCCACAGCCCTTCCTCGCTCGATTGTGATGACCGGGTGCGTCTCTCGCAACGTCCCGAAGAGGTATTGCAACATCTCTACATCATCCGTGGTGGCCGCACGCAGCGATTGGACGACCCAGAGTTTCATCCCTTTCACCACCTGCCACTTCCCTGGGGTCGCCATGTTGGCAGCCAAAAGACACGCCAATGAGCTCGTAGTACCACGATTAGACATGTGTGTCGGCCGCACGTACTCATTTTCAACTGGCCTGGGTCTTGATTGATACGGGCGAAACCTTACAGATATTGAGAGAGACTCTGGTACTGGAAGAAGCCCAAGTGTTCCACGAGGCCCATGAAGCATAATGGGGGGCCTCCATGAGAGAGCATTTTCAAGGTCATCTTCTCCATCCTCAGGACAATCGAACAAGAGGCAAGTGATCTCGGGAATATCAGTGCTGGAGGAACTGATTCTGGCGCTTCGAGGACGTTCCTTAGCGTCCATGGGTGATCCACAATGTGGCCGTAACCTGGTGGCAAGTTCTTCAAAGATATATCCAAGTTCGGTATCTAGATCCTCCAGTTCTCCTTCAGGCATCGCCACAATCTCGCCCTCGACCGCGCACATGTCTTGGAAACAGAGGGAGAAAGTGGTAAGCGGATCCACAGCATCGAAGGTGTCGTGGGGGTCAATCCCAGTATTAGGAGCTACGTTATCAATGCCAGCTGAGAACTCGAGTAGCATTCTACGAAGGGTTTGGACATCATCCTTGACGTCCAAGAACCTTCCTATGGCGTTGAGGCTCGCAATGAGGCGATAGAGGAGACCACTGACTGGAGCATCACACCGTTGGAGTGCAGCGTCCACGGCTACGAGAAGTGTATGTGGATCATGTGTCGGCCGAGGTTCTCGATCAAATGCGTTGAAGATGTCGACGGTTGAGTCAGAAGCAGGGGTGGAAATGGGGGTGGCTGGCCGTTGTGAGATAGCTAGTCGACTATTCCGTACCAGGCTCGCCCCAATTGGCGTGGCTGAGGCGATGTATTCTAGATCTGACGTTGTCCCATGATCCTGGCAAATGAGCTGCGCATATTCGCTCTCTACCGAGGCAAGGGGGACGTCACAATTACCTAAACTATCAACCCCAGGTTCACGTCTTGTGATAAGGGCATGCCAGAGGATAAGAACGGTTTTGAGATGACGGACGATCTCCTCGGCTCGAGATGGCTCTTCAATCTCCTTCTCATTCTCCCTCTTCTCCTCGTCATCTCCCTCTCCTTCCTGGGGTTCCTGGGCATCCATCCCGTCGATCAGAAGGTCTGTCTCCGCAGCAGTACGATTGAGATGCTCAACTCGCTCCCGTTCCAATTCGAGGAGTGCCAAGTCCGCCTCTTGTGCGGCTTCCTCTTGTGCCTGACGAAGGAGAACGACTTCCTGACAAATCCGTACTTGACCTGCACCATCTGAAAGAGTACTGGACAAGGTGGATGCGTTTGAGCCCGCACGCAAGAACTCGTCACGAAATCGGCAGAATCGCCGTCGAAGTCTTTTGTTCTTGGCAGAGGAGGCTAGATATTCCTCCAGGAGCCCTATAGCAACTCCACCAGAAATCCCATGGCCTTGTCGATCAGTGAACGTAAGTTTGCCCTCACGAATAGAACCTATGAGCTCAGAGAGGGTTTCCTCTGTCACGATGATGTCGTCGAGACCGTCAACGTCCGAGTCTGAGACCGATCCGCGGATATAAACAGCTTCAAGCATACAACGCAAGTGAATGACGACTTGTTGTCTGACAAAGCGAAGCATTGAGTCTGTTTTCTCATCTGGTCCCATATTCCCCTCAGCTTCAGTTTCAGCCTCTATCTCAGTCCCTGGTGGAAGGGCCACACCGAGATCGCCATCGGAACGCAACTCGGACCGGAGAAGAACCAGTTTGTCCTTGATTTGAGAGAGAGCTGCCTGTCTCTCACTTAAGGTCTCACGCCGCTGCATGATAGCGGAGGTATCAAGTGCACAGCCCTCAGAGATGGCTGAGAGTCGAGTTAGAGCTCGAGTACGTCGAAGGTCTACTACGGAGCGTTCTCGAGGACGTGAACCGCAGTTCCTACACTCGTCAATTGCGGTTTGTATGACTCTGAAGACTGTTGGAAATGATGCACCCTGAAGAGCGGGAAGTACGCAGTCGAGCTTACGAAGGGCCTCGAGATGCTGCTCAATCGCCTGGGATACGCGTTGCGACATCGTCACCTTTAAATGTGAGAGTAAGAGGTCCGACGATGCATCAGAGACCCCAGACACTGTAGTCATCCCCTTCTCAAAGGGATTAACTAAGAGGCCACGTCTCTCAGATTCTACATCATCCTCCTGGCCCAAATCTTTCCTGTGGCGTTGTAGAAGGATGGGGAGACTCATGAGAACCTGTTCAATTGCACTACGGTACCGGGCACGTAAGACGTTCAGGGTGAGCACTCGCGTCACCCGTGCCTCGGCCTCGCCGAAAGTGGCGAGAGCCGTCTCGATCACCTGTCGCTCCCGGTCCGAGACGGTGTCTACTCGCCGCATTGACGTCAAAATCCTAGGACCGAATCGGTTTTCTGGGAAGGACGAGGTGAGTGCACTGAAGAAGGAGGAGCTGGGGATGCGAGGATGTGCTGACGACCTCCATGCTCATTTATACAGGGGTATGGGCTCGTCCGGGTCTGCAAGGTCGTCGAATAGGTCTTCGAGGCTAGAGATGACTTCCTCAAGGCTAGGACGAGTGGGAGCCCAATCAAGACAACGGAGGGCGAGACCACCAAACTTGGCACGACGGCCTTCGAGGTTATGAACGAAGGTCTCAAGCTCGGGACGAGCACGTCCGGAGTCCTTAAGAAGGGTCTTGAGTGGGGTGACAAGAGAGGCATCGACCTGTTCCAGTAAGTAATTCCCTCCTTCCTTGGGAAGAAGACGAAGACAGTCGAGAAACGTGGCAACTCTTGGGCGACCTTGAAGAAGGTGCAAGAAGAAGGCACCCAGTGCGAAAACGTCGGATTCCGGTCCAAAGGGGAGACCGAGCCATTGTTCTGGCGTCCGGATGGACTTTGGGGAGGCGTAGGGGTAACAGACTTGAGTAATTGGGCGAGTCGAACCAAGGTCGCCAACAAGTGCTGTGATCTTGTACCCACCCTCCCTCTGAGAGATGCGGACAAGAACGTTCTGTGCCTTGACGTCTCGATGGACGTATTTCGCCGCATGCAACGCTTGTAATCCACGGCATGTATCCAGTGCGATTCGCCCACAGCACCTCGTCGTCAAGCGTCGGCCCTCCTTCGCCGGCGTTGCTATGAGCCGTGCGACGTCACAGGTGCAGAGCGGGGAGACGAGCGAGAGAATTAGCCTATTAGTGAGGCGGGAGGCGAAGATCGCCTCGATGGGGAGGATGTTCCGGTGATGGACGTGTTGGGAAACCACCACCTCTGCTGGGAGAATCAGACACCCACGGCTCAGTCGCTTGACGGCGACTCGTTGGTGCCCCTCAGTATGGCAGCGGAAGACGACTCCAAAGGACCCGGACCCGAGAAGCTTCTCTATGGTTAATCTCATATTCGAAGTATATTTGCAGCAGGCGAAGCGGTGCCGGGCCGAGCAGAGGGGAGAGCCTCCCACCCGGTCAGGGAGCATGGGGCCTCATTCTGTCGCGTTTCCCCTGCCCCTAGCACACGCCCCCCGCCTGAAACGCCCTCCTCCAAAAAGGAAGAAATGCCGGCACGTCACCTCTTGACCATCTCGGATCTGACCCCAACGGAGCTTAAGTATCTCATCGACCGCGCGCTCTTGATGAAGGCGCGCCCCGAAGACTACGCGGAACGTGCCCAGAGGAAGACCCTGCTCGCGATCTTTAGCAAGCCGTCTCTCCGCACTAGGGTCTCTCTCGAGACTGCGATGACGCGCATGGGTGGGCACGCGATCTACTACGAGATCGGGAGTCACTCGAACGTCGGAGGGAAAGAGACCGTCCAGGACACCGCCGAGGTGTTCAGTCGCATGGTCGACATCTGCAGTGCGCGTCTCCATACGCGCGAGATGATGAGCGAGCTTGCCAAGCACTCCTTGGTACCCTGCCTCAACGCCCTCGATGATTGGGCTCATCCGCTCCAGATGGTCTGTGACTTCATGACTATCCAGGAGCATTTCGGAGGATTTCAGGGCGTCAGCCTTGCATACTGTGGGGACTCGCGCAACAACGTCACTTACGACCTCATGCGCGCCTGCTCCCTGCTTGGAATCGAATGCCGTGTTTGTTGCCCAAATCATCCCGACTTCAAGCCTTGCACTGAGGTCGTCGATGAGTGCGCTAATCTCGTTAAGAAATACTCGACAGGAGCCGTCATCCGCGTCTATCACGACTGCTTAGAGGGCGTGAAAGGCGTCGACGTCGTCTACACTGACTCATGGATGTCCTACCATATCCCCGAGGCGGAACGCGAAGAGCGTCGTCGGATCCTCCTTCCTTATCAGGTCACGGATGCCGTCATGGCCGCGACCTCCTCACGCTCGGTCTTCATGAATTGTTTGCCCGCCTCCCGTGGTGACGAACAGACCGCCTCGGTGATGGATGGGGCGAAGTCCATCTGTTACACTCAGGCTGGAAATCGCCTTCCTTCCGCCATGGCCGTCCTGGACTTCTTCCTACATGGCTGTCAGATGTCCTGACGTGAGGATTAGACGTGAACTCCGCTCGGTGATGCCTCCAGAACCAGGATCGCCGGTCGCAAATTTCGCTGAGATGGACGTCGAGGCCGAGGTGCAAGCGCTCGAGGCGAGCCTCCGAGGCTTCTGTCGCCCATCGATTTACCTTGACACGGCCCTCTATGCCGCCGGAGACCCCACCCCGCTCCGGAAACTGGTGGGCCGGATCCTTCAGGCCTGCCACCCGGAGGTTCAGCAGGCCCTCGTCACCCGCGGCACGTATACCCAGCTCGTCCACTTCACTGACGAAGCTTGGTATGAGGCCTTCCGACGCTTCCTGGCCGAGAACGTCTCTCGCCTCGACAACCCCTCGTCAATCCCGATCCTCCCATACTCCCAATGGCGGCGACGGTCCTTCGCGGCCGCGAAGGTGCGGGAGGTCGTTGGGTTCGTTGGGACGCTGAAGAAGCTCGTCCCACGTGAACGGCGGCGTTTCGGGGCCACCCCGAGCTTCCCTGGTGGCGAGGACGTCGGTGAGGCACATCGCATGCTTCGCGTCGCATTCGAGGACGTCGATGCAAGTCCAAGTCCACCAAGCTCAAGTCCTAGTGCCTCCTCGTCCGTGTCCTCCATGCCATCCATGCCATCAGAGCCTCTAACGCGTCCCACGCGTCGTCTCGAAGTGGGCGACGATGAAGATGGCCTTCCCCCTAGACGAAGAACAACAGGAGGGACGCCTGGAGACTCCGGTCTGGAGGAGGTTCAACGGATGCTCGAGCGCGTCCTCCAGACGACGCAGCTCGTAAACGCGAAGGTCGACAACCTCTCCGCGCGCTTGGAGGGGGTCGAGCGACTGCTGACAAGGCTAGTGCGTCGGGAGGAAAAATGACGGACGAGTACGATTGCATCCTCCAGGACGTCCAGCAGGCGCTCGCGAACTACACGGGGCTGCGCGAGCGTGCGGGGGACGTCGGGGGCGCTGGAGAGGATGCGATCCTCGAACTTCGGAAGATTCTCGATTCTGCTGAGCGCGACGTCCGAGTTCTTGCTCGTGAGGCGAAGAGCACTCACGACCCAGGGCTGCTCGAGCGACGAAAAGGAGAGTGCGACGCATTACAGCGGGAGATCCAGGAGCACCGGCGGCAACTGGCTGCAGACCTGAGTGCTGGTGCAAAGGATCCGGAGCCTGAAGCCCCAGTGACGATGACCGCCGAGCAACGGCTCGGGGCGGCTGTGGTCGTCCAGAAGGATACGAATCTGAAGATGGACGACGCGATCCATGCGATGCAAGAGACGCACGAGCTCAACGAGGCGATCCTTGAGACTCTCGATCGTGATCTTGAGAGGCTCAACAGGGTGTCGGACGAACTTGACGGGCTCGCGGCCGACACGCAACTGGCTCGACGCCAGCTTGGGAACGTCCTTCGTAGTCTCTCCCAGAACAAGTGCATGCTCGGGATCATCCTCGTCGTCGCGGTCATCATCTTGATTGTCAGCATCGTCCAGATCGCGAAGCGATGAGGCCGTGAGACGGAAGTGAAGCGGGAGCGAAGGAAAGTGAGGCAGGAGCTCAGCCAACTCGTCGGATGAGCCTGGTTGATAAGGAGAAGAGCTTCTCCATTCCGAGTCGGTCGGCCATGGGGTTCTCTGGGACGAACGGGGGCCGATGGGGTGCTGGTGGGTATACGCGCTCGTCATGGATTAGAATCGACTTGAAGGATTTGTTCAGCGCCTGCGCCGGTTCCGTCTCACGATACGAGGCCGTCCGTGCATGCCCAATGTTTGGGAGTATGCTCCCGCTGGAACGAGATGGCGTACCACCGTAGTGGCTTGTACCCACTTCCGACCCCTTCGGGGATTGACTGACGGAGACACCCGATAGGGCGAAGACGTTGCTGGGCGCCTCCGCGTGTCCAAAGCCACGGCTACGACTGCGACTATGATTGTTGTCAACTGAGACCGAAGCTCGCAATGGTGTGAATACCCCTGTGCCTTGGTCATTGACATTGACGCTGGGACGCGGAGAATCGACACTTCCACGCACCTGCAGGACGTAATCCGAAACCGGGAGGATAGGGAGTTGAAAGACATCATTGGGTGACAGGGGTGGGACTGGAAGCCCATAGGTTGTGCGTAAGCGTTGCAAGCAATACGCAAACTCCTTGCTCTGGGCGTGCCCATGCCAGAGCAGGCGGCCAAGCGGTGCGAAGGCTAGCGTGGTCGGCAAGCATGTAACTCCGTTCTCTTGTAAGAATTTCGCAAAAGTCCCCCGCACATCACTTGCGACGTTAATTCGTGCGAGGCTCCCGATCCTCTCGATCCCCGCCCGGAGGTCGACCGGGTGCTCCCGCGAGACCGCGAGGTAGTAGAGCATGGGGAGGAGCTCCTGGGTTTGTTGGATAATCCGGAAGGTGTCGTCCGAAAAGCGCGAGTGGCTCTCAAAGGCGACGACGATGGCCGGCTGGTTCCGGGCGTACGGGGAGCGCCGCCGGACGAACCGCAGGTCTTCCAGGGGTGGGATGACCCGGTGGTCGATTGTGTTTCCTCCTAACATTTTTCGATGAGTGAGAGCCCGGAACGATACTCCGCGATCGATGCTCGGGCCCGCTTTCTCCCCCTAGTCATCGAGCGTCGACTTGGCGACGGCTTCTTCGCGGCGTTCGGGCAGCAGCAGGTGCCGACCACTGGGCTCCGCTTCATCTCTCGGAACCCTGCCGACTTTAGCTCTCTTGGGACTGATGCTCGCGTCCTTGTTGACCGCATCGCATCCTTTCGAGAGCCCTCGACGTTCAGGGCGGGGTACTTCCTACAGGCCTACGAAGCACAATTAACAATGCTTTTGGCAGCCAACTTCCAAGACTTCGAGACTCCGTCGGGGATGGGGGGCGATGATAGCGAGCTGGTAGGGCTAAGGGCGATCCCCGGGTACACCGCCTCGGGGAAGCACAAGTATCTTGGGCGTATGCTCCATGCGTTATTGACTCTGTTCGCCGTTGTTGATACGTGTTGTTCCACGATCCCCGTCGCCCTTGGCTACGTTGCGAAGAAGCTTTGCCTCTATTTCGACAGGCTGTTGGCGGAACATTCAATGACAACGAATACGAATGGGCCCTGTCCTAGTGTGTTGGACTATGTCCTGCGTATTAGTGAGAGCTCGAGTGGGATGACTGGGATCGGATTGGCCATCTCGGCCTTTCATCCGTCCCAGTATCATTCTTTGACCATAGAGGAACCAAAGGGCGGTTCAGGGCTTCAGTTCAACCCGAGCGCCGAGGCGAAGGTGATTGAGGTGGAATCGGATCCGTCGTCTGGGAATGACGAGATGTCTTTGCCCTTGATAGCTACGACGGGGCTTTGCGGTATGATGGCGCCCGAGGCGATGCTGGACGGCGTGGAGGACTCCAGAGAGCTTGTGGAGAAGATGAGGAGCTACATCAACGAGATCTACAACGACTGTGTCCTGAAGACCATCAATGCGATGTACGAGACACTAGGAGATTGTATCCGGCCCACAGATCGGATCCTGTTTTATGGGAACTCCCCCCTCGTCTTGAAGGCGATGCTCTTTGCTCATAGACGCCTCCTTGCCCAAGACCCATCACGCCCACCCTTCGAAGTGATCTGCATCGACTCACCCGATCACCGGTGCAGTATGGATGTCATGCCCGTTCTCGTTGGGGCGGAGATCCCTTGTACCTATGGGCTTCTGACGTCCATTCCTGTCTTAATGCCGAAAGTGACGAAGATTATGCTAGGTTGTTTTGGTTTAAGTCTTGAGGGCTCCGTATTAGTTCGAGCTGGGGGGAACGTCATCGCGGCGATTGGCGCCTTATACCGCACACCTCTCATCGTCGCGTGTGAGACCTTCAAACTGACGATGCAGGACTACCTCAATGGTTTCGCATCCAACGCGTTACGTGCCCCCATCTCCTTCCCCATACCCTCGGCAAGCACTCAGCTGCAATTGATCCGGCCCTTCTACGACGTCATTGACGCTAGCCTAATCAGTAGCTTCGTCACAGAGAATGGCCAGGTTCCACCAAGTGCGATTCAGACCCTGGCCTCCAGGGTCAGAATGAACACGGGCTTGCGCTGTAACCAGTAGCGCCTCCCATCCCGATTGTAAATGGACCCTCTTGGCCTCACCGCTGACTTCGCCGATACTGAGGTACTTCGGACCGAGGACTTGGAGAGGCTCGAACCAACCCCAGAGGTGCCACCATTCTTACTCTGTCCCGTCTGTTCGCGTCTCTATGATGTCGCCTATTGCCTCAGTTGCTCTCATGGGATCTGTCGTCGTTGTTATGAGGCGGAGATCGCTAAGACCAAGTATTTGCGTTGTCCGACTTGTCAAGCTCTCATAGTCACAAGGCCTTATGTCAATGCGGCACTGCAGACCTTTGTGGGTGCATATGGTTCGTTCCAGATTCAAGCCGAAGGCCCAAGTCCTGATGCATCGCCTCCAACAGATGATATCCTTTATGGTGAGCAGAACTTCAACATCTCAAAGGACTTTCTTAATCCTATTGAGACACAACTTTGCCACGTCCTATTCGATACGGTGTTACGAGTCAGAATCAGTCCACAACATGAGAGGCAACCAAATTTCCTTTCCATCGTGATTACTTATGCCGATATAGGAAGTCCCACATGTCTAGCAAGCCTGTCGACAAGGATCTGCATCACCGTCGTCAATATGCGCGAGAGGGCACGTTCGAAGTCATTTGAGTGCGTCCATACCTTTCCACGAGGTGGTGGCGTATATAGCATCCCAGTAGGCCCACGTAACGTCCTCTTTGACCCAACGAAGAACTATCTGCGCGATGGGAAGGTAAGAATCCGTACTCGCGTAAGCGTCTTCACCACTCTTACACTTGACGATGCCATGCAATTAGCCCGTACCTGCAGGGAGTTCCTTTATCCTTCGGCGCGCCAATGCCGTGGTGATGCCTTGGAACGGTTGATTGAACGCACAATCGCATACCGTCAATCGGAGGCCTCCGCGCATGTTGTTCGCTTCCTGCTCCAATTGGCCAGACATGGGTATACCGTCCTTACGATTGCTGAAGAAGGCACCGGTTCCCTTGGCGTGGTCACCCTCAGCCTCTGGCTCAAACATGATGTTGCATTCGCTCGTCTTCTTCGACGTGCCATGAGGCATATCGATACGGCTGACTATGAGCTTGTTGGCGCCGTCCTTGGCCGTCATTGCCTCATCTTCCTTGAAGCAAGTGAGCCAGGTGCCGCATTTGACGTCACCTTGAAGGATGGTGAGTTGAGAGATGAAGATCTTGATCCACCTGTCATTCAACAATATCCCATTGACGAATCTCCCATGGTCCTGGAGCTACGACGAAAATTGCAGCAGACTCTTGATGCATTACATGAGCGTAGTCATAATCTCACTGTGGCTCAAAAGGATATCAAAGCCTTAGAATCCCAGCTTGGTATGGCCACAACTGAGATGAAACGCGCACAGGAATCTCTTGAGCGCTTAACAAGATCGTCTGCGATCAAGACTGAAGAGGTACTGATGCTTAGGTCTGCCCTATGCGCCATAGTCTCTCCTGGATCGGATGCCCTTGATGAATACGCTCTCGAATCCCTTCGACAAAAGGGCCATCTTCCAAGAATACCCAATACGACCACACACGAGAAATGAGAGCTGAGAACTGAATACCCAAGATAACCGCCTTTCAAGTTTACCAACGGAAAGTAATTAGGGGATCTCGTCCGTGTCCGTCTCCGATCCCAACAACTCCTTGTTCTCATCCTCGGTCGGAGTCTCATGGCTCTCCGCCGGAATACTTCCTCGTCTTTGAGAACGGACCCGCTTCAGGACGAAGTAGATGGTAAGCCCAATGGCAATGATGAGGACACCACATGCCACTCCAATCCCAATCAGCATCCCGACCGAAAGCCCGGCACCAACACAACGTGGGCCAGCAGCCCGATATCCAGAGGCACAATGGCATGTACCTTGATGACAAGTTCCAGCGTTACTACACACCACACCATCAGCAACGCAGCTTCTTGCAACACAACCGGCGCCAGCCACGATCTGATATCCCGATACGCATGAAGAGCACTTACTACCATCATAGGCCTGATCGCAATAGCATCGGCCCTCAGTACACACCCCACCCACACAATGCTGTGCAAGGGCACAGTGTCCATGCCCGCTACACACCTCCTGGCCATGTCCCAGGCACTCCGGAACGACACAGGTCCCATCGATAAGAATGGCGTTCGAACCGCACTCACACGTCGTTTCTAGACCCACCTCTCCATACCCGGCATGACATCGCCCAAAGCCACCGCATTGAACAAGCACACCGCCCTCAATCTCTGTAACACAGTGCCGATCAACACAGGTCTCTCCGATCATGATTGCGCTTGACGAGCACTCCGAGCATAGGCTGCCATGGTGCGCCGTATCGCACATGCAATAATAGTCGTGGGAAGCGGTAGGGTTCCCACCAAGCCTTAATTGACAACGGCCTCCAGAAGAACAGACGACTTCGTTGCCTGCCCCCTTAACACCTCTGCCGATACATACCTCGCTCACACATAGGCCGTCCACGGTGACAAAGCCGCTGTTGCAACTGCATCGGGCTGTTGCGCCCTCGCCTTCGCACGTCCCTCCAGGGCACAGCATGTCATTAGCCTCGTCGTAGCAACCGGTACTCACACAGCCATGCGTAGGAGAGAGCGTGTAATTAGGATCGCACTCGCATTTGGGAGCGCTGGAATCCATGCGGCATCGGCCATGCCCATTGCATTCTATAGACGTCACGACGCCATCCACCTCCAAGCAGGCGAAGGAGATGCATTTGCCATCGATGGAGGCAGTCCCGTCGGGGCATATCTGGTCATCGTTCTGCTGCTCACATTGCAAGCCCTCGTAGCCAGTAGAACAGATGCACTTACCCTCCGCCTGGTTACATTTTCCGTGACCCGAACACAGAGCGCTACCCGTGATGCATATGGTGGGATAGCAGTGGCCATGATATGTGGAATAGCCCTGAGGGCAAGCGCAAGTGGAGGTCTCATCTGCGAGCTTGACACACGAGCTTGAGGGGCAAATCTCTCCATTTTCGTCGATGCAGTCGACAGGAGCGCAGATGTAGTTCCGATCGTAAACCGTCCCTGCCTCACACTCGCACTCGTAGAAGCCCGTGTTCGCAACGCACTTACCAAAGCCCCCACAGACCCGCAGGTCCGGGTTGTATGTGATGCACTCGATAGCAATGCAGCCAACTTCCGGGTTAACGAAAAGAAACCCTTCGCCACAGCTCCCCGAATAGTTCTCGCAATAGTCTCCGTAGAATGGATAGTCGCAGTCGCAACCGAAGGTCCGACAGGTCCCATGGCCACTGCATTCCAGCGTCGACCCGTCGGAGAGAGATACGAAGCAGCTCGGTGGGAGGCACGAATTATTGCGGGTGATGAAACCGTCGTCGCACTCGCAGTGGTACTTATAGCCAGAACCGGAGCTCTCAGCGATGCACTTTCCATTTGGACACATCTGGTTGTCAACGTAGCAGCCTGTAGGGATGCAGGGATAAACATCAGTTGATAGTGCACCATCGTTACATTTGCAGACGAAGGCGTCTTCCAGGTCGAAATATAAGCACTCTCCGGCACCCTGAATCCCACACACCATCGGGGGATCCGTCTTAGTCAAGCACCTGTCCGGATAGCACGTCCCATCGACACGGGTCTGATTTGGAGGACAGGCGCCCGGATCTGCATCGTTGTGAGTACACTTGTCTCCAGAGAAGCCCGAGTTACAGAGGCAGCCACTGGGAGTGCAGACCCCGGCGTTGCCGCAGTAGGTCTCGTAATTATCTGAGACGCACGAGTTGCTGAGGCACTGCCCGTCTTTGGCCTTGCACTTATCATCACAGACACAATGCCACTTGCGTGCACTGGTCATGCTCGTAGCGGAAAAGCTGCAAGTTCCACAGTCGTTACAAAGGACAGAATCGCCCTGAGTGGTCTTCTCGACGCACTCGAGCGGATAACACTCCCCGTCAATGATCGCACCGTAATTGAGGTTGCAAGTAGCGCAAAGATTGTAGTCGACATAGTGCTGCTCGCAGGCGCAATAGTACACAGAGTAGCCGTCATACAGGCACGTCCCGTGGCCGCTACACGCGGTCTGTACCCCGTCGATGACGGAGATACAGTCATCAGCCACGCACTGTGCCCCGATGGCGGTCAAGTCTGAAGGGCATTCGCAATGATGAGAGCCCCCCTCTTCGACACACTTCCCATTCTGGCAAAGCGTATTGAACTGAGGGTTGTAGCACGCCTCGGGGACGCATAGCATTGAAGGAGAGAGCGTATACCCCTCATCACAGATGCAGGTGTACTCGTAGTTGATCTGCTGGCACTTCCCGTGGCCCCCGCACTCCTTAGTCTGGTACATGCAGATATCGGGGAGTGACTGGGCCAGGACCGCGGCTAAGAGGAGGAACCAGCGCATCCCAAATGCTATTTATCAACATTTTGGCCAGATTGCCAGGGGTAGGTGATGGGAGGCGAAATGGCCAATAACAGCTAGTTCACTTGAAGGGGAAGAGGGCAGGCCCATTCTCCTGGCTTCTTATGAGCAACGGAGGTTATCCAACTGAATACACCTGGGAGGGACTCTGAGAACTCTAAGAGCCCTGAGAACTTTGGGAGCACGTGAGTAAGGGAACGATTATGCCCCAAGCCTCTTTCAAGAGTCAGCTTGAACCTAGACCCAAGGACAAAATGCGTCAGATCATTGCGCCATCAATACTGTCTGCAGACTTCGCGAACCTTCAGGCCGATTCCATGGCGGCTCTTCGGCAAGGAGGCGACTGGCTACACGTGGATGTGATGGATGGCCACTTCGTCCCGAACCTGTCCTTAGGGTTCCCCGTCATCTCATCCCTGCACAAGAGCCTTCCCGAGGCCTTTCTCGATTGCCACTTCATGGTAACGGACCCTGAGCGCTGGATCGACGTCGCCGCTAAGGCTGGTGCTTGTTCCTTCACCTTCCATATCGAAGCGCCAGGACTTCGACAAGAGGGGGTGACAGAGATGTATATTGGCCCAGATGAGTCCTTGAAGGAGATTAACGCAGCGTGTAGGCGGCTAGTGGCAAGGATCAAGGGTCTAGGGATGCGTGCTGGCCTCTCCATCAAGCCGAAGACGCCCCTCTCCGCCATTGAAGACGAGACCCTTGCCAGCATCGATCTGCTTCTATTGATGACAGTCGAACCAGGCTTCGGGGGCCAAGCATACATGTTCGAAGCCGCCGAGAAGGCTCATGAGGCTCGACAGCGTTATCCAAACCTTGATATCGAGGTTGATGGAGGGATTGCGGCCACGACCATAGGACATGCTAGTAAGTGTGGAGCAAACGTCTTTGTCGCGGGGTCCTCGATCTTTGGGAAGGAGGATTATGGAATAGCTATCAAGGAGTTACGCTCCAACCTCTAATCTCTAGCTTCTAGTCTCTTCTCTTCTCCTATTGCACGTTTACCACATTAGGAAGGACAGTCGAAAGGGTGAGTTTCATTCATCATCTGGGAAGGGATAATCATTGACCCCGACGTATCGAAGCTCCTCCTCCGGGTTCAGGGCGCTGACGGCGAGAGAGACCTTCCCCTCCGAGTGCTGGAAGAGCCCCACGGTTGACGATGGTGGCATCTGATCGACATACGAGTGTGAATTCATGTTTGAGGGTGGTTGCTTTCGCCGGGACGAGTACCGAGCCAAAAGGGCTTCGAGGGTCAACCCCGTGGCAATCCCCGCGGCGAACGCCAAGACCGCGACCTTGATCGCTCCCCGGGACACCCTTCGAGACATGAGGGAGCAGAAATTATCTTTAATGGAGGACTTTGAGGCGCCAGTCTTTGATGCGACGCGGCTCCGCGGAGAGGAGGACGTCTTCGAGCGCGAGGACGGAGCGAGCCGCAACCTCGGGCGTTTTTTCAAGGCACTCGACGACCTGGACAAGTACTTCAAGCAGGTTGCCGAGGCAATCGACGTCCTGAAGGCGTCGTCGGACCACGTGACGACGAGCTTTATGGGGGACGTGAACTCAGAGCGGCGGTCAGATGCGGCACGGAAGATGGGGCGTGAGGCGATCAACGAGCTTTCCTCCCGAATCAAGGCGCTTAATGAGACGGTACGGGAAGAAAAGGAGGCGGAGGACAGGGATGCCTCAGCGGAGGAGCGCGGGAAGTATAGTGACGAGTTACGACAGAAGATGGATCGTCTCCATGCGGCAACGAAGAAATTACATTCCTATTCCTCGGAGTTCCAAAGCTGTCAGGCGGTCTCCAAGGCGGTCCAGGAACAGAAGGTCAAACGGATTCTCAAGTCGTTGCGGAACGACCTGACAGAACAGGAAATCGACTTCGCGGTCGATAATGGGGAGCAAGCCATTCGTTCCTTGATGCAGATGCAGACGGATGACTCCCAGCAGTTGTTACAGGAGGCGATCGAGAAGAACAACATCGTCAAGGACATCCAGACAATGGCACTCGAGATTCACACTTTAACTAAGGATGCGGCCCTCCTATGCGAGCAGCAGTCGAAACTGATCGAGAGGATCGAGACGAACGTTGCGCAGGCGCGGTCCAACGTCAAGGAGGGGACCGAACACTTGGTGAAGGCCGAGCAACATCTGAAGAAGGGAAACAAGTGCATGTGCTGCATCATCGTCTTCTCGATCCTTGGGCTTGCCGTTCTAGTGATGATCGTCTCCTTGGTCTTGAAGGGGAAGAAGAAATGAGGGGTGGGAGAAACCGAGAACAATACCGAACTGGGTCAAACTGGGGTGGACTGGGTCGGGCCAATATTAGATGTACTTGTTAGTGGTGTCGATGGCTCCGACCGGGCATAGGGAGATGCATTGTAAACAGAAGACGCAGCTGTATTCCGGGGAGAGCACCGCCTTTCCGGTTAGCTTGTCGATGTGAATAGCGTCGTAGACGCACTTCGCACTGCAGACCCCACAGCCGGTGCAGACGCGTGTATCTATCAGGATTGACATCTTTTTACTCCGGGTATTGCAAAGAGAGGGAGAGAAGGGGTGAGTTGGGGGCCACTATTTGGTAACACGGTAGACACCTCTGTAGACCGTTGCCCCCGGATTTTTACGCTGATGCCTATCGGCATCGGCGGTCTTCAGCATCAGGTCAAGAATATCACGAGATAAAGGGTCCAAGTCTGCGTGTTCAACCTTCTCGAAGAGGGGGTGCTTATTGAGCACCTCAGTCATATATACGAAGAGATCATGGACGTCAGTACAGATGAAAAGGTAACCGCCCTCCTTCAGATAGTATGCGTACTCTGTGGCCAAAGGGCCACTGACGATACGTCGCTGTGCATGTGAACGTTTGAATTGAGGATCGGGAAACATGATGGTGATTACCTCAACGGTCCCCCCAACGATAAGCCTTGGAAGTGCTCGCATCGCATTACACCTGACGATAGCCCCATTCCTACACACCCCCTCGTCCTCCCGAATCTTCAAGAGCTGCCGCTGGCCTAATGCTACGGGTATGTCTCTTATCTCCAATCCTAACACGCACTTCCTTGGCCAACGTCTAGAAACATCCTTCACGAAGTCTCCGTACCCACACCCAATGTCAAGGATGTCGAAGCGCTTGAACGCTTGCCCCTCATAATACTTCTCGAATGGAAACTCCTCCGGCGTCGTACATGGTAAAGGTATCCCATCGTCCGCCAATGGGTTCGCATGGGCTCGGTGACGGAAGCGCGCTAGCTTCCCTGGCGCAATGTCCTGGCGCATGGTGGTCCCATCCATCTCCTCCGCCTTCTTAATACCCTCCTATTGAGGCTTTTTCTCCACATAAAATCCCGATGATCGCATCACACTTGACAGAGAGCCGCCCCACCCACGTCCCCCGTACGGCTCCCGACCCAACCTTCGGCTTCTCGAAGGAGCAGCTGGACCGGTTTCCTCAGCTCAGAACAAGCCTTCACCCTCGTTTCCAGCGAGCCAAGGATCAGGTTCTTGACCAGGTCCTTCAGACCTTTGGGGGGATCGATACCCAGGACACCCTCGAGGTCACCTTCTGGGACGTCCCCCTTGCCCAACGGACCGTAACATGTTGGCAAGATGTCTCCGCTCGAGTTCTCTCCTATGCCTCTCTTTTATCCCCTGATACCCCCATCCCTGAGGACCCATCCTCTCAAGGTGGGGAGCATAGCATTGGACTCCCTTCACACGCGCTGCGCGTCATTGGTTTCGGCTTACCTACACGAGAACGACGTGCAACCGTCGTCCTCGAATGTATCCAGGGAACCTCAATGTCACGCTTCTTCTCCAGGCTCCGTGGCGCCAGTCGGAACGTCATGACGCTTTCGGACCGAATCGTTCGGCGCTATGTTCACCACCTTGCTTTTGCCCTCGATGAATTACATAGGCAGCAGCTTCCCCTTCCAGGCCTCAGTCCTCATACCATACTTTTCGATACGAAGACCGTCACCTGCCGTATCCACCCCGCAGCCCTTATTCGTGAAGACCCACGGCCTGATGCATTAATTTACCACGATCCTGAAGGATTCCTTGACTTGCTCGTCATGGCCTTGGACGTAGACCGGGACGCCTTCGAAGCTTTCCGCTTCCTTCTTGGAACCGCTCTGGAGGCCTGGTACGATAAGTATCGCTCTCTTTCACGAGAAGAAAAGGCTTCAGACCCGACATTGACGGTCCAAAGTAAGGAACCACGAGAGACCACCTCACAGGTCCGTCGTGTCCCTGAAACCTCTCTCCATATCGTCCATGAAAAAGGCGCCGACGATCAATCGCATTCTTATGTTAGTCGGCCCGGCTCCATTGTCCCGGGTGGAGGAGTGTCTATCGATGGCAATGGAACAACAACTGACACGGGAGTAGCATCCCAAGCTCGGGTAGGTCGTCATGGCTCACATGCCACTGGCCCGGGTTCCAGCTCGAACCGTGCATCTTTCTTGCAGTCTCCATGCCTAGAAGCGCGTGGCACGCTGAATGGCCCAGACTCTCTGTGTTTCGGTGACGATGATATGGCCAACAGAAGTTCTATTGATAGCGTCACCACGCACACGAGTAGCACGGCATCCCTCCACTGTGGAGAACACGGGGCGCAATGCTCGGGTGACCCGGCACATGCTGGAACTCCGGCCCATCATTGCCCTTGCATTATTTATCTATTCGCCAAACACATCCTTGCTGCACCCCAGCAGGAGCTCTCCCGACTTTTCGAGGCCCTTAGTGCGGTGGGACCAAGTTCCATACACCCACACCTACATCATAGCTGCTCTACGTCTAGCGAAGACATGCGGGCCCCTTGCTCCGTAGGAACCCACCTTGAGAGCACAGGACTCCTAACAGCCTCAACAGGTATCGAAGAGACACCTCCAGCCTACATTCATGTCCTAAAGGCATTCTACGACTCTCCCTTCCGGGATTCGGACGTCCGGGACGAGGAGGAACTCGCCGCGGCACGTGAGCCCCATGCAGTCGAGAGCTGTCGGATATTGCAAGGACTTCACGAGGAACGAGCCGCCCAAAAGGCATGTATGGGGACCGAAGTCGTTGCAACCAGCAGTACTGACTCTATTTCGAAGAGTGTGATCAGCCCTCCAGTTACCGTCTCCATGCCTCGTGATGGGACACCAATAACATCGATAATGTTGAATCCTTGCTCGACTCGTTCCACCGGGGTGCTAAGGACGGTTCCAGAAGAGCCAGAAGATAGTCAGCCATTATCCGAATCGTACAACGAAGTTGTCTACACCTTTGGGCTTCTGGCCTCATGTATTGCAACGTCGAGGCATCCATGGTCCTTTTCCGAATATCTCGTGGGGGGGCTTCAGAGGCGGCGTTTCCGGGTGGAGCATGTTTCGGACTCGGACCTTGCGGGGCTGATTGGGCTCTGCACGGGGCCTTCTACTACGCGGCCAACGCTTGCCGACATTCTTTGTCATCCGTTTGTTCGAGACTATGTTGAGGAATTACCACCATCAAGTAAGCCCTCGATCTCGGAACCAGGTGGCCATTCTAGTGCCCGGGGTCTCGCCGCTGGGCCGGGCTGATGTGACGGAGGAGGCTAGTTGAGCGTTCAAAGAGCTTCTCCGCATTCTGGATATTCGAGGCGATATTGGTCGGGTAATACGAGGGGATGGATTGAGGAGATGGGCTAATCAGTTCCGGCTTCATCAGCATCCAGCCATATTCCTGGCGTGCCCGTTCGGCAGGGGAGGAGGCACGGACGAACGTTCTGGAGCGTATCGGATCGGGGCGTACGATATCCTCGGCGACGTACCGAACGTTACTACAATCCAGTGCCTCTCGTCCCGGGGGAATGACGGTTGGGAGGAGGACCCCCTCGATCGGGGGGAGGGATCTAGTGGTCCTAGAGGTCGTACGTCTGGGTTCCTTCTCATTATTCTTATCCCCAAAAGGCGAAGTCCTGGTTGAGTCTGGAACGGACTTCTCCGAGTCCTTGGACCGTGGTAGAGGAGAAGTCCGCCTTCCGTTTGGTCGACTACTAATGTTCCGGTCGGACGTTGGTTCGATAAGTGGAGATGATGGAAGAGTCCCTTTGATGGATAATGAAGATGTTGGTTTCTGTCTCGGCCGACTTAAGGAGACGGCCGGTTCCGTCAACTGGGATAGGCTAAGATTTGAAGAAGAGGCTGAAAGGGCGGCTGAAATTGGGACCGGAGATGCCGTTCCACTACGCAAGACCGGTGACCGCAGTGTGGCTCTGAGGCTCATAAACATCAACCTCTCGTCATCGCTTGTCCGAATGTGTTCTCGAGCAAGCATCGTATGGAAAGCATTGGAGAACTCGAGTGAGAGAGGATGGCCAGACCAGATGAGGCGGCGGTCGGAGCGGAAAATGACACCCGTCGGCACAGAATTCAGCCCATGGGAGTCCAGAAACGGCTTCAGCGTGCAGGATGAGTCGGAAGCCACGTTCAGCTCGTGAAGAATTGGGAACTTGCGTGCCCAGGTATGGAGGACGTCGGGGCCCTCCACACTGACCGCGAAGAAAAAGACGTTGCGCTGGGTGTTCTGCATGATAAGAAGTTGCTCCAATGCCTCGCGGCAGGCGAGAGACCAGGTCGCAAAGAGGAGCAGGACCGCTGGCATCCCGTCTTCTAAACGCCTGCACCGGGAGAGGAAGCGAAGCCCTGAAAGACTTGGGAGCCGGTGAGGTGGTGGTCGCTCAGCGGTTAGGGTCATTTTCCAAAAAAGCATGTATTGCGGGTCTCAACTCTCTTCTCGCGACTCCGCTCGCACCGACGCGCGAGGGCTCAGCACGGCACCTATGGAGTTGATGCACGACAAGAGCAGCAACTCGGACCTGCGTGGGCCATCGCGAGGGCTAGTGACTCCGCGCGTTCTAACCGGAGGTCCGATCACCATCCAGGACCTATCCCAGGGTATCAGCCGCTCCGAGAGCTACGAGGACCCCTTCGGAGCCGACCTATCGACCCTGGAGCCCAAGCGCATAGAGCCGGTTGACTACACTGCCCTCGATACCTCTGGTCGAAGAAGTCGTGCCCATGATCAGCCCAGCGGGATCCGGGCGCTGAGCGGGCCCGTGAACATGGGGAGGAGCTTCGACGCATATCGGTCCAAGCTTTGTCAGCAGGCCCAGCGGCTTCGTGGCTCCACACTGGGACGGTATAACGTGACCGGAGTCGATGGGCTGACGCAATCCCTGGTTGCCACGGGGATTGGTACCGGGGCTGGAGGCCGGCCAGCCCCCATCGAATCTGCTCCTGCGACTTCGATGGACATCCTCCTTCTAAAGGAGGAGCTACTGCGGAAGGAAAGGATGGATAATAGCTATTGTCCACCTGGGGAGGAGTGCGACTTGGCCGTCGAACGAATCCCCATTTTGCCTTCGCTCGGTAACGTTGACGAAGAGGCTGTGGAACGCATGTCACAAACCCATGTCGAAGTCAAGGGATCTGAAAGGCATCAGGACCAGGACCAGCCTCTCAGTCCTAACCACATAGATTCGGAGACACCTTCAAGCTCAAGGCCTGGCCTTTCAGCTTCTTTAGTTTCTCAGCCCGGAACTCATGCATCAGCCCACCCGGGAGCACTAGATAGTAGACTAGCAGGCTTATTGCGTAGGAAGAATACCATCCAACACCGGCATCCCAATGGGCGTTCACAGGCTATGCAGAACCAATACACTGCCCTCCTCGCAACCAGCTTCAACGACCCAAGTCGGGGGCGGCGGGTACACCGGCCAGCGATGGGCGGTGAGGACGATGCATTCGCATGTGTCTTACGTAGGTCGTTCACAGACACGTCCCTTCTCCTGGCGGCTAGCCAAGGGAGGAACCGCCAAGGGCCATAATGGGCCCTGTAAACGACCTTAGGTCTTCCGCACCCCATCATCGTCATCAGATGACCCTTCAGACCCTTCCCCATCCTCCTCCTTATGGGTATCTGGTTGCTCCTCATCGCTCCGTTTCCGTGGGGCGAGGTGTTTGTACTTCGGGTTCTGATGCAGGGCGTCAAGGGCCTCGTCATCGACGACTCCCAAGCCTTCCATCTCCAAGTAGAGCTCATCAATAGCGGTGTCGTACAAATCACGGGTGGTTACGGGCGCGGGGTCGAAGATCCGGGTGTTTGGGGGCAGATACGAGTTATAGAGTGGAAGAGAAGGAAACTTGTTCTTTGGAGCGAGGTCGATCAACAGGCACTGACAGTTCCGAAGACCACCAGGGATTATAGCATCAAGCGCGCCAATAAGTTCCTTCGCATTCTCAAACAGGTTTTCGACGGTACTGTTGGGATCATCTACCGCTCCAAACATTCCAAGGCGCATCGACCTCATAGCCCCTGGGGGGTCAATGAAGCTCACGGTGCGGAGGATGTCGTTACGTGACAGCGTGTGTAAAGGCTCGGAGACGTACGTGACGATCGTGTGTTTGACGATGGAATCCCCACCGACCTTAAGAAGCCGAGGATACGTCTCGACAGGGCAGACGAAGAGGTCGTACGCGTGTGCGATCCTCCGACGCGCCTCGAAGGTGTATCGGTTCCTGACAATTTCCTCAAAGGTGTAGATATGATCGAAGACAGGGTTCTCAGCGACGGAGTCCTTTATCGCCTCGGGAACGATAGCGGCTATCGTGTACCCAGCGGGAACCGTGGGGCATGGAAGTCTGACCGGCTTTGGCAATGGATGCGGCGTTGGAGTGATGTTGTGCATCCTGATGGACAGATGGACGTAGAACAGGTGCTGTTGCTCCGCAAAGAGGTCGTTCTTCGCACCAGGGGCGGTTATGGGGTGCTTCTGGCCATGGAGAACCGCCAAATGGAGCGCCTGGCGAAGCCTCGAGACACTAATCATTTTCTTCAATTCCGATTTGTGCTTTCCCTGAGTTCTTAGAAGACTGACATGACATCCGTATCCGTGGTGGTATCAGGTCACCCCTGACAGGGGTGGGTCACTGACTAGCTAGCTCCGCCCAGTTCCGCAAGATACGTCAGGGAAGGTCATTGTAAGGATAACTGAGCTTTAAAAATCCCCATGGGTGACTTGGTATTGCAATGGCTCGAGTCTGCCGGACTTCAGGCGTACTACCCGATGTTCGAGCAGCAGGGGATCACGCCCCAGCGCTTTGTGGCAATCACGATCCAGGACTACGCGGCCCTCGGGATCCAGTCGCTCCCCGACAAGCAGAAGCTCTTTCGTTTGATCACGAACCTCAAGTCGCGCGAGAACATAACCGAGACGCCCGCCCCCGCCCCGGCTCAGGTGGCCCCTCCGGCACGGCATCAACGCCAGCCAGAGGCCCAAATTCAGATGGCTCAAGACCCAAGTCTCTATGAGTCCTACGAGGGCTCCCATCAAGACGTCGGCCCTGGGCCTGCGGGGATTTCCGCCTCGAGCCCTGGTGAGGACGAGGATCTGGTCCCGTCAATTCCATACCATCCTAATGCACCAAACCCCCCAGACCCACGTGGTATCCCCACGGTGAATCGCACCGTCGTCCCCCCCGTTGGAGTCTTCTTACAGCAGATCCAGGCGCGCATCCGTGTGGTGATCCGAAAACGTCCCATCAACAACAAGGAACTTGCCCAGAACCAGCGTGACGTCGTGACGGCTGATGGGTGGAACCAGGTCTCAATTCACGAGCCCAAGGTCAAAGTCGACCTGACGAAGTACACAGACCTTCATACCTTCAAGTTCGACCACGTCTTCAATGAGCAGTCGGATAACCACGAGATTTACCAGTACGCGGCGAGGCCGCTCGTCAAGAGCGCGTTCGAGGGCCGAAACTGCACGATTTTCGCGTACGGGCAGACCGGCTCTGGGAAGTCCTACACGATGATGCACCGGGAGAATGGGATCTACGTCCTGGCGGCGTACGACATTCTCGAGTACCTCCGCCGGATGAACTCCCAGGCCGCAAACCAAAGCAAGCTTCTGATCCCGGTGGTCAGCTTCTTCGAGATCTACGGGGGGAAGCTTTTCGACCTCCTCAACAACCGCCAGCGCCTCCAGGCCCTTGAGGACGGAAAGGGAAACGTCCAGATCACTGGGCTTACGGAGAATCAGATCTCCAGCGTCGAGGAGATGCTGAGCCTGATTGACACGGGCCTCACTCTCCGTGCCGTCGGTGCCACCGGGGCAAACGCTGACTCATCCCGCTCCCATGCGATCCTTCAGATCGCCCTCAAATACAGCAAGTCCGGGCGCGAGTACAGTAGGATCAGCTTCATTGATCTCGCAGGTTCTGAACGTGCCTCAGATGTCCAGAACAGTGATCGCCAAACGAGGATGGAAGGGGCAGAGATCAACAAGTCACTCCTGGCGCTTAAGGAGTGCATCCGTGCGATGGACAAGGCGGCCAGCGGGAACCATATTCCCTTCCGTGGGTCCAAACTGACCATGGTCCTTCGTGACTCGTTCGTGGGGAACTCACAGACCGTCATGATCGCGAACATCAGCCCCAACGATAGGTCTTGCGACAACACTCTCAATACACTTCGTTATGCCGACCGTGTCAAAGAGCTTCAGGCCGGAAAGGGTGGGCTCGTCAAGTTTGGCGTTCTGAAGATGGGACAGAATGCCGCCGAGGTGATCCTAGGTATCGCCCGAGACATCGACGGTGATGCGTACAGGGGTGCAATCATCGGGGCTCCTGCGAACATGCGAAACCCGCGGCCCTCCCAACAAGGCCGTCCCAGCCAGCCGGTACAGGCCCAAGGCCAAGTCTCCGAGAGTCATCTCCGTGGTGCTGAGGGTCGTGAGACCACGGATGAGGACGAGATGGTTCGCACCCATTGTGACCTTGTTGATAGCATATTCGAGAGGGAGGACCTGATCGTCCGCGCCCATAGGAAGCAGGTCGACGCCATGATGCAGCTCATCAAGGAGGAGGTCGCTCTTCTTCACGCTATCGAGAACAACCAGATCAGCATCGACGACTGGCAAGTCAAGTTGTCCCAGATCATCTCGAAAAAGGAGGATGCGATCGAGCAACTCAAAGGAGAGCTGACGGAGTTTCGCCGCGCACTCCAGATGGAGGAGGAGCTTAGTCACTCGCTTGAGCGGGGCAAGAAGCGCTGAGTAGTAAATATGCTCACTCTTTTCAGTGACCACGACCACGACTACGAAGACTGCGGCTTCTGCGTCCGGAACTAGGCCTTGGACCAACGAATTGAGAAAGGATGGCTATCGTCTCTGAGCGACGAGGATGTGCACCAGGAACAACTCTAAGTGCGCGTGCAGCAAAGTCATGACCCTCACACTCCGCGAGTAAGGAAACGCATTCTGGAGAGGCGGCACATGAAGCAGCGGCACACATGAGGGCTGACCATCCAGCGTATCTACCTTCGGGTTGTGTCATACCTCCCTCCACTGTCCGCAAGATGGATACTGGACCTATACGGTTATTGGTAGCAGCGATCATCAAAGCGGTCTTTCCTGAACCCCAACCGCAGCGAGTATTTGTTACTAGACGCGCTTCATGTTCAAGAAGAACCTCTACGATCTTAGTGTGACCCGCCTCAGCTGCATACATCAAAGCCGACCATCCCTGAAAGTCTTGAAGTCCAGCTTCATGAGAAAGGAGTAGTAAAGTGGCCTCAAGGTTACCAATTCGTGCGGCAAGCATGAGGGCCGTCCGTCGTGTTGCGGGTTCGCTTTGACCTGCCAATGCATCTGATAGTCGAAGAATGGCATGCGTATTGTTAACGACAGCAGCAAGCATTAGAGGAGTACCCCCAATGATCCTACCGAAGCCAGACGCATCAAAAGAGACCGGGAGTTGCCATTCTCTTGTTGCAAGGACTGTGACAAGAGAATGAAGACCTCCAATGATGGCGGCACCTAAGCATGTCATTCCATCGATTCCAGTATGCCCTGTTTCTGTTTGAAGAAGACCATTGTCCTCCTCATATGCAAGAATCAGCTGAGCTAAGTCTAGACAGCCAGAATCGATAAGATGCCTTGTAGCAGTCTTTCCCTCGCAATCCTTTAAGCCGAACTCACCTCTGAAGAGACAACGTACCGACAAGGAATCCTTAACGTCTGCCGCCAACATCAAGGCCGAATGGCCATCTGCGTCTTGCATACCCATCCAGGGCCCAATCAATCCGATGATGTCCTTTCCGGCGCTCACTGCACGCATGAGAGGTGTGACCCCATTTTCCGGAATATCAGTCTGTGAACCGAAGATGATGGCAGATGCAGTCTGAAGAGTTGACGTTATACCAAGGAGTCGTTCCCTCATCTCACGTAAGGCGGTCATTGCTGCCGTCATGGTCTTCTTTTCCTTAGCCGGTGGTAATTCTGTCACTTCCACCCCTATGTCTTCACTTTGCCTGAGACTGAGGGATGCCATTGTTGGAGGAGTTCCTACATCATTATGGAAGATATCTGAGCGGTCCCCATATATCTGGGACATACTACTTGGACGCTCTGGCAAGAAGGAGTCATCCATCACACTGTTCGGAAGAGGATGGTTCTCGAATAAAGACGTCTCTTGTGATGATATTGGAAGCGGTACTGGGTCTGGTTCTGGTTCCAAGTCCTCTGGTAGGTCCAATAAGACAGCTGGGAAGTCGATGTCCCTAACAATCTCATGAAGGGAATGTACCTTCTGTAATACTGAGGCGGTCACATGTGAGAGTCGATCTTGGTCGACACGGCATTTCATATGAGCAGCTAAGATATCAGTCAAACGAAGAGCACCCCCTTCAACAGAGAAGGTAGCTGCAGCCTCGAGACAATGACGATAAGGTTCATCAAGATCTAAGTCTAAAAGCCGTTGAAGAGTCGATACTAGATATGGCTGAGTCTGTAGGAGCAAGCTCACAAGTTCCTCATTACGACTCATTAAGGCTCGTCTTAAGGCTGAAGCATGTGGACTATCATCAACAAATGTTACAAGGATAGACGCCGCTCGACTAGAACCACGTGCTACGGCGTATTCTAAACAGCTTTCATAGCCTGGGAGAGGTACTTCATATTCAAGCGGAGCAAGAAGAGATACCAAACGATGGTCATCAACATCAATGGCGGAGACGAGTGCTGGTAGTCCTTGTGCATCTAGAAGAGCGCATTCGAATGGAAGGAGGAGTGCCGCCACTTGGACGTCTCGAGCACGGACTGCCGCGATCAGGGCAGTGTTTCCAGCAGCATTCCGAGCACCAAGGAAGCGTCCAATGAGAGAATAAACGGCTGTGACGTCCCGGGCCTCGACAGCATGGAACCAGTCTGTAGGGTCATCGGAGTCAACCTGCTGTACCAGTGTCATTTTAAACTCTTCCCTTCCATCCATACAGCCTCCCCTTCCTCTTAGAATTGACCTGACTCGGCGACGAAAAATGGAAAGACTGACTCGCCCGAACGTAGGGAGCCACTGGCTGGGCGAGGCGCTCAGCTGCCGGGACCACATGCGCGCGGAGATCATTCGGGCCGAGCAAGGGGAACGGGCCTATCGGGTGCGAAAGGCCGAGCAACGCGTCAAGCAGGCTCGAGCTCTCACGCTTCAGGCAAAGTTGGAACACCCTCTGTTCGACAATACTGACTTTGACGAGCAAGGCCGTCTAACAAACTGCATGAGTGTCATGGAGCGTCTCGACCCAACGATTCGCTTCTCCCCTTTCGAGAAGTATCGGGGTTATCTTGAGCTCTGTGAGCCGACAAAGCCCAGTCGACCCGTCTCCCTCCCCGCGCCTGAAGCTAGCGGGAGCGATGTTGAGTTCACTAGATCCTCATCACACAGGAGCTACAAGTAGTTCGAGCTGGGTAGCAAAGCCTGCTGCGGCCTGCTGGACTCGTAGAGCCCGGTTCTCCTGCTCCAACGCTGCCGCTTGGCGTCGTAGCTCCTCAAGCTCCGCGGCCTGACGCGCAACGATGTCGCGTTCCCCAGCGAGTTCGCCCCGCGCAGTGGTTAACTCGTCGCGCAACGCCCGCTGCGCTGAGGTGAGCGAGGCGAAGATCGTCTTGCCATCGGCCGCCTGTGCCTGTCGCTTGCGGGTCTCAAGCTCGCGCTCCAACCGTTCCGCTTCCTCAAGGTAGGGGCGTAGGACCGGAGAACTCTGGTCCGCCCCACTCTCGGTTAGGGCGGCACGGTAGAGCATGCATAGCCCGCGCAGGAGGCTGATGCACGTCTTCTGTAAGGCACCCGCGTCAAGGCTTGCCAGGTGCTCGGAGTTTCCCTCCTCCAGCAACGTTCGGCATTGCGCCAGCTCAGCACGAAGCCCTTCGTTCTCCGTCAGAAGGTGAACCGCGGCTTGCTTCATATCTCGGACCTCCTGCTCGCATTGAGCGCGTACGTCCGCAACGTCCGCGTGAAGGCTCTCCGCCAGTCGGCTCTGACACTCCTCACTTTGAACCAGGCTCGTGATGAGACCAGCCCGATTATCCTTGAGGAACTCGTCTACGGCCTGCACGTGCGCCTCTAGGATGGACACGCGATCACGGAGTATAGCATTTGTACTCAACAGCTGGAGGGCGATCGCTCGCAAGAGGTCGATCCGTGCTTGAGGGGTATCCTCCACGCCCGCTGTTTCTAACGCTCCAGCCATCTTCCGGACGTCCAATATGCAGTTCAGAATGTGAGGAGCGACGGGAGAGTCGGTCTCCGCGGTCAAGCAAAGGGCGTCGCGATGCTTCGTCAGGATCTCGGTGATCGCCGTTGGAAGCTCACCCATAAGGCCAACTAGGGCGCCGACGGTGACGTCGTCTCCCACGGGCTTGCGTAGTGTGGCACGGACTTTCTGGATATTATCTGCATAGGCGGCAAGCGCGGCCTCTATGGTCTTACAGTCTCCTTCCTTCTCCTGCTGGCGGAGGGCCAGTTCCACGAGCTCAGCGTTGACGCGGTCAAAGACGGAGGCCCAACCACGTAGTCCTTCGATTTCCTTCTCGGCCGTCTCGAGGCGACCCAGAAGCTTCGTGCTCAGCAGTAAAGCCTTCAGATATCCGTCGACAGCTAGTGCCCCAGGTGGAATCTGAACGGGCTTCTCTGGAGAGTTTCGTAAAGATCGTATAACAAGGTTTTCAGGCGTATCCATCTCCGGTCTTTGGACAAGTTTGGAGTCGTTCTGAGACGTCTCGATTAGAGCCGTCAATGATGCGATCTCCTTGCGCGCCTCCTTGAGCTCAAGTGCAAGACTCTCATTTGCGGCCTTGAGAATGGCGCTCGTGTTTGAGTGCAAGAGTTGGTCATAAGCCCGATCGAAGCGAGCTAACGATGCCAGGTCGTGTGTAAAGACCGCCTCATATGTCCGGAGCCGTTCCTCGTGGCAGGTAAGTTGCGCCTCATGTTCTGCAAGTAAGCTCTGGATGGCGCTATGTGCTCCAACCTCCTCGGCCGAACGAAGGAATGCGAGATGAAGCGACCGGGCGAGAATCTCCGCCTTGCTATGGGATAGCTCCTGTAAAGCCTCAAGACGGCTCTCATACATGTCCCGGATCTGTCCTAGCTCTTCGCGCGAAAGATCCGCTGCCCTCTCAAGTGCATGGACGAGTGATCCATAGCTCTGGAGTTGCTGGGCACTTGCCACGAGTTGAGTCTTTAAAGACTCGAATCGTTGATGCACTGCGATCTCGATGGCCTTATCAACGGAGTCCGAGGCGGGGTCACAATGCGACTTCGCAGACACCTCGGGCGAAGAGGCCAGGAGTACACGGCGGGAAGGTAAGGAGATGTTGAAGAGAGGATCTATGGAGTCTTGATGCAGAAGAGTATCCATCCAGTTCGCACGAGGCGTCACCATCCCACTATGGACGTCATGGTGGGGGAGCGAGTCAAGGCCTGGAGGCGTCACCTTGTGCGGTGGATGATCTAGTGCGCTTAAGGGGGCGGCTGGTTGATGCGCCCGCTCAAGTGGAAGGGTCGGCGTCGAGACCTGCGAGATGGTGAGTGGGGACGCATCATTCAGTAGGATCCCACATGAAGTGTTCAAGTATCCGTTTGTTAGGCCTAAGGACGTGGGACCGCCACTTTTGGAACCCAGAACGTCACAAGGCTTCGAGTTAGCTACTGGACAAGCTTTTTCAAGCTCTGCCAAGTCACCCAGAACCCGGCTATCGGAATCGACCAGGTGCTGCTCCGAGGGCGCAGACTTCGAGGCGCTCATACGCATGTGCGCATTGCTCCGCGCCCGCATCTGTAGCGCGACGCTATCGACGTCTCCGAAAGACGTGGTTGAAGGATAGGGCTCCACTTCCTTGAGATGCAAGACGCTGGGATTGTAAAGGTATTCGGATAGCGCACCAGTGTCTCCACTGGTCGAGAGTTGACGGGTCAAGGCGTTCGAGCCTCCCATCCCCGCGCCCATTCCAATAGGGTCTCCGTAGGTCAGTAAGTCACTAACGCTTGCATTCACGGGCTGGGGCAACGGGCTACGGAACACGTTCCCCGTTGAGCTGACTCCCGTCCCACTCGCCGAATATTGCATAGTGTTCTCGTCGGTGGCTGAGTTCTGGTCGGAACCGAAGACTGGGGGTTCCACCCTAACCTGAATGCGGTCACGATCCTTCTCAGGAGAAGCATGGGCCTTCTCCCCTGCTCTTAAAAGCGCTCCATCCGGGCTCGAGCTGGTGCATTCGATCGGAGAGTATCGAAGCTGCTCCTTCTTCTGTGGCCATCTTGGTGGGCACTCACGTGGGGTCTTCTTCTCATTATCAAGCGTGAGAGGTAACGTCGTCGAGAGCTTGAGTGAGTCGTCTGAGGAGGGGGAATCAGTCGTTCGTGTCAACATACTGGAACATGGATTCTTGGTTTGTACCACTGCAGCGGCTCCAGGAGGGGTGAGTAAAAGTCCGGATTGCTCCGCCGGTTGGTCCAGGTTTCCGGAGGTGTCATCAGTTGCGCTAAGAGTCCTACTGGGTATCATTCGGCTCTGCCTACTTTCAAGAGTCAAATGAATCCCGAGACTCGAGTTCTGAGACGGGTGTGGTGGGTAGACAGGCTTGCTCTTCAGAAGCTGAGAGACATCGGCGGAGAGGAGGGGTTGAGTAGCCCCCGAGAGACTGCTCCGCATGAGCTCAGAAGTAAGGAGATTATGTTGTACGGAGACACAGGAGATGCGAGATGCTTCAAGGGACGCCTGTAACGAAGATTCATTATCAGGTGCTTGGAGGAGTACGTCCCGCGTCTCCTGTCGTGAGTGCTCGGATGGAGTAGGAGATAAAGTGCTTTGCCGTGGATGCGTGCAGCTCTCACTCCCAGCAGATGGTTGCGGGGGGCACTCCGTAGGGCTTCGCATCTTAGACTCAGTGTGCTTACACTCTGCCTCACTGGTAGAAGGAGAGCTCAGAAGGGAATTCAGATGACTTGTAATCGAGAACTTCGATGGTTGTTTCGGAACACTACTCTGCGTTTTGCAGGGTGTCTGGGCTTCATGCCCGCCGTCGTCGAAAATGCGGGACTTCATAACAGGGCGGCCCGGAGGAGGACGGGCCTCGAGCATTGAGATCTTCGTCCCGGACTCACAGAACCCGCTCGTCGGAGAGCCTGCACAGCTCCCCTCCGCAAACAGGCGCGCGAGATCGCAGGAAGAGAAGTTGAGATCCCCTTGCTCGTCCTCGTTATCCTCGATGAGGGTCAGGTTGCTGGGAGTCGCGACCGTTGCCCGACGGCCTCGGCGGCCCAGAATGGCTCGCTTCCGCTCAGTCTGCGCAATCTCGACAACTCCCTTGCTTTGTAAGAAGGCTAGGACGTCGCTTTCCAAAGGGTGCTTGAAGGCGACCGTCGAGGCCGTCCCAGCATTAATTGCCCCGATGTAGTAGAAAACGGCCAGGAGATGGTAGAAGGACTTCGAATGGCCACCTAGAAGCCGAGGGAAGTCGAAGATTTCACCCGGAATCTTGAGGAGCTCAAAACACTCCTGGATCATGTCCCAGTTGTCCTGATAGTGCCCAAGGTTGTCCGGATTCCAGCGGAAACGACCGACAATGACCTTTCTGCAGGTTGCGGGCCAGGTGTTTTGGATGTACTTCATGATGGCAACCCCGTCGACGAGGTTTGTGTAGCTCGTGATGTTAGTATATCCGGTAATCTGTGAAAGCCAGCGGAGGAGCTCCGCCTGCCCAACGATCAGCATTTTTGAGAAAATTCTGGAATCAAACGGGATGAGCACTCCCGAGGATGGCCCTTCGGATGGCCTACGGGAGGCATGGTTTGCGGCGGCGCGCAGCGGAGACCACGACTTTGTGGCGGTGCATCTTTCGGTGCTCGCGGGGGCGCGAAACCCCGATAATGGGGGGGAGACGGCACTCATGATTGCGGCCGATCTTAACGATGTCAAGCTGGCACAGATACTACTCGAGGCCGAGGCGGGACTTGTTAACGCCGCAGGTGATACGGCATTGATCATTGCCGTCAGAAAGGACCACGTCTATATATGCCGTCTTCTTGTTGATCGAGAGGCGGGGATCCAGACGGCCGACGGCCTGACGCCCCTGATGGTGGCGGTCTGCTCGTCAAGCATCTCATGCTTTCCATACATGTTCCCAGCTCTGGCGCATATGCGAGATAAGAACGGAAACAACGCTTTGGACCATGCGGTACTCCAGAAGAAGTTCAGCTGTGTCTTGTATCTGTTGAACCACAACCTATATAGCCGCGAGGACATTGAGCACACCATCCGCCTCACGGCGGGACTAGGGACTCTCTATACGCGCGATATCCTCACCAAACACCTAGCCATGTTGGACACGCGGGGAAGTACCCAATCCTCTCCTGAGATAGCCAAACACCGAGCCATACTCGACAAGTATCGAATCTTACCGGGAACTGGGGAGCCACCCGAGTCCACTGTTCCGGTGCAGCACAAGGAAGTGCAGACAGAGGTGGAACGACCAGTCAGCCTGCGTGACAAGAGGTCGAAGCCGTTGCCTGGGAAGCGTATTACTAAGGCCATCCCGGTGGACTTGAACACCGAGCACGTACGAGATGCTACACCAGTAAGGCGTGTCCTCTCACCCCTTCCCGAGTCAACGAGCCACTCGAGTAGTTCTCGATCTCTTCGAGGCGTTGAGACCCCGAGCAAGGGCTCGAGTGCCAATGCAGACATATCCCGATTGCGCTTGGAGGTCTCCGACCTACAGAAGCAGCTCACCGCCGCCCGGGAGGCGAATAATCGGTTGACTTCCCAGTTCCAGGACGCACGTTCACAAATACGGAAGCTGCACGCCGAGAAGGCCCAGCTCAACGTGAAGATAACGACGCTCGAAAAGGCTCTCGAGCGACATGTTCGAAAGGAGCAGAAACGGATCTCGACCGCTCAGGCCAGTCCACAAAGGCCGAACCCGGACGTACCTCGGGAACTCCCTGATACCTTCTTCAGCGAATATGATGCCGCAGCCCTAAATGACGACCTCAAGACTGAGCTCCAAAGGGTACGTGTCGAACTACAGGAGATGCAAGCCCTTAACTTGGCCCTCCTCACGGCACGTGAGGGTGAAGACTCGGTCCCAGGAGGTAGTCCTTCTACAAACCTCTTTGCCTTGTCAGCCTGTAGCTCACCGGTTGGACGCTCGGCGAGTGCTGATCCACGTCAAGCACTCCTCACCTCATTTCGACTCACCAATCGTGAGGCACTGAAAAGGACTCTTCGAACCGCACTCGATAGCTCTTCGAAGCCTCTGGATACACGGGCCGAGCCGGAACGGGATGCAGATGGAAACACCGCTCTAATGCGGGCAATTTACGCTGACGATGCCGATGCCGTCGAGAAGCACATTTGGCAGGCGGGGCAGACAAATACCGATGGAGATACGGCCCTGATGCTCGCCGGACGTCTTAATCGATATCAGCTGATCCTCTTATTCGCGGAGAAGGAGGCGGGGATCCGTCGTCATGATGGAGAGACGGCGTTGACGCTCGCCCTTCGGAACGAGCAGTATGAGGCCGCGGCCGTCCTGAGACAGTATGAGGGGAAGAAGTTTGACGACCTACAACTAGAGCATACGATCGCCGTGGACCCACCACCCATCCGCCGCTCGGAGCTGATGGAGGCCGCGAAGGAGGACGATATTGTGAAGGTTTGGAGCCTCATAGAGCTGCAAGCGGGGCTACGGGACGAGCATGGCTTAACAGCCCTCATGTATGCGGCCCGGAACGACGCGATCGAGAGTTTAATTATTCTCCAGCGGCTAGAGGCGCGGATGCGGGATAGAGAGGGTTGTACGGCCCTAATGCACGCCGTCAAGACGCGACGGTACGACTGTATCAAGCTGTTGCGTCGGGAGGAGCAAGGGCTGCAAGATGATCGCGGATGGACCGCGCTGATGTACGGGGCCAGTGAGGACGACTCTGAGGCCATCCTCCTATTGCTTGAGGAGGCAGGAATGAGATCATGTGGGTCGGGATGCACGGCATTGCAGATCGCAATCCTTGTGGGCGCCGTGGGATGCGTACGCATACTCGCCCCACGGGAGATAGGTATTAGTGACGACAAAGGCCAAACCGTTTGGGATTGGTGTACTCGTGCCGAAGCGCAGCTGGACCCACTTGTGCACATCGAGATCCGCCGAATCCTCAAGTCGTGTACCAAGAAGGAGTGAAAGGACTTGAAGGATGAAGAACTGAAATTGAAAGGACTCTTCAGGGTATAAAGCGCAGCCCTTCTGTTTCCCATTATATAACACTCGGGGTGAATGTTTCATTAAGCTCCATGCCTGCCTCCGATATGAGGGGCACGCCACTAGAGAGCTCTGCATGCTTCTGTGACCTCTTTCGAAGGACTAGCCAGGCCACCAAACCTGCAATCCCGCCGAGGACCAGAAGTACCGCAAAGACGACCCCGACAATCAGTCCAGTCTTAGAAGAGCCCTCCTTGGGTATGGCATATGTGGTGAAACAGTCCGATGTGGGAGGAATGGCCCCGGTAGAGCATTGAGTACATTGTATCATACCGTCTAGAAGCCCGCACTTGAAGCAGTTCGAAGGACACGGCTTACAGCTTCCAGCCCCGGCGTCGTAATACCCGGACTGACGACAGGCCAGGCATGTAAGAGAACCGCCCGCCATCGTGCAGCTGCCACACCCACTATCCTGCGACCTGCATGCGACAAGCTTATTATCGCCATCAATAGCGTACGGACTCTCCGGAGCAGCCATTCGACATGTCCCGTCGCTTGCCGAGCTACAAACATGGGGCCCCACAGGCCCATCACTAGTCGAATAACAACCACCCTCGAGATAAAAGATATCAGTACCACCGCAAGAGGTGCACCTCCCGGCACGCGAATCTAGAGGACCCCCATCGAGTCCAAGACACTGTCTTGCAGATCCCCTGGCCGCCCTAGACCCGAGGCTGTTGACTAGCCACACGGGGGTACAGTATCCGTCAATAGGGACGTACCCACGCATGCACTTTCGACAGATGATTGCCTCGTTGACAGGAATCTGATGCTTTTGCGGACAAATCCTGTTCTCCGCCGCGAGCTTGCCATACATGCAATTACCGAGGTAATACATGAAGCCTCCTTGACACGATGAGCAGCGCACCTTAGAGTGTTCGTGCGATACGTTACATACGGTCTCAGCAGCGCTGAGAGGGACACACGTCCCATTGACGGGAGCATATCCCGAGTGGCATGCGGTGCACACCATAGCCAGTCCGTAACCCTCACACTCGAGACACTGCTCGTGGAGGTCTGTGCATCTCACACAGTCTCCTACCTCGTTCAGTCCCGTATAGTTCGGAGAGTAGCCAGCCTTGCATTTTGTACAGACGCCATCACTGTTGTATTCTTGGCACTCGAATACTTTGCACTCACCGTTGACAAGGCGATAACCGGGCTTGCAGCTCAAGCACGTAACAGGAGTCCCAGACGTGGTCGAAGCTTCGCAACTGGCACAGTTCTCCCTCCCATCATGCCTAGTATCCGAACACTGATACACACCCGGTTCCGTCCCGTCAGTAACGACGAAAACAGCTGTGCTTGTCCCACGAGCGGTGCAGACACCATGGCTGGTAGCGGAACAGATCTTACTCCCAGAACTAACGGAATAACACCCGCCCTCGAAAAGAAGATAGTGTCTTCCGCAATTAGTGCACTGTCCATTGGCCACTACGCAACCTATATTGTTGTCCGCCATATTTTGACAACCTCCTAGAAACGCAGGAGCATGATCCGGCTGGAGACACCTCCTGCACATCGTTTGATCCGACGGCTCCAGCTGAAACTGGTCCGCAAGGGAGCAGATTCTTATATCATTGGCATCCTGAGGGGAGTAACAGCCACCCTCATAATGGAGATAGCCATTCTTGCAGGTATGGCAGTTGGTGGCTGTTTTGATATCATCATCGGAATGAAAGTTGCAGTGATCCATGGTTTCATTGGCAGGGGTGCATTGGCCATTGAGTGAGACGTATCCGGGGGCGCACCCCTCACAGCGATAGCCAGAGTCCAGCTTGAAGCAGGTTTCGCACTTCGAGGCGTACTGACCGCCAACTACTTGACAAGTAGAGCAGTTGACACCACCGGAAGGTAAAGGCACTTCGAAGTACGTATATTGACAACCTGAGCAATTAACCAGACCAGATGCAAACGTGCAAAAGGCACAGCCTCCTACCTGGTCTGAGCATAGATGAAGGACGTCATTGTCGATATATGCGATCTGACTGGCGACGGTGCAAACATTATTTTTCACCTCCGTACATATGCTCTCCCCCGGATCTTTGCTCGTAGTGTGACATCCACCCTTAAAGAGAAAATATTCGCCGGTGCAAGATTTGCAGGCCCCGTTCTCCACGACGCAGATGGTGGCCAAATTCGTCCCATCCACTGGCTTACAAACTCCATCGATGGGGGCTAATCCGCTCGAACATTGTGAACAGAACGTTTGATCTACATAAGCAACGGTGTACTGGTGTTCTTTGGGGCAGATTGATAAACCGGATTCGGTCTGGTCGCCATAACAGCCTCCTTCGTACAGGAGGTAAGAGGCTGCGCAATAGGCACACGTTTGATCTGTAGGAAACCAACTTGCATCCAGACAGATGTTTTGAGAAGTTGAAGGGATACACTTCCCATCAACTGGGGAAGTACCAGGGGAACAGTTGGTGGGTTGTGGAATCCCGCGAGGAGTGTCGGAGCTCGAGGAGGCAACGATAACGACCGTCAAGAAGAAGGATGCGATACACATTTATTCTTTTTTTGCGAAAAGCCAAGCAACACTTATTGCAGCGGCAAGCTTTGTGATTCTACATCACCCTCGCAAAAAATCCCCATAGACTCCTACCAATGAGAATACTTCAGTCAATTTGGTGGTTGTGGTGTTACTAAGGACAACAGTCTCACCATCGTCAGTCCTTCCCACTCACTCAAACAGTTGGACAATCAGGAGTAGCACCCAATTCACTTAAGGACACATGAAAAGAGACCTTTCCATTAGCGATCGAAGCCCCATAGCGTTGAGTTCTTCAGGAGAGAGAAAAGCCTCGACCCCGCTATCGCACAACGAGCTCCAGGCTAACGCTAACCACTCCAACGTTCCGGCCTTCGGGCCACGGAAGTTCTCATCGATCCACGGGTTGTCACAGCTCTCCAGTGGCATGTCTTCTCCGCAGATTGTGGCAAGAAAGGGGATGAGCCCTGGAAGATGGGCCAGATATCCGGTGCACATACAATTCTTGTGTAGAGGCGTCACCGACCCCTTCGTTGCCTTCACCAGGGACCGCTTCTTAGTTTTGTCAGCCCTATCGAACTTAACCGTCGGTTCCGCCGGATCGTCTTCGCTCTCATCGGAAAGGTCTCTCCGAGGCTCGGAACGGCCTCTATCGTCTTGTTTCCCAAAGGCGAGCAATCGGGAGAATAAATCCTGAAAAGTTGGGATCTGTCGAGGTGGACAGACTGTTTTCAGCCCCGTCTTCAGAGAGTCTATTGATTCCACATGTAAGTCTACAAATATATTCCGTGCTTGAAAGAGTGTATGCGTTTCGACGACCGCCTGAGGCTTCAAGGGCTTCTCCGACGCAAAACGGATGAGGTTATAGCAATCCTCCACATGCACAGTCTCTAGCGATGATGATGACGATGTCCCGCGTTGAAAGAGAATGGGGAAGATCTCCTTGTCCTGGAACAGCCAGCCATTGACCATTAGTGCTCCTAAAACGACACCAAGATACCCGAATTGGATACGAAGTTTCTGCTGGACGACGTAACGAGAGCCTGGAATCTGCAGAAAGCGCCATGGGTAAGTGACATTGCATCCAACGGAAGTGGAAGTGGTTGTGATCGACGTCCCAGATGCCAGTGGGGAAAAGCTGCATTTGGTGAGGCATAGTCGTAGGTTGAATTCGCATTGAAGGAACAGCTGTCTCAATAGGCATGCGGCAAGAGAGTTAGCTGCTTCCTCACCCTGTTCTTGGGACAACTTTGTACAAGCCTCAAGGTATGCTCCTTGAAGGTCTTTGTCTGGAAAAGTGAGGCGTTCTAGGACTTGGACGTATAGACCCTGGAAATAAAGAAGAGATAGTTCAGGGGTGAAGAGGGAGAAGAGTAGACTATTATGTATTGCGCCAGCAAACGCTGTGAGCTCAGGATAGTCATTGGAACCTGTCTGGTGCAAGGAAATCAATGACAAGATAACTGTGGCTAGGAAGACGTTTCCAGACCAAGGGAGGGGGATGTGCGCCCCATGAAGCGAGGGAGAGGCAGAGTCAACGATAGTCGCCTTTCCAGTGGTATTGTCTGCTAGTAGGATCACCGAGGGATTGAGGTGAAGGGAATAGGCCAAGTTCGATTGGGTGCAGAAGTGCATACCCCCGAAACCAAGACGGCGTATAACGTCCAACCACAGAGAAACCTCGGCCTGGGTGACGTCATCTGGTAAACAAAGAGCAATGAGATAATCACCCTTGGTATACGGGGCGGCCAAGTAATTCAGCCTTCTACGCTTATGAAACAGCTGAATCCGCGCCCGAGTCGGCAGAAAGGTCCGGTTGTTACTCCCATATAGGTTGCTCGTGGCAGTCGTGATTTGACCTAACTCGTCATCAGTTTGATATGTACAGATGTCAATGTCAGCGACGATAGTCTCATCCTCTCGTACCTGGACTAGTCGCCGCTTCGATTTCGGTCGCGAGGTCGTGACTTGTCCAGCCTCTTCATCCGATCGTGCTGGTCCAGTTAGATCCTCGGCCGGGTGGGGCTGGGGCTGAGCCATGACTGGCGCTTGGTTAAGCACAAAAGCTCCCGTGAGTTCTGCAAGCTCAGTTAGCTCAGCCTCATAACGACGTACGACACGTTCGAATAGATACGCAATGTAACGCTCCAGAAGCGTCAGATATTGCAGGAGACTATCGCAGGCGTCCACATTCAGATGGCCCCCATCACAGAAGAGCGCATGAACTCCATATTTGACACCTGGTGAGAGTTGGGTCACACCCTCTCCAAAGACAAGTCCCTCATCCGCCTCTTCAATCGTTACATCATCTACCGTCTCATCCAAGGCATCGAAGAGAGGGGAATCACGTGGATGTGCCCGCTTTGCTGGAGCTAGGTCACCAATCGGAAAGTCTGGGATTCCATTTGCTAGGGTATGTAACATCACCTCCTCATACAACAGTGGGAAGTGGTATTCATGTTGTCCATACTCACCACTCTGCCTAATGGCCACGAAGCTGTGCACCGAGAGAGGCTCGGCATCGGAGGCGAGGCCTGCACGTGTGGCGACGCCCCCAGGACTGATGACGAGTGTGCGACAGCCACGTTCCTTGGCGAAGCGTGGAGGGGCGTAGGGGAGGCCACCTTGCATACAAGAAAAATACAGCCATGGAGGGCGGGACATGCCGCTCTACCCGCACTCGGCGCACTCCGGAACCCGTCATATTCAAGCCTTGTACGGAGGTGGAGGTGCCCGGGCGTGGTGGCCCACGGCGGAAATGGACCCCCGAGGAAGAGCGGATACTCCTTCGGTTACTCCCCTTGGGCCCGTATGACCGACGGTGGTGTGCCACCTACTTCCCATTGCGCACAGAGCGGGCCGTTCGGGCCCGCTTTTACATGTTACAGCGCGAGAGTTATCAGCGAGGGAGATGTAATGAAGGGGTTTCCGATCCTATGGATGAAAGTAGCATCATCACCCCTTCGTCAATGCGGACCTCTGGTCCTCGGCATGCCACGGCCCGACTAGTTGAGCAGTTCCGTCCCGAACACACTGCCAATCTTCGGAAGGCTAATTTGTATCAGAACTGTTGCTCATCGGATGGAAATGCTCTAGTGAGTAGTGACTCGTCACGAGTCGATGATGCGGAGACGCCTGACCTTTTAAAGGAGCAAGGTCCTCTTACGGATGCGTCGCCTACGCTCGTCTTAGAATCTGAGAGGAAAGCTGCCATACCGACTAGTATAGGACTGGGGAGTATGCCAGAACATCTCTCAACGACTACCGGTGATACCACTCAGAGTGCTGGTTCGATCTTCGTTCCGACTTGGTATTCAACGCCTCATATGACGCCATTGGAATACATACCCCCTACTCTCCCGCCTCCCTATGTTCCATTCACTTCCGCTCACGGTTGGAGTCATGGTATTCCTACCACTACTACCTCATCACTACCACATCCCATGGTTCTTCCATATCTATTGCAACAGACAGGATATCCCTTATTAACGAAGCATTCGGAGCCAGCGGTGCCCTCCGGGGCGGGACAGCTGGCCGGGGTGGGGGCGCCCTATTACGGCCTACCGCAGTGAATGGCCGTGGACCGTCAATTATCCGCCTCGCAGTACGGATATCCTAGCTGCTTGATGACCTGGGTGAGAAGCTCGTCGGTCAAGCAGGTGAGGTTCTGCTGTTGCATCAGCTCTGCCGCCTTCTCGAACATACTCGAGAGAATATATTGGACCGTGAGGCCCACAACACGAATTTGTCCGACGTTCCGCTTCTCAGACGTCAAGCCCATCAAGTGCTGGATGAGCTCGTCGGGGAAGACGCAAGTATAGTGGGTTGGTGCACTATCGATGGTGGACACTAAAGAGTCGACGGCATGAGAGACGCGCGAAAGGTAGCCTTCGCGCACCTTCTTGAACCGCTCGTTGTCGACGCTATCAACTTGGTATCGCTCGGCGGGGAGTACGACCTGTGATGAGGGCTCCACATGTTTTATCGTCCGGCTTGTCTTCATGGATTGGTGCGACTGTGATTGGTGCGATTGTGAGTGCGAAGCCGGACGTAGGTGCATCGAGGATTGGGGCTGCTGGACGGGTAGGACCGTTGGAGCCATCGATCTATGCAGCGGTTGACGTGATAATGGTTGTGGTGATGCCGGCGATTGCTGTGTCGATTGAAAAGAGGAGGAGACCATCGTGGTGGAAGGCATCTCGGCAGCATCATATGGCACTGGGATATTAGGCTGGTTGGGATGGATCTTCGGTAAGCTCGAAGGAATTACCGATTGAGGGTATATTGGAGGCTGAGGTATTTGTGAGGCGGATGTAGGGCCAGTAGGAACAGAGGTAGTCGTCGAAGGGAGTATCATGGGATGGATCCCCGTGGAGGGGTGCGTAAAGTCTGTGGAGGCGGGTCCAAGCGATTTCCCTAATATTGAGTCAGTGATATATTGGGCTGAAAGCAAGGAGGGAGGATTGAGCATGCTCCGCTCGGGATAGAGGTCGGGAGTCGGCGAAGGGTGTATCTGCGCCTGGTTTGGAGCTATGGCCGAAGGCGGAGGTAAAGTCGTTGTCGATGACAAAGGAGGGTTGGGTAGCATCGGTGGTAATGCGAGGCCCGGAGGTGGGGGTGGGGGTGGAGGTGAAGGGTCTTGAGATTGGTACTGCGGCTGTGATTGAGTCTGGGTTTGTGACCTACTGGCGATCGCCTTTGGCGGCATATTAAAAAAAGAGCACATGGAGCACCGCCTTGTAGTCGTCCTACACTTCACCCTTCGTAATTACGTGGCCCAACCCGATGACCGCATCGCTATCCGGACATCGCTCCATGGCGAGGAGCCTTTTCCGTTGGAGCAGAAGGGCGGCCAGTGGGATGGAGTCCTTGATATCACAACACACCTCTCGGCCGCGACGGCATCTGATACCTACCACTACCGCTACGTCCTGATTCGTAAGGATGGCTCCCAAGAGCTTGACGTCCTTGAGCGTAGTCTTCCTCTCTTCCCGACGCTAGGCGATATGCATCAGCAATGCATCTCTGCTCTCGTCCTTCACCCCAGCTACGAGACCCTCGTGGGGAAAAAGGACAATACCTTGAAGCTGACATTCGAGTTCGTCGACGATTGGAGTCTTAACGGGCGTCTTCCTTGGAACAAGTCCTCGATGCAGATCATCCTCGACAATAGTCGTGCCGTCTCCCCCTCCTCCCTCGTGAACAAGGACCTCGTTACTAGGATCTTCAGCCGATGTTTCTGGAAGATCGACGATGCCCTCGATACCTCCGACCATGTGACTCAAGCTCTTCTTGATGAGTCTCGTGGTGGCAGGGGAAAGGGGAAGCTTTCCATCCTGAAGGCGAGTAAGCTCGTCAAGAACGCAGAACTCCGTCGGCAGTCCCCACGAAGCAACGTCCTGCACTCTAACCTGGTTCCTGTGCTATTCACGTGTGTCGTACCTTATATCACACGGAAGGAACGGGTCGTGTTGACTGGAAACCTTCCGCGCTTCGGGAGCTGGAATCCCAATTCTAGGAGCTCAATCCCCATGGTTCACGTTGGGAATAGGCGTTTCGAGGCTCCAACCATCTTCCACTTGACTCATGAGGAGGCCCAAAGCTTCCAGTTCAAGTACGTCATCGATCACGGTAACGGTTCCTTCTCCTTTGAGGGTGGCGAGAATAGGACGCTTGGTATCACTCCCATACCCCAGAATGAGTTTGTCGAGACGGTCGGCCAGGTTCTTGCTGCATCTCCCCTGGCTAAGGATCGGAATGCCTATACTCGCGCTCCACGCGATACTGACTCTCCGATTCACATCCAGTTTAATGCCTACTTCATCGATTCCTTCTTCCGTTATCCGTACAACATCGCCCCGCGTCTAACCGCCCTTCTCGCCCCGATGTTCTCTCTCCGCTCGGCGTTTTCGACGGGGATTGGAGACTTTGGTGACCTCCGAATGCTCGCGGACTTTGCGGCCCGCTGTGGGGTGAACATCGTCCAGCTCCTCCCGATCCAAGACACGATCAGCTCTCCCGTCCTTGACCGTGATGGACGTAACGTCCTGATGGCTCCCTTCTCGCATGAGGACTCGAACCCTTATCGCACGATCTCCGTCTTCGCCCTCCACCCGGTCTACATTCGTTGCGACAAGCTCGTGCCTCCTAAGAACGAGCGGATGTGGAAGCGCCTCAACGAGTTCAGGCACGCGTGCACGAAGGACCTCTCCTACCTCCACTGCCGCTTCGACTACGCGACGGCTTGCCGTGGGAAGCTCAACTTCCTCTACGAGGTCTACGACGACCAGTGTGCGAACTCCTCGCTCTCCCATGTTGTCCTCGAGATCATGGACTGGATCACAAAGACCGTCGTTGTTGAGCCTTGGATCTACGCATACATGCTCTATCGATATCTCGTTGACATCCTTTCATCCGCCAGTTTCGTCGATGAGCACCCTGACGTCCTTACCCGGAGCAATAAGCATCTTACTGACCTCTTCTCCCTATTGAATCCGCAGACACGGACGATACTTCCCAGTGATGCCTCACTATATGTCAAGGAACTCGTCGACAAGCTGAAGGAGGCTGGGAAGACGCCCTCGGCACCGCTCGCGAAGATCACGAAGCATATCTTCTTCTACGGGTTCCTGCAGATGCACGCCTACACCCAACTCCTTAAGTTCAGTATCTACTGCCGCAAACGTGGGATTGCGCTCAAGGGTGACTTCTTCTATAGCACGACCTCTCGTAGCCTTGATGTCTGGCAGCAGCCGGAACTATTCGATTCCAAGTTCGTCATCGGCGCACCTCCTGACGCCTTTGCACCCTCTGGCCAGAATCTTGGGTATCCGGCATTGGATTGGGATTACTTGAAACAGACGAACTATGCGTGGATCAAGCAGAGGTTGACCTTCTTCGAGCTCTTCTTCGACTGTGTCCGTCTCGATCATATCTTGAGCTGGTTCAGGACGTGGGAGATCCCACGGGATGCGCACCGTTCGAATGGCGCTCTCGGACAGTTTCATCCTGCCGCTCCACTTCATTGGGATTGGGTGTACGAGGTGTGTTTGGACCCGGAGTCTCCAATCCCTTGGTGCCGTACGAAGGAGGGCATCGTCGATCGTCTGACGAAGCCGTATCTTAAACGAGAACATGCGCACAAGCTTTGTAATGCCGCTGCAGGAGATTTGGCCTGCCGAGACCTGATGGATCTCGAGATTCTTGAACTTGATAGCAAGACGGATTCCTATGTTTTGAAGTTGAGTGAGAAGGCGGCGTTCGATAAGCTTTATGAGGCCTTTGCGGCAGACGAGATCACTGGGGAATTGTGTACCGCTCTACACGAAGCATTGCTGAGGCTTGTCTCGAATGTCTGTCTCCTTCCGGATAATAGGGATCCAGATAGGTATTGCCATCCTGTCTTCAAGAATCGTGACGTCGTAACAGAGGCATATTCCTTGACGACCTTGGAGCACTCAGCCCTTCGCGATAAGATCAGACACTGGTCCAACGAGTACTTCCGTACTTGGCACGACACGGAGTGGTCCACGGTCGGGTATGAGAGGCTCTCAAAGGTGTGCGACGCGACCAACATGATGATCTGTGGAGAAGACCTTGGGCATCCTCATCCCTGCTTCACTCGCGTCATGAACGACCTTGGGATCCTCGGGCTTCGTGTTCAAAGGATGCCGACCGAAGGCCACGGCCGTTTCTATAGGTGCGAGGACGAGTCCGTGTACTCATACCTCACGGTGGCCGCACCATCAATACACAACATCATGCCCCTTCGCGCTTGGTGGGAAACAAGCCGAGACGTCGCTTGTGCCTTTTGGAAGGAGCGTCTGGGCCGCTATAACGATAGCGATTGGCAAGTCTCAAGAACCCTCTCCGAGTTCGATTGCCGCGCCATCCTCCGCCAGAACCTGCACTCGAAGAGTATCATCTGCTGCTTGATGATCCAGGACATTCTTGGTTCCTGTGACAAGTATCGTTACACCGGTGACGCCCGGGATGAGGTTATCAACATCCCCGAGGACCCGAACTGGGTCTGGAAGTACCGTATGCATCTGAGCTTAGAGGAATTGCACAATAGTGACCTGGTTGGGATCATCGGGGATGAAATCAGTAGTGCGGGACGCATTCTCGAGTAAATAAGCATTCACTGCTTAGTCAAAGACGGTGCGCTTGATCCCGTGCTCATGCGGGGAGAACAGACGTTGGTCAAAGTCATCATTGTAAAGACCGATCACATCCGTCTCAGTTTTTGGCTGAACGGCACGGCGGTATGGGGCGGGGATTCTAGCCATGACGTCTGAGTTATCGAGGACCTTCCGTGGGGGGAGACCGACCTTCTCACGGCATTGATCAGTAATCCCTTGGGATTCTGCACACGCCTGAATGTATTCCGGGCCGTACTGTAGGTTCCACTCTTCACGGAGGGCGCGCTCCTTCTGCTCGCGCTCGCGGAGGCGTCGTTCATGAGCGACCGTTCCGCCATCATCGTTCGACATTTTCTTGGATGCGACGAATGCCACAACTCTATAGGCGGCCGATCGGGTTACGGCCGAGCATCTTCGGCTCCTGGACGGAGGACTTGGAGGTGTCCGAGGGACGGATTCCAAGACTGCCACCCTTGGTACGGTTGACCCGTATGGGTACAAGGGCTGGGGTTAAGGTGGTAGAGAAGCCACAGCCACGTACGGAACGGAAGCCTATCCGCAGGGTATTGCCAATGGCCTTGACAGAGCCGGAGTATCTTGATCATGCACACCTACAATTCTCAGATAAGTATGAGAAGAAGACCTTAGTTAACTTCGGGACGTACGCAAGGGTCTTCAAGTGTACGAGGAAGAAGGATGGGAAGGAGTTCGCGCTTAAGGAGGCCGACGTCTTCGGACCGTACCAGGAACAATTATTACATTCCTGTCAAGTCCTATTGAGACTATCACACCCCAACCTGACGAGGGTCGTCGATTACGTCCACGACCCGGTTGAGGAAAGAGTATATCTCATCTCCGAGCTATATCCATGCGGGGATGTCTATATCAAGCTAAAGGCTGAACGCGATAACTTCATCGATCACTTCCCAGACGAACGGGTGGTTTGGGACATCATTAGCCAGATTATTGACGCCCTAGCATATCTCCATGCACCAGACAAGGATGGAATCCACACGGTGATTCATAGAGACATCTCAACGAGGAATATCCTCGTTACAGACATGGACTCCAAAAAAGTCATACTCATAGCCTCGGTATTGTGCACAGAGCTAGTTCCAGGGACGAAAACGGCCCAGTTGGCCGGAACTCTTCAATATGCAGCTCCTGAGATGTTAATGGGCCAAGAATATGACGAAAAGGTCGACCTTTGGTCCCTTGGGTGCACCATCTACGAGATCTGCAAGGGTTACAAGCTATTCTTCCAAGCAGATATCCCCTCCTTACTTCGGGCCCAAAGAGCAACTCTCAATGCTGATCTGGTCATGTATAGCATAGAACTGCGACAGTTCGTCAACGCTCTTTTGACCTTCGACCCAAAAGAACGGCTATCAGCAGAGCTTGCAGCCAGACACCCTAAGGTAATTGAGGCGCGTGAACGCTTGGAGTCGGGTGAGTCTCTCACCTATGGCTGGTTTCAACACCTGAAGCCTTCTTTTTCCCTAGAAGACCTCGAATACCTATGACGGTCTGTTTGATACAATAAGTCGCGATTGGCTCCACTAAGATCTCTGGCATCATTCGGACTACGCCTTTATGGCCCTCCTCAATGGATTTGAGAAGGAGGGCATCCCAATTGCGCCCCGCACCTATTCCTTCCGTCTTTATATTCAAATAGATCGTCTTGATAGACTTGAGCGAAAACTCGCTCAAGGACGCTAGAGCGACATAAGGGAGGATAGGCTCTTTGATATATAGCCCATCCTCGGTTCCTGGGATCGGTTGAGTGCCATGCTCTCGTCGATATCGATTCTCGGCGGTAAATAGCTCCCGAGTATAAATATGCTCGAAGATGGCATGGGAGGCGATGGCGGCCCCCGGGTTCCCCTGCATCCGCGGATCAAAAATGGCGTTTGGGATCGGTATTTCTAGCATCTCCTTTTGTTTGAACTGAGAAAGAAAACAATGCCAGTAGACCTCTCGAAGATTGGGCAGCAGCTCAAGGAGAAGGCTCCCGAGATCGTTCACGAGGTGGTCGAGGGGGTCAAGAAGGCGATCATGGGGAAGAAGGAGGGCGAAGCCGCAGACTCTCAGCCGACCGGATCCGAAACTCCTGCTAAGGAGCAGTGATTAGAGACTTTCGTGATGGACGCACCCCAAATCCTAGTAAAATCTCGATGGCATCGTTCGCAGAAGAGGTCTTCACCCTCTTCCTCGGGAGCAATGAGCACACCATCGAGGAGGGGATCCATACGGTCTCCCAGGTCTGCCTGATCCAGGCGTATTGGCGTGGGACGATCGTCCGGACTCGTTTTACAGCAGTGCGGAAGGCCGCCATTGCCATCCAGAAGAACTACCGCCGCAAGTGCGCGGTCGAGCGGACCAGAAAGCTCTTCGACGTCGTCATGTACAGGCGTAGGCACGACTTCTTCGCGCAGAAGGCCTGCTTGATCCAGGCGGCCTTTCGCGGCTTCTACATCCGGAAGCACGTGTTAGACATCGAAGAACGCCAGAAGTACTTGGCGGCGGTCGCGGCCGTGTCGGCGAGCGTGGCGGACGAGGCTCGGCAATACAACAAGCGTTGTGGAGAACAACTCGCCCTTGAAGAGGAGATGCGGAAACTTCGGTATATATCCTCTCTAGGGAACAAGCATTACCTAGTCTCAACAAAGGAGATTCCAGGGGTCTATGGGTCTAGACATCTATCTCTGAAGAAGAAGATTGACGAGCGACCGGTGGATGACCTCTTGAAACAAGAAGGACGGAAGCTTGCACGGAGTCGAGTATTAGCAGTGACTCAGTCCCGTGCGAATCAGCTTCCTTCTTTAGGATCCCTACCATCTCCACTTCCACAGGCCGGTACGTCATCAACGGCCATGAGTAAATCGCCATGTTCTATAGTTCAGGAGGAAGGAGAAGAAGGGGTGCGAGTTCCCAATAGAAGTCCTTCAAGGATTTCTCAATCTTTGAGAGCTGAGTAGTAAGAAGGTCGATCTCCTCCTGCAATTTATGAAGACGAGACCCACGTTGCTTCTGGTTACCTGTGCTCACAGCATGACTTTTCATCTTGTCTTGAAGAGTTCTAAGCTGATCGATGACCATGTTGAGCCTTCCTTGAGTGTTATGAAGAGAAGTGTTCAAACCAGCTTCCTGTTCGCCTATTATCCTGCTCATCAGACGTAGAGTCTCGTCTGCATGGCCAATATTCTCGCTTAGAAGTGCCGTAAGAAGTGGGAGGGTGGAATCATTAATAACCTGAAGGCTATGGAGGCAAGTCGGTAGAGGGATGGGCGTCTCAGACTTACTTGCCTTTGAGCCCGCTAATGCTTTCAGAAACGCCCATTGTGAGTATCGTAGGGAATTAGTCATAATGGTCGAGGTCCTGGCCGAAGAAATCGTGTCGTTCTCCTCGTCTCCAAATAACGTGGAGATAAGACGCAACGCCTCAATGACCACCTCCAGAGTATCTGAAGTCTGTAAGTACGAGAGGATGGCCAGGTACATGGGTGCAACACTTCCTGACACGTTGGATCCTAATCTTGCAAAAAGGCGAATATGTCTGACGATTAGCTCAACAAGCTTCCTCTCCTTCCCATCTAGACGGCCAGGGTTGTTGGCGATGTACGCTTCCAAATAACCGCACAAGGATTTCGCCAATGTCATTGGGGAAAGCTCGGAGATATCTAAAAGCTCCAGAAGTTTGGCCGATGTCTCCTGCGCCTGTGCCCCCAGAAACGACGCGATTGCAGCCGTTCCATACCGATCAAAGTCTGAAAGGAAGCGCGCCGGGAAAAGCCCGGAAAACTGCCCCTTTAGCTTTGACCCTTGTCCATCGTCCACTGGAAGCGTCTCCGTTATGAAAAAGAGTCCCTGAGATGCTAAACGGGATTGTAATAGACCATGAGCAATCTGGTTCTCCCTCAGCTCCAGAATGGTACTCGGATCACAATTCAGACATGATAGAGCCGCTACGTCTGCAGAAAGGCCCATCTGTTGCGCCACAGCCCTCGCGGCAAAGGGTTTGCATTGTTGTATGGCAAGCGCCTCGGATAATTGGAAACAAAGGATAACATCCACCTGATATGTCGTTAGTGCCGCCGCAAGCTCTGAGACGGACGCCTCAAGGCCATGAGAAGCTAATTGAACGACAATGTGCGCTGCAGCTTCGACAAGAAGTCGAGCTGGTACGATTTGGTTTTCGTAGCCGAAAGCCAACGCCGAAGCGTAGATAGAATGGATCTGAAGGATACGAACGATGGCTTTCGCTGGTAGGTCGTTCCCCATGGTATTCTGTATATGGTCAGAAAACCCTTTCCAGAATCGACGCTCAAACAGCTCGTCTGTGTATTGCTCATCGAAGGTGAATATTTGACATGCATCCGACGGGCAGAAGTTCGACTCGAGGGCTTTCAGAAGGGCATCGGGAGAGGATCTAACAAGCCTTTCATAGATATGTTGGAGATCTATGGCACTGTGCTTCAAAGAGTATGTATAAATGAGCGCGGAGATGGATATGCGCATTTGGAAGCATGATGTCAAGATGGATGAAAGGTCTTCTTCAGTCTTAAGGATAACTTCAAGATTTTGAAGGAGTGTGAGTAAGGCGAGCCTTGAGGGCCGAAATGTGCTGAAGTATCCCTTTCGACTCCAACAGACGACCTCCTGGGAGGTGGAATAGAGAATGGTGGACCATTGCTCTAAAGAGCACGAATAGATGGGGATATGAGGCCCTTCTGCTGAGGTGGAGATGGTATATATATGGAGCTGGTGCGCATCGTCTGGGATGACGGATAGAATACCTGAATCAGAAGAGATGTGCCATGAAGAGGGTATAATCCGATGAAACTTGGGGGGGACTGTGATCGTCCTATCAAGGAAGGGATGCTGGGTTAGATCTGTAATGGCGTCTGGAGAAGCATAGAGAGTGCAGGGAGGCAAACCTATGGGCTTCGACTGTAAGTGCATATGAGACAGTGCAGGATTGAAGTCAAATACGGGTTCCAAGGCAAACGTCTCATTCCAACGGAAGATGAGCCTCTTAAATTGATTATTGAGGAGTGCATAGACTACAATCGTATGATCAAGACAGTCAGCGGTTAGAACACTAATGGAAGAGGAAGTAGAGACATCTGAGACTAATGAGATCTCAGTAAGCAAATCAACAGTGTGGCTGGGAAGATATGCCTGAAGATAGTCGTTTCTGAAGGGATCAATGATCAACTCTTCATTGATGCTGAGCTGCGTCTTACTGGAAACTTTCGAATTACCAAAGTCTTCGAGGTCCATTGTATGGGAGACCTTGTTTCGGGTCATGACCGTCATTATCAGCTTATCAGCCTCGATAAGTCGATCCTGCTCCTCAAAGCTTGTATCGCCCACAATGGGCGGTGCTTCGTAGTCCTGCCCAACATCATCGAGCGGGGTGATCACGTAAATCCCAATTGACTGTGCCGTGAGGACAGAGACATAAATCTTTGAGTCCTTGATGGCAAGAACAAAGGCCTTGACGAGAGGAAGCAAGGTACGAACTATGGACACGTCATACGCCGGTGGCGGGACTCTTCTCGTCCGAAGGTCGGTCAGAACACACATTCCATCCTGAAGACGAACGTAGATACCGTTTGGGTCTTGTGGGATGTTCATCCTTAAGCTCAGCTTCAAACTCGAACAACTCGTTCCATAGACGTGCAAGTTAATAGCCTCACCCTCCACTGAGATCTGAAGAGAGGTGATACATCCTTCGAGAGCATAAAGAGGGATATCACCTAGACACCTCCAGACAAAGGCTGATGAGGAATAGAAGGAGAGGACCATGCCCTGCTCCTCCTCGTGTAGGAGAAGTAGATAGAGATCGTTTCTATATAGCACGCTATGAATACACGCCCGTTTAATAGATGCCACATGCAAGGGGACGACAACGTGGGGCTTTGAGAGGACGAATGGCTCATAAAGCTGAAGAGTGTCCTTGAAGAAGGGCGCGGCGGTCGCAACGAAGCATAGGTTGTCCTGGAACTGTGGAATACAACGATAGTACTCTCGGTAATGATCGAGGTCATCAGACGCTTGCATATACGACGCCGGAGTCCAGGAGATATCCTCGACAGATTCTAAGGTTATCTGACGTCCTTCATATGGGATGACCTTCTGCGTGATCCCAGTGCCTTCTGATGAGCAGGAGTCCATCTGTACGGGCGGGATGGTGCCTGTGAGACAAAGAAAGCGACCATTCGCACTAAACCCGTGAAGACGCGTTTCAGAAGGAAAGATTTTCCAACTACATGGAACCCAGCCAATACGAGTCTCTAGGACCGTCTTATATCTCTTCGTCACCTCTTTGGAGAAGTTCAACTGCTTGGCAAAGGTAGGATCGAAGTATGCCCCAGCAGTGTCTGTTAGGATTACCAGACATACACGATCATCATTGGCGATGGAAATGGCCAAGAAGATGCCTACAGGGTCGAAGAACATGGTGATTCTGTCCTTATCCATCGTGGCACTAGATAGGTCAATAGGAACCTGGATCATATCCTCAAACTTGAGGTCGAGAGCGAGCGTGTCAAGGGTGATGAAGCGTAGCTCGTACATCCTCAGCTGAAGGCCAAGATCAAGCCTTTGTACTACGGAAAGCCTCCCGGCGTCAGAAACGGCAAAGCATGCCTCCCGAATGAAATCCGGCTCGAAGGTATGAAGTCTTCCTAGATGAGTCAGTACGCTTATCCTATCACCACAAAGGAATAGGAATTCATCTAGGAAGAGATGGGAGCTAACGATGTGGTGTGGGACTAAGATCTCTAATGGCTGATCTGAGAATAGAGTAGGGCTCACCAGAAGGACCTTATTGGGCCAAACATATGCATCAACCAACCCGGATACTCGGTGGGCGGCCATGAAGCCCGTTTGAGGCGCCGTGGTGACCTGCCCGAGCGAAAGTTCAATGGTATTCATTTCTATCGCCAGAATGATAATGATGTTAGAACCCAGTCTTATTGATGTTCTGGACTCCACGGCCACGGCAGCTGACGACGACGAAGGCCATCTGCTTCGTCCGATAGAGGGTCTTACGCCCATCCTTCTTCCATTCCTCCTCGCTTCTATATTCCTCTTCAAACTGAACTGTTTTTGGTTCCAACAGGAACTTGATTCCAAGAAAGGCCTCAATAAGACGAAGGGTACGTACCGTACGATGAGTGAGTGGGCCAAACCGACACCTGGAGACGTTTGCGGTTGTAGCGGCCATGAATAGGAGAATAAGTGGTTGATGCCTCATATCTGGAGAACCAAGGTATTGAGCCTCGGTCATGAGAACCCGTGCCACATAGACCCCCATTGCCTCAGGGTCTGCAAAGTCTGTGTCCTTCGTATCCGTATAGAGCTCAGCACCTACAACGGAACCGGTGACCGTCGTTGCCGTCAAACAAAGCCCGAACCCTTTGCTCTTGCCAGCCCGTTTCATAGTCGCGTGGTCTGCGGTGACATAGACGTTTGCCAGCACTTTGAGGAGCTCACCCTTAGCCGCAGTCAACGCACGATTAGCTAAAGCAGGGGGTAAAAGGGCCGAGATGCAATGTCCCTCCACCTTCTCGAAGAGTGCTAGCCTCCCCAGGTCAATAGACCCTAACGTTTCCTTTGGGTGTACGGTCAATGTGACACACCCGCCCCCTTCTGGTTGAAAGCCACGCTTCTCAACAATTAAAGATATGTCATCCTCCTCAAGGCCGAACCACCGTACTTGTTTGATGGTGACGTCTCTGATGGTGTCGACCGACAAGCTAGTGTTCTCGTTAGTGATCCCAGTCAATGTCAATACAGTCTTGTACTTTGCCAGGAGACATAGGAGTAAGAGCATCTCGACATAGTAGCCGATACCGCGTGTAAGGGGGCATTCGAAGGCCACAACCCCTCCACGCATTGCCCCAGGTACAAACGACAGGCTCCTTCCAGTTGGCTGAAGAACCGCCTTGCAGTTATCACTGAGTTGAACAACCAGCTTCATAAACGCTATCTCGTGGTCCTCGAAGGGCGTCGGACTGGTGATCCGTAGAGCTTTCCCAGAAAGAACTGAGAGGACGATCTTGAGACGGAAATCCTCTGCAGATTGGAACTGCATTTATTTTAGCCGAATAAGAGGACTGTTTGAGTCCACATGGTGAGTCCTCATGAGTGAGGGGGGTGCCCCCATGGAAGGGGGAAGGGGGAGATGACCTAATCCATGCTTGTGAGGAACATGAGAATACGCTCTCCTTCCCCGCAAAAATATGATGAGCGTTGTTATCCCTGTCTGATATGTGACGAAAACGACTCCTGACCCTTCACTCAACCGGCGTGAGCTTCCGGACCTGCTTCTCGAGGCGTCCCACCTCGGAGTAGAGCCTTTTCGTCTCGAGCTTCTGGCGCTGGATGGTATCCCGTAGCCGCGCCTCGCGCGCCTCCGCCTCTTCCGCTCGTCTACAACACTCCTCCAAGGTGCCATAGATATCGTACTTCAGAAGGCATTCGGTATCAATCGGAGCCAGTACTCGCGACCATGCTCGATTGGCCAATGCCGCAACCTTTCTGAAAGCTCGTCCGGAGGCGTCGATCTTCGGATAACACATACTCAGAAGAGCTTTAATACAGCGAAGGATCTCAAAAGGACGACTAAGATCAGGGTGAAGTAAGTCTGTATTCAAGCCAAGATCAAGCTTCATCTGGGGATTGAACCTATCAGTGGTCCCACCTTCCTTTGTAGCTCCTAGAAGGATACGGGCGACCGATCCCCCATGAGTTTTCGGGTCAATCCATTGAGTCCAAAGGTCTGCGATGGCAAAACTAAGCGCCAGGTAGCGTTCCTGTGCGGTCTTGGCCATTTCTCCGTTCTCCTTGAGCTCGGTATTAGTGTCTGTGAGGCTTTTGACATGATCCTCCAATTGTGCAATGGGATCGGTCAAGGTACTAGTTAATCGTTGTATCTCATGCTTATGTTGTTTCCGTTCCATTTCTAGCTTCTGTTCGAGTTCCTGGATCGTATTTGCTGACTCCTGAAGGTCTGTGAATGTTTTGAGTACCTGTTCCTCAAGCAATTCCACACGGGTCAATACCTTTTCCGGTGGCATATGTAAGAACTGTTGATTCAGCGCGGTTAATAACGCCTGTGCATCCTTATTCCCTTGGGACTCTAATTCAAGGTCCATAAGCCTTGAATGCTCCAAACTCCCCTTAGTCATGAGGAGTCTCAATGCGTTTCTTAACGATTTGATCTCCAATTGTGCGGCCTCCAGTTGTACGCGTAAAACCTCGACGACATGGGTGTTGGATAGGTTCTCGGCTCGCTCTCGCCAGAGGACGTTATCGAACGTCTTCCTTTGCTTTTCAAGCTCCTTCGTGTGCTTTGCTTGCATCGAGGTCAATTGCTTCAATGCTTGAGTGACAGCAAAGCTTCTTCGGGTCTCATCTCTAGTCGGGACGCGATAGGGGGATTGCATTCCCCTCTGTCTCGACGGTTTCTCTTCATCTATGGGACGTGGTTCCAAGTCAGTTATGGCATCCGACATCTTCTGATCTGAAGCCTTGCAACTCGTACGTGGACGCATGGGAGTGGTCGTTGCCAGTGGTGTCGTTGGCGTTGCTGCTGTTACTCTCGTGGGCTTTTGCGCCTGTGCCGTCATAGGACGTTTGCTACGTGTCATATTGCTCGGGATAAGGTCATCAACGTTCAAATCAGTAAGGAAGGCCTTCTCCAGGTCAACAACCTCCTTCTTTGCTACTGATGCCACCTTCGTCGACTTAGATGACCTAGTTTTCCCCTTTGGGCCAAGAACCGTCGATACGGGTGTCGGCTTTGGTAGCATATTCAATGCCTTTCCAGTTTGACTAAAGAGAGGCTGGTCGATCCCGATCTCAGCAAAAAAGGCATCAGGATCAAGGACCGCTGAGCCTTGAGCATGACGTAAGGCGGTCAAAGGTTGTTCCAGTTGCTCCAGCTGTTCCGACCGTTCCGGGACTGTCTGACGTCGTCTTTGGCTCTTCCGTGCCGAAGGGGAGCGCAGACGACAACGCGCCCCCGTCAGGGAGAAGGGATTCACATGGTTCTCTAAGTCGTCCAGGTCCACATCCACGTCCCCCTTTTCCATTTATCTGGTTCCCGGAGGATGTGGATGACATACCAGCCTCGCCTTGGCGTACTCGAGCATGTCCAAGGCAGCATTATCCACCTCCGAATCAAGAGCTTGAGTGGGGGTGACTCTGAAGAAGGTGGCACCTCGTGTAGCGTCCCGTAGGAACGCCTCGATCTTTCTGTCCTCCAGCTCTGGGCCTGCGACGTGAGTGAGGCGTTGTGGAGAAGGAGACCGTGACCATAATGGTGAGGGTGAGGTCGATGGATCTAATCCTAGAGTAAGCATCTCAGTAGCCATTCGTATCCTCTCGGCCTCCATGGTCTCCGGAAACCCTGGTGACCCCAACGGCGAGGTTGTCATATCCTTGGTTTGCATAGGTGGAGGTGGGGGTGATGTTGGCCTTGATCTTGATCTTGCAATCCTTTCTACGTACCCGGGAAGCATTCCGCGGACGACTGTCCCCTGGGTACTCTCCCAAAGGTATTCCTGCATCCGGCGGGAGACAATATACCCCGGAGTTACCCTATATGGCTTGTATGGAAGGAAGGAGGATGAGTACGAACCCCGAACCTGACCCCGTAGAGCCGCCTCCTCGCGCGCCCGATCCTCCTGGAGCACGGCGTAGAGCGCCTCCTCGAAGTCTCCGGCACGTACACGATGCATACTACCCTCGAGGCTCGTGAAATCCAGAATCTTAAAAACAATGTCTGACCCTCTCAATCGGTACGAACGCATCCAGGCGCTCGGAGAGGGCACGTACGGGGTCGTCTACAAGGCGAAGGACAAGGAGACGGGCCAGATCGTCGCGCTGAAGCGCATTCGCCTCGAGAACGCTGACGAAGGGATTCCGGCGACGGCCATCCGCGAGATCGCCATCTTGAAGGAGATGAAGCACAAGAACGTCGTCGACCTCCTCTCCGTCATCCATACGGAGGCGAAGCTGACGCTCGTCTTCGAGTACCTGGATATGGATTTGAAGAAGTACATTGACAGCAAGCAAGGAAAGCTCACCCCTAAGGAGGTCAAGAGCTTCATGGGCCAGCTGATGACGGGGCTGACCTACATCCACAACAAGCGCGTCTTACACCGCGATCTGAAGCCTCAGAATCTTCTGGTCAGCAGCTCGGGAGTTCTGAAGCTAGCAGACTTCGGACTTGCCCGTGGGTCGGGCATTCCGGTCCGCTCTTATACACATGAGGTCGTCACCCTTTGGTATCGTTGTCCCTCCGTCCTTCTAGGATGCCGTAAGTATGGTGGGGCTCTTGATATCTGGTCCTGTGGGTGCATCTTTTACGAGTGTGTGACCGGGAAACCGCTCTTCCCCGCAAAGACGGAGAAGGACGAGTTATTGAAGATCTTCAAGGTACTTGGGACTCCGAACAAGCAGAACTGGCCAGAGGTTGACACTCTGCCTCAGTGGCAAGCGGATTTCCCTGTTTACCCCGGCATGAGCGTGGCGGACCTTCTTCCAACCCTAGACGAGGCGGGAAGGGATCTATTCTCTCAGATGATGCAGCTTGACCCAGCGAAGCGTCCATCGGCTCGCGACTGCCTCAAGCATCCGTACTTCGGGAAGTGAACGTGTGCTCTTGAGGACATTCATCTGTCACCTCCTACATCAGGGAGCGTTGGGAAACGCTTGGGGTGAGGACTATGACTTGTCCGTTATCGAAGAGCTTACTTTCCGAGCGGAGCTGCATACGGTCATGGTCTGCCTCATCGTAGATTGGTTCTCCAATGATCTTCTCAAGGATGTCCTCGAGGGTGACGATCCCGAAGATCCCCCCGGTCTCATGGCTGACGACCAAGGCAAGGTGTGCACGGCCGGTTTGGAAGAAGTCTAGAACGGGGTAGATATGGGAGCGAAGGGTAACGCGTTGGGCTTGTCGGAAGTCAAGGTCGGAGACCTTCTTCGCGGACCCGGGACTAACGGTGATCAGCTCTTTAGTATATAGAATTCCTACAACATTGCTTCGCTCGTCCTTGTAGATGGGGATGCGGGAGTGGCCATGGGCGGCAATACTGGTCATGACCCGCTCATCTAGGACTGTGTTCACCTCCAGCATGAAGACCTTGCTAAGCTCGGTATATATATCGCCAATGGTCGCATTCGAGGCATCTAAGGCGCCCCGAATGATGGTTACCTCTGGGAGGTCAAGCTCTCTTGCACCTTCTCCTGTGTCCTTATGTTTCGGATGCGTGTGCTGATGGGGGTCGCTCGAGGAGGATGAGGATGCAGGTGTTAGACGGGAATGACGAGAATCCGAATTCTCGTTTGACGACCGCTCCAACCGCGAACCGTACGCATCAATGGTACGGTCCGTCAACATTGAGGCGAAGTGATCCGTCAAAGCTTGGTTGTACTGCCCTTTTCCATGTAAGGTGATCAAAGTCTTCAGCTCCTCACGACGATAGTACTCCGTGTCATGCTTCCCCACAATCACATCCAAGAAACGCGCCAAGGGGTATGAGATGACGAAGGTACAGAAGATCATCACCCAGACGAACGGCGATAATGCGGCACTGATCTGTAGCGAATAACGACTAAATACGGCTTGAGGTAAGATCTCGCTGAGGAGCAAGATCCCCGTCACCGAAATGATCAAGGCAACTGTGGGCCCTACTAATGAGTCCAATAGCATCGGCAGTATCTCCATGCAAATCGCACCAATGATCAAGATTGAAACCAGGACGAGATGCCTATCCTGTAGAAGCGGTTCCACACGCTTGACACGCCGCTTATCTAGGTCAGTCCCGGCCTCTTTCAGAGTCAATATGCGAAGGTCTACAATCCCGAGGAGCCCCAGGTTCAAGCCGGAGCACAACGCTGCAATCATGAAGAGGATGATGACGCAGACGATCTGTAGTCCAAGCGTAAGCCCATCAACCATTCCTTTTTACGAGGTCACTCTTGGGATTTCTAGTTCTGATTCCATCACCTCCTCCCCTCCTCTTTTCCTCCCTCAGGATATCCCCTTTGAAGTCCTGGTGCCACTGTACCGATGTTGAAAAGACAGGAACAATACTGACCCGTTTACAGCCTTTCTGCCTTCTTCTCTTCTCCCTCCTTCCTCCTTCCTCTTCCCTCCTCACCCCTCCCCGTTCTGAGCTCTTACTCACTCTGATGACCGTACTCAACGGAGGAAAAATGCCCGAACAACACATCTTCGTGCGCCAGAACCCCACCAGCCCGAATACGAAGGCGATCGAGGCCATCTTCGAGCGGAAGAGCCCCGAGGAGATGCGGGAGGCACTTGAGGTCATTCTACAGATGGCATCGGCTGGGCAGAGTGTCGACCACCTCGTCATTCACGTCATTAAGAACGCGAGCACGACAACGGACCATCGCCTGAAGAAGCTCCTTCACCTCTTCTGGCCTCTCGTTGATTGTTACACTGGGGGGCAACTCAAGCCTCATGTGATCCTGATGTCCAACTCCATTCTTTCAGACCTAAAGCATCCGAACGAGCACATCCTTTGCTCTGCACTTCGCTGTGTTGGAACTCTGCGTGCTCGGGAAGTGCTTCAGAACCTTGTTCCAGCCTTGCCACCTCTCCTTTCTCATTCAGACGTTGCCGTGCGATCGACGACGGCGGCGACCATCCATACACTTTGTCAATACTATGGAGACATCCTACCTCTCACTGTCATCTGTGAGGCCTTATTGGAAGAGGAGCATCCGACCGTACTACGTCGCTTGATGCGTCTTCTGGTGGACGTCGACCCCGCAAACGCCTCTCTTTATGCCATCAAACTCCTGCAGAAGATGGGGTTAGGAGAAGCTGGGTCGTACATTTTCGAGCTCTTGCCAACTCTCATAAGGAAGCTTGACGTCGATCGCGTCGGGCTGATCTCGCACCTCTATGAGGCGACCACGAAGTCTTTGAACGTCCTTGATACCGCCACGCAGTATGCGGCCGGCCTTGGTTTCTGGGAGGTCGCCCAGGCGTATCATGGTATCAACTTCATCGATAAGGACGCTCTCCCAGGCGTGGAACCAGTCCCTTGCAATGACCTTGTGCGCATAGCCATCAAGGCACTCCTGCTCTCCTCGAAGAACCTTGGCGAGGTTTGTCTTCAGACCGTTCTCAAGAACCTTTCGCTTGCAGTTCGTCTTTTCCCTGGTGCCCTCGTTGGAGAACAGGGTGTCCAACAGGTTGCGGTCGCCCTTTGTACTGGCCACCTAACGGATTCTGCACAGCTCGACGTATTGAAATCGGAGATCTTCCGTAACTTGGCGTTACTTGGTGGGGCACAACACGTCTGCGAGATCTTAGCGAACTCCTCCTTCTTCCAGACTCAATGTTTGCAGGTCGTTCATGGCGCAGCTCGTGAGGTTTGTTACCTTCTGACTCACCATTCGGTCACGGATTTGAGCTTTCTCCCTCTCATCTTCGAGCATATAGAGACGTTCAGGGCGAGCTACTACGTTCTGGATAAGTTAGGGACCGACTATAAGCAAAGCCTTTGGGAGGACACTTGTTGTTCCCTCATCACCGCAACTAGACGTTGTCCTCTTGGAGAGGAGGAGAAGGGAAGGCTTGTTCTATTGCTCCTGCAGATCGCCGTGACTCATCGTACATCCTCCGGTGGATGGAGTTGTGAGCTTCTTCGTTCAATCATCTCGACTCTTGAGGACATCTCTACTCTGGCGACCGTATCCTTATGTCTTTCCATCCTCAATGATGATGAGAAGCTTGGCGAGTTCTCGCCATTCTATGGGGTCATTCGAAACTTGACAAATGGACGTCAGTTCTCACTCTCAAGCCGTGACGTGCTCGATGGCGAGGACATTTATCTTGGCACTCTTGCCTGCTACGGCTTCCCTCGCTTCATTCAGGAGTGTTCACTTGATGATCGAACAAGGGTTGGGTCATACATACTCATCTGTGCCGCAAAATTCTATAAACAAGTGGAGGCCTCTCCGAACGCGTGCAAGAGTGACGCCTGCACACTCAATGAGCTCATTCGAAGCATTTGCGATGCCTTGAAAGGAGAGACTCCTACCCCCACCCCAATGCCACAACGCCCCACCACCGAGATAGTATCTAGAGGCAAGGCTGCTGACGAATGCACGACGTTCTCGATCTTCGGTCCTAGTGTATCGTCGAGCCAAAGAAGTACTGGTACCGTACACTCATCTCAACCCAAGCTTCGGACACCCCTTGGGAACGTGGTCCAACTCACGGGAGACTCCGAGTTCATCTATGCGGAGGCAATCATTGACGTGCAGCAGAACGCGATCACCCTTGACGTCCTGTTCATCAATAGGCAGGATGCCCCGGCTCACGACGTCCATATCGAGCTTTTTGCGACATCCTCGGTCAGGGTTCCACGCGTGCAACATGGACTCAACCTTGAGCCGCGAGGGACAGGACGTGACCGTTATGTCTTATACGTCGACAATTGCGAGAATGGAACGATCTTCGGAAATATCTGTGGACGTTATCAACAAAAGAAGGAACGCGATGGAGCGCGACATAGAGATTTTGTCCTTCGGACGCAAGAGATCCATATCGATATCTGTTCTTTCCTAAGTCCTCACGTCCTTTCTCTCGGCGAGTTCCGACGTCTGTGGCCCGTTCTTGATTGGGAGGCTCGACTAACAATCTCGACTCCGGCCTCAATCGACGTCTTAGTTGAGCGGCTTGTAAGAGATGTCCATGCATTCCCACTCCAAGAGGAGATGCACCTCAACGGATCAAGCCTCCCTCTATGCTGCCGTAACTTCGCCGTCGGAGCACGATCTGGAATCGTCTTGATGAATCTTACTCTTGAGCGAGGAGATCAACGCACAGTTGGCTCGCTCAAGCTACGAAGCTGGACCCAAGCCCTAGGGTCATCGCTCGGCAGTTGCCTCGGACAGCTCCTAACAGTACGTTAATAACCGAACCGAGTCTCAAAGCTGTGAGTGAAATTAAGGCGATTGATGTACGCCTCATCAATCGCCCCGTTTCCGCCCGCCAGCCCCGAGGAGTACGCCGCTGCCGTCGTCACGGCCATCGCGGCTGCGGCAACAGCGCCCGACGCGTCCTCGACGCTCTACCACTTCGTCGCAGGGATTGTCGCTCGTTCGTATTCGAGCCCGGAGGTTGTTGCTTATGCGGCTCTGATAGCGGCCAGGACGTTCGCGAAGACGGAACCGCCACGTGATGTCGCCTCTCTGGGATTAATCCTGGCTGTCTGTCTCAGCCTATCCCAGAGCTATCTATACGACGAGTGCGCCTGCGCGTCGGCATGGGCGGAGCTTCTGGGGCTAGCCGAGGAAGAGGTTGTTCGCATTCAAGGCTGGGTTTTGATGGCGCTTGACTGGGATATCCACTTCTCGGCGCAGGAGCTCGGAGACTTCTGGGCTCAGGCCGAGGCGTTATATATCGGTATTCCCTACGAGGTGGGGGTGGTGCCGACGGTTCGGGGCATGTGAAGCATGCCCCAGGATAAGTGCACCTCTCCCCACCACGTAGGCCATTCGTATCCTCTTGTAAATCTAAGTTACTCAGGAGGGACGGAAGAACTCGCTGACCGAGTACGTGACGATGTCGATCCCGGGGTGAAGGGCCGCCTCCGCGCGCCCATTCTCCCAGGTATATGATAGTCCGAGTGCTATGGTGTCTTCTTCCTCACAGCTTATGTCCAGGGCCGAGATCCCGGTGGTCTCGCAAAGGCGAAAGAGCCTTTTGCGGTTCTCGAGTTGCCACATATATAAGTCGCCGTCAGAACCACCTGTGAACAGAACATCCTTCCAACTGCACCACCTAATGCTATTGATCGGGTACGCAGTGAAGATCCCATCCTCCCCTTGGTGGCGATGACAACGAAACGCATACCTATTCTTCCCCAGTACGCTGTCCACAGCTATTCGGCCCTCGACGCTTCCAAGGCAAAAGCGATCGCAGGCTTGATTGACAAAGGCGACGGATCGGGTCTGGTGCCGAACAGGTGACTCACGTACCATCGCCTGCTTAAATACTGGAGCGGACTCACCATCCGATGTGGTTGCTGATGGGACCCAATCCCAGATCTGCATGGTACGGGAGGAAAGTCCCAATAGGATCCGTGAACCACGAACATCCATACAAAAGACTTTTCCTCCAGATGATATCTTTCCTAGAGCAGTAGGAGAAATAACAGCCGCAACGTTGTCTCCAATTGGCTGCGCCATCCGAAGGTCCCAGGCCGCGACATATGAGTCCCAGGAACCACTGACTACAACATTTGGGTCTCCAGGTAAGACACGAACCTCACGAACGGGTGCAGCATGTCTACCAACAAGTCTTGATGCCTTGGTCTCCGGGTCTGTCAAGAGGACAAGACCATCCGCAGCCCCCGTCACTAGCTTCCGTGTGGTAGTCCAATCGACCGAGAAGATGGGCTTGCTGTGTAAAGGAAGACGAGCTTGTTTCTCAACTGTACGGGTGTTGTAGATATGAATGCATTCATCCCAGGAGCTGCAGGCGAGGAGAGGGGTTCCGGGGGCGAAGCAAACGGCCGTGATCCCGTCGCTAGGTGGGTCTGGGAGAAGGGAACGGGATCGCATTACTTTTTTGAGGCCCGAGACGTTCCCGTTGCGAACTGGGTCTCCTCGGGTCGTGCAAAGACCCTATAGATGGCCTTGGCGTGCGGAGGGCCAAGGAAGAGGGGTTCCGAGGCGTCCCGTAGCTGCACGCGTAGGGCTCGTAAATCAACCAGTTCTCCATCCATTTTCATCCTTCCTCCCTCACGACGCTTTGACATATTCACTCCATTCGTTGGTAAAATGCACGTGGCAATAATCATGGATGGGAACGGGCGGTGGGGTTTACAGAGAGGCCTCCAAAGGACGGACGGGCACCGAAGCGGGGCAGATGCGCTGGAGCAGGTCGTCCACGCGTGCCTCGAGGAGAAGGTTGCATACCTGACGGTGTACGCCTTTTCGACCGAGAATTGGAACCGCCCATCTGCGGAGACGGAGTTTCTTCAAAGCCTCTTCAGTGCAATGATCGATAGGGCACGGGTCGAGTTTGCAGACCTTGACGTACGGTTCTGTCTTTATGGCCGCCGTGCAGACCCCATACCCATATGGCTTCGAGAGAAGATCCAGAAGCTTGAGGAGGACACGGCAGACCGTAAGACCCTCCGCCTCACAGTATGCTTCAACTATGGCGGGCATCAAGAGATTCTAGACGCAGCATTTGCAGCGGGGAAAGGGCTTTCACCCTCTGACGAACGCTATGCTCCAGATACCTTCCGTGAAAGGTTCGAGGCGTCTCTTTATGATGATCTCCCACCGGTCGACCTCATGATTCGAACGGGAGGCGAAAGACGTCTTTCTAACTTCCTTCCATGGCACTTGGGATATGCAGAACTAGTATTTCTTGATAAGCTCTGGCCAGACTTCACGCCTCTTGACCTCAAGCGGTGTCTGGAAGAGTATCGGTCTCGAGACCGTCGTTTCGGACGCATATGACACATCCCCCTTCAAATTATAGGGCAGCGCCGAAATAGGGATCATACCAAGGCTCACTGGTTGGGTCTGAGGGGAAGGATGATGGTGGGATGGCCACACCGCGTTCGGCCTGAAGCTTTCTAAGAGCACGCATGACACGACATTCCGCGATGACCCAATCAGTATGTGCCTCACCACCTCCATAGGCCTTCATGACTGCTTCCATACTGTTGAGGTAATGGTCGGTATGAAGTGTGAACTGCGCGATATACTCCTCTTCCAAGTACTTCTTACCAAGGACGGTTTGGAAGAGCTCGGCGATGTTCTCATAATACGGAATCCAGCCTATGGGAGTGCAGCGGGCCTTGTAAAGACCAGACACCCGGCCACACACCCATGCGTTCCACACGTTGATATCGACGGGTGCTAAACCCTTGTTCGTATTGTAGCTCAAACTCATAGCAAAGACCTTAGGTGCTGCATCTCCTAAGCGTTCACCAAGCTTGAGACGAGTCCCGAATCTGGTACGAGTCGGTGTTAGAACCGTGGTGGGTAGAGAGATGACCTCCGAACCCTCTACAATTGCCTCAGATAATGCGGTAATATAGACCCCATGTGCCCAGTTGTGCGCTTGATAGATCGGTGGCATCAGGACCTTGAAGTCACTCATGAAGCATACAAGTGCGTCAAGAGCGATCCCTTTCTGTTCCTCTTGTGCTTGGACCGCCGTGGGGATAGAATCCGCACCAAGAGTGAAGAGTGCACCACCAGGTGTGATATCCTTTGAAGGCTTCACCCAAGGACCTCCAGCATTCGTCCCCGTTGGAGGTAAAAGATCCTTCTCGGAGACCATATCATCCATGGACTTCTGTGCATACATCCCAGGCCAATAAGGTTTGCCATCGCTTCCAATGAGAACATTGAATAACAAGCACTCGCGTTGGGATGAGAGTAATGAGAAGAGAGTAGGAATCCCAACGCGGTTGATCCCATCCATTACTCCTTGAGCTCCTGAGGCATCAGCAATGGCTAGACAACGCTGTACTCCTTTCGCATCAACCCCTGGATAGATGCAAGCTATATCGTAGCCATAAAAGGTTGAGCCTGGCGAGAAGGCAAAATAACCCCTATAACAATCCTGTTGCACGAGTGCACCAATGGTGACATGACTTCCTCTGTCATGATGGCTTTGAAGGCGTGAAATCGTCAAAGACTCAAGCTGCGCGCCCACCTCATTCTTCATCGCCACATAGGCCGCATGAAGACTAAGGAAAAGAGCTTTATGAACCCGCGGGTCAGTGTACCGTCCACAATAGGCAACCCGTCTTTCGGAATCGACGGCGATGATAGGGTCCATAGATGAAAGACAATAGAAGGTCGAAAGCTTGCTCGCCGATGAGGTTTGATCAGTCCCATCAACAAGCAATCTGAAGCCATTGCGATAAAGTAAGTTTTGAGCATGCAGGACAGACCAGGAGTCTGTGAACTGGACAGCGAACATCGAGTATGGGTTCCCATAAGGCCCGAGGAGGTAGAAAGAGACGATAAGCTGACGTCCAGATAATCTCCCACGAAATTTGCTGTCGATGTCCTTGGAGGCCTCCCTGACCTCGAAGACCGGGACTACTGGGCCCTCGAACCGACAGCTGAAGCCGGTAATGCCCAGCTTGGTCTCCTCGCCTTGAATGAGGGCATTGTCGCGGGCGTAGCTCAACTCCTGGTCGGAACAGGTCTGGATGTACATGGAGCTGGGCTCAAGGAGTTTGACCGCGCTCCGGATCGCCCCCACCACGACCGGGCACGAGATCTGGTCCAGGATAGCTTTGGACCTCTCGTCGATAACATCTTGCATTTTCTGATTGGGCCCAACATTTTTCAGTACAAAGCCGTTACAACTCGGCCAATCCTCTCGTTACGACCTTCACATCAGCATCAAAAGACGCCCTGTACTTTCTTGGCCCTGTAATCCTGCACATGTCTCAACGATAACTACCATTCCAAGCGGAGAGTTGATGGAAAGTGCCAGTGATCAATCAATAATTGTGCTAGTCCAATGTTAGAGGCTAAAAAGAATGTCTGGAAGGCTCTCTCATGGCTACACTGATGAGGAGTTCGCGGCGGTCCTCTCGGGGAACGCGTCTGACGACTGCATCTTCCGTGTGCTTGCTACGGTCGTCGCAAAGCGCGACTTGAAGGCCTTGGAGAGGCTCCAAAAGGAAGGCCCCTTCGAGGTTCAACGCCTTGCAAGACGACGTACAAAGATCCCCGCCATTGCCCGCTTGCTAGCGGCGGAGGCGGCCAGCAGCCCTCCCGTCTTCCCCAAGGACCGCTTCAAGGGGAGCAATCCAAACTTTCTAGCCTTCACCGCCGAAATTAAGGCGTATCGTAACAAGACTGGGCACCTCCCCTGCGCCGAGGCCTTCGAGCTCTGCCTCGAGGTCTTTCAGACGTATGCCTTCGATGGGAGTATGTCCGACGAGTTCCAGGCCTATGTTCTTCATAAGTTCGCTGGGGTTCTTGAGCAGTACGCTGAGGTGTACGAATGCCGTGCCACCCCGTCCTCCGGTCAACGAGATCTGGAGAGGAAGCTCGATTTTATGCTCAAGTACTACTGCACCCTATACGGAGATAAGAGCCACAAAATCTACGCCTCGGACCCCGCGTCTCCCCTGCCTCTTTCGAAGGAGGCGCGCAAGACGTTGGAGAAGTCGATTATTGGATCTGGTTCAGGAGCCCCGAAGGCAGTTTACCCCCACGAGATTTTCCTTCAGAAGTTCCCTAAGGGCGCTTGCCTCTCTGCCCTCCATGGAGATGGAAGCTCCTCGCGAGTCTTCATCAAGCGTGTTATGGAGCTGAATTTCCAAGGGCTGTTGGACAAGTGCGCTGTGTTCATCGATGGGACTGAGATCAACACCGAGCATCTTGATTTCCGGTTCACTGACACATTAAGCGCCAAGTACTTCTACGAGATGCAGAAGCCGGTCCGTTACCCGTATTCCGAGACTTCTCTTTCTCCATTCAGGACTCTTTTGTCTGAGACCAGGAAGACGGTCGCCTGGCGCAATCTTGAGAACCGTGGGGGTGAAATCCCAGTCGGCGTCCTCTTCGGGATAAGGTATATGGAATCTGAGGTGGATACCTGCAACAGCATCGTCGACTCCACTCTAGAAAGCTTTCGCGAGGCGTGGGCCGTGGTCAAGCCGAGTGCGGCGTTATGCCGTATTGATATGACCCATCCGAGATGGGCACATGATCCTGTCACGAATGCTCCTAACCACGTGGCCTCCGTCAAGCATGAGGTCATTACCACCTTCCTACGTATCTACGAGAAGCAGCTGGAAGCGCGCCTCGCATGTGTGAGCAAACTCGACCGTATTGAGCTCTTTGCCGCGAAGATTGAAGCAGGGACACTAACTGACAACGACGTGTATGCGGGCGTTTCCTTCGAGGCCGTCGCTCAGAAGTTCAAGGAACACGTCGCGGGACATGACGACTTCATTATCATCAAGGATCTCGTTAGTATGCGTCTCTTCATCCTGCTCGCAAAGGCTATCAAGTGGTCGCGCTATCCAGCGGCGGTGGGAGCAATCCTTGAGCAGCTTTCTCCTGTTGCGTTCATCACCAAGGCTCGGCTTCAAACGCACCGCGATGCCAAGATCCGTGGTGAAGTCGTCTCTTCTATCATTCAGTACTGCACTGTACTCGGATACTTCGCTGAGTTCTTTGGCCCCGAGTCTGCGGAGGCGAAGCCCTTCCTCGACGAGATCAGAGTGGTTGTGGAAGAGCTGATGAAGAATAAGGTCAAGATCCTAAAGGATAAAGAGATCAGTGCTGGTATCCGTGAGAGCATTGCTCAGCACTTTTCCGCGTCTGAGAACTGTGCTACCCTTCTCTTCTTGGCGAATCTCCACGACTTCACTTGGGCAGCAGCCCCTCAGGCCTATAACGGCCGCATCTACACTTGTGCGCTTAAATACATGCTCGCGAGTCCTGCAACACTCCTTGAGAAGAACATCAAGACTTTCATGAGCATCTCGACCAGCTTCGAAAAGAAGGCGTGCACCTTCGCTCGGGATTCTGCCATTGGTGGATCGTATCGTAGTCCGACGGTGTTTGAGCTTGTAGCGCGTCATCCCGCGTCGCCCGACGAGGCCGATGACGACTTTGCGAACAGGGTTGCTCGCGACCTCATCGCTGAGGCCTCGAAGGTACCCTTGCTCCCGGATGGCGACTCGAGTTGCCATTTCATGTCGCCGATGGGTCCATGCCCGTACCAGCTCCACAAGGGATTCTTCCGGTTCAGACCTGTGTCTGCTCCTGCTCCCTTGTCTATCCCTGATCGGACGTCACTTCTAGGACTGTTGGACTACCCGCTTCTTGTCGAGGAGAAGGTTTATCAGGGCACAGAAGTGACCAGGCCGGAACTCTCTCCAGTTGTCCTGAAGAACCTTGAGGCCCTCTGTGAGAACATCTTCCGCAGCCGCTATGCACGTGTCCTCGAGACCTGTCGTAAGCTGCCGTTACAGAAGGAGCTCTTCAGCCGCGAGCACCAGTATTTCCTGGAGACCGTGCTAGGCCTTGCCGCCGCGCTAAGGGATGGGTCACAGAAGGCGACCGTTGCATTCCAATCTTTGCACACATACATCGAATCTAGGGTTCAGAGGTATAATCCTTGCATCCGTGATGAGGACGCAAAGAGGATCGCGATTCAGGCATCCCAGCGCCTCTCAGACATTGTGCTCCCGCACGTTCGTGGTATGGGAGAGGTCGGAGAAACGCTTTGTGAGAAGATCTTCTCGACGATGCTTGCCGGGCGCGTCACTTTCGATGAGCTGGAGACGGCGTTACGCGCCGCAATGCCCTCCAATGACGTCGCCCACGTCATGGCTCTTCATCACGGGCGTATGGCGAAGATTGACAATCTTCCCAAGCGGAAGCACCCTGGGCCACTCAAGTTCTGCTTCCGCGTCACGAAGCTCGATACGTTCCTCTCTCTTGTCGTGAAATGTGGTTTCCACGCCTTCGATATCGATGGGGGGGCGTCCACGGCGACGGCTAACAAGCTCATCGAGCACCTCTCACAGAAGCTTGTCACTGAAGACGCCTTCAAGTCTTCAAACATCTCTATGATTGCCAAGCATCGGGCTCATGCTATTCGCCTCTCTGAGTTAGCCCTTCTTCATCGCCTCCGTCATGGTCTTGCCTCGCTGCTTCGCGCCGAGTATGAGGTCTTCCTCCAGGACCGTATTGACTCTGTGCAGCTCCGAAGCGTCTGGTCTCGGATCCTTGTCAACAAGGACGTCTCTCCGAACGACTATGTCGCCGTCCGCAACCTACTCCTCAAGTGCCGCAGCGAGGCGTTTGTCACCAGCCTGGTGGAGACCTTTGGAGCACTGTTCGTGGCCGACAGCGTCTTCCACATGTTTTACGTTCTCGTATGTGTTATGCTTCGAAGTGCAAACGTTCCGGAGGTGACTGGGCTTTCGGATTATGCGAAGACGTATACTGGAGTCTTTAATGAACAGGAGCCAGTTCGGAAGGTTATAGATGACTTGGAACTTGTTCACAACGACTTTGGTCTGGTTCTCCTCCTTGTCGAGCGTCTCGTCTCACATGGACTCCTTTTCGCCCCTGACGTCGTTGCTCTCACCTCCACGAGTAAGGTCACAACCAGCGACAAGCAACTGGAGTCGCGAGGTACGATGACCTGCTGTGAGCATGTCGATGACATCACGAAGGTCGTGGAGATCGCGGCGGACATTGCTGGCTCGACGGTTGCATCCCAGCTTGATCTCAAGGCGTACCATGCAGCGATAAAAACGATTATGGGTAGTGCCGCTCCGGCCGCCCACCGAGTCTCCCAGGTCGCTGTCGTCACGTGCGTGATCATAATGCGCCACATTGTTCCTATTGCCGCGGAGAAGTCCAACCGTGACCTTAACCAGCCGCCGGTCCCCAACAACCCGCGACGTCACTGGGACTGCTCCGGTCCATACGTTCCGATGGCACGGGTGGGTGGTTCGGTCATGGCCATGGAGGAAGCAGACTGCTGTGTTTGCAACGATAGCGCGCTTGGTGCCCGCATGATGAAGAGGTGTGCTCAACCCGTCATGCTCATGTCGTGTTGTGCTCCTCCGGTGGCTCCAGATCATCATCCGAAGAAGAATAAGGGCGGGCGCGGTCGTCAGGATATCAAGCATATCTACTACTACACGACGAGCATCGTAGCCAGTATCTATCGCAAGGCATGCATTGGATTTGTCACCCCGATCGTTGCGGCGCTCACTATGTTCAACGTCCCTGACTACGTGCAGCCTTTCGTCACGATTCTCGGGGCAACCGATTTATCCGAGGCTGCCGTTGGAGAACTCGTCGATGCTCTCGACCGAGCTTGTGCTCACTTCACTGTTGCGAGCGCGGTTCTCCTTGTCAAGATCCTGACGCTCCCGACAATTCTCCAACATCCGAAGACTATCCCGCTCATCGAGAAGAAGCTCGCGTCGAAGCACGTTGACGTTGACCTCGTGCTCCTGAGTCGCTGCGTCCTACTCATCGACAACAAGGCTTCGATGCAGCTCGTCAATCGGTTCATTGACCGGGCGATCAGCCGTTACAACGATGTCTGCGACCGCATGGTGGCCGCACGTGCGAAGGATGAGAGCAACGTACCTCAGGAGCTCACTGCCGAGATGGAGACCGCTCTTGCGTATATTGAGGCCATTCCAACGATGTGCAACCCCGAGGCACGTAAGAACGGCGATTACTTGCCACGGAAGGACGCGGAGAAGTACCCTGTCCTGGTGACCGCTGAGTCTGAGCGTGACGTCTGCGCCAGCGAGGAGACTATTCGCGAACTTATCAAAAAGACGTCACTGGTCCTCGAGCTCAAGAACCCACTTAAGCTTGGAGCCATACTTGATACCCAGCTCGCCTGGTACGTCAATGCCGCTTATCTCGGAGACATTTCCGAGCCTGTCGTTACGATGTCAGTCCGGTTCATTGGGGAGAATGTTGAGGACTCGCTGGGTATCTTCCTTCCAGGAGCCGACCCAACCGCCTTTGCGTATGCACACACCAAACAAGGTGTCGTCGCATCAGCATGCTCGGTTGTGGTTCGCCAGCTCATCGAGCTTGATCGGGCGGCTGATCTTGCGAAGATCACGGAGGCCTTCATAGCTGCGTCCCGAGGCATCCAAAAGGCTCCGTCCTATGTTCCACATCCTCTCTACACGTTCATCCGCTACGTTGACGGATACTTCGTCAAGCAGTGCAAGAGTGAGTGCTGTGATGGGCCAAAGCGCCATTGCGTCCGGAAGCTGCTTATCAACCTTCTTAAGTTTATCGAAGACTGTTTCTCCCTCATGGACTCCAGCGCTGACTTTGGGATGTGCCAGAAGCTTCGCTCCTCGGGGGTATCGAGCCAGGGGTACGACGTGGTGGCGATACTGAACAGTGTCTTCGAGAAGCATAAGGAGGATAGTGCGCTCCTTGGAAAGATGGGGGCGCGTTTTGTCGAAAATTTCGCCCGGTATGGCGAGACTTATCTCCCCCTATCGGCCGAGCTCATGAACCACATCATAGACGCAGACGGTTATCCTCCTCTTGCTCGTTGCATCGCGGCGAAGCTGGCCAGCTCTCCGCGACTTAACGAGCTTGCGGGGCAGCTAAGCCAAGGGGATCGTCTCATTCTTCTCAGGTTTTAGGTTAGGCTCTCTTGGTAGGGGTGTGGGGATAAGGATCTCCAGTATATTTAGTCGGATTCACTGACGAAGATCTGGCTACTAAGGGAGACGTCAGATATTGGGTGGTCTTTGGGTGTAGTCTCTCCGTAAATGATCTTCATACCGTGTCGAGGACGACGTTTCTCGCCTAAGTCGGCGCTCAGGTTGCTGAAGCTTGAGGTCAACTCCGAGATCGTCTGGAGGTTGGTTTGTTGCGGCTGTGAAGGCCGTTGAGGCTCGTCAAACACTTCGGAGTCTACGGAGTCTGTGAGTTGTGCTTCAAAGTCATCGGGGACGATGGCGGGTGGGATGGCGTCTGGGGGTTGCGCATCGTCATGTGCGCTTAATGCTCTTACATATGCCATGACGTTCGCCATTCCAGACTGGTCTTGAAGGGGATCCGAGGGACCATATGATGTGAAGTCCGAGGCTAAGGGGAAGAAGTCATCAAAGGCCGGGCGGGGTAAATAGTCATCGAAGCTCGTTGGTTGTAAGGGGTTGTTTGGGCCAAGGTATTCAAGGCTAGGAGGGCTAGACAAGTTCTTTGTCATCAAACTCTCCGGGTCCGGAAGCGTCGCACCTTGTTGGTAGAGTGTCGGAGTGAGTGGAGTATTCCAAATGGGATCCACTTGATATCTTCTTCGATATGTGGTTGGCGTCAACATAGTCATAGATGGACTTGTCGAAAGCTTCTCCAGATGATTAAACGTGGAATATAACGTTGCCTTTGACCCCAGGACATCAGTCCCCGATAATGTCGCGTCAGGTGAGTCCACCTTCTGCTTCACAAAGCGTCCACCTATCCGAGGCCTATCGCAAGCGATTTGACGTCGCTTCTCATATAAGCACTTCTTCCCCAGCGTTCGGCGGGCACGACTCTGTAAGTATTCCGTTAATAGGGCTGCCCGGTCTTGTACGGTATAGTTTCCAATGGTTGTGACTGAAAACGGTAAGTGAAGATAACATTGGTTATAAAGTTGATCAGGAGTGAGGACGTACGACATTGTGGCCACCTCGGATGCTAGAAACCGGAAGTTAAAGGGCTCCAGTGCTGGGACGATCCTGATTGCATCGACGGTGGCATTGAAGAGCTCCCGGACCTTGAGAAGTTCCTGAGACATGTTCCCGTCCTGCATTAACTGTGCCTGGTGGTAGATCAGGTTCTTGATCCGCTGGAGCTGATCTAGGACGCGCTCCGGCTCCATGAGAGGTGGGATTGTTAATTATTTGTGGTCATTCTTCAGTCCAGCGAGATTCATCTATTTGAGGGCGTTTCGAGTGAGGCACTTGCTTTCTTGGATCTGGATCTGGGCCTGGACTAGAGGACGGCTTTGGAAAAGCTCAGATAGCCCTTGGTCCCACCAGATGATTGGGGTTATCTTCATTCCATATTTGCTTTAATTAACTAATAATTACTAGCTACTAGGCCCATCCTCTAGTGTCTTGGGGCTCTTAACCAGTGGTTTATCGACCTTGTACATTGATAGACGTCTCCAAAGATCAATCAATCACTTCAGCCCGGTTCTTGTTATCCTAGTACTAATCAGTAGGAGAGGCATAACAGGCTTTGTTGAGGATGGTCCCATGATTCACTCCCCGAGATCCTTTCGACGGAAGGCGGCAAGAATCTGCTGTTGTGCTTCGGACGAGACTCCAGTCCTGATATTAGTCTCATTTGTGATGAGGTTCTTGCATAGATCATACTCCACGTCAAGAAGGAGCTCGACGCAATCGACGTGGCCGTTGACTGCCGCATAGTACAGGGCGGGGTACTTCCCGCGCTTACGAAGACGCTTCTCATGAGGTAGAAGCATCCGTACTATCTCTACAAAACCGTTCTTCGCCGCAGTCATCAATGCGGTCCACCCGTCATCTGTCGTTAAGGTCGCCTCTCCAAGAAGGGGTTCGACACAATTCACGAAGTTATAAGCTGAGACGTACATCAAGGACGTCCATCCGTCATGCTTCTGGATCCGTGATTCGTAAGGCGCTAGAATGCGCACCACCTTCTCATGGCCCAACGCTGCCGCAGCAATAAGGGCTGTCTTCCCTTCATTTGTCTCACTCACCTTAGCCTCGAAGGGGGCAAGATGTTCGACAACAGCATCATGGCCACGAGCAGCCGCTATCATGAGAGCTGTCACCCCGCTCCACACAAGGTTGGTCACCCTATAAGAGGCCGTCTTAATCCCTGCCTCATATTGTACCAGGACTCGAGTCGCCTCCGGACACCCATATACGGCCGTGAGCATCAACGCCGTCAGCCCGGCGTTATTCAGTTCCCCATGTAAGTGGGCGAACATCCGTACCCGTTCAACGTCGTGGGAGATCACTGCACGATGAAGCTGAGTGTTTCCGTCGATATCGCGAACGATGACGGGAGGCAAGTAACGATAGGCTTCGATGAGCCCATGCTTCTCGGCAAGGGCGCGGGCTGTCAAGCCGTCGGAGGAATGAAGGTTTGCCTCGTCACGTAGGAATATGGCGCACTGTGATGATCCACTCTCGCAGGCGAACATAAGTGCCGTCATCCCGTCCTTATTTTGGCGCCCCATCTGCTCTCGCAAGGAGAAAACCCCGAAGACATCTCCTGCGCGTGCAGCCTCCATGAGCAAGGTATTGTCTGGCCTTGAGAGGGTATACCGCGTCTGGGGTGGCTTCTCTACGAGGGACAAGGTCATCGCGATGTCAACGTGGCTGTGGACGATCGCGTACGCCGTCGCATTGTTGCGCCCCGTATTCATCCCAGCCTCATACTCCATTAGGATCTCAGCACACTCCTTTTGTCCTTCCATGGCGGCATACATCAAGGCTGTGCGTTGCTCAGAGTCGGTGATCCGGGCCTCCTCTTGGACAAGCACACGAACACAGTCAGCATTCCCACACATGGCAGCGATCATAAGAGCCGTCCGGTTGCTTTCATAAAGACTGTCTGGGTTTGTATGAATAAAGGCTTGCAATCCAGCTTCTTTTCGAGCAAGAAGACGGCACAAGTCTGCATATCCATGAAGAGCGGCATAACACAAAGCTGATTTCCCCGATGCATCAAACTGACCAGCTTGCGTTTGCATGAGACAGAAGACACGATAGGCGTCATTTTCCTCGGTCGCTAACATCAGTTCCGTATAGCCTTTTGGCTTTTCTTTGAGACGTGAATCCAATTTGGTACCTTCAGCTGGCTTTGGACCCTCGAAAGGCACTAAGGCTTCTGCGATGTGGAAATTTTCTGCCTTGATCGCAAGTAAGAGAGCTGTATCTCCGGAGGAGTCCGTCATGTTTCCTTCTTTTTCATACAAGAGCTTGATAAGCTCAAGGTTTGGTGCTTCAGCTCGAAGAAGTGAGCTTTTGGCGTAGTGCATCAGGGCGGTTCGGCCCTTCTTGTCACACATCCCATGCTCTGCCTCAACGAGGATATGACACACATGATAATCTCCGCGCCGAGCTCCACGGTGCAGCGCGGTCTGGCCATTCCTATCCGCATACTTGCGTTGCCGAGGCAGCCAGCACCAGGTTCCAACGAGATCTGCATTATCTGCAGCGCGCATGAGATCGGTAACTCCATGTTCGTCGACATGAGGGGAGCGATTATCGACCCCTTCATAATTCATGAGGATGGCGGCGCAATCGTCATGGCCGTGTTGCAGAGCTAAGTAGAGGGCGGTTTGACCGCCCAACATGAATCGATTGGACTCCAGCGGTGCCAAGTCCCGGACCAGGTCAAGGTCATCCCTCTCGACGGCCAGCATCAACGCCGTCTTCCCCTGATTATTCAGGCGGCCAGCGTACCTCTTCTGCGCCTCGAGGTCCGCATGCCCCCCGTCAAGGACGAGGCGATGAAGAGGAGTATTACCATTCATATCGATGTCATGAGGGTCCGAGCGGACATCGTCCTTTGAGGAGGGCACACTCTTCGCCTCTGCTTGAAGATCTTGAGTGGGTTGCTCTTGAACGGCGGCACGAACCTCAGGGAGTTGCAATAGGATCGTGGCCGAAGGACAAGGCCCCTCGCTATGACCTTGAAGAGAAGTATATAGCCCACGAAGAGCCTCAGAGTAAGTAAGAGGGATACCAGTCATTCCAGGGGGAACGGCCATTTTGAAAACTAATAGACCAAGGGCACGTAAGTCGTCAAGCGGCCCGACGCCCACGGCTTTGGTTGATAAACCAGAAGGATGGGCTGACTTCTCTCTTGAGTCTTCAGTATCTGTTTCCATCGAGTCTGTCATTTCTACCGACGATTCCTCAACGCCTTCGGAGCAGGATTTGGCAAGGGTCGAGGTAGCAGCACTTCCTTCGAACGTATGAGACATGTTTTCAACGGAAACGGGAACTAGAACTGGAGGCTCAAGAAGAATCTCAATTCTGGAGCCAGTATCAGGCCTATATCGAACACTATCTTCCATGACATATCCATGAGCCAATCTTTGTCCTTCGTCGTCAGAATTCCCGTGTAAATATTCCAGAACTAGGAGGACCTGTGCGACTATCCTCCAAATGATGCTTTCAGAGATGGTTTCGCCACTGTTGTGACGTGTCTCTATCAAATGCGAAAGGGTTGGGAGAGAAGGATCCATAGGAAAGGAGGCTGCAATGTATTCGGAAGGTTTTCCATCATCGGTGACGATGCTCTCGTAAAAGTGGGCATAAGATAAGAGGTTCTGATGCTTAAGCGTCTTAAGAAGTGTAAGACGGGCGAAAAGGCGTTTCCTTCTCACTTGATCCAGAATTGAGAATGCACCAGTATTGAAGAGGAAGCATTCCCCAGTCTCGGGAAGGATGGCTGTGTACCGATCTGGTTTGATACGAGTACAAGTGGTAAAGGGGGCAGGAGGGCTAAATGGTTTGCTTGGTCTTCGCTGTTGAGTTGAGGTTGATGAGAGTTCGGAATCGAGACGTGTATGGGTACCTCCGGAGGAGGGATGTGAGGGAGGGGCCGGCGGCACTTTCCGTGAGGGGGAGTGCCCAGTCCCATTGTGGTTCTTACCTGTTGCCGTCTTCTTCTTGCTTCCCATTTTCTTCCTCCTCATTCTAGTTTACCAAGCAAGTTTGCCACAGCTTGGACCTCTGGCCCGCCCTCTCCGAGCCTTTTCGTCTGGAATTCGGCCAGGACAAACTCACGATACTCACCTTCAACACCAAGAAGTTCTCGAACACATTCGAGTTGGAGATGCATCGCAGCATAGTATAGTGCAGGGTACTTTCTCCGTTTCAAGAGACCGGCCTCTTTCTGCGCTAACCAATGAACCAGTCTTAAATAGCCGTTTCTTGAAGCTGTCATGAGTGCGGTCCACCCATCCGTCATCTGCAAGCCCGCTTCCGCGGGAATCAATGCCTCGACACACTCCTCGTGGTTATATGCTGCTGCATACATCAAGGCCGTCCAGCCCTTTCGATTATGAATCCGTGACTCATAAGGAATGAGAAGGCGAACACACTCAATGTGATTATTAATCGCTGCCGCCATCAGTGCCGTCCGACTTTCAGCCGATTCTCGCCGCTTGGCCTCGATCGTCTTTGCTAGGATGGAGACGACGCCTCCATTCCCTCGGCTCGCCGCAATCATCAAGGCCGTCACATCGGTCCATACCACCTTCGTTACTGAATATTCCGGAAGGGTACAGCCGACCTGCTCCGGCTTCAGCTTGATTATTGCCTCGATCGCCTCAGTGAACCCAAGTTCCGCCAGGACCATCAGGGGGGTCTTCTTGGACTCCTCCCCGACTTGGGCGAGATGTAGAAACATGAGAACACTATCAAGATCGCGAGAAATAAGGGCCCGCTGCAGCTGGTCATTCCCATCATCGTCGACAACTCTGATCGCCGGCAACGATTCTATGAATTCCCTATCGTCTGTGTGCACCTCTGCAAGAGCGCGTGCGGTAATCCCAGCAGGGGTATATACCGTCCCCTCATGGACCAACCTCTTTGCAATACCGATATTCCCTGCACGGATCGCATACATGAGCGCCGTATTCCCTTCAGGGTCCTGTAGTCCAGCCTGGAAGTTGTAACACCAGACACCGACGAGATTATTATTGCGCGCATGCTCCATAAGCTCTGTAAAGCGCCCCTGCTCGCGTGAACCACTCTCCACGCCAGGTATCCCTTCGTATGGAGCCAATATTCCGGCAATGTGGTGCCTTTCATGGATGATCGCCAGAACAAGAGCCGTTTGTCCCAAATGGGTCACAAGCCCCGCTTCAGGTTCTGCAAGCAGCCTCACGACGTCACAATGCCCTGCAATGACGGCATGCATCAACGCAGTATAGCCGCTAGCGTCTTGTAGCCGCGCCTCACGTTCTTGAAGTGCACGGACCATAGGAAGGTTGTTCGTAATGGCGGCTGCCATGAGAGCCGTTCCTTGCTCAAGGAAGGGAGTACCCTCATGCTGGTTAAGATTAGAAGACGACGGAGAAGAGAATTTAGGAGGGTCGTTATTACTTGATCTTTGCATCCCAACCTCGACCGAAAGGAGGGAGACAATCCTCCTCGTGAAGGACACCGTAGGACGATGGCCGCAATACTCGAGAGCCGCAGCATACATCAAAGCCGTACACCCAAATCGATCTCTATGCCCCGCCTGGGCCGCATAGAGGCAACTTTGAAGCTCGTCACCTTCAAGGACGGCAAGCATGAGGGATGTCCGATCGTCTGAGTCATTCGGTGGGATATCGAGGCCCTCGTTCTCGGCGGCGAACAAAAGCTGAAAGAGGTCTTCATAACCCCGCTCATAGGCAAGCTCGGAGGCTAAACGGCCGTTCCAGCGCAGTCCCTTCTCATAGGGTAGGATGATAGCCGCCTCACGAAGCTTATTCGTCTCGGCGCACCTATGTAATGCTGTCTTACCCCCTTGGTCTGCCATACCTCCTTCTATTGGAGCCAGGAGCTTCACGATTGTGAGGTGAGCGGAGCTGTCAATCGCATGCATCAATGCAGTCATCCCACGGAAGTCGACCCAACGACCCTGGCGTTGACGCCAGCACCAAACGGCGACAACGTCGTTGATCAGAACGGCCCGGATGAGGTCTGTTTGACTTAGTTGGTCAACATATGGATTCTTTGTGCAAATTCCCTCGGCCTCCAGAAGAAGGTCGGCCACGTCGTATAGCTCTAATTCTAACGCCAGACGCAAGGCTGTCACACCCTTGCGTGTGAAGAGGCCAGCCTCGTAGGGGATAAGTTGCTGAACGCCATGGAGAAAGCCTCTCTCGGCACAAAGCATCAGTGCAGTCTTCCCTTCTTCATTAAAACGCTTCGCATATTTGAGCTCTTCGGAAATGCGATCAGTATCGCCTTCCATCGCCGCAAGATGAAGGGGCGTGTTATAGCATCGCGAGGACTTCATTGGAGTAGGCACTGGATGGTCTCCAACAATACTCCGATCAAGGTCGGACCTACTATCTTTCTCAGCCTCATTAGGAGAACCTTCTATGGTACCAGACGAATGGTCGTTGGCAATGACTTCGAGATGATCAAGGGAGCTTAGATGTTCCGAGTGCGTACCGTTCTGCACAGTTCTCTCCTTCTCTCGACTTTGTGCTTCATGGGAGGAAGTCTTAGTCCTTGAAACCGCGGATGACGACATTTGGGTCTTAGAAAGGAGTTCTGCTTGGAGCTGCGGATGAAGAAGCAGATCTGCGGCGGCACTACTATCTTTGGAGGATGCATAAAGGAGGTAATTGAGAAACCGTATGGACTGTGGGGCGATATTGGGGTTAGCCTCTTGAAACGTGTCAATCACGGTCCGACCCCTTCGGGAAGACAAGGAAACCGATGTATTAAGAGAGACGGTGTTACCGATGCCAACAGATAGTTCTATAGATGGAGAATCACTCTCAGTGGTATCGTCCATCATCCCAATCCCTGCAAAGAGAGTATTCGAAACTGAGCTGTCCTCATCCTTGAAGAGGAGATCAGAGGCGTTTCTTTTCAATTGCTCATAACAGATACTACGAGAAGGGACTTCCACCCCACCAAGAGCCAGTATTGTGCGGAAGATGCCAAAAAGATCGTCTCCAGGCCGTCCTTCGATCAATGTGGCTGGAGGCACTGATAGCTGGAACTTTTCAAGGCGAGAATCGTAGAAAATCGTCTCGGGACCAATAGCGCTATGAACGCAGATCTTCATCTCGTCGTCCACAACAGGGATATCCTTGAAGGGAGAGTGCAAATACGCCACCACTGAGAGGAGTTGCGACGCAATGAGCCAGAAGTTCGCGTCCGTTAGCTCGAACTTCGGCACTAATCGCGAGGTCGTTGGCCTGGGGACTGAGGGGAGGGAGAGAGTAGTGAGTGCTTCAGAGCTTAAAGGCCGCTGGTTCATAGCACTGTTACATCGATCACTGGCTTCGTACGTCGTTAAGTTCTCAGCTGATACCTCCTCAATAGACGTCTGTGATTGGGACGCGGTCGATGACCTTGGTATTTCATCCGAGAGCATGTTCTCGATCTCATTCTCCAAAGATTCAAGTTCGTTGATCTCTTCCTGAATGCTTAGGTCGATGGGCTCCTCCTCTGCCTCTACTGGCTCTTGGACAGTATCCTGGTCTATTGTGATATCACTCAGCTTCGGGTCTATAACCTCTTCAGTGTCGATCACGTCCTTCTTGGAGCATTCTTTGGTATCTTCATCATTACACTCATCTAGCTGTTCAACCTTCAGGTCATGTGATTGAGGGACAGGGCTTCGTTGTTCGACCCCATCCTCTTTCCTATGAATCGCACTCAACTCTCCAGATTTCATCATTGGTGTGCTATCCTCAAGCCGTTCCTGCTGAGGTTCTATATCTTGCTGTGCCTCAATTACCACTTCCCCCTCTTGGTCCTCACATCCCTCTCCTGTTACCAAGGGTGCAAGTGGAGTGGGTAAGGATAACATCGGCTGGTGAATTGAAGCCTTATTGAAGGGAGACTTCGCCGAGACCATTCTACTAGCCTTCCGATCGGGTAAGAACGCTGTAAGCGGCTCCCCCGATGCTGTCTCACAATGGATAACGAGATCGTTCTTGTCGTGAATGACATCGAAGCAACGGAGCAGATTCGGATGACTGAGGAGGGGTAGAAGCTCAGCCCTGGCTTGGACCGCCTTCCAGACGTCCGCAGAGACGTCCTCTTCCAGTACCCGGTGTTCTAGGTCAGTGAAGGACATGGATTTTAAAAAATGGCCAGGTTAGCGGTTCTACCCCCGAAGACTCCGAACTTCGAGACGAAGATCGTCACGAACCACGTTGCCACATATCACTGGAACAAGATTGCGCTCGCGGCGGCCTCTGGGCACGAGGAGTCTGTCCGCGACTACGTGCAGAAACAGAACGGCCCAATCGATACCTTCATTCCCGACTGCGTTTACTTTGGGTGGAAGGCATTTGAAGAGCCGAACGCGCTGATACTCGCAGCCGGGCATGGCCACGTTGAGTGCGTCCGAATTCTGGTCAACACTAATGAGAAAAGTGCACGCACTCCGAAGACAAGGCAGACGGCACTCATGGCGGCCGCAGCGGCCTGCTATCCGGAGATCGTCCAGCTCCTTTTGGACCAGGCGGGAAACAAAGACATGCGCGGCTGGACGGCGCTGATGTATGCCGCGGACCGTGGGTCTCCGGATTGCTGCCGTATGCTTGTGCGTGTTGAGGCCGGCCAAAAGGACGAGACGTCTCAAAGTGCCCTCCTTCTAGCAGCGATTGGAGGCCATCTGGAAGCCGTCCGCGAGATCGCCCCGTCAGAGGCCAAGGATTTCGGTGGGTTCGTTACTAGCATAATTGAAGACGGACCTATCAAGGATGAAATCATGAAGTACCTGGTTTAGGTTGCTTGAAGGATTCTATCACCCTCCGCGCCTCCAGAAGCTCCTTCTCAAGCGAGGTCACCCTTGCTAGAAAGGAGGGCAGGCCTGATACCATATCCTGGATTTCTGCGAGATGCTTCTGAGTCGTGCCTGTGAGCGATTCCTGCCGTAAATAAATTGTATGGAATGTGCTTTCTAGCTCCTGCTGTGTCTTGAAGAGCGCAGAGACGGCTTCTGGACGAAGGGTTTCGAGAAGACCAGCGATACTCGCAAACCTCTCGTTACTATTCTTCTGTCGCTCCTCAAGAATCCGTATCCGGTTCAATAACTCTTCTATGGTATGTCCTTGTGTCTCTACTAGCCGTTGTAGCTCCACTACCTGCTTCCGATTCTCAACTCCCAGTGCATACATGCATGACCCAATTGCTTGCTCAATAAACTCGATATTCAATAGACTTGGGGCATCTATAACACGTTTCGTGAGACGGTCAGCTATGGGGTCTCTCCTAGGAGAGGGATGCGCTCCACGTACTCTGATTGAAGATGGACGTTCTCGTCCCCATGCAGAACCAGCCCTAGTTGTGATTTGCATCGGAGAATCACGGAAGGTGGTATCATTGAGAAGTAGTGTGGAGGTTCGTGCCTGTCTAGTGGCCGCGCGCTTAGGAGTGGCACTTTTAGGTGTCCCCGTGATCGAAGAGGTCATCAGCGTCTCGTCAAGCTTCATATCGGCCAAGAAAAGGCGTGACTTCCGTACATAGTCCTGTTTCGTCGAAAGAGATATATCAATGTTTGGAGTATCCATTCGAACCATGGACCCAACTAGGTTCGGCCGCTCATGAAGAGAGATACTATGTTGTTCCGAGGGGGGTGGCCGTGGAGGTGAAGAGTTTGCGGGAGATGTTGACTCTGTATGGGATCCAACGAGATGAACGGTTTGCAACGTCGAGGTCCGAGGCCTTGGTTGGGTAACTGGGTCCTCGGTAAAAGGCGTGGGGAGGGTATCCATACTTATACCATCGCCAGTACTTTCTACAATGCTACGGTCTGTCGTTGCTGGTCTTAAGCTGGAGATGGCGGTGAAGGAGCTCTCCCCGTCGTGTTCGGAGGTTGGAGACGTCACGAGAATATGTCTAGGACTGTGTATTTCAGGGTTATCGGGTGCACTTAAGACCGCGTTTGCGGCGGTGGCCGGGCGGAAGGTATGGGTAGGCTCCTGTCTATTATAGACGTACCTCTTCGCACGGAAGGCAAGAGTGGTAGGGTTTGAGGTTGGTGGGTGAGCCTTAGGTGGAGGTAAAGATCCATCCTTGAAGTCCTCAGCCTCGATACCACGTTGAGTCTCGGTCCAGGAGATGCCCAGAGGGGCAGTGACGGCGCGAGTACCGGCTGTGAAGGGTCGGAGGCTTGAACGAGGCAGGTTTAAAATGATTAGGTGTGTAGCACTTTGTGATGACCTACTCAGTACGGCAGGGATGCAGGACGCTCAAGGGCTGTTGAATGGCGGTCCTCTTCAAGTGGCCCGCTATATCTGCGCGTCAGACGCCCCTTCGACGGCGGTGTACATCACAGATTTGTCGTCAGATCATAGCTCAATCAGAACCCTCGCACGTTCGCGAACCATCCTTACCTTGACTGCCTTAAGGATGCTCTTATTCCCACATGAGAGGGACATCTCTCCTCATAACTTTAACGTCCCGCAACGAGTTGGTTATCACACTTCTCTAGTTTTACAAGATTACCAAGTCCTCATTACCGGTTTCTTCGGAAGGCGGGCAGAGGTGCGCACGTGTATGCAGACACAAGTCCTTCAGATGGCGGGGACGATCATCAACGAGCCTCGGCTACATGAGCTTCTTTCACGGCTTACAAAGGAAAACATATTAATCGTTGTTCCAGATAGTGAAACCGCCCTCACCTTCCTCATGGGAGCCTTGAGAAGCATACATAATGGTACTCCCATTCAAGGGAAACGGCTCTCCTTTGAAGATTTAGCTACCTTGTCACAACGGTTCCTTACACCTGAGACATTAACAAACCTCACCAAATACTCCCTCAGACAAGTATCACAAATATCATTGTTCCCCTTTCTATCCGGTGTTCCCATATATTCACCAGACTTACCTCAGGAACGAATACGTATGCTCCTCTCCCTTCTAGGGTCCAGTCTGGAAGGAAAAAAGAGGATTAGTAAGGCTAGTCATATCTATACTAGCAACCCCGAGGATTATCGCATCCATGACTTCATAGCGGTCCCAAAGCTATGTGGACTCGTCAATGCATTAGGACAGGAGGGGGTGAAGATATTACTCGAGCAGTCGGCGCTCTTGGATATATCTACAATTGCAGGGCCTCAAACCACAGAGCTCTTACCCTCGGTTCAGTTCAGTACTCTTCTTACGACTCGAGCGGCCTCCACACGCCGAGATCCGAATTCGAGTCTTCTAACGTACGGTCTTTCCGGTCCTTTCCTCAAGCCTATCTTCATTCTCTCCAACAGCCTTATTGAGGCACTAGTTGCGAAGACGGTTGGTTATGATCTTTATAGGATGTACGGTAGGGTCATTTGGGCAAAGGAAGACGACCCCTGGCAAGGAGTATATCTTTCCGCAACCATTGTCACCAAGTCGCTTCAATATCTAGTGTCTCTTGCACATCCACGAGCCATCTACCTCTCTTTCATCATACCAGATGGGTGCGATCTCTCAAATACGCCCCTGATGCGACTCAACGAGGCAGCGGAGGAATACTTCTTCACTGGAAACGCGTCCTCCGAAATAGCAACGACACGGCTATATAAAGAGTTACACCACTTGCTGTACATGGTGGGACATGATGCGCGTCGCCCACCGGTTTGTGGACCGTGTGAGACGGTGGAGCAATCTCTTGAATATGCCTTCGCCTTGATTAGCTGCATACCATCGTTGACCCTTGGTGCGTTTCTTCAGGTCGTACAGTTTGTCCCCTTCAAAGCTCTGCCTTATCTCTACGAGGCGATCCGATCCAGGCTATTCATACTGATTGATCCGTCACTCATCTCTAATCCTTTGGAAACTGTATCACGAACCATATCCGCTCCGCTGGAAACGACGTCGGAAAGGGTGATTATCACACGAATGAAGGATGATGAGACCGTTATTCAGAAGCTATCGAGAGCATTGACGCAAGAGTTTGATAAGATGCGAGCATATAAGAGGGCGGTGGATCTATATCAATTCATCCCGGACGTGGAACCAATCATCCAGACTCCAGAGAACGTATTCGACTCTCCTGAGACATGCCTAATGACTGAGATGGCTGAGATGACCGATAGGACTCCCATCTCCCTCACTCCGCACTTTCGTAGCATGTTTTGGTTACAGTTGCTCTATGAGGACTGCTGCCTACGTATCGCTGACTCCATGGCAAGGGCGTTACTAGAGAAGGATAAAGTCACGCCGTGCTTGACTCCTCAGTGCTTCTATGGCACACCTTGTTTGAAGTGTCCCATTTGTAATAGGGATTTCCCAACGAAGACCATCTCCTTCCTTGATGGAGCTTGTCTACGTGCACATACCCTACTCGACATGTATTCTGCAGACACGTGTAAGTTCTTGAATGGGAAACAAGGAGCTGTGGGATATCGTCCCATATTTGCATCCATACATGATCCAAGCCGTCTCATTGGAATAGTACGGAATGTCGATGAAGAGAAAGACCAATGCACTATCCTTGGGAGTGGTGCCAGAAAGACTGGACACTTGGTGGTACCGGAGGCATATCAAGCCACCATTGGGCGTCGAGTAAGTACGGCTTTGATCTATACGTTATATTTCATTCCTAGGGAATACGTCCCAAACCTTCAAGGGGTATTACCCCAGCACAAACCTGAGGTATTCGAACTGATGCAGGATGACATCTTTGAGTTTGAGACGTTCGTTTCAAGCTATATCACTAGACAGGGTAACGTGAGTTGGGCTTACTCCGACGCGCGTGAGTCTCTTTCCTTCGCACGGCAGAAGCGGCTAGCACGGCCTCTCATGGAGATCGATGCGAGACGACCTGATATGAACGCCGTTAATCAAGCTGATCAGAATGATCGGAATGGCCAGCAGTCCGGGTCTCTGTCCGCTGAGGAGACCGTCTCCCGCCACGTCGTCTATCAGTTCACGGAGCTGAGCGAGAACCCCAGTGATCCACGCTTCAAATATCGGCCACTTCAAGTAAGTCGGGTCAAAAAATAGGGTGGAAGGATGGCAAAGGGTAACTGCGGCGCCGCTTGCTCTTGCTGCCGGAAGAAGGGGACGGTCGAGGACTCGAGCCATTATCGGAACATCCAGTTCAACCATTATGACTCCACCAAGGCAAAGAACAATCGGATCTCCACCTGCAAGTATACCTGGTGGAACTTCCCCTTCAAGTTCCTCCTCGAGCAATATCAGCGCCCGAACAACATCTTCTTTCTCATAGTCTTTGTCTCCAACTGTTTTCCAAGCTTGCGAGTCGTGACCATAGGCACCCTGCTTACCCCGATCATCTTCATCCTCGTGATCGGGGCCATCAGAGAAATCATCGAGGACGTCGCACGTGCAAAGGCTGATAAGCTCGCCAACTCTACTCAGTATAGGGCCATTCGACAAGGTGAAGCATTCGATACCATCTCGGCTAATATTTGCCAAGGTGACCTTCTAATCCTTCGAGATGGAGATGAGGTTCCTGCCGATTGTCTTCTTCTATACTCTCACCTGGTAAGTAAGATCGCATATGTCAATACCGCCAGTCTTGATGGAGAAAGCAATCTCAAGCCACGTACCGCCATCTTTGACCAGGAGTTGACGTCCCTATCTGAAAGACAGTGTATCTCTCTTATGCAAACCATTTGGGGAAGGGTTAGTGTCTATCCACCGAACTCGAACCTTTCTCTCTTCACTGGAAAGGCTAGTTACACGAAGGGTTCCTCTCCAGCACTTGACCATCTCCTTTCACCTACGTCCGGCTCCGCTTGCACGCCTGCACGACAAAGCATTGCGGAGGTGTGGCGGAATACCGGTATTTTTGGGAGGCAACACTCCCCAGAGGGTACCCCCACTCCTGCCGTTGCCAGCCTTAAACCAGAGTCACATAGGTCGGAACCGGACTCAGTCCTGGCGGAAACCTCGTCGACCCTTGTTAGTGATGACGTCATTTATCCAGATGTCGGGTCTCTTACGCCCACTTCCGGTGTCAACGCTGGTATCCGTGAGTGTGTCTCATATGACCCATATGCGGTGGGGACTCAAACCCTATTCCTGGCCACTATCTCCTCCCCCACGGAGAAGAGCAAGCATATGATATCGACACAGGATCTACGTGGAGATCAAGGGATGGTGGTGACGCCCAATAAGAAACAACGAGGACGTATCGTTCACTTCTCAACGGATAATACTCTACTGCGTGGCATGCGGTTGCAGAACACCCCTTTTGCCATCGGAGTCGTGATTTATACTGGATATGAGACACGACTAATGATGAACCAGGTTCAGACCCATCGGAAGAGTAGTCGAGTTCAACAGCGCTTGGATCGCGTCCTTCTCCTCGAGATCTTAGTCATGGTGGTTGGCCTCATCATCTGTGGAGGTATTGCGGCTGGGAAAAACGAATACTTCGTGAAGCATCATAGTTACGCCGGATTCACCCCCGATGGGCGCTTCAGTGTTTTCCTCAAGAGGGTGATGGCATTCCTCATCCTTTTCTCCTACTCCCTCCCGATCTCCCTTTTCGTCACTCTCGAGATCTCACACCTGGTACAAGGAATTATGATCGAGCTGGATCCGAAGCTACGTTTGCCAGAACTAGTATCCTGCTTGAAAGCTGGGGCGGAGAACCCGCTGCCTCCCGCGAAGGTCCAAGGTCTCGTCAAGTCCTCAATGCTCATCGAAGACCTGGCCGAAGTCGATATCATCTTTAGCGATAAGACTGGGACCTTGACCCGCAACGAGATGGTCTTCCATTCCTACTTCACCCTCCCTGGAGGGATTCGGTGCATATACGATCAAATCACCAAGACGATGTCGGATAGTGCAGAGGTCACTCATGCTTGGCTCTCCTTAGTGAGTCAAGAGGAGACCACTGCGGTCGAGGATAGTATCTCTTTAGCCATCTTCTTCGCTCTGGGGCTTTGTAACACAATCATTACGTTCTCGAATAATGGGAAGGTTATTTATCAAGGGGAATCACCTGATGAGGTCGCCTTTGCTCAAGCTGCGGCAATCTTCGGCTTACAGCTAGTCGAGAGGCAAGCCGACCTCGTCATTTATAAGTATAAGGTTCCTTTGCCTAAGATGGAGCAATTCCTTCCAATGGGTTTGGAGTTAGAGTTACGTTATTGCTTCCCTGTTGTCGTCCCCTTCACCTCAACTCGAAAGAGAATGAGCATTGTCGTTCAGGAAGAAGGCCTTGATGTCCCTTCAGTCCTGCTCCCGCTTATTGAGCCATACCTTTCAGCTGGTTCTCCATTACCGACACCAAACCCCGACCTCGTTGCCTTCAAAGGTTTCACCTATAGTCGTCGTACACGTAAGATGTACTGCACCCCCCTTCTCCTTGCAGAGACCCCTGGGAGTCCCTTCCTACTCTCCAAAGGGGCTGATACCTTCCTTCTTCCACTATGTCGCACCATAGGTGGGCTGTCCCCTCTTGACGTCCCTACCGTTAGTGCCGCCATCGATCGTTTCTCATGCGAGGGTCTTCGGACATTAGCTTGGGCGACACGTCAACCAACCCACGAGTTCCTGGAAGAGTTCTTAAAGACGTGGCCTGCCATTTCCATCAGGCCTGAAGATGATGTGGAATATCAGGCTCATACAGCCCTGCTTGAGAAGGATCTTTCCTTCCTTGGGGCGACCGCCATTGAAGACCGTCTGGCTAGTTTAGTACCGGAAACTTTAGCGACCCTTGTTGGTGGTGGTTTGAAGGTCTGGATGTTAACTGGAGATAAGACTCAAACAGCCGTGAACATCGCCCGTAGTAGTAATCTTTCTCCTTTTGAGGCCCAATGGCTCTTCTTGACGATGGATAACGTCTATGAGAAGATCGGGGAGATCCGAAGTGGGAAGGTTGTGCCAGCTGCACTTCCTTCCTTCGTCTCTCAGAAGGGTGATTCGGAAAAGCTTATCGCCTTATTTACACTTCTGAAGGAGTTCGAAACGGAGATCTCTACTCGTACCGTTTCTGGATCCAAACCGACTCGACGTAGTAGTCCCACTTCTGCAAATCTTCAAGGTTCTAATCAAATGGGGAGCCCAGAGGTGAAGGAAACAGGGCTCAAAAAGTTCGCTTCGACGATCAAGAACGTCTTCTCCTTCACCGATCTATACCAGAAGAAGCAGGATTATAGGACGACCATTCCATTTACCACCGTCATCGATAGTGACGTCTTCAAGCTGATTTATCAATCGGGGCTTCATGACTTCCTTCTGAGTATCACCTTGCATTCGACGGCTGTGGTGTGTTGTCGTCTCTCCCCGGAGGAGAAGGCCTTGATTGTGACGCTTACTAGGAAGAGGGATAAGCAGCTGACAACCCTTGCGATAGGTGATGGGGCTAACGATTGTCCAATGATCAAGGCGGCACATATCGGGGTAGGGATTGCTGGGCGTGAAGGCTTACATGCCTCAAACGTCTCAGACTTCTCGATCCCGGAGTTTCGCTTCTTGCGTCGTCTCCTTTTCGTCCATGGGCATTACACTCACTTCCGTAACAGCGAGCTTATAGAGTACAGCATTTATAAGAATATCATCATCACCCTTCTCTGTGGGATCTACAGTGGCCAGTCTCTCTTCACGGCCGTCATGATCCTGAACGACAAGATGCTCATGATGTATAACATCCTCCTCACCTTTATCCCGATCCTCGTCTATTCCCTTTGCGAGAAGGACATCAAGGATCGTGTGCTTGAGCTTCATCCGACCGTCTTCCGAGTCTTTGAGCGCAAGCCGGAGATGAACTTCAGAAGCATCGGACTTCGCATCGCGGTCGCAATCTATCAATCAATCGTCTTGTATCTTTGGTCCTGGTATGGAATGGCTTCAACTCTCACCACTAGAGATGGGTATTCGGCAGACTTCAGCGTCTTCGGGTATTACTTGCTTTTCGAGCTCGTCTGCACCGTTACCGTGACGTTCTGCATCAATGTTTTCATGTGGACCTGGCTTACCTTTGCAGCCATCATCTTCTCCATCCTTTGTTTCATAGTCCTGGTCGTCCTTGCAAACTATACCCTCTTCTTCACTGATACACTCTATGGCGTCCCCGCCTTCGCTTCCCGGACCCTGAACTTCTGGATCATCTCCGTAGGGGCCGTTGCCACCGCAACGCTCCCAATCCTGTTCTACAGCCTGACCGTTGCGCTCTATCGCCCCTGGAGCCACCATCTACTCCACTATCAGTATCGGCACCAGCTGCGTGATTGTTGCGGGCGGGTTCTTGACACGGCAGGTGACATCACGCGTGCGGAGCGTTATGACGAGTGCCTAGCGAAGGTCCAAACGTTGATGGCACGAGGGGAGTTGGCGGTGGAGACAGCGTGAGGGTTACACTCCTACGCTTAGTGAACCAAGTTGTTTGAATCAGAATCGAGGGCTGATTTTGATCCCCGGTCCTTGATGACTAAGCTCATTGATGCGGCAAAGAAGGGTGACGTCAAACGGGTGAGGGAACTTCTTACAGAGTCTGGGAAGAAGGATTCCCAAGGAAAGACTGCTCTTATGTATGCCGCGGAGAATGGCCATATCGATTGTGTCCAAGTACTTGCCGACGAGGAGGCGAAGATGACTAGTGATGAACGACGGACAGCCCTCATGTGCGCCGCTAAGAACGGACACGTGGCCATTGTCGAGATTCTTCGCGATAAGGAGGGTGGACTCCAAGATATAGACGGCTGGACAGCACTCATGAGTGCAGCAAAGCATGGGCATATTAACTGCATAGAGCTGCTCCTTAATGAGGCCAAGGTTAAGACAAAGAAGAAGGTAGATAGTATCCGGAAGGGTTCAACTGCCTTGATTATCGCTACTTATTATAACAAGGTGGAGGCTGTTAAAATCCTCTCCTCTCGCGAAAGGGAGATCAAAGACACAGAGGATCACGATGCGCTTTGGTATGCGACCAGTCCTAAGATCAAGAGAGGAAAGCCCAGGAATAGTGATGATTCTTCTATAACTTCGATCATCAAGATATTGAGCGCCCCTTCCACCGTCAATAAGCCTACCCTCAAGAAGAACCTGGTACCTGGGGAGGAGATACGGCCATCTCCAGATGCTACTCCAGATAGGCCCGTCTACTCTACATCTGAGGTAGAGACTGTCTATCCCAATGAGGAGTCTAGAGACCAGATCGAGAAGCCGACCCGTACTCGGCTCATGATCGCAGCGTACCATGGACGTGTCGATGACATCGAGAAGTACCTGAAACAAGCTGGCAGGCAGGACTATCGTCACCTGACAGCTTTGATGTATGCGATAATCGCTGGACACACTGAGTGTGTCAGGCTTCTTGCTCCCCTTGAGGCACACATTCAAATGCCAGATGGCTGGACAGCTCTCAGAGAGGCCATACGACAGGATAATGATAAGGTCGTCAAAATCCTTCTCGAGGAAGGAAAAGGACAGAGGATGTATGAAGAAGTCAAGAGACTCTTAAAGAAACTTGAAGATCAGAAGTATGTCCAGCTGTTGAGCGGGTGGCTGGAGGTGCAGAACGATGAGAACGTTAACAAGGTCTGAACTGGCATAGAATATAGAATACAAACGGGTTTGGGACTACAGTGTCCTCTTCGTTTTAATAGCGCTGATGGCTAGCTAGGACGACGTGGAGTCGGTCCACTTACTTCATACCGTCCCTCTTCATCAGAGATCAAAGCTCGATAACTTCGATGAAGTGAATGGCAAAAATGCAAGCCGATGTGGAGAACGAGGAGGAGGAGAACGTCTTGAGCGGGCTCCCACCCGTCCGGGAGAACTGGTGGTACGGGACGACCTCATATCATGTCCTGCAGACGGAACCACCTTCGGACCCTCATGGGCATCGTGTACACCCCGCACTTAACCCCACGGCCCCCTTTATGGAGATTCCGGTCCCCTCCCACGTTGCGGTATCTCCCGCGCTGGCAAAGTTGATGCGAAATGTGGTTCCCGAGGGTGGAAAGGGTCAAGGGTTTGATGACTTATTCGTCGTTTCCGAACCTGTTGAAGTTGAGGACCACACAGGCCTCCCAGTCAAGGTACAGTACGACTTGGATTTGAAGCCCAGGTCTGCAACTTGTCAGGCCGGCTCGGATGACGATTCCTTTCATGACTCGGAAGAGTCCTTTTGCCTTCTGAAGGACCCGTTGGCAGACGGGTCTTCTCGAGAGGGGGAAACCCCGGAGAATACCGTGGTTGAAGATGGCCGTGTAACGACTCGACAATTGCTCCATGAAGTCGATACTCACCTAGCACACCTACGCCATCGTTTGGACATGCTATCCAACGCCCAGGAGGGACAACGATCCCAAGGACAAAAGCCGAAATATATCCGTGCCCCTCGGTTGACGTGCTCTAGTAGCATGATCCAGGAAGGGGTGGATGGAGTCGTTGAGATACGGGATTTCGAGGCCGCCGTCAAGGCGGTCACCAAGGCTCAGCCGCGTCTGAGGGCGCGGACGATGAGGAAGGATCGGTCACGGCATCCAACCCTCGACCCGATCGATTTACTCAACCAGCAGATACTGGAGAAGATTGACGCACGAGATATTGTGCCCTTGGTTCAGAGTGGCGTTAGTGCGCCTCCAGTCCCACGCCAGGTTGGTGGGGCACAAACCGCATATATCAAGAGGAATACCGCGCCCTTTCGGAAGATTGGGCGTCTACGTGAGAAATCGTTGCCCGCGACTGCTGGAAGACCCGGTTTAGGCGGTGGAGACATGTGCGGGTGTAAGGTCATTTCCTATGGCGCGGGTGGGCGTGCAGGGACACAGCTGGACCAGGATATCAACTATACGACCGGTTTGAAGCCAATCGATAAGGCGATGCAGAACTGTGTCCGGAGAAGAAGCGGGCCACTCTCACAAGGGCGTGTCTTGTCTGTCCCCACCGCAAGACGGAAGGTTAGCGTACCAGATGCTCTTATTCGAGAGAAACCAGCCACATTCGAACCTCCAGTACGAATTTATGAGCCCTCCTTCCATCCCGATGACCCTGTTTCATCCACCTATGCCACCACAGCCCAGATACTAGCCCAATTGCGTGCAGATGAAGCACATCTCATCACATTAGGCCGGGATATTGAAGGCTTCAGGACTGGAGAGCTTCTGGACTGCGCAATTGATTTGGAGGCGTCGGATGCTCTTGAGCAGACGACTGCTCTTCTAGAAGAGAAGCGACGGCAGCTGCAGGAGCTTTTGGAGTATCGAAGGCAGCTTGGGATCATCGAGTCGGATGGATGAGCCACTTTCACTCATTATCGTTGCAAAATGTACGTGCAATACGGAATAACTCGGGATCGACGGCTTCAAGGTAGGACGCTTCCACACCCTCTCCAGCACCAGGGACGAAAAGGAGGAGAAGGCTCACGATCTCCTTGAACTCACATTCTTTCAACAATAGCTCAAGGTCATCGTGTTCCATCCCTTTGAAGGCGGCCATCATCACGTCTGGTGATGGGGCAGACTCGAGGGGTTCGATACCGGAGATGGGTTGAAGTGCGACTCGAGCACAGAAGGAGGATTGAAGCTGAAGATCAGAGAAGCGGTACTTGATGTCGATGTCGGTGCTGATTACAACCCTCTCAATCTGATACTTCAGACTCAAATCCCTGATCTCCTTTAGAAAGCTCTTGATGGACTCTCTTGATTGCTCGGGATCTGTTAGAAGCAAAGGTGCATGTAGGGTGAGGAGGTAAAGCTTCAGTTTCTCATACCTATGCAAGGTGCTTGTATACCGGATATGTTCCCTCGTGCATTTCAACGATGCATGAAGGCCTGGGATACTTATGTTCTCCACCGTGCAGGACCCGTCTATAAGGCTGGCACAGGCTCTGACACGCTTCCCTAGGGCGTGGACGACCCCGGGGCGATGTGATCTGGGAAGTATGACGAGAAGGGTGACAAAAGAGTCAGTCATGACGAAAATCAAAAAAAAACGCGATGAATGAACTGTTCAACCTAGTCCCGACCCGGGAGCGACAGGTCCTGCCCTTTCCGAACGTCCTCCTGGCCCAGAACGTCTTCCTCCGCCTCATCATATCCCAGGACATAGACCTTTTCACCGAGACCTTCAAAGTGCGCTACTTACGCCGGCGATTTCGTTGCCAGACCGCGGACAGCCACGCCGTCTTCCAGGAAGTATTGGATTCGTACAAGTCGAACTCCCCTGCCTTCTTCCTCGTCGTGGTCGAGCGTAGTACGTTCGAGCCTATTGGGCTTGCCTTTGTCGAGGTTTTGGGAGTGCCTTTATCCACTTTCACGACCCATATCGTCACACAGGCAACCTCGGACGATGGGACAGACGGTTCTGGTTGTGCGGCCGCCAGGCCAACCGAAGAGAAAAGCCCGCCAGGCGATTCACTAATGTCTGTATCTGGGCATTCGGAGGCCGAACTCCATCGGGAGACGGCGTGTGCGGAGATCCTGCTGATTATCAACAAGCATTACCGACGAAAAGGGTATGGCAAGGAGGCCGTGGAGGCTCTTGGGCATTATTGCATCCAGCATGGGTGTGTCCCTGTCTTCACCGGGCGGCCCGGTGGAGGGATTCGTCGGTTCCTCTCGAATACGTTCTTGCAGGTGTCGGAGACAGACCGGGTTTGTGAGGCATATGAGGGAGGGGACGTGTACTATGTAGCCTGGCCATGATGGGGATGCTAAAGCCAAGGCATACCGCCCTGGAGTACCGGTAAACTAAACTATGGCAGTGCCGTCGGGAAGACCGTCTCCTCGGTATCCATAGGCTCCAGGTCAGGTGCATCTGTTATCGGTCCCTTACCCCCACCAGTGGCGCCAGACTTGGGGTGGATAGTAGTGGTGGTGTCTACTGAACTCTCCTCAACCCTTTCATTGTCTCTCCATTTCCCTCTCCCTCCGAAGATCGTCGTGGCCGCCATGGTGGCCGGTATATTAGTCTTAGGAGGCATATATGCCGTTTTGGACATGGAGTCAAAGGAAGACGAGCTTGGAGGGACGTACGCGGGAGACTTGATTATCCCGCCTTTCGTACTGAAAGATTTCGAGGTGACTTGTCTAATCGAACTTGTGCTTGAGTTTGAGCTCAAATTCAAGCTTGGTATGGACTTTGTCATATCATGTGAGGTGACTTCTCCTTTCTCAACCTCATCCCAGGAACGTGCTGGTCCTAATGTCCTTTGCTTGGGTAGTCCTTCATCAAGCTGGCCTTGGAATTGCTGAAAGGCTGTATCGGAGACACAGAAGGTGGCATGTTGCACCGTCCCATCTGCAAAGGCGACGAATGAGATCACCACATTGGTTCCGTGTATGTCCACGTCTTGAATGTTCCTCAACGGAATTGATAAGCAGAACGCACTCGATTCGAATTCAAGGATCTCAGGACTCAAGTGAAGAAAGCCTCGCGAGGCCTTCCCCATGATGAGCGAGGCATGCGCCCGGGTGACGGGGTAGCTCTGCACCTGGCCACGCAGGGGATAACGACAGACTGACATTTTAATCATCATTGATTGGGGAAAAGAAGGAAGAGGAGAGGAGCAATAGGTTGATAGTCTAACTTCAAACGAGAAGTGCTGCGATCGTGGTATGCTAGAGTGGAGGTAGTCACTGACGTGGAGACCTTCCCAAGGCAAGAGAATGGAGGCCGTTACACCCTAGTGGGAAGGCTTTTGTTCTCCCCACCCACTCACACACTTACATAGTCACATTCCCCCTCACGTTGTAATCCTTCGACAACCTTTTGAGGACAAGGAAAAATGGGAATCTGGATCATCGCTACGGATGACAACGCGACCAAGGCGGCCGTGAACATCGACCCAAAGGCGACGGTCTTCGACCTGAAGCGCGAGCTAGAGAAGCACTATTGTTGTGAGCCCGAGTTCATGGTTTTGTCATATAACGGATATACCCTTGAGAACGAGTTGACTCTGGAGGAGTGTAGGCTGCAGACTCACTCCCAGGTCTTCGTGCATGCGCGTTTAATAGGAGTGTGATTCACTTCTTTCCCTTCTTCCCCTTCTTGCCTTTTGCCCCCTTTTTTCCCTTCTTAGGCTTCCCACCGGAACCAAGCATCAACGGTTTTATCTCCGGAGGCTTGAGAGAGGCGTAGAACTTCTTGAAGGCTTGCGCCCCAGTGACCAGCTTGGCATGGGTATTGGTAAAGACGACCTCTTCTTGTAATGCTTCTGCAATAACAAGTAATCGATGGACGGTCGTGGTATATGCGTGAGCCGGGCCAACTAGTCTCCCCATCGTCTCCTCAATAGCGCGTAGCTCATCAATGGCACTATAGAGTGCATCCTCATCAAGCGTATGTGCACGTGCCTCGATATTAAAGGCAACGTTGATTGGAGGTTTCCCAGTGGACGTGTTTGAAGATCCGGATGAAGGACGTGCTAAGGTCCTCTTCATGTTAATGCTAATCCCAGTGCCTGATAAAGGCTTCAGTTGGTTCTGTTTAGTCATCGCCTCTTCCTTCTGCTCCAATAACCGCTCCGAAGCTAAGGCCCCAATGGTCTGGTCCTTCCCCTTTGGTTCCAGTATCGTTAAGGAACCAGACTGTACCGCTTGACTGGCCTGAAGAAAATCGAAAAGGATCAAGCTATCACAACCGTCATACAATTCCGGATGCTCCTTGATCTCCTCCTGGACTGTCTTCGAAAAGAGACACCCAGTACGTCCAAACCCTTCTTCAATAATGCTCTCAAGTGATCTACGTCCAGGAAGAGTACAAAAGGCTGGGTCATTGATCACCTGCTCCAAGTACCCACAGCCTTGACGCAACCCTTGATAGGACGCATTCCCAAGCTGGTCCAATGTCGCATATGCCTTTAGATTCATAGGAAAGTCGTGCTCGATGCCCTGTAACTGTTGAAGAAAGGCCGTGGGAAGCACTCCCGCCTTGTACGCGTGGATATACTGCAGCATCGCAATGTAACAAGCTATAAGGTCGTAGGAGCAAATCTGGGCATAAAGAGATCGCGGGCCTTCGGAATTGCTGATGATCGCCTCCGCTTGCTTCAATAACAAGGTGGCACGCTCAAATGCCTTATGATAGAAGAGCTCAAGTGCTAAATAGATCCTAGGGAGTGCGGTATCTGCAGTATGAGGAAGGATCGTTTCCGCAAGATCTATGGCCTCCATGTAATAGATCACTGCCTGTTTCGTCAGCCCTTCAGCCTCTTCCCCTGAGACTGCTTGTGCTTGTAACGAATGGAAGAATCCTTTTGTCAAGAGGAAATAGACAACCGTCTCCTTTGGTAGGGTTCTCTTTGGAGCCACCGCTACCCATTGCTCCTCCGCCTTCTCCAATAGACGGATACTACGTGGAATCTCACATCGAGATGCTTGTGCATGTGCTTGATCCAAAAGAGAATTGATCTCACGAGTCGGACCGACGTGCGGGACGATCGGGGGGAAGAGGAACGTAGGATAGAACCGGGCGCTGACCGCTGGGTTCGTGTGGGAGTATACCGTCTGCATCTTCAAACCCGATTCACTCTTGAAGAAGGATTTCACAAAATTGGGAGGGAAAAAAGAGGAGTGTGAACAAGAATGACAACAGAAGTCATGCCCATCTCCGAGGAAATCAAACAGGCATACCTCTCACGGAAGCGAATGTTACGGGTTCGAGTCCGTCGCGGCTTTGACCCCTTCTACACATATCACATCTTTAATGTCCCCGAAGATACAGAGACTCAGACCTTCATTCGGCTTACGGCACGAGTCTTTGAGATGCCCGAACTTGAGGCTGTCCTTCTGGACCAAGCGGGAGATGCGATCGTCCCTTGTCGGACCATCGCAGATGTTTGTCGCTCTTTTGGGACAACTCTCACGGTCGCACACCTGAAGCCTTTGATTCCTCTCGTCCAGACCTGTGATGCACCTAGTTGAGACGGACTGTATCGGCGTTTCTCAGTAAGTAAAAAGTCTGACCATATCCCTGCATGACGTCCCCAGAGCCTCGCGTCGCGTGCCTGTCGGTCATGGTGGGCGACGAGCCCGTGGTCCTGGTTTTTAAAAGCCTTGCCGCCGCCCTCAAACTCAAGAAAGCACTTCGCAACAGCTGTCCAGAATATTCTCTTGCTCGTGGCATTGAAGACGAAGCGATGCGCCGGTACGCCCGCAAGGTCGCCGGGAAGCTGGTCCAGCGGCCTCTCTTCGTCGACGCGTGTCTGACACCTGGGGATTGGCGGATCAGCTTAACAGACCAAACGAAGCTATCTCTCCCTCTTGCCTCGGCCGAGGCCCAATCCATCGACAAGATCCTCCAAGGACAACGGCAGGCCATGGAGGTGATGAGACGGGACTATGACGCGTATCATTCAGTACAAATCCGCGAACCTACTAGGAAGATAATAGCGACCAACCGTGGGTATGGTCCACACCCTCCCGTGCACCCCAATTCTCTTCATGGCCGCCCTCAGTATGCCACCCCTTACCTAGCACCGCACGCCCGAGGGCAAGCGGCTTCGGTCTTCACTCCAACGCACCAACCAGGTGTCGTTCCAAATCTTCCTGGGACTGGGCCACTTGTTAGCTATGGGATGCCAATCCCATCTGGAGGCGTAGGAATTCCAGCTCTTCAGCCGAATCAGGCCATTCCAACCGCTTTACAGGCTGTGAGTCTTTCTCTTCAAACGGGAGCCTCTCAGATGCCACCCGACCCAGCAACCGGTGAAAGACAAAATAGGTCTCTTCATACACTACTTCAAGGTAGCGTACAGGAGAAGAACGAATTACTTCAACGTCTTCGTCAAGAACTGTCCCAATTACCAGAGGGACAGCAAGCCGAAGGGTTATTGGCCGTCCTCTTGGAACTCCTGGCGAAGAATACCGCTTCTGGGACTGAGTCCACAGTTCCTGGAGTAACGGTTTCTCCCGTTATCTCCTCACCAGTCCCCATCCCTTCCACATGTCTTGTCAACGACCAAGTATCATCCATCCCACAGAAGGAGCAACGCCCTAGATACTATCGACAGACCATGAAGACCGAAGACTCTAATATCATCTCCGTTGGGCAAAACATACATAGCAAGGCGAATCTTCGTGATGCTGAGCGCCAGCATCAACTCTTTGGGATTCTCGTGCAGCAGTGGTGGTCTTGTCACTCACGAGCGATTAAGAGACGCGATACCATTCAAGAAACTCTTGCTGGCCACGTAGAATCGGAGGCGGTCAACTGGATCATGGGAAACCTCACCTTCAAGCATGAGCCCCTCTACTCTAGGCCTTGGCAACCACAGGAGGACGAGTATCTAGCCTTTTCGGTGTGTGATCAAGTGATGTGTTTTCTTAAGTGTTCAAGAGGCTTAGTTGACTGGGGGCATCGTAAGGCAGAGCTTCGTGCTGCTCTTGAAAAGGCCCTGGCGGATATACCTCGGACCTCTGGCCTCAGTAATGGCAATGCGGAGATGGCTTCCAAGAACTCGTCCTTCACCAATCCTGATGGACTTACGTCGAAGACGACCTCGATGAAGCCGCTTCAAACCATTGGTGCTCCGACGTACCCTTATTTGCATTCGCAGCCGCATACCGAGAACCTGGGTACGGTTCCTCAAGCACCGCTTGGTTTATTTTCAATGCAAGTGCACCTTCAGAAGCCAGGAGCCCAGACGCATGTGCCGACATACTCTCGTTCATTGTCGCCCGTCAGTTCTCAAGCCCATCCCAGACCTGGAGTGCAGGAGCAAGGTTACATGCCCATGATCTCCTTCGATGCTGCCCCGGGGTTGTATCCAGGGATGGTCTCTTCCTATCATCGGCTTCACTCGTACACCCCATACTCCCAGCAGCCAGGCTTCGCGCCATATCCTCAGCAGTCGAAGGTTCCGCACCATTCTGGGTCGGAATCCCCAGTGCACCCTGACCGCTACCAATCTGGCAAGGGGAATAGGAACGGGAACGGGCACCTGACCGACATGATAATGTCGTACTTTAGCCAGCTTTCGCCCATCCCGGAGGTCCAGCAGATCGTCTCGAACATCCTACAGACAAGCCAATCGGGAGGCCCCAGTCTCCCCATCAATCTCTCAGCACACGGTGGGGCCGGGAATGATATCCCTCCTGGCCAATGGCAACGCATCATCAACGGACTTCCAGGGTACATCAACTCGAAGATGGGGCAAACGCTCCAGACCGTGGAGCCCGCATCCTTGCCCCTGGAGAAGAAGACCGCTGATTCCCTTTGTCCCGATGAGACCTTGGTCCCCACTCCAGTTGGATTGAACATCGCCATCCCCGAGGATGAAAGAGAGGCCTCCTTCTGCCTTCTCGTCCTTCTGCTAGCCGCCGGCGCGAAGCTCTGCGACTCCAATCCCGACGTTATCGACTATGAGCTACTTCGCAAGAACTGTTTCACCAGGACCAAGATCGAGACGCTTCGCATGATGTACAGCGCGATCTACCGCGAACTAGTCAACGAGTACCGGCATACCGGGTATCCGGAGCTCCAGGGCGATAATGGCTGCGTGATCTGCGAGCCCGTGGACTTCGCGAAACCAAACAAGCAATACGACCTCCAAACAATCATCAACGCCTACAGAGATGCCGTAGCCGCGGCTAATCGGCAGTTCCTATCGCATGAGCACATGGATCGAGCAACCCTTCAACGAGACCTTCAAGGTGTTTCAGCCCTTGTCCTCGACTTCGAGAGAATTCGGATGATCCTGTTCGGAGATCATCCCGTCCCTCCCGAGTTGGACCAAGCCGTCCGAGAGATCTCGTTCTGCTATGGGAAGTACACTCGCGCCGACATCCTCAAGCGGTAACTGTAAATGAAACAGGAACGTGGGCGTTAACTGGTTTCTACACGGCCAGATAGAAAAGACACCAACCTAGAATAGGACGAAACGGCCACTCCTTGAATTTGATCAATCGTCTCCTCACATCACTCCCCCTGCAGCGCCTCGACGATGCGATGGGTGTAATGGGTGTGAAGTAGCTCATGAGCCTCGTGCGGAGTCAAACACCCGTTGAAGCCCCACAAGGCCTTGTTCTCCCCCGCTGAGGCGAAGCTCTCGTTCGCGTCGAGCTGATCGAGCGTAGTAGCACGATTTAAGACGATGTCACGCTTCCCCTTGATCTTAGGCATCCCTCCCCCGTTCAGGCACCCTCCAGTGCAAGCCATCTGCTCAACCACGTCGCACTCAACCTCCTTGTCGCGGACCATACGGGCCGCCTCGTAGATGGCGGTTCCCCCATGGGCGACAAGAGCTTTATACTCCGTCCCTGCGATTCGACATGAGACAGACTTGATAGTCTGGACCAATTGCCCCGGAATCTTGAATTCCTTGACGAGTTCCGTCCGGACGTCCTCGATCGGTGCCCTCTTCAGGTACGAGATGAAACGGAGGCATGTCTCAGCGACTCCTCCAGTCTTCCCGAAGATATGGGAACCACCACTAACCCGGTTGAAGGGTTCATCGAAATCCCAACGTCTACGCGTTGATTTCCCTGGCGCTAGATCGATGGCGTCATCGGCGACCTCTTCAAGCGACAAGGTCACCTTACGAGTATGAAGAAGGTATTCCGCCACCTCACGGATCGTTAGGCAGATGTTAACATCCTGCTCGAGTTGGGGACGCATAGATTCATCCTTCTTCGCGGTACACGGCATGATATCAGCGACGTAGACGTCGTCGATACTATTAATGATCCCCTTCTTCATGAGGTGCTCAACAGCCCATCTACGCTTGACTAAGGTGGCCACCATTGCGACGCAACTCTTGGCCGTCGAAACGTGTCCAAGCAGCTCTGGGAACTTCATCTCCGCCATGTTGATCCAGGCGGGGCAACAGCTCGTAAAGACCGGTCCCTTGCCCTCCGCCTTGAAGTGAAGGATCTCCTGAGTGTCGATGACCGTAGTCTCGTCCGCCCCGAAGTTGACGTCGAAGACGTAGTCGAAGCCGAGGTGCTTCTTGAGCATACGGATGAGGGAGTAGATGGTATTCGTCCCAATGGGGAGCCCAAAGACATCTCCAAAGGCAACGCGAACCGACGGTGCAATCAGGGCAACGCGAACCTTGTGCTTCCTACCTTCCTCGAAGTACTCCCCGAGATTGTCCCGGGGGATGAGGGCATCGACGGGACAGATCGTCGTACACTGCCCGCAACCGATGCAGTCACTCTCAAATAGGGTATTGAGCTTGACAACGGGTGGATAACGGGGCTTCTCGTTGGCACGGTACACGCTGATGGCTTGCGCGTCGCACGCCTTCACGCACATGTTGCAGCCGATACACTTCGCGTAGTCGATGAAGATTGCATTGTTGCGGTCGGTTCCGGTGACATCATGAACGGGTTTCGGCGGCATTTTTGTCCCGCGTTCACTAGTGCTAGCTCCCCGTGGCTACCCCCGCCTTCTGGAGTTCCTTCTCAAGTCGGGTCACTTCCTTCGTCTTCTGCTTGAGTCGCTTGTTCAGGTCACGGATCTCCTCGTTGAGGCCAGCAATTGTTTGCTTATAACCCTTGATCGTTGTTTGCTCCTCCACTCGCAGTTGCCGTGGTCCTTCGACCAAATCACCATCAGATGGCTCGTCAAACTCCGGAGGTTCTCTAATGAGTGAGATTGGAAGTTCTCCTTTTTTCCCACCTCTAGCATAGGCCAAAAGCTCCCGATACTGAGTTGCCTCTTCTCGTAGTCGTTCCTGTGCCCCATTAAGCAAGGCGCGCAAGGTGTCATTCTCACGCCGCAGATCTTCGGTTTGTTGGTTATGGGCAAGGATAGAATCCAGAAGCGCTTGAGCCTGAGTCGTATGGACCTTGAGCAGGTCCGGTTCGGAGGGATCAAGCCCGTACTCAAGCAGACCTGCGATACGCGCGTTCAGCACGCGGTTCTCGTTCTTCAGCGTCTCCAACTCATTGTCCTGGCCCGGGAGACGGTCAAAGTACTTGGCGAGGTTCTGTGCCGCCACGGTCATCTTCCGTAGGTTCTCCTTTGTCAGCCCTTGGACCAAGGGCCCACGCTTCCCAACTCCGGTTGGATGACGTGGTAGAACAGGTAGGGACATGTTAACCCCACGTCCCAATGGCCCCTGAGCGGTTGAAAGATTCATCCCGGAATAAGTGAGTCCGACGAGAGACAACGTCAAATTGTTCCCCGGACGTGGGACTGGCCTCCTGGCGAGCTGGTGGGACGTGGAGCGCGACCCAGGATTTAGGAGGACGGTATCCAGCTTTGCGTCATCACTACTTGATGCATCTAGAGTAAGAGAGGCGGTCATGGGGATTGCCACTGCCCCGGCTGCCGCAATTTGTGTAGACGTCGGACCAGGGTTCGGTCTCGTACCATCACCCCCTTGTGCCCGCACCTGTGACGCCTCAAAACCGGTGGATGCCCCATTCTCATCATCGTTGCAATGAGCATACGCCTCGAGTGCCGCCATTCTTCTCCGATAAAGTTCGCAGTACGTGCAATTTCCTTTGAAAGTTGGCCCAGGATTCGACTCAATTAGCTCGCGTAATTCGGCGTTTCCATACGTTGGGTTCTCGACGAGCCGTAAGGCCGCGTCAGCGTCGGCTGCTGTGGTATATGGTGATCTAAGGAGGGTACAGACCGCACCGAAATCTTCCATAGATATAGCCTCATGTAAGGGGGTTCTTTCTCCAGGGAGGACGGTACGGGAGCCATAGAAGTGAGATAGGAGCTCAAGGTTACGATGGCGTCCGGCCCGAATTGCCTCAACGAGTGGAGATCCATGTGTAACGGGTAGTGGAGAGACGGGTTTGAACAACTCATGTGTGAGAAGGGCCACGCAGACCCGATCATTCAGACGCCCAGCCGCGAGCGCGAGCGGAGAGAGTCCATCCTCCGTAGGGTAAGAAGCCTCGTACTCCACAAGGAACTTGACGATCTCAACCCAATCGTGCTCGACGGCAATGATCAGGGCCGTCTTCCCATCAAGATTCCTCGAGCCCGCAAAAGTCTTCACGTGCTGACGGATGAAGACTATATCCTGGTCGAGCACGGCGTCGAACCAATCGGCCGAATCTGGCATTTTTTAGGGAACCGTTCGAAGCCAGTTCAGAGGGCAAGAAGGGGTAGGAACGCGCTCCGACCGTAGCGGACGGCCAGCTCGAGGGCGGTGACGCCGGCACCGCCATGGTACTGGGCGCCCGAGCGCGTCGCCGCCTCGAGAGGAGCAAGAAGCGGGACGACCGTGGTCTTGTTTGAGATGATGGCTAGCATCAGAGCGGTTAAGCCCCGGGTACTGATGTGGCAGGCTTCGGGTTGGAGAAAGGAGATGCTTTCTGGTTTATCCGCGAGGGCGGCGCGCATCAAGGCCGTTTGACCATCCGAATCGAGCTTGCATATGTATTTCTCACGGAGGAGGTAAAGGAGGACGAGGTTTCCCGTCTCGGCCGCGCAGAACCAGAGCTCTCGCAGACGGCCCTTTTCCACTAAAGCTCGCTCCCGCTCCGACAGCTCCGGGAGTAAATATCGGACAAGACAGATAAGGGTTGTCTCATCGGTTAGGTCGTCCACCATCTCGAAGTACCCACAGATTCTTGAGACGATAACACGCGCAACTATACCTTCTGAGCCATGCCGCAATGCCAAATCCAACGCCGTTAATCCCACGTTTTCGTGCTCGCTTCCAGTCTCACTCCCAGTTGCTATGGAACCTGTTACATCCCTCCCGAATGAATACGTGGTGCGCGATAGAAGACTCTCGAAGACAGCCTCGGTCTCCAAAAGAGTGGAAGCATACTTTCCTTCATCGAAGATCGCGGCGACCATGAGAGGTGTCAAGCCTTCATAGTCTGCGTCGGTCGAGTACTTATACTTAGCCACCAAAAAGGTCTCGTCATCATGCACGGCAATTGCCCTATGGAGGGGCGTATACCCTGTCAGCTTTCCGAAGTTCTTTTCCCTATCAAGAAGACGGGAACAAATATTCCGCATCCCATGAAGCGTTGCTAAACGGAGGGCGAAATTATTATCCATGGCCCGCGTGCCCCCGTCCTTTTCGATGAGCTTCGTGGCAATCCTCTCCTGCCCATGCTGGATGGCATACATGAGAGCGGTATATCCAACGCTATCGCAATCCCCACCCTCAAAGTCGGATAGATACAGAGCTAAGTCATAGTCCTGGTGCTGAATGCTCAGTATGAGGGCGGTTGTGCGTGCGAGCATGGCGCCATGGCGAGAGGTCCCCATGCTTGGGATCGGGATGGGACCAGTACCGGGTCGACCTCCAGCGACATAGCCGGCTTCCATCACCGCCAAACGACTAGCTGCATCACGGTTTCCACTGGCGATCGCATACATCAAGGCTGTCCAACCGTAACGGTTCTGGACTCCCGCCTCCCAATATAGAAGAGTATCTGAAAACGGTTCTCCTTGAGCAGCGGCTGACATGAGAGCCGTTTTATAATGGATGTTCTGACGCTTGGCAAGTAAGGGGAGCTGCGCAATGGTCCTTGGGTCATCTTGTAGAGACGTATCAAATAGGATATCCTTTTCCCCTTGTGATAACGAGCAAGACTGTTCTATTGCTCCAAGAACTTGCCGGACATGCTTCAAAGAAAGGATTCTGGCGATATCTAAGCTTACCGTGGGTGCCTCGATAAGCCGGATGACATAAGTTCCCAATCCAAAGGGCAGGGCTAATAGTCGACCATAAGCCTCATCTGTAAGCTCCAACTCCGTATTTGGAGAGAGGTCATGTCCAGCATTGACTACACGTAGAAGCAAGAGTCCGATATCCTTGAATGTTAATGCCTCTGTCATCTCATCTGGGAACTTAGTCCTTCGAGGTCTAAGAAGCACTTGGCCTCGAGAGGATATGAACACCATCTCTGGACGAATGTCTAAAAGCTGCCAGAGCTTAAGACCACAATGTCCATAGCTCTGACGTAAGTCTTGCACTGTTGTCAATACTTGGACGAAGATGGACCAAATCTCATCCGGATGGAATGGAATACAAGTAAAGTCGTGTTCGGCACAAAGGTCCGCGAGGTTTGGTCCATGGACGAGCTGTTCAAATGAAAATGCTTCTTCCCCTTCACCCTCCACCATTGTAAAAGATGTGATCAGTCCAGAGGAGTTGATTTGCATGGCTTGCCACACCTCGTCACAAATGCCCGGAGCTGGGACTAGACGGCCCACTAGACCCTCATCAGGCGCATAGGCAATGCTAGGGTCATCGACACATACCCCTAGGTCGACTAGAGGCCGCATATTTTTACTGGTACCCGGGCCCAGAATCGCCCCGATGACCTCAAATCTGCCGCATGAGCGTCTTTATATGCGAGCGCGCCTCCGCAGATCGACAATGCCGTGCCAACTTGATCCGGAGGTCGCAGGTAACGTATTTCAACTCATAACCTTGCAAGGCATCAATGAGGGCGACATCCTCAGTCTCACAGGCGAGCATGAGTGCCGTGACGTTCTTCTGGGTCACGTAGGAATGCTCATATGGAGCAAGGAGTTGGACAAGATCTAATCGTCTAAGCTGTGTCGCAATCATCAAAGCAGTTTCCCCTCGAGCGTTCTGTTGGCCGGCCTCACAGAGCAATAGACGGGTGCACTCGCTTATGTTGGTATAACATGAAAACATCAGGGCCGTGTTCCCATCTCCATCTTTCAACCCGGCTTCGTATTCGAGTAGTTCGCGACACGCAGTATTCTGTCCCAGAAGCGCCGCAATCATAAGGGCCGATACATCCTTAAAGACTTGGATCTTTGGACCCTTCCCTCCAGCTCTAGGGATAGAAATCCGAAGCTGTGGCTGACGAATCCCGGCCTCATATGGTGCCAATACCCGGACGTGCGCATCAAGCCCACGCTCTGCCGCCATAATAAGGGCTGTATCCTTCTCGTTATTGACGTATCCCGCCCCCGATAGAAGCTGTCCAAGCCGGCTTGGGTCTGCTCCTCGTTTGACTGCTAACATGAGTGGGGTATTCCCTTGCTTATCAATCCCAAGGGTCTTCCGAACCTCACGTGTGGCAACGTTTGGAGGTCGGGAATACCCGGAACTCTGAAGCTTGGGCTGTGGAGAGTTCGGGTCGGATGGAAGCATACGCTTCTGACGATTATAAGCCGGGGCCTTGGGAGACATAACTGGAGAGTTCTCGAGAGGAGACTCGACGGCAGAGGTGAAGTTATGCACGTCTCTCCTTCCATTCTTATCAGGACTTCCTCCCGCACTATTGCAGTTCTTTGCGCGTTGTGCTTCCTCCCTTCCCGCCGCGACCACCCGGCTTTGGTGGACCGCATCTGCGATCCGAGGCATGGTAAGGAGCTCATAGACGGTACAACGGTCTTGTTGATCCACCTGGAGACAAGCCTCGATAAAGATTTTGAGGTCCTCGGAATAGTTACCGGGGATATGAATTGGCGGGTTCTTGGCATATATTACCTCGGTGTCACCTGGAGCCCCAAAAGGGACACGCCGGAGCGTGGCAAGCTCAAGGGCAATGCATCCTATAGACCAGACGTCAACCTTCTCGGTATACGGCAAGTTCCTCACGATCTCAGGAGCCATGTAGATCCGCGTTCCAGCATATGTCGCAGCAAGAGACTCCTTCCCAAGCGGTCGGGAGACCCCGAAGTCACAGATCTTGACTTCGTCTTTATCATTGAGAAGGACATTCTCAGGCTTCAAGTCCCGATGGATGATACACTTCAGCTTCGGCTCATTTGGCTTATAACGGGAGTGCAGGTACGAGACGCCTTGTAGGATCTCGGCCAGGATCATCCAGATCCGCGTCTCTTCAATCGGAGTCCCATGAGCCTTACAATCGTTGATATAATCGCGCATCGACCCCTTAGAGCACAGCTCCATCTCCACGTAGACCCGACGCAGCTCCCGATCGAGGATGGTGTTATAGCAGCGCACAATATTCTTGTGCTGAAGGAGAGGAAAGAGCTTGACCTCGTTTGCGATTGTATCCTCCGACAACCCTTCGAGATCAACGATTTTGAGCGCCACTTCCTCCCGATCCGAGTCGCGGATGACGCTACAGACCGCCCCGAAGCCTCCCTGGCCCAGGAGGGCCTTGAAGGTGTAGCCTCTTGGGATCTGTCGCTGCATCCGGGTTTTTTGGGATCATCACAGAACTAGTGCTTATCGGTCAGAACGACCACGGCTCGAATAGGCGGGGTCGGAGGATTCAAGGAAAATGTGAAACTCATTCGATGTCCATGTGAAGGGATTCTTGGAGCCTGTAGGAAATAGAGGCCGGTTATCACGTCATCTCGTGTGCTAGCACGACGCCATATGCTATGGCGCCCGCTAGAGGTATCTATGGTCACCAGGGGGGCGAGACAGATGCGCGTCCCAGGTAATAAGTCAGAAAGAAGGATCTGGGTCAGGCTAATGGTATCAGCAAAAGTCAAGTACCTGGCGTTTGGGCGAAGCCATAGGAGAAGGTCCAAGGCCTGAAGAGAGGCTAATCGCCTTGGGAGATTGCCCCGAGTAAGAGGTATACTTTTCGAGATACGTGGCATGGAACTGATATTCCTAGAATCAGCACGTAAGCCTTGGTCGACTTCCTCACTTACTGGTACCTCCCGAACCGTCCCAGTGATCCAGCACGTGTCTGGGATCCTATCCAATTCAGTCGTGCTAATACTACTATCATCTGTTTCGGTATCCAAATCATCTGGGATGCAATACAAGGTATCCAGTTCCAACCCCAAGGGAAGCTGGATTCGTACTGGTTTCCCCATGACCAATTGCACGTTTCGTTGAAGTATGTTGGTTCCAGATACCCTTCGCGCCAAGAACCCAGCCCCACTTGAGAGGATCTTGTTCTCACTCTGAAGCTTCTCATACCCAATCGCGGCTTCTATCCTTGAGGTGAGGCTAGGGTAACTCCCCTTCATGGGCGTTGACAAAGGGCCTAGAAGAAGTTCAACTATTGCTATGGCCTTCTGCATAGTATCCGACGAGTTCAAGATCCGCACAAGCTCGACTGCGCGTTCTTCCACGCGTGCGCAATCGGTGCACACTGGATAAAGGATATCGTCGAGACGATATAAGATTTGCATATCGGACCGTACTGTACACGAGTCACAGAAGTGACGTGCACATCTACGACATAGGAAGCTTGACGCTTGAGAACAAAGGATGCAAGCGCTATCCCTCTGGTCCTTAGCCTTGATTGTAAGAAGGTGCTCATAAAACCCTGAGAACTCTAAGTTCTGTGCCTTTTTCAGGAGCTTAGGATGAACCTGCATTCGAGGTGAGAGAAGATCACAAGGAGACACGTCCGTTCCTGGAGGCACGAGGCCTAACAGCCACCCGTCATAGATGCGTGTCATGTGCTTCTTTAAAGTGGGAGAATGAGCCTTTTCAAGGAGGGATTGGTTCCTAATGTCGATCCCCGAGAAGATGAAGAAGAGGCCTGGGATGAGCGTGTACAAGAATCTGAACTCCTTGGCCAGGACTCGGAGGGTTTCGAATAGGTACACGTTAGGAACCGCAAGATTCAAGGGGACCCGGTCTATAGAGGTGTCGTCATTTCTGTACCTATTGTACAGAGAGCATGCTATGTTTTGGACGGAGGGTTCAGAATCCGTCATTATCGTACGTAGATGTGTAGCCAAGCATGCCCATTCCATAGGAGTCTCACCAGTAAGACTCAGAATACATCCCATTAACCGGTTTTGAATGTCATCTCCAACGAGAGTCAAAGGCCTATCCATCAGATCCATCCCCAGGGCCATACAGTACCTTGGAGACACTCGTGGATCATCAACTTTGATGAATAGACGATCAAGCGCGACCCTAGGCCTCACAGTCTTCTGCCATACCATGGGCAACTCAAATATGACATCATCCTGCCAAATACCCTTATCGGTCTTACACTTTGGCTGTTCTGAATGCAAGCCGACCCCACACTCCTCAATCTCTCCCAACAAGACCCGTCCGATAGGTCCAAAGCTAGTCTCACCATACACTTGTATTCGTGGTACTTTAGTGAATGTAGAGTCTTGAGGTGGACCACTAAAATGAAGAAAGATGGTATTACAGCTTGTGAGTATCGTATTGCTCCTAAAAACACCGTCTCCAATAGGGAAAAAGGCCACTTGACGACGAGATGCTGTTGGGACCGCTATGGCTCCCGGTTGCAAGACAAACCCAAGGGCTTGCAAAAGTAGATAAGGGTTGTCGATCAGACCCGACTGCAGAAGGGTGGTGACTATATCAGGCTTCCCACAACGTAGGGTGAGAGACCCTCCAGTAGATAAAAGCTGTATCCCATCAGCACTCAACATAGCTTGAAGAGTTGAGGTACAAGGAACGCCTTCTAAACAAACGGTTGGTAGGACTGTCTTCTCAGTTAACCTTTGCTTCTTCCTTAAGAGCTCTGCAATGGAGAAGGTGAAGGTTATGCAAGCCTCATCATTCCCCTCGAGAAGTGGTGAATTATTTAACCAGACCAAATCCTTTGCATCATCGAAGGCGCATATCATTGCAGGCGGTACCGAACACGTGAAAAGGCGTAAGGAGGGTAGTCCAATGTGGAAGGATAAGAGTAATCCCGAATGGGCTATTACATCAGCATCCTCTTTAGGATGAAGCTGCTGAAGACAACGTTGTAGCATGTTTCCTTCTCCCAGCTCTGTTGTAAACACAAGAGCCTTCAACTCATGGAGACGTCTCAGTCCCATAAGTAATCCCTCGTGCGTCAATGACGAGGCGTTCTTGACTTGCACCCACGAAGGTAATTCGAAGGTCAGTCCTTGAATAGTCTCGTCAACAATGTAATAGCAGATGGTTGAGTCATGAAGATAACAACCGAGAAGACACCGTGATCTTACAAGATGCCGAAGACGACTCCGATTGGGCAGGGCTGGGAGCAGACAGGGCAAAGGGCAAACTTTCGAAAACGCTATGAGCGGTCCGGATCGTCTCGAGACATAGTACGTGGCCCCATCCGTGTATAGCATACGACGCCTGTTTATTATTGTGGCCGTTACAGGCTAGAAGGACTAGGCTTCGCACCCCTCTTTATCGAATCATGTCATCAATAAGTGGTGCGGGTCTAAGATATGAAAGATAGATCATTCTCAAGACTTCCTCCAATTCCCTCCTGAAAGCCCTAGATACTTCCTTCCTCATTCCTTAGGGCCTAAGGACATCTCAAATAGGCTGAACCCCTTCCTCAACCCTTTCATCCCTCTAGTCCCGGTTCCAAAATTATGACCACAGATCAGTTGCAAGTGATCGTCGACGGACTCAACGCACCACCATTCGAGCGCAGGGTGACGCTCATCAGCGTTTCCGAGCAGCTCCACGACCCCGTTGCGGCGATCCAGTTACTGGCAGACGTCTCATACCAGGTCCGGCCCATCCCTTTAGCTGAGGAGCAACCCGTCATGACTCCGATCAAGGTGACATCCGCGAACCTGGAACAGGCTGCCGGGACTTTATTGGACTTCACCCTTTGCCTCATCGATGGTGGGGAAACGCGTAGTGTTCCAGATCGTCAAGCATTTCAACAGGCAATGCTTCTTCCAGACTCCGTCGAGTTACGTTCCCTATTATGTGCAGCCCTCAAAGACCTTCCAGCGGCAAAGGAGACGATCTATGTGATGAAATATCGTGCCCCACCCCCAATTCCTACGACATATATCTCCGATTCACAGATTCAGTCGCTCCTGAGCCAGTTGCGTGAGGCACAAAGTAGGTTTAGTGAGGCATTGAACCAGAATAGGGAGAAACAGCAACAAATGGTTAGTCAAAGATTAGAACGTCTTGCCACCGATAAAACAACGTATATCGCGCGTCGTGATAAGCTCTTTGACCGCGTAAAGCATGCAAAGACCCTGAACGTCCCTGACGAAGCTGTACGTCTAGCTAACCGTCGTAGGATCTCCCTTTCCGAGGTCGAGGACTTACGCGTCCAGGTCCAGAACCAGAACGATATCCGTAGGGCAACGTTACAGGCGGCTCAGGCCGTCGTCAACTCGGCGCGAGGTACGCCCGCCTCAATCCTTGAGGCGACCGAAGCAGAACATGTCCGACTCACTCAAGAGGTGGCTAGTCTCCCAATCGAGATCGCCGAGAAGGAGTCGTTGACGCAGTGCATCCGTTCAGAGCCTGGCCAGGAGACCATCGACGTCATGGAAAGCGAATTGGAGATGCTCCGGACCGATCTAGCAAAGTATCGGGAACTTGTTCAAGGAGTTGACGATGGTGGTGGTGATGATGACGGTGATGCCTCAAGACAGGAACAAACCGTATTTCTTCGTCAGCAGCTAGTCAAGCTTCGCAACCAACGTACCGCACTCGAGGCTCGCTTGGCCAAGGCTCACCAAGAAAGCGAACAACTGAATGCTGAGTTACTTCAACGCTGCCATGACGTGGATCTGTCTTCTCTTGTCGCTGGGCTCGATACCCTCGAATATATTCCCACTTTGCTCTTCAAAGATCTCCTCGCCAAGGGGAAGTCCTTAAAGCCGTTACATAAGCGCGCCGTCGATGAGCAACAAACCCTTCGTCGAGAGAGTGCCATTATTAGTCGGACACGTGACATTTTGGCGGCAATCCCAGACCTTCTTGATGGAGAGGAGGACGATAGAGCTGGACCCGCCGACCGCTCTTTACTTAATGTTCGAAACGCTGGGGAGGCACGTGCGGTCCTATCTGAGGTTACTGCGACCATCGAGGTGAAAAGACGCGAATACGCGAGCAGGTCATCTCAGCTGGCGACTCAACGACGACTTATCCAGCAACTGGAGGCGGAGCTTGAGACGGAGCGTCAACGAAGCCAAGCTCTTGAAGCCTCACGTGAGGGTGTGGTGTACAAACTGCACCAGGCTGTTCGTGCAGAAGAGGCCGAACAGGAGGATCTTATCTCTCGTGCGATGTGTGCAGAGCGGAACGCGGAGGCCCTTCGTTACGAGCTTGACAGGGCGGAGAATGCTCGGGAATTCGAGAGACTAAAGAGAGAGACTCTTGCCGAGTTGAACACGAGCACCACGGAGATCGTTGAGGCTCGAGCGGCCCAGCAGAACCTTAGGAACGAGCTTCCGAACCGCATGGCACAACGGGCGATGTTCCGAGACTTGTGCGAATTGCTTGCCTTTCGGAAGAGGCTTGCCGAGGAGCGCCGTGCAGACCGCGATGCAGAGCAGAAGCTTGGGGCGAACCGTCTAACTAATGCTCTATAGTCCGTTTCCGATGGGATGTAGGGGATGGGCCATGTGCTAGCTTGAGAGACTGGTTCTCTTGAGCCATAGCGTCTTAGTTTCTCGGGCGTCGAAACGCCTCGTAAACGCCAGAATAACTCCGAAAACGTCAGGAGAGATGAAAAGCCAGTCCCAAAAAAGCATGGAGTCTGTTGTTTGCCCCGATCGCCTCTATTTCCGCCCCTCCTCCTTCCCCACCGTTGTGAACGAGGTTCTCGCGAAGAGGGTCGTCATCGTCAGCCACGTCGAGCTGAGGACCCAGAAGGAGTACGTCGCCCATCACCTCTGCAAGCGTGGGATCGAGGTCTACTTCGTCGACGTCCCAGATCGTAGCCCGACGAGGCCAACCCTCGAGCCTCTCCTAGAGATGATCGAGAAGGTGCGCCCTGAGACCCTCATCTGCGTTGGGTCTATCAATGCGTCGTTCTACTGCGCGGCAGCCATCTCATTCGCCCCGGGCCCGGACTTCATCTATGTCGCCTCGGATAACCAGCCGATCCCGACGATGCTCGGGATCTACAGGTACATGGGAAAGATCATCATCGACGAGAAGATCTGTCCGAACTTCGTCGTACTTGACTCGGTGATCACGGACATCTCCATCGACGCCATCCGCGCGACGACCAGCCTCGCGAAGAGTGACAGCACGGTGTTCGGCTGCTTCACAGGGACCGTCGTGGAGATCGCGAAGGAGCTTCTGGGGAACATCAAACCTAACTGTCCCGCGTGGCGCGAGCGCGCCACGAACCTCGCTGGGACTCTGATGGTCTCCCGTCCCAACCGTGACCTCATCGTGAGGTATGTCAGAGCCGAGTGCAAGTAAGAAGGTCGAGAACTCCAGGAGGAGTGTGAATTCGCTGGGATGCTATATCAACCCTATATGGAGGATATGGGGAGGGTCAGGAGTTGTTATCGTTGAAGAGCCTTTGAAGGGTGGAACAACGTAGGGAAAGTGTACGCATCTCTCCTTCGAAGCTACTGATCTTCTTCGAGAACTGTTGTAAGGAGTTCAGACTCTCGTACGTTAGGGCCGTGATTGTCCCAAGACTTCTCTCGGCACTCTCGAGACGTGTAGTGACCAAGTTAGCATGTTTATCGAACTCCTCCTTATGCCAGAGGATCTCCTGTAGCCTCTGGACGGTGTCGTTCCCTAGTAAGTCCTCGAAGCCATTCAACATTGTTTCTGCAGAAGCCTCACGAAGCTCGATTTGTGAGAGTCGACGTCGACATTCAGCGATAGCCTTATCAGTCCTTGCGGTATTTTGCTTAATTTGCCCAAGGAGTTGAGCGTCATTCCTTCGAATCAATAGGCTCACCCGTTGAATGGTGGAGGACACTACTTCTTCAAGACAAGTTTCTCTGTGTCCTATTGATGGTAATGAGGTCCCAGATGAGAGTGGGTTTGGCCTCCCAACAACTAGGGGACAAAGGTCTTGTAATTGGAGATGTAGGACATCCTTGTGACAAGTATCATCAGCAGAAGGTGTGAATAACCTACACAGATCTGTGGTTTGAGCCGGTAAGTCACTTGCCTCTGAGATGACCCTGTAGGGTCCAAGCCGGAAATCCACAGGTGGGAGCCGTACAGGTTCCGACTTAGAACGCACAGTGACAACCCGAGTCGGTTGCGTCACGAAGGACCCATGTTGAGATGTTGGACCCCGTTCTTCAAGCTGACGAAGAATGGCGCGATTATTAACCGCCTCCGGGCGCAACGACAAAACCCTGTTTGGTGCCACTTGCATCTATAACTGAGAGATTCAGGATATTAAAAAAGTGGATGGGAGGCTATGATAAGCTATCGGCCGCCGCAACCATTGGGAACGTCGAGTACATTCAAGGGCGCAAGTCCATCGCGAGGGAGCAACGCGACCCCGAGTCCTGGACCCCGTTGATGTTTGCTGCCTATTTTAATCAACTGGAAGCCGTTGAGGAATTGATTGAAGCTTTTTCAGGGATGCAAACCCAGAGGGGTTCCACTGCCTTGATGCTTGCCATCTTTAATGGCGCAAGAGACTGTGCCTTAAGGCTTGCTGAGGTTGAGTCTGAGCGCGGGAAACAGAATGCTCGTGGCGAGACCGCCCTCATGCTAGCCGTTACATTGGAAATGCTCGATGTCGCAGCGAAGCTGATGCCATACGAGAGAGACATTATTGATAGCGATGGCCGTGACGTCCTTCAGTTCTCGAATGCTGATACTCATGAAGAAGTGACCCGTCTCTATGCCGACTTGAAGCCCGCCAACTCATTATCGATCCTCTCCTTCTCCCCTCCCTCTTTGGATGCGTCTCAAATCAGCACCGAACACTCGTCGGAGTTTCCAGCGAGTGTCGATACGTCGGCAACCTCCTCCTCTTTGAAATACATCGTAGACCTGTTGAATGGGAGAATTGGCACTTTCCGCGAACTGGAGAGGAGCGGACAATCCCTTGACCCCTCCATCTGCGATTCTGATGGTAGGTCCATCGAGGACATTGCGAAGGAGATGATGGCAGTCTGCAAGGACGAAGCGATTTCATCCAAGAAGAACATCGCCACATTGGTTCTTAGACTCTGCGACCTGCACAGGCAGAAGGAGCCGAAGAAGTACGAGGAGAGTGATCTATCATCTCTAATAAAGAAGATCTAAGATCTCCTGTACCTCCTGCCGGCAAACGGGACAGTTACGACCAGTGACGCTGAGACAGGTGGCGCATAGAACTGCATGTCGACATGGAAGGAGGGCAACGCTCACTGGCTCGTCCATGCAGACGCAGCAGAAGTCATCATATAGCTCGTCGCCTCGCGGCGGTCGTGGTGCCTCCTCGAGGTTTGACACGCACTCATAGTAGTGTGAAACAAGGTCAATCGCATACTGGGTAACATCGGAATCGTCCCGGTCGAAAATGGAGAGGAGACATTCGGCAAGCTGATGAAGACCGCCATACCAGCTTCGGAGCACTGGGGTTTCGACAGCGTCGTAGAAAGGTGAATCTAAGACTTCCGTGTTATGGTTTCTCAACGCTTGTAGGTGTAGTCGATCGACCGGAGAAACGGTGGTACTCGTCTGGCGGCTCGAGCGGCGCCGCAGGAGTAACGCATCTGCCAACGCCGTAATCCGCGTATAGAGAAGCAAGAGGAAGCGGTGGTAAGCAGGAAAGAGGCTTGGAGGAGCATGGATGACCGAGTAAACGACCAGACGTTCTCGTAGCCCCACCACTGTTGCGGTATGGGCTGCCACCGCGGCGTCAAGGTAGAATAAAGGCGAATGATGTTGAAAGTCTAAAAGGGTGCCTTCATCCCAAAGAGGGATCTTCTTGAGTTGTTTTGGCTGACAGAGAAGACAATGGATGAGGGCTGTTCGGCCTTGATGGTCACGAAGTCCTAGTTCAAGAGGAAGGAGGGTTAGAGCGATTTGCGTTAGCCCCTTTCGCACCGCATACATCAAAGCTGTCATCCCTTGGGCGTCTCGAGAACCGGCCTCGCAAAGAAGGACGTCAATAACCTCCTGATATTTATGATTAACAGCGTACATGAGGGCCGTTTGTCCCTGTGAGTCCACAAGACCAGTACATACCTCTGAAAGAGACCGAATTATGTCAACCGGCCTACGCCGTTCTATTGCCAACATCAAGGCACTTTTTCCACCACCAAACTGCATTGAAAGAGAGAGGCGTGCCTCATGGTGCGCCAGGGCCTTCAGGAGTGTCATATTGGACGAGTCTGTCAGGATAAAGAGCATGAGAGCCGTGTACCCACCCTTATCTTGCCAGCCAGCTTCCTTCTCGACCAAGGCCATGGCGATGGTGTCCAAGTCATTCCAGACAGCAAGCATAAGAGCCGTTCGCTTGTTCTTATCCGTCACTCCCCATTCCAAATGTAAGAGGGAGTCCATACAACTGAGAATACGAGCGGCTTGGGAATTCGAAGGTGTACGGGTCACACTCTCGATGGCATGCATCAAGGTAGATTTGCCTTGAGCGTCTTGGGTTTTGATGTAACTGAGAGCTTGTATCATGCATCCATAATGGCCGCCACGAACGGCATATGTAAGAGGATTAAGAGTGGCGACCTCAGGAAGATAGGGGAATCGGCTCAGAAGTAAGCGGAGGGTATGTTCGGCTCCGGCACGGGCTGCATAATGGATGGAACGTAGCCCAGACTTATCAGCGAATAAGGGAGCTGCGGGGTTATCGTCAAGGATTGCTGAAAGGAGTTCAATGGAATTAAGCGATGAGGCGGCCATGCATAGTGTCACCCCATCCATATCCATCGAGTTTTTAATGGAGTCAGCGTGTAAGTGAGTGAACTTCTCCACGGCGATTGTATCCAGGTCAAAGGCAAGATCTATGAGGAGCTCAAGGATCTCAGTCTTCCATCCTCTTTGTATGGCTAGCATCCACTCCATCGGAAGGATATCTCTTAAGGCCTCGCGACTACCAGTCACGAGAGCCGTCTTGAAGGCATACTCGCCATTATCAAGACAAAGGTTAGCACTCTTTAACAAAGCTTTGGTACTAGATGCGTCCTTTAAACGGATGGCTAATAATAGGGCGTTATCACAAGAACGGCCATCGTTATCGACCATGGGGGTACGCGCTGTGAACTCTAGATGTGTGACCGCCTCTATATTCCCTGTCATGACGGCGAACATCACTGGGGTCAAGCCAGCTGGTAAGGTGTAGAGAGGGTTTAAGACGGTCTTATCTGCCATCTCATTTGAGCATAGCATCGATTTCAACGGTATTGGGTGAGGTATCGCGTATTGGTGTTCAAAGGGAACCAAGGCCTCGATGGCCTTTGCATGCCCATGAAGAATGGCATACATGAGCGCGGTGAATCCCCTCTTATCCTTAATCCCGGACTCCTTGGGTGCAAGTGTTAGAACAACCGTTATTGAGTCCACGATGGCCGCATGCATTAACGCAGTCAATCCTTCTTGATCCGTTAGGCCTGCCTCACGAGAGGCAAGGATTCTGACGGCATCGTCATCATTAAGCCGTGCGGCCAAGATAAGAGCCGTGAAGCCTTCGCGGTTGCGTGTACGCGAGAACCGAGGCAGATGGTGCTTCAAATCCTCATGGCGGCCACCCTGAACCGCCTTGAACCAAAGGATTTCGTTGGTATCAGCCATCTATTTTGGCGCGCACAGATCTATGATATCTCATGATATAAAGGCTTGATATTGAGTAGAAGAGAGTTCAACTACAGACTCAACAATGTAGATCTCCTTCCCTTCTTCATGGTTCTTCTAAAGAACGCTTCATACGCCCCAGGATCGAATCTCACAATATGCCGTTTACACCGTCAAGCACATGATATGGGAACAGTCCTTATGTGGCCGTTTCGCCCTCTTCTGATGACTCGGGGATTTCACAAGTCGGATTGGTTGAGACCGCTTCGAGGTTGAAGGCCGCAACCTGGGCGCTCAATTCGCGATAGTTGACCACCTCCTGATAGACCAAGCTTCCAAGCCGTAGAGCCCCTACCGCCGCCAACGCAAGGTTCGGAAGGCATAAGAAGAGCAGGGCACGTTCATGTAGCCCGCTAACATACACCTCGGCCAGCCCCTCCGCCCGCGCGTCTCTGATCACCAAAAGCGTGTCGATCTGCTCATAGAACAACGCGATCAGTGCAGACCCCAAGGTCTCCAAAGCCAACACCCAAACGTTATGCGAGAAGGCTATGGCGACACTTGCGGTGAAGAACCAGCCGAGGGAGAGGCTAAGGAAGACCCGGTCCTCGATGAAGTCGCTCCATGAGAGGTGTCGGACCAGTTCCAAAATTGAAACTGAACAGTCATCAGCCGTTGCATTCCGATCCATTTTTTGAGCGGTACCACTTCATTTCTCTTCACCCCTCAACCTTGAGACGTATCGGAGGAGACATGCCCTCACTCCGGAGGCAATAGTCCCACTTGCCGAAGCTGATGTCTTAAATCGATATTTTCCTCCCGCAATTTCCCTACTCTTATCTCTGTCTCCTCTGACAAGGAACGAATCTCTGACCCAATGGCCTGGCGCTCATGAATGACCTCATCCAAGGTGTCCTGTAGCTTCAAAACGATTGGTGCCTCATCAATTGCAACCGCCGTCTCGAGCTTAGGTCCTCTCTCAATGATCACTTGTCCAGATAACGTTTGAGTCAGGCTAGCAAACCACCTCTGTGCAAGGCCCGGAAGCTCGCGGCTGAAATAGCGACGGATCTTACGGAGCTCACGTGAATTGGGACGTAGCCTTGGAGCCATGGGCCCAAGGGCGTTCTTTGTACGGTAGTGGGTTAGGGTATTCCGCACGAGCATGTAGACGACATAGTGGATGTCCCAGACGAGGAACGAGTCCTGCGCGCAATGGCACGTGCAGGTCGGGGCTCGTGGAGATGTCATAATCCTCTTCAAAAATTCAGCTGAAATGCCAACCAGTACACTCTGGTTCGCGGCGGCGGTCGGGAATAACACAGATTACGTTCGGGAGCACCTGACTGAGTATGCGCGGTCCATCAACGCGTCGGGGGAGACGGCCCTGATGATCGCCGCGCGCCATAACTGTGGTGCCGCTGCTGCTTTGTTGGCGACGGCCGAGAGCGGGATGACGAACCCAGAGGGAAAGAACGCTATGATGATCGCTGCTGAGAACAATAACGTCGGAATCTGTCGGATCCTCCTTCCGCATGAGGTCCATGCCGTTGGCCCCAAACATGTCACCCCCCTCATGCTCGCGGCCGCGAAGGGGAACCTCGACGTCGTTATTCTCCTGACCCCGATCCTCTGGACAAAGTCCGATGATGCTGGGCGGACGGCACTGGACTATGCTTGCATGTCCTCATCCCTTGACTGCCTCAGACACGTCCTGGCGAAGGTTCCAAACATCACCGCAGCCGCCCTCGGGAGTGCGCGTAACACGGCCGCGGTTACTCGCAACGCAGCTGCACTCGACCTACTAGATAGATACTCCGATACCCATAGTCGATCTCCCATGGTAGCTTCTGACTTATCGAAGAGCACTAAGGCGGGGAGTCGGGGCTCTGCACTCGCAGACTCCGGGCCTCGCGGTTCTCTCTCATCCATCGAGTCTCACATTTCGACACTGACCACTGGGACTGCCGACTCCTCAGTCAACGTGTACCACAAATACCTCGCGGCGGCAAAGCAGCGGCGAGTCTCCGTCGGAACTTTAGATGGGTCGCTCCCTTTGAGTGCCTCGACTTCATCACAGCGGAGCGAGGAGGATCAAGAGGTGATTCGATGCCTGACAGAGTTCCGCGACCCCGGTGGGCGGACGATCCTGATGCTCGCTGTCCTCGCTGATGCTGTTAAAGCCGCACAGCAACTCCTCTTCTGCTCACGCCACAAAGACGCCCATGGAATGACTGCCCTGATGTACGCTGCTGTTCGGGGGAACACGGATCTTGTGAGCCTGCTCTGCCCCCACGAGGGCGGCTATAGAGATGCATCCGGGCATACAGCGCTCATGCTCGCGACACACCTCGACCGTATCGACGCGATTCGTGTCCTTATGCCCGTCGAGACCCGCATGCGGGATGGGGCCGGCATCACGGCTCTGATGTACGCGGTCCAGGCGGGACACGTTGCAGCCGCACGGATCCTCGTCCAATCCGAGTCGGGAATCCAGGATACGGAGGGCCGCACGGCCTTGATGTATGCAGCCCGCGGTGGAAGCAAGGGACTTGTTACCACACTCAAGGAGGTGGAGGCAGGGCGGCGCACACGATTGGGGCTCACAGCCCTCATGATTGCGGCGTTCTACGGGCAGATGGATGCGGCCTACGCCCTTCTTGATAAGGAGGCGAAGATGCAGGTCATTGAGGGCCCACTCGTCGGGATGACCGCGCTCATGCTGGCGGCCCTTCGCAACGTCCAGTCGATAGTTCTTTTTCTCAAGGACCTCGAGGCTGGCATGACAATCCCCACGGGGGCGTCTTCGGAGGTCGAGGGTATGACTGCGCTCATGTTTGCGGCCATGGCCGGGCACGATACGGTGGTTAGGCTCCTCCTGCCGAAGGAGGGGGGACGACAGCGTGCAAATGGATACACGGCGTTGATGGACGCGGCTCAGGCTGGGCATGCCGCATGTGTTGATATCCTGCGGAAGACGGAGGCGGGTCGCCAACTTCCGGATGGGAGGACGGCTCTCATCCTAGCGGTCCAGAACGGTCACGAGGTCTGCGCGCGTATTCTGGCGAAGCATGAGAAGGGGCTCCGCACTCTTGACGGCCATACGGCGGAGCATTACGCTCGGGAGATGGGGTTGCAGTCGCTCCTGGGCATCCTGAAGTAGCGGGAGGTAGTGAACCGCTATGCTAACCAGTGATGTTGTATAATGTGCCGGTCGGTGCGCGCTGGAGACGAGCTAGTCTGTGGAAGCGGGCTCGAATGACGCAGAAGGCGATGAGGACGGCCAAGAGGGCAACGCCCATGATCACCCCGATGGTGATGAGAGAGATGTAGAGGGCATTATTCTTATCCATCGGAGCGTTCTTACCGTCAAGTCCATCGTTATCGTACGGGGCGTCGTCAGGGTCAAGTCCGTTCTCGCCGCGCGTAAGTCGGGAGTCGTAATAGTCGAAGTATTCGTCAGGCCGTACGTATTCCTTTCCTAACGCCAGGATGGAGTCGCGGTCGACGAGGATGAAGTTGAAGTCTCTCGTTCTAAGGCTATCGTGGGCTTGAGGAATGGCGGCGTAGGCAGTGTGTTCGCTGCACATAGTGTTGCGCCCAATAGGGATGTACGCGTACCCGTATATTCCCCAGCTTTCACCCCAGGAATTCCTAATGACCCAGACGTCGACCCCCTTGTGCTTTCCATAGCCAACGAAGACGATTTGGTGATCGGCACCATAGGTTACACACTCCTGATGGAAGACTCCGCCACTATAGCGGGAAAAGGCGTCGCTCCCAAGTAACCCATTACTTTGGGTGTACATGGCTCCAACCACGGGGATGCCGCGCGCTATGTAACTCTTGATCACGGAGATGGTCTTAGCGTCGAAGCTTTTTCGTGCATCCTGGAAGATGTGGACGACGTTCGCCTTGCATAACGAGGAGACCGATGCGGTCAAGAAAGGATTGAGGTAAGCCTTGGCTGGAAGTAAGGGAGTAGGACGTACGATCTCCTTTGGGTTCTGAGTGATGGAAGCAGATTCGTATGGGAAATGCTCTGCGACTTCTAGGGTGTCGTAATGGCCATGAGCGAGGTCAAAGAGGGCGTAGACGAAGTTCCCGCCCTCACAGAAGTTGTTGACCCCGAACTTGGAGGAGTTAAGGATGAACTGTTCTGAGACATTAGTGAGAACCCCTCCAAAGAAGGGTTCTACTGGAGTTCCTGTATAGTTCGAGCGGGAGGCCATTATCACGGCCTCGGCCGCGGCACTAGTTCCAAAGGCCCAACACGACCCACAGCGCCCTTGGTCCTTGACTGGGCTCTGTAGACCAACCTCCCGTAGGTCAAACGAGGCAGGAATGTTCGCTAGCCTTCCAAGCGGGTCCTCCAGTAGGTAGACAGATTGGCACTCATGCATATCGTTGTAGCGTTCATGCAGATTATAGAACAATCTAGCGGCCTGACGAATTAAACCCTTCGTGGAGACGATGGTGACGTTTTCGAGCGATAATGGGATGTATCTCCCCACCACGAGGGCTATGATGGCCAGGAACATTTTTCTCCTGGAAGGTACTGTAGAGCCATCGCAACGAGCCCTTACATAGCCAGGTACCAGGCGTCAGGGCTTTATCCCAAGGACGGACGCCTCGGTGAGAGGTTCACTTCTTCAAGGGAAACTTGGCAATAGCATCTGCAATGGCTTCCGCGACGTAATCAATATTCGCATCAGTTAGCCCGCACATCGACATGCGTCCTCCAGACTTCACCATATATATGCTCCACTTCTCGCGGAGATAATCGACGTGCTCTGGGGCCAGCCCCGTGTATGTGAACATCCCGATTGCAGATACGAGGTGATCCCACCCACCGGAGGGCCCAGGCCCTGGGACCCGGCGCTCGGAAAGCGCGGCATGAAGGCGTTGTCGCATGGTACGGATACGCCCGCTCATCGTTGCGACGTCCGCATAAAACATCTTGAGGAGATGAGGGTCATGCACGATTGTCTGGACGATGTACGCGCCATGGATGGCGGACAAGGACCAAGTAGCACGGACCAGCGAGGCTAAACCGCTCGTCAGAGCCGCCGAGAGCTGCTTATTCTCCGCCTCCGACCCAGCACCACCATGGACGACATGGATGCAACCAACACGTTCTCCATAAAGCCCGAAGTTCTTCGAGAAGGATTGAGCGACGAGGACGTCGACCCCAGCCGCAACGAAGTCCCGAACAGCGCGTGCGTCGTCCTCGAAGGAGCCCGTCGCAAACCCCTGATATGCAGAGTCAAAGAACACGACATGCCCATGGGCCTTGATGGCGTCTCGAATCTTGTCCCATTGCGCCACGGTATAATCGATCCCCGATGGGTTATGTGCACATGCATGAAAGAGGAACACACTCCCGCGGGGCGCCTTCGTAATCACCTGAAGAGCCCCCTCGAGGTCAATCTCGAGGGAGCCGGCCCTGAGATAAGGGTACTCCTTGTATTTGCGCCCGGAGTCTCCGAAGACGTTGTTGAATAGCGAATAATGGTTTGGCCACGTCGGAGCTGGGAGGTAGACGTCAGCACTCTTCAACCAGTGATGAATCAGTTGGAACCCGATATACAACGACCCGGACCCGGAAATGGCTTGGCAGCTCGCCACACGACCTTGCTGAAGCACAGGAGAGTCGGCTCCGAACATCAACCGTTGAGCAGCTTCAAGGAACTTCGGAAAGCCGGCCATCGGCGGGTACTCCTTGTTGAACGTTGTGAGGTCGGCAGAGATGACCTTCTCAGCCTCACGAACAGAGGGCAGGATCCAGGGCTTTCCAGTCTCGTCACGATACGCCCCAACTCCGAGGTTCACCTTCTTCGGGTTCGAATCGGCCGCAAAGAGTGCGTTTAGGTTCAGGATCGGGTCGGGTACAGCAGGAGGGTAACCAGCGAAGACGGTCATTTTAATTGACCCAGCCCCGTCTACGACCTTCATAGACCGGAGTTGACTAAGAAAGACCACCTCGATTTACTGCTTCCTGGCTGCCTTCGGCCCCTTCGTCTGAAGCTTGCTTTGGTAGAAGGCTAGCTCGGGCCCCTCGAGGACGTACCCATCAGCAGCACCCACCTGCCCAGGGCGAGAGGAGATACGAGCGAGGATACGGCCCTCGTTGATCTGATCGATAATCGTCTGGTCCTTCGACTTCCCGACCGCATCCTGGAAGGGCGCCGCGTCGATGTGGACGATCGCACCCTTCACGAGGGTGTTTGTGCGAACGAGCTCGTTGGACGTCGCGTTATAGACAACGGAAAGAATGCGAGCCCTATGAGAGACCTGGGCGCTACCCCACGCGAAGCTCCCGGCCTCGAGGCGGAGAGCACGGTGCTTCAGATTCCCTCCACGGCAACGGATGATGGAGATCTTCGCACCCTCGCGCTTCTTCGTAGTCGCCTTCATCACGAGCCTTGTGCGAGCAGCCGGACGTCCGAGCAGGGACTTGCGCTTCTTGTGCCAATGCGGGCGGGCACCGCCCGACTTCGTACGCTTGTACATCCTGTCGCGTGTAATACCCATCGATCGCTCAGCCTGTTTTGCTTCTCCGAAATTCGGAATCAAATTGATTCGCGTGCCACCCTCGAACTCAAGGATGATAGCCACACAGATGTATTGGGAGGTTCTCTCTCTAGAGAAGTATCGCTAAGCTCGCATGCCAAAAAGGAAATGGCTGTCAGGCATCTCGCTCGCTACGTGCAGCAAACTCCTGGGCTCGCGGTCCGTGAAGCGCTCCATGGGACGGAGCGGAAGCGGATGCACGTCGTGGTTGACGGAGAGGCCCTTCTCTACTATCTGTACATGTCCCGCGTCGATTGGTCCTACGGGGGTGAGAACCCTCGCCTGACCTCGGCCGTCGCATGGTTTGTGGGCTCACTCCAGAAGTGTGCCATCACTCCTCTCGTATTCTTCTCCCCGCACACCTGGGCCGGAGATACCGCCGAGACGCGCCAGCAACGATACGCCCAGCGCCTTGTGGCTCTTGGCGAAGCGTGTGCGGGGATTCTGGAGTGTCCCGCCCATGCTTTCCCCCGTGCGAGCCGTGGGTTCCGCTTCCACCCCTTGGCGCGTCAGACCTTTATCGAGGCTTTAAGAAGCTGCGAGGTGAAGCTCGCGTGTACTGACGGGCCTCTGGTTCCGTACGTGGCCGCCTATTCCCAGGCGAACAGCCTCCCCGTCATGGCATACGAGCCAGTCTACCTCGCCTGTGGCATTCCTTATTACATCCACCTGGATTCGGTCCAATTCAAAAGGGATGAGCTCCACGCGCTTGTGATCCGCCCAGAGGTGGTTCGGGAGCGCCTCGGCTTAGATCTTCGTCAGTTTCAGCTTCTCTGTACCCTACTCCCTTCGGACTATCCGTACGCGCACGCCTTGGAGCCGTTTCGCTCAGAGTTCGCACTTAGGGATGATCCTGACTCCGAGGCCTCCTTCCGTCCTGAGTCCGTTCCACACCTTGCTAGGTTCGTCGTTGAGCATCTATCTGATGATACCCCCGAGACGCTGTCGAACTTCATTACCCTGGTGCTCAAGAAGAACGGGGAGGCTCTGACGAACTGTCCTCTGCCAAATCAGTCGCAACTGGATGACCTTGCCCTGACGAAGGGAATCAACGAGTTTCTCGCCGGGTTTCTCCCCGTGGACTCTAAAGTGCCCATCGCCATTCGGCCGACCTCTCCGAATCTAACTGTGCTCCAGGCTCTTCCCGCGTGGGTGCTGGGCGCCTTCCGTTCCGGAAAGGTGTCTCAGTCCTTCCTCACGCTCTTGAACGCCGACTATGTGGTCTGCGAAGGTGGCCTCGAGGATTGCGTCGTGCGTGACGGGGCCAGTGTCCTTGTCCGCACCTCGGGGAGCTGTCCCGCGGAATACCTTCGTATAACTGTTTATGCGATGTTGCGCCTTTCAACCGTTGTCGAGCAACGCCGAATGGGTGGGGAGTGGGTTTCGGAAAGAATCGCCGTTCCACCCTTCGAAGAGATTAGTAGGAGATGTGGGGTATTCCAGCATGACGTCGGAGGTGGTTATGATTATCTGGCGGAGATGCCGAGGATGACTAAGGGCGACCGTCGCACGATCGTCCTTAGTCTTTTGCTCGACGGAAACCAACAAGCGCTCGCCGCAATCAATGCCCAATTCGGCGAATCAAGCTTTCTTGAGAATGCCAATTCTCTTGTGCGCACCAGTACGCGGAGCGACGAGAAGCCCATTTATGAGTACGATCCGGATACCGATATGTTCTTCATTGCTTGTCTCGTGGCCTTCCTTCAAAGTCTTAGCCAGCTCGAGGTGAATATGCCAGGCGCCGGACCAGCTTTGTCGCCTGAGCTACTCGCAACTATCCTCACTTCTTTCGCGCTCCCTATCACGTCCGGGCCTCTCTCCGTCATTACTCGCACCCGCTCGCCGCCACGCGACTTGAACCTTCTTACTGTGAGCAGTGCCCTTCAGCAGATAATGGAGGTGGCCCTGAGCATCAACGCTTTACATGGAACCCCATTCGCGGTTCAGCTCCCCTCTCTCCACAATGGTTTCATGGCGGCACTTATTTATGCCGATGAGATGGAAGCGTGCACCTCACAGATGCATCTTTTTGCCCGCGAGCTAGCTGGTTCGGTCCCCTTCTGGGAGACTGAGTACCATCAGGAGGTCAAGCACCAGCACGAAAGGGTTGGGGCTCGGGGCTTGTCCGTCCAGGATGCGTACGTCCTCGCACATGCGCTCGATTACGAGGTCATCCGTAGGTTCATCACGGTGTTGAGGGCCCTGGAACTGAAGGGGTCATCTAGAGAGGCCGTGCAGAAGCTTGTCTCTGGCGAATATTATCGAGCAAAGACAACGGGACCTATGGAAGCACGCTTCGCGACAGTGGAGTCCGAGGCCTTAGCCAACCAGGAGAGGAGGGTTCGGACTCAGAAGGCAAGCGCCCACAATTCCGTCCATCCGGTGGTCGTTCCCTCGGAGCTATTCGCGAACCTTAGACGTTTTCATGACGAGTAGATCTATGCTGCCTTACTAAGAGAAGGAAGTGGGAGTCTAAGAAGCCTCTTGTTTGTGGCCATGGCCGTCAACGCCGTTCTATGCAGGATGATGCGATAGACGCTACCGACCTCGAAGCTCTTGTATTTAATATAGTAGACGACGTAAATGACGGCATTTAGACCATCGATGGCACCGCAGACGAGTTGCGCAAGGGTGCTACTAACCCAGCGCAAAGAGACATAAAGGAGACCAAAGACAATACCTCTGACGACCTGGACATTAACATTGTCCATAATAGAGTCGGATGGAAAGTGAGTCGTAAGTAATTCGCTTCGAAGGGGGTCGGGGGCGGTCATGCATGCAAGTAACTTCAAGGCACCTCTCCATAAGGGCCTGCCACAAAAGCATATAACGAAAGGAAAGATCATACTTGAAGCATGCTTCAAGTAAAGAAGCTCGGCGACCAAGGACTTGGAGATGGCGTCAAGAACGTATCCTAGACAGCTCATTATCAAGAGATAGGGCGTATTACTGACTGGGGTGTATGCCACATCCTTGTCGGCATGAATGAAGAGAAGAAAGAAGAGGAAAAAGAAGAGATATGGGAAGTTGGCGAGGTAACCCCCCAGATTATATGTCTCGCTCAACCCAATAACCCCTCTAGCGATGATCGAGTTGATCGTCACGTCGATGAAGAAAAACGTCATTGACATCGCTGGCGAGATTCTAAACTGGAAGGCCGCGTTCTCGAGCACCGTCCGGAACTGATATGCATCGCATTGAAAACAGATGAAATAGGCCCCAAGCCGATAGACGACTCCGAGCCTTTGTCCAATTGCCTCGAGCTTGTTGAAGAGAAAGGCCGTCTCAGGAATAAGCATTTTCCTTGAGTTTCATCCTCCCCCTTCTTCCAATCTCGTATCTTCACTCGATTATAAATACTCCGGATTTGGTTGAGACTGAGGCCGAGTATTCTCATTTGAACGTGTTTTCCCTTCTCTCTTAAGCTCGAGGTCATACCTTTCTTCTACTAATGGTGTGAATCGTAGATATCCCTCACCTAGTCAGTCCTTCTAAAATCACCTTCTCCTTTCCTGTGCATCCTTAGTTACTTTACATGCCTATCTACTCTCAATTGACCTTGCACTTCCTATAGGACCAAGCACATAATCGCCGTAAGAATGTACCTTCGATAGGTCTTCCCGCAGCAGAGGTCCATAACGAGAACGTAGGTGCTGTCGAGGTCGTTCTCTTCTCCCCTGATGCACCGGAGGATGTTCGGATGGTCGAGGGAGAGGAGTATCTCCGCCTCTTTGCGAATCTTCTCCCGGGTCTCCTCGCTATGTCTTCTAAGACTGACGACCTTGACCGCCACGTTCCGGCCGCCCTTGTGGGCCGCATAGACCGTCCCGAATCCCCCTTCTCCGAGCACGGCGGTCAGGTGGTACCCCGAGAGGCTGTCTGGAAGCCTCGGAAGCGTGGGTTGGTGCACGAGCACTTTTCGCATCTTCTCGCCCTCTGCGTGCTCGGCTGCCGTCCTGCCCTCCCCGTCCTTCAGGTCCCTCTCCAGGAGGAGGAGGCCGACGCACTCCTCGTGTCCTCCCCCCACTGCATGCATCAGGGCCGTCATGCCTGAGAAGTTCGGCTCGGTCGAGGAGTCTTCCAGCCATAGCCAGTGCAGTACTCGGGACGATCGACCGCTCCTCCGGAAGAGTAGCACCGGAGATCGACGTCCTCGAGGGCTCGGTGGAGGTGAAGGCTCGAGCCACGGGAGAGTGCGATGCAAACTCAAAGTTCACCATCCCGGGGGTTGAGGGAGAGTTCTGCAAGAAGTGCAGTGAGACGGGTGAGGCCCCGATCGATGGGAAGTGTGGGGCGACTACTGCTGTCACGGGTGCTACTTGTGCCAGTGGTGCCTGCACAGGATGTGGAACAGGAACGGACTACTTCCTCTTCTATGGTGGGTGCTACCTCAAGACGGGTGACGTCGGGAAGAAGCTCTGCTCAACCGTCGCCAGTGGTGCTTGTACTGCGGCGGCCACGGATGCCATCACCTTCGTCAAGGAGGTCAGTGGTACTAATACCCTCTTCCTCTGCAGTGACACCTCAGCAAATGCAGGAGGAAAAGAGAACTGCGGGACGTGCACCTACACGACAACAACAACTCCATCTCCAACTCCATCCAACTCCCGTGCCGGAGACGCGACCTTCACCTGCACCTCCTGCCTCCCCTCCTTCGGCCTCTCCTCCCAGGCCTGCGTCCCCTGCGCCCTCTCCAACTGCGGGACGTGCGGGACGAACAAGGACGTGTGCACGGGCTGCAAGGCGGGATTCGGGCCTGTCAAGAACGGCTCCGCCATCACGGCCTGCAACCAGTGCTCGACGGGATGCGAGAGCTGCCTCAACCTCGGCCTCGGGCTCGTCTGCGACGTGTGTTCGAACAGCAGCCAGATCCCGGTCGACGACGAGTGCGTCGACGTGAACGACAAGGTGTGCACAAAGGACCCCTCCTCCGGCTCCTGCGCCTCCTGCCTCAATGGATACATGTTCTACAACGGGGCCTGCCTCTCCCCCTACAAGGCGAGCTCGATGGGGATCTGCTCCAAGGACAACCAGTTCCTCGTCGGGGAGGCCCTCGTCTGCAAGGAGTGCAAGGCCGGGTTCGTCCCGATCGATGGGACCTGCACCCCGATCGGGGACGTCAACACGGGGACGACGAGAGTAGCCGGGGACAACGTCTGCATGAAGGCGGACGGGACTCCTGTCGAGAAGACCGCCACGAAGTGCGAGGCGTGCAAGGACACGAACAACAACTACTTCTTCTTCAACGGAGGCTGCTATCCCATAACCCTCTCCTCCGGGACCTCCGTCGGGAGCAAGCTGTGCTCGTCGGCCACTGATGGGAAGTGCACTGCTGCTGCCACCAACGCCCCCTTCCCTCTCGACACGAACACGGGGGCCTTCACCCTCTGCCCGGCCGGGTGCGGGACGTGCACCTCGAACAACAACGCCCTCACCTGCACTAACTGCTCCATCGGATACTACAACTCGGCCTCTGGCTCTCCCTTCAACTGCACGGCCTGCCCTTCAGGATGCACGGTCTGCACGAAGGACGCCTGCACGACCTGCTGGAATGGAAGCGGCCCCGACGCCAATGGGAAGTGTCCCGATCCCCCCTCCTCCAGCTCCTCGGGGCTCTCGGGGGGTGCCATTGCGGGGATCGTCATCGCCGTCCTTCTGGTGCTGGGAGGTCTCGGGGGCTTCCTCGGTTGGTGGTTCGGATGCAGGGGGAAGTGAGTGAATGGAAGTGAGGAGGAAGCACGATGATGTCCGGGAGGTGCAGACATGGGATCTGGACACCAAAGCGTCCTGGGAGTGCTCGGATGACCCGGAGGCCCATGTCCCTGCAAGGCCTCCCTGTCGTCGGGGACGGATTCGCCACCTGGGATGGTGAGAGGTGCTCCTCTTGGGGCGGGGTGGTAGTCATCCCCGCGGGCCTGGAGGCACGAGTAGGGCTGTGGAGGAGTGAACGGACGTGGGGCCTCTGTCCGCCCGGGGAGACCGTTCCGAGAGGTCCTCTTGTGCCCATTCGAGGATGGGGCATCGGGGAAGGTGTGTTCAGGCGGGGAGGAGGGGATTGATGCCTGATGCTCAAAAATGCCCCTCATTGAGTTGATGGAGGCAGTCAGGAGAGGAGACCTCGAGGGCTGAAAAGGAATCTCCATGAGGTTGGGAAGGGGAGCAAGAGTGGCAGCACGGCCCTGATGTGGGCAGTAGGGGAAGGGTATTCTAACTTCATCCCCCTCCTCGAGAAGAGGTTGGAATGAGGGACAACCGAGGACGGACCGCACTGATGTAGGCCCCCTTCACTGGCAAGACAGACTGTATTCGACCCCTCCTCTCCGAAGTGGGGAAGCAGCCGAAGAAGTGGAGCTTCCCCCGAAGCACAGATCTCATGACGGCAGCCCATCAGAACTACCCCGAGGTCGTTGAACTCCTCTTCCCATGAGCAGGGACCGACTCCAAAGGCCACACAGATGGCATGCAAACAACAGTCCAGATGAAGACGACTTCACTCAAGTCCGCCAGCTCCTCGAGAATGAGAGATCAGAACGCATCCCTCCCCCGAAGGAACCACTACTGCTTCTGATGTCTGCAGTGGCCGGGGACGTCCTTGGAGTCAGGAACACTACACCTGGGCATCGAGGCTCATGGGATGCAGCCCTGATGATGGCCGCCTATCACGGATGCCCCCCATCTGTCCTCCTGCTCCTCCCACTCGAGGGGGCTGTTCAACAACCAGAAGGAGACGGCCCTTCTGCTTGCACTCCAGGAGGGCCAGGTCGAGTGTGCAAGACTCCTGGCGGACGAGGCGGCAGTCCACGAAGGGGACGGAAGAATGCACATCGAGGGGATCCGAAGGCTTGTTCGGGAGTGGCCTGACTCACTCTTCAAGGACGTATCGAGCAGTTGCAGATGCCCTGGAGGAGGCGGTCATGCGGAAAGTACGGGAGAGGCTGGAGATGCTCACCCCGCACCACGTCCTGGCCCTCCTGTCCCCGATCGAGCAGTCGGAGGCCCTGGAGCTCGGAGAGATGGTTTGGTCGGCACTACCTCTGCGAGCCCGGAGCACTGGACGACGCCTTCAGTGAGGACGAGATGGTTGACGGGTGCGTCGTCTGCCTCTCACGCCAGAAGGACGCGGTCATCCTTCCCTGCCGGCACCTCGTCGTCTGTGCGGACCGGATCGAGCACTGCTGTCCGTACTGCCGGGGGAAGGCCGACGAGGTCCTTGTCGTCGAGTATCCTGAGTGGCCGGATGCGTAGCCATACGACCCCCCTCTCCGTCCATCCAGATGAGCTGGAGGTCTGTGGTGAGCCCGAACCCCGGGACGATTGGACTCGGCCATGGAGGCCAGGGGATGATCCCTTCGCTCACCCACATGGGCGTGCCTGGAGAGGGTCTGTGGTTCGACCGAGAAGACCCAGGGCTATTCGGACTCCTCTTCAAGTCTCTCCGGGGGAGACGGATGCCACCAGATATCTCCAGGCATGATGGCCCTGATGCATGCAGTGGGGGGAGGACACGAGGAGTGCGTCGGCCTCCTCCTCCTGGAGAGGGACCTGAAGGACGGGGAGGGCAGGACGGCAGCCGAGCACGCAGAGGGCGAGAAGATGCGAAAAGTGCTCGTGCACCAACCCACGCTTCCGAGGCTTCCAGACAGCCTCTCGGGGTACCACCTGACCGCCGTGCTCGGAGAAGGGGGATTCGGGACGGTCTATGCGGCCCACAAGGGCGGCCGGAACGTGGCGGTCAAGGTCGTCAGTCTTAGAAGACATAGCGAGGAGACCCGGGAGAAGATTCGCAAAGAGGCGGAGATACTCCTCTCCCTCGACCATCCGAACATCCTCCGGTGCCTTGGGACAGAAGAGGACAGCATCGAGGACATCTTTGCGCTCGTGACAGAACTCTGCTGTGGAGACCTTCGTGATGAGATGAAAGTACGGAGAAGAGGATGCCCCTACACCGACCAGGAGGTCTGGAAGACGATCCGAGATGTGGCCGCCGCCCTCGCATATCTCCACGAGAAGAGACTTGTCCACAGGGACCTGAAGCCTGCAAATATCCTCCTCTCTTCTGATGGGAGGTGCGTCCTGGGAGACTTCGGGGTTGCAGAGGTGCTCGGGGACTCATCTCAGATAGGTACATACGCGGGGACACTGCCTTACATGGCCCCGAGCTATTGAGACAAGATCTGCACAAAATCTGCTACCATGCGCATATCTGGAAGAGGCTCTGAATGTACTGTATAAAGCAACGCTCTCTCGACTGGGATAGTAGTCGTGGACCGAGACCTACGGAAGGGTATTGCACATGAGGCCCAAGGCATATGATGTCACCGGGGCACTACATTATAAAATACAGTAACAATTAGTGCATTGAGATAAGGGGGAGACTGGGTTGACATACCCACGTTTGTCTTATCTTCAGAAGTGGGAACCGAAGATTTAGAACTCACAGCACAAAAGCAGAGCGTCAGTTGCATTCTGATTCCGAACCTCGAACTCCAGGTGTGCAGGTACATGCAGGGTCTCGGTGTGTCTAATCGTGTATAGGCATTCGGCCTTAGTGTAGTCGAAGACAGCTATGCGGATTGCCAGAGAGCTCATATTAGTGAGGAAGAAGCCTACGGACTCGACCTTGTCGCTCGTCTTTCCCGCAGCGATATGCCAGACGGACATGGTCATCTTCCCGCGGGTCAAGACCGTTGCGCGGTCAATACTGCCCTGTACACGGAAGTTCAAGGCGTCAAATGGATAATATGCTTGGACGTCGACAACTCTAGCACCATTCTGGCCCGGGTCGAACTCCTCTCCCACCTTCACACGTTCGCGGCATACGACGGAAATCTCCCGCTTCAAGCGCTCGCAATGTCTCTCAAAGAACGTCTTGATAGGGCGACGGGTCTGCTTGGGCTTGACGAAGGCTAGCCGTATTCCACAAATCTCTTGTCTTCCTCTGACAGTACGATACAGAAGTTCCTCGCCCCGCGTTCGTTGTAGACTGGGCATGATCAGACGGCCATTGGCGAAACGAGGGAGGTTTGCATCCTTCAGCTCAATAGTATGGAGAACAATCCCGCAATCGGCATATGGTGGAGCGGGATTTCCATATTCCTTGTAAAGATCCAGGACCGTCCGGCCTGTTCCTCGTTCAAGGAAATCGCGGAGGCGCTTGGACCCTAATTGCGCCTCTTCTCGTAGAGTTGCCTCGACGATCTGTGTTTGAGAAAGGACAGGCTCCTTCTCGTCTCGTGTTCTAATGCTCTCAGCAACAAAGATCGTCGTATCACCTAGGAGAGACATCTCGCTATCTGCGGGGGTATCTGATTGATCGGTCAGTTCGCTAACAGGCCCATTTGACACGTGAAGTTCGCTCGAATGAAGATCATCATCCTGGTCGATGATCTCATAAAGATGCTTATAGGAGACAGCCGGTCTTTGTGGAGACGCCTCTCGAGGTGGAGAGCCGACAGGTATAAGGGTAGATGATGCAAGCTTACGTGAAGGCTCACTAGATACAAGTTCCGTATTGCGTTCTGAAGGAAGTACTGCTTCTGGTACCGTCGGAAGCGAAGATGTGCTAGCCGTGTGTGCTGCATCGAGGAACTGGGGGATATTGAGCATGTTGCTATCATGAGAAGTAGTGGTGGTTATTACGGTTCGGTCAAGATCGACCGTCCGTAGAAGGCTATGGGCTGTACTTGCTTTCGTGGAGGCCCGATGGAAGCCCGAAGCCTGCACAGGCCGCTTTGGTGAACTTTTAGGGACCTCTTTCTGAACGACCTGAACTGGAATATCTGCTCTCGAATCATGTCTCGCGTTGATATCGATGACCGACGTACCGGAGGTCAGCTCAAGCACGGAAGGGACAGAAGGCTTTTCGGCCGAGAAGGGATCGCGAGTGGGGGGCGCAAAGACGTCACGAATCCCTAGTAACGGCTTGTTAATGGTGACCGTTGCCACAGGGATATCCGGAGGCTGCCGCTCAACCGTAATAACCGCGGCGTCATCAGAATCATGCTCAGGAGGGGGGTGGGGCTCGGGGTGAAGGGGCCTTTCCGTTCTGATTGGTCGCTCGACCTGCCGATCTGCCTGGACCACTCGCTGCTCAAAGACGCTCGCCGTATTATCCATATCGTATTCCAAGTCTAGATTCAGTTCGATAGGAGCTGGGACAGGCTTTGTTGGGATTGGCTCGACATCTGGCTCGGATTGGCTTTGCCGAAGGCGTTCTTCCGCGTTATGCACTCGCTGCTCCCGAGTGCTCGCTAGTGTGCGAATGGTCTGACCGTCACGTATGGGACTGAGTTGAAGGGCTGGAACCTGCTCGCGCTTCCGACGTCTGCGAATGGTTTGTTCCCGTGCGAGGAAATCCTTTTGGGCATCCGCCATGTCGTTGACGTCCTTCTGGGTACGAACACGCTTCCTGGTGATCCGTTTCCCCTTTGTCGAGGGCTGATCTTCTTGTACCGGCGTTGGGGTCGGAGGTTGCTCAAGAGGAATAGTAGGTAGCACAGGTTCTGGGTCAGTAATGGTGTCTCGAAGGTCTTCAGCTTCCGAGTTCTGACCAAGGTCAGCAAATCCAAAGGCACTTCCCAAGAGAAAAGGGTTACTATTCCCATGCGATGCTGCGTCCTCAATGAGGCGTGCAGCAGAGCGTTGATCATTCCAAGACATGCGCCGGCTTCGTGTCTCGGCCATAGGAGTGAACTTTGGGAGATACTCGGGAACATCACTATCGGACTCATGCTCGAAGCTACCGTCCTTCAGATAGTCGTCAATAGCGATTGGGCCCGTACCCAGAAGCCTCCGAGCCGCATGGTCCTCCATCCCAAGGGCCTCCGCGAGGAGCGCATCTATATCCGGGGGCATTTTTACTAGGCATCTATCAGCTCGTGTGCGGGTGAGAAGGTGAAGCAAGAGGCTGGACAGACCTCGACGCAACGCAAGCACTGGTTGCAGCGATGAGGCTCGACAAGGACGATCTTCCCCTCCAGCGTGAATATGGACAGTGGACACGCGTGGACGCACTCCCCGCAGAGCGTGCACTCGTCGAGGCTAAGAATGAGGCGATGCATTTTGAGGATGAACGAAACTTGAACTTTTAAAAATGGCGACTGACCCGAGGGCGAAGTGGTTCACCGCCCGCCTTACGGAGGGCTTCTCGCTCGACCCAGAGCACGCCCCCGAGATTATAGAGGCGGCGGACTGCGCGAAGGTCTTCCTGGACTTCTTCAGTGCGACCGGGCCTCAGAAGGTTCTTTTCTTCTATGACGGAGATAAGTTACGTTACACAACCGACGATGAGGTGGCATACCCGGGACGCATCATGTTCTTCGTCCGCCCGACTCTTCGCAACGTCCCTATTGCAAATGCGGAGACGGAGTTCACGTGGGCATGCACGGGTGCGGAGACTCTCCCCTCACTTCAGGCGCTTCTCTCGGAGGTGTACATCCCGTTGTTGGAGCGCTCGCCGACATGGGGGAAGTTGACCTCGAGGACTGTCATCGACGCCTACCTGACCCAGCTGCGGAAGTACATCTGTGCCCTTAAGGAGGCGCAGTGTGTCCTCAACGACCGTTACGACTTCCGCGTTCCTACGGACAAGGCGCTTCTGACCCTGCCAGTCGACCCCACCCAGATCCAGAAGACCATCTCTGATAACCCCGACCTGGTGGGCTCGGCGGAGCGTGCTCTGGCCGAAGTGAGTAACCAGATTGAGCTCTTCCTGGCCGAGTCGACTCGCGTGCGTGTCGACGACGATGCATCTGGCCCCGAGACGGAGGTCGTCTACTGGCGCGCCCGGATGGCGAGCTTTAATGCCGTCCATCAGAAGGTACACGGGATTCCCTGGCTGCAGAGCTGCGTGACCTTACTGCAGAACACCCAGTCGTCCGTCGTTCAGCGCTGGGTTCGCATCAAGCAGCGCGTCCTCGAAGGCGTCGCAGAGGCGAAGGACAACCTCAAATACCTTTATACCCTCGAGGAGGTCCTTGACCCGATCTACCGTGCCGAGCCCGCGAAAATCAGCGAGGCAGTCCCCCACCTGATGGATACCGTGAAGAACGTCTACCAAATGGCTCGCTACTACTCAACAACCGAGAACATGACCACCCTTCTCGTGAAGATCAGCAATCAGATGATTCGTGCGTGCCGTGATTACCTCCGGACGGAGCCCGACTCGCCTCTTATTCCTCGTCCCGGCCTCATCATCCCCGAGCAGAGGCCCGAGACGGCTCCTGCGGATGACGACGAGGACCCTGCGGCCGAAGTGATCGCTTCTCTCAACAAGAAGCGCCCTTCACCGGACGAGCTCGAGAACATGCCAACGATCTACGATCGCCTTCCAGAGGACATCCTCCAGAAGATTGACGAGTGCATCCAGCTTTCGCGACGTTACCAGAAGGAGTACCACCGCGTCAAGGCCGAGATGCGCCAAGAGGGCTGCGAGAAGCAGTTCAACTTCTCAGAGTCGGGGATCTTCGGGAACTTCGAGCTATTCTGTACGCGTCTCAAGAAGATTGCGGAGATCATCATAACCAACGAGAACTTCTCCTCGCTCCAGCGATCGACCCTCCAAAACCTGCAGTCGATCCTCGACCAGTCCGACAAGCTCATCGGAACGCTCAGGAAGAAGAGCTACGACCCCGTCAACCACCGCCTGACCCAGTTCGACGCGGATCACGCAGTCTACATGGAGGGGATTGGGAAGCTTGAGGAGTCGATTAACGCATACGTCGCGGCCGCCTGCAGCGACGAGGACAACACCGTGAACGATATCATTCTCATCCTTCGCCAGCTCCACATCATCCTCAACCGCCCCGCGCTTCGGGACGTGATCATGAGCCGCTACGAGTTCCTCCTCAACCGGTATGTGGACGAGATCGTCAAGGTGAAGGCCTACTTCGATGAGAACCGTGACGAGCCTCCGATCCCTCTTGGCTGGTCTCCCGTGGCCGGCCGTCTCGCATGGGTCCGTCTTATCATGCGACGGCTTTCAATCGCCTATGAGTTCTTCCGTCGAGTCCAGATCCACATCGAGGACGAGAATGACCCTGCTATCCAGCGAAGTGCGTCGTTCGAGAACCTTCTCCAGGCGACGACGCATATTGACGAATACCTCCCCCTTCTCTCGTATTACAAGAGCGGGCGCCGCGCCTACAAGATGTACATGAAGCTCGTCAAGCAGCTTTTCGACTACGAGTCGGCACACCACGACGCCTGGGTCGAGTCGATCTCTTCGCTTCGTGCCTCGCTCCAGGCGACTCTCCTTGTCGAGCACCCTCAGACCGGGAAGCTCTACGTCAACTTCGACCGCAAGCTCGCGCTCCTTTGCCGTGAGGTCCATTATCTTCGGCAGCTTAGGGTGGAGATCCCTGAGGCGGCGCTCGCGATCACGATGCATGAGAGGAGCCTCCTACATTATCGGGACACCCTGCACGACCTCCTTGGAGCTATTGACGAGATCAAGGCCTCAATCAACCCGGCGGTTGCAGACCTGATGAAGCCCTTGCTGGCACGTCTCAACAAGAAGGTCAGCCCCGGGTTGACCACGCTATGCTGGACGTCGATGTCGATCGGCGGGTACCTCGACAGCATCCGAGCACAGGTTAAGGACGTTCGCGAGACAATAAAGACGGTCGATGACATCCTCGCCCTTCGGATCTCGACGAACCTCCGCGCGATCTCGACAACCTGCCTCCTCCCACTCCTCAAGCGGACAGCGTTCGGGTCTGCGGACGATCCCTCCGAGGGCGGGACCGTCACGCTCAACAACGCGCCTCACTCGCGCCCCGAGGACGATACGGAGGAGAATGCTCCCTACACGAGCCATAAGATGCGCCTCTTCAGCGCGTACCTCGAGCAGAACACCGGGGCCATGCCATATAAGCAATACCTCGAGCTTGCACGCCCTCATATCCGCCAGGCCACGGAGTCCATCTACGGTCGCTCCCAGCTCGTCGCGATCGCGGTCATCGACATCGTCATTGCGATCACGTCGCGATACGTCCATTCTCCCGATTCAGAGCATGCGGCTATGCTCTCAGAGATCGTGACGGGGGCGATTCAGAGCTGCTTCTCTCCGGCAGAGCCTCTTGGGCGCCAGCTTTCGCGCTCGAGCTCCAGTGTCGGGTTGATGAGCGGGCAAGGGCTGACGGAGTCCGACGAGCATCACGGTGGAGGGACTCAGGAGGCGCTCCCACCCGCCGGGGTCGACGCGGCGACGGTCATCCGGAGTGCGGTCCGAGCCTTTGTGGAGCGCTTCCACGAGAGTACCATCACTGCAGTGTTCCTTTGCACGGAACGGACTCTCCGGGCGCTCTATCAACGCATCACGATGTATCTTGATCCGTACCAATCCCCGACGATGGACAAGCTTCATAGCTACTACGTCCCTGACGCCCTCGTCCTCTGCGACTTCGAGCTCGCGCTTCCGACGACGCGGATCTCTCCTGCGTGGGAGGAGATGCGGAAGGGGGCCGTGGAGCTCGTCTCGATGGTCATGCAGGTCTCGAAGCGTCTTCCGCGTTGGAATGCGTCAGGAGACTACATGGGGAACGTCCTGACCACCATCCGGCCGATTATCACGCGGCAGAGCCCCGAGTTCATCGCGACGCAGCTTGCACAGACGATAAACACGACGACACTTGGCTTGACTGGGGAGACCCACGCGCCTATCGGAGATTCGTCGACGTCGGCACGTGCCGCCTTCGAGAAGTCAGCCTCTCGTTCTTCAAGCCGTGTTGGGACGGCCCGAGGAGGGACCGCCGTTCCGAGCTCGTCTCGAGGAGCGTCCGGCTCCGATTCCAAGGGGATCTTTGACCGTGCAGAAGCGTTGCCCCAGGCCGAGTCTTTCTATGGAATGCTTGGGCGTTCTCGAACCCTTCTCAAGCTCCTCGTCGCCCTTAAAGGGGCGTTCAATTCCATCGTCAAGCGGGTAGACGCGTACCTCGGCGTTTTTGATTCCTTTAAGTCCCTCTGGCTTGATGACAAGGCCGAGGCGTACAAGAAGTTTATCGACCGGAGGCCTGCACTCTCAGATTTTCTCGTCGAGATCGTCCGTTATGAGGACCTGATGCAGAACGTCCGATTGATCCCGACGATGGTCCAGCAAGGGACGTGTGTTTTCTCGACAGAGGCCCTCAAGAACTCCTTGCTCTCGGAAGCGTCGGTCTGGAAGTCGCTCTTCGCCTCGAACCTGAACGCGCGTGCGCGGCTCGAGCTTTCAACCATGAAGAACTATGTTGGGGAGCTCCAGGCGACTGTTGGGAAGAAGATCGGAGACCTTGACGACGTCCGGCAGATCATGATCGCGCTCTCGAAGCTACGGGAGTTGGAGGCGGTCTTCGACCTGAAGATTCAGCCGATTGACGAGATGTACGAGCGGCTTGAGAGCCATGGGATCAAGATCACGGCCGAGGAGGCGGAGGACCTCTCGGACCTTCGGAATAACCTCCGAAAGCTCCAAGATAGCGCAATCCGGAAGCAGGACGAGCTGAAGGACCGGGCTCCGACGCTCAAGCAGGAACTCTGCGATGGGATTCAGAAGTTTAAGGAGCGTGTCAAGGCCTTCCATGAGGACTGGGACGAGAACGGGCCGAACGCGATGGTCATGAAGGATGGGGTCGCAGTGCAGAAGTACTCGCCTCAGCAGGCGGTCCAGCAGCTGAAGACATTCCAGGCGCAGTTCAATGACATAGAGCAGAAGTGGATCACGTACCAGTCCGGTGAGGAGACGTTCGGGCTCGAGGTCACGATGTATCCGGAGCTGACGACGATAAAGAAGGACCTCAAGATGCTGAACAGCCTGTATGGGCTCTACACGGACGTCCTTTCGACGATTGACGGATACTCCGACCAACTCTGGTCAGAACTGAACTTCGACGACATTCAGATCCTGATCTCCGATTATCAACAACGCTGTCTTCGCCTTCCGAAGGCGATGCGCGATTGGCAGGCGTACATCGACCTGCAGAAGAAGATCGACGACTTCAACACGCTGCTCCCGTTGTTCCAACTGATGTCCCACCCGGCCGTCAAAGAGCGCCATTGGATAGAGATTTCAAAGGTCACCAAGGATCCCTCGCTTACTCGGGTTGTCGAGGACCCGGATAACTTCAAGCTGAAGGATTTGCTTGCTGCTAACCCGTTGGCGTATAACGAGGACCTCGAGGAGATATGCTCTGCAGCAACGAAGGAGACGGAGATCGAGGAGAAGCTCGGCCAGGTCCGTGCCCAGTGGCAGGAGCAGAACTTCACCTTCCAGGAGTTCAAGGCGCGTGGGTTATTGAACCTGGCACCTTCCGAGACATCGGAGCTTATCGTCATGCTTGAGGACTCCCAGATGCTGCTTTCCTCGCTCGTCTCGAACCGCTTCAACAAGCCCTTCAAGGAGGAGCTGTCGCAATGGGTGAAGCGGCTCTCCACCCTTGATGAGATCCTGATTCTTTGGCTTCAGGTCCAACAGAGTTGGATTTACCTCGAGGCCGTCTTCTCGGGAGGCGATATCTCGCGCCAGCTGCCCGCCGAGGCCAAGCGCTTTAGTCAGATCGATAAGTCCTGGGTCAAGATAATGACGACAGCCGTTACAACTCCGAACTGCATTCACCTCACGAGTGTGGATGATACGCTTAAGTCCTTGCTCCCATACCTGATTGAGCAGCTCGAGCTGTGTCAGAAGTCGCTTTCGGGCTATCTGGAGCAGAAGCGGAACCTCTTCGCTCGTTTCTATTTCGTCTCGGATCCGGTCCTCTTGGAAATCCTTGGCCAGCAATCTGACCCCTCGTCTATCCAGCCACACCTCCTTAGCATCTTCGATTCCATCTACATGCTCGACTTCGACCGCGTAAAGCGGAATAATGTCGTTGCGATGAACGACCGTTCCGGAGAGAAGGTCCAACTGTCAACGATCGTGGAGGCAAAGGGGTCTGTCGAGGACTGGCTCAACGACCTTATTAAGGTTATGCAGCGTTCCCTTAAGGACATCATCCGGAATGCCGCCGCAGATCTCACGAAGCCTGACGTCTCCGTCCAGGAGATTTTCGAGACCTACCCGGCCCAGGTCACCCTTCTCTGTATTCAGATGATGTGGACGATCTGGATCGAGTCTGGGCTTCGGCAGGTCCGGACGGACAAGAAGATCATGCAGGCGACGCTCAAGCGTGTCAACGCCCTTCTGCAGACGCTCGTGTCGATTACGCTCCAGGACTTGAACAAGCGGCAGCGGACGAACGTGGAGACCCTCGTCACGATCCATGTGCACCAGCGGGACGTGTCCGAGGAGTTAACCAACGCGAAGATCAAGTCTCCCACGGACTTCGAATGGTTGAAGCAGACCCGCTTCTATTGGAGTACCGATACGGATAATTGTAAGATCCAGATTACAGACATCGATTTCACGTACCAGAACGAGTACTTGGGGGTTAACGAGCGGCTCGTCATCACCCCTTTGACCGATCGCTGCTATATCACCCTTGCTCAAGCCATTGGGATGTACCTGGGTGGTGCTCCTGCAGGCCCTGCAGGGACAGGGAAGACGGAGACCGTCAAGGACTTAGGGAAAACCCTTGGGATGTATGTCGTCGTCTTTAATTGCTCGGACCAGATGGATTACAAGGGTCTTGGGAAGATTTACCGTGGGATTGCCCAGACCGGCTGTTATGGAGATTTCGACGAGTTCAATCGTATTGACTTATCAGTCCTGTCGGTTTCTGCTCAGCAGATCCAATGCGTCCTTTCGGCCGTCAAGGAACGTAAGAAGACGTTCTTGTACACGGATGGCTGCGTCATCTCGTTGATCCCAAGCTGCGGGATCTTCATCACGATGAATCCAGGGTATGCTGGGCGTCAAGAGCTCCCGGAGAATCTGAAGGCCCTCTTCCGTTCCGTTGCTATGATATGTTGTGCGTTTCACCCCGTTGTGTGTTGTGTGTTCCTTTTCTCAAGCATTGGCTTCAACTTAATCTCGATGAACGTCTGAAGGCTTGCCCAATCCGAGGCTTCAAGCCGAATGACTGGTCCGTGGTCGGTGGGCTTTTCCTGGAAGAAGACGTCATCTTCTTGGTGTTTAAGCCTAGTGTCGCTATTACTATCATTCTTATTCGTCTTCTTCAAGGTGAACATGTTGCGAAGCCTTTGGTACAAGTGTGAAGGCAATGTGAGCTCAACAAAGGCAAGGATTGAGGAGTAGCTAAACTGATAATGCGGTTCATAGTCGGGGATTGACAGAGTGCTCAATATCAGCCTAAAGAGCTCAAGTAACTCGTTTCCTTGAGTGATAGCATAACCGTCTCCTAGTACATTCAGAAGCAACTGCGTGTTCTTATATCCAATGGAAATTAACGGGGTCAATAGGGGGTCATAACCGATGAAACACCCGGGAATCTCATGATCGACTAGATCCCAATGACAAAAGAGCTGCTCGACCTCTTTGCTCCTTTCCAGCTCCAGTTGCTCCGGAGATGCGTACTCGATAATATAATCGTCTAGTGATATGCCAGGCCGTGGCTCGGTCGAGATTGTGCTCGACCCTCTTCGTTCGATATGCACCCTGAACTTTGATCCACAACTATACCACTGCATTTTTTCCTCCCTTCTCCCTCCCCTTGTCCTTCTTTTTCTTCTCTTCATCAGAATACCCACTCTTTACTACAGTCGAGCCATATAGCCGAGCCGCTCAAGTGCTCACCTATTTATAGAATACGCTTGGAACACACCCGGAACAGTCACAACACTTCACTATTCAGAAGATCGGCACACTCAATATGCCCCTCCTTCCGAGCGATGGTATATGCATTCAGCCCAAATTCGTTATAATGGCCGCGCTCCACTAATAGCTCCCTCACACAGCCCACATGGCCTTGCTTCGCCGCATACATCAGCGCCGTATACCCAAGGACGTCCACCTCGTTAGCTTCCGACAATAAGAGGGAGATAACCTCTGCATGCCCATTACTTGCTGCACACATCAACGGGGTCAATCGCCCACGATGTGCCTTTGCCTCATGCTTCAGGAGCAGTTCGATAGCCGCCTTACACCCACCACAGGCAGCATATACCAAGGCCGTATTCCCAGCCGTATCGGTCTGTCCTGCCTCATGAATGAAATTGTGTATCTCCACCGTGTCGTCCATCGCCGCGGCAGCCATCAGGTGTGTGAACCCACTAATCCCTACCTCACAAGGGGCTAAACAACGGACAGACTCACGCCTTCCCGCGAACGCCGCAAACATGATCGCCGTCCATCCCTGTAAGTTCGCTAACCGCGCCTCGCAAAGCAAAAGCGTCGAGTCATCGATGTCATAGGTCCGCGCAGCGAGCATCAACGCCGTCTCCCCATTGCAAAACGTCCCCGCCTGGTCGATCGCCTCCTCAATCATCCCATGGTCGTCCGCTAGCGCCGCCTCCATCAACCGCGTGGTCACCTGGCTATTCCGTATGGGTAGCAGAGGAATCCGCACGTCACTGTCGTCCGAGAAGCATGTGAGCGCCCCCGCCGCTAAGTACGCATACGCTCGGATGTTCGATAGTTCTAACGCAAGTTCGAAGGCGGTCTTCCCCGTACGAGTAGGCGTCATCATCTCAAGAGCAAGAAGGCGTGGTATCGTCGGATGCCTCTGTTTGATCGCAATCATGAGCGCCGTATCTCCATCCGCATTGAGTAACCCAGCCTCGGCTTCAACCAGAAGGCCCACCATCTTCTCTTGGCCGAGCCGGACCGCAAGCATAAGTGCCGTCTCTCCGTTATTTGCAGTCATCTTCGCCTCGCTTTCCAATAAGAATCTCGCACACTCGAACTGCCCACCGATGACGGCGTACATGAGGGCGGTCTTCCCACTTGTATCCTGACACTGTAGCTGTTGGCGATTACGTTGGATACGTGTGAGGCTTCCTTGGCACGCAGAAATCATCAGGTTTGTTATGCGTGTTAAACTTTGTTCCATTTCGAGAAGAATTGAGATGCATTCAGTGCTTGCAGAGTATAGTGCGTGGTGAAGAGCAGTAAGACCATCGTTATCGTACATCCCCGCCTCATGAAGGAGAAAGATCGCGCAGGACCGAGCAAGGACGCTTGCAGACTCCGTCATAGTCAAAAGACTACCAACTTGTGTCATGGCTGGATGGCCTGGAGTCGCAATTGGGCCTTGAACGGCATGCATGAGTGCCGTACGCCCGCCTTTATCAACCATTCGTGGCTCCTTCAGTGCCGTCAGCTGGACACAGTTTGCCTTGACGTTGATCGCACCATGCATTGTTGCGGTCAAACCTCTCTCGTCCTGGAGTCCTGTTTCGTGCAGTAATAGATATGCGGCGTCCCGGTGTCCAGCAATGCAAGCGTACATCAAAGCTGACTTACCATCATTGTCCTGAAGTCCGGACTCAATCAACAAAAGACGGACCATCGCAACGTTGTTCGTCTCGGCAGCAGCCATTAGTGCGGTCTTCCCATTCCACAGGCGCAGTCCGGCCTCTTGGAGTAAGAGTTTCACGCATTCCTCATGCCCAGCACCAACAGCGAGGGAGAGAGCGGTCTCATTTCGATAGCTTTGCCCGATCTGCCCCAAATGCATCCGTATGCCATCCACATTCCCTTCTAATGCAGCCACCATGAGCTCGGTTCTTCCGTATAGTCCTTCGACAGGTTTCCGGGGTTTAAGGACCAATCCTAGGCTATGGGAGAGATTAAACTGGGCGGCTATCTGGATGAAGATGGAATCCCCCAGGGCGACAACCTCATCAAGCAGGTGAGGGACGAGCTTTAATTCAAGTTCAAGGAGGATTTGGAGCAGTTCAAAGCCTTGGTCGTCAGGAGTGAAGTGACGCACAGCAAGCAGAAGGGCGGGTTCGCCCGCATTGTTTCTTAGACACTTCTCCGGTTTCGCGAGCTTCTTAACGGCAGCAAGGTTCTGAGTGCGAACAGCATACATGAGCGCGGTCTCACCCTTGTTATCCTGCATACGCGACTCGGCTGGAATCAGGCTATCGATGAACTCTAGCTTGTTAGCACGCACGGCAAGCATTAAGGCTGTCTCGCCCTTCTTCGTCTGATGCCGCTTAGCCGTAGAAGGGTAAGCAGATAGGTCAAGCCCGAAGACGGCATCAACCATGAGCTCTGTGTAACCGGTCAATCCACTTTCAAGGGGAAGAAGCTTCTGAGCACATTCATGAAGACCAGCAGGAACCGCCACACCTTCTATTGCGCAAGACATGACATCTCCGAGAGCAGTTGTCTTATTCCGTGCTTCCATCCCTGCCTCCGTTAGCAGAAGGTCAACACAATGAAGATGTCGATGCTTGATGGCAATCATGAGGGCTGTCTCCCCACGCATGTTCTGACGCCCTAGTTCGTCCGTTAGCTCTCGAATACAGTCATCGTACCCAAGCATGGCCGCAAGAATCAAGGCGGAAGGTTGTTGTCGTCCGGGTTGGCCCTGGTGGCGTTTGAGAGCCTCTACGTCTCGCTTAAGGACAGCCGTCAAAAGTGGATCCAAATGTGCACACTCAGACCTTTGAGAAGAAAGTAGACGAACGCATGCGGGATGTTCGCGAGCGATGGCCAAGCTCAAGGCGCAAGCTCCGGAACGTGTTGTCAGCCCAGCTTCTGGAAGGAGAGGCTCCAAACACGCACCGAAGCCCTCCTCGGCGGCGTACATGAGGGCGCTCTTTCCAAGGTTGTTCTGTCTTCCAAGTTGGTCGAGGTGTTGATTAAGAAGGGTAATGTCTCCAGACTTGGCAGCAAGCATGAGGTCAGTAGTCCCGTCTCTAGTCCTCCGGAGGTGAGACGCGGCCGCCCCAATCGCGATCTCCGGCATGCGTTTTTACTTGGGGGTCAGTCTGCATACTGGGGACGCTTCTTCTTGCTCTTCCGGATAACGAGAGGGGCGACAGTGGTGGGCTGGGGGTTGTTTTCGATATCGATCGACTCAAGAAAAGCGTCATGGGTGGCCTGGGCGCTAGTCTTTGTCGTGGCAGGCTTCCGCGCCCAGTCTTTAGTGTTCTGTGCGGTGGTAGCCTCGACTTTGGATTTGGCTTGGTCAATGGATGGCGAAGGTTGAACCGGTGGGACCGGCGTAGCTGAGGGAATGGTTATGGATATGAGGGAAGGCGCCGAGGGGAAGCCAGCTAGATCGTCCATATGGCCGAAGTCGGCTAGAGACATCTTGGAGATATCTTCCGGTTCAGATGTGTGTTGTTGTGGTGTAGGGACAATAGAATCCATGTCCTTAGGCTTTTCAATAGCGGGTTGGGTCGTCTCTTCCTCATGACTTTGCGTCTTTGGCTTCTTCTTAATCCGGATCTTGACACCAAGATTTGCTGCTAACCGCTCTTCCAGTTGTGTTCTAGTTAAAGGTATGGAGACGCCAGGCCTCTGTGGGGGTGGGGGATGCGATGGTGTGAGGATATGCTGAAGGGTAGCTTGAATAGAGGTGGGTTTATCGACGGAGAGTGAGCTAGGAGTTTGATAGGCGGCTGTGGGAAGGGGCTCCACAGGGGTGATGGGAGAGGTAATAGAGTCAGCCTCTCGATGCCGCATCAAGAGTTCGGTGGCAGGATTATATTCTTCAGTGGGGCTAATGGCATCTATCGACCGCGCTCTGGCCTCCTCCTTGGCTGTCTTCAGTGAGTTTGCTATGGCTAGCTTCATATGCATCTGAAAGAGGACATCATCATCAACAGCGGGAGTATGGCCGGCGCGTCTTCGGAAGGTGTGTGCCTCATGGAGATCCGCAGCCCGATTGCTAATACTAAAGCGAGCTAACATAACTTCCTGGGTCACATCCCGTCGCTTTCGCGCCTTCCCTTTGAAAAGCCGAAGCTGGTGCTGTTCCAGTTCTTGTTGAGTGAACATCGTCGGGTGGTGTTCAACTTGGTGCTGTAAGAGTTCGTCCTTGGTGGCAAACGCTATCAATACGTCGCGGCATGTAGGATGATCACAGGCATAATGATCCGTCGACATATGTTCGACTAAGGCGGCCTTATCGAGCCAGAAGGAGTCTGCAATCCCTCCAGCACGACATAGCTCACATCTGTGATGCAACATGAGCATATGGTCATTATACGCATCTCGGTCATACTGGCTCTTCTGACAAAGGGGACAGACCGGATGCAGAGCCTTATGCTCTATGAGCTCAAGTTTCGAGTACAATGGTTGGTCTTGAAGGAAACATGGTTTTGAATCCAAGCACGTAGGGCAATAGTGCTTCCCATGTTCTGTGCGCATATGCTCCTTAAGAAGCCCTTTAGAGCCCAATTCCACGCTACATAACGGGCAGGGTGGAATATCGAAGAGGTTAACGTTGTGCATGACTGACGAATGGATATGTGCCTTATAACGCGAGATGAAAGTGAACCCGGCCTGGCGTCTGGAACGGTCGCTAATGACCAGTTCACGAAGAGAAGACTCTGAGAACATAGCCAGCGGATAGATCAAAGTCACCGTAATGGGTTCGGAACAGTGAAGACACTTGTCCCGCTGGCAGCTGAGGCGGTTGATCAAGTAGCACTTGTAACAGGTCGTGTGGAGGCAGGGGTGAGTCGCACCCACGTCATAGTCGTCCGCGCAGATGATGCAGACCGCCATTTAAAAATGACAGTCCCAGAACTGGCACCAGTCCAGCTCCCGCTCCAACGGCTCCTGGTCCTCGACAACGCCGACCGGCCGAACACGTATTACGACACGACCTTTGTGGCAAACGCCCCGGGCGGATCACCCGAGTCCATTCACGCTCTCCTCTCGGCGGCGATCAAGCTAACTTTGCGGCTGGATGAGCCCGTGGACGTACAGCAGATCAACCTGGGGGCGGGGGCGGCGAGCCAGGTCGCGGTCTTCCACCGGAGAACAAAAGAAATTTGTGCCATTGCCATTATGTCATATCCAGTCATGGACAAGGCGGCGGTCTGCGATATGCTTTGCAAGCTTACGGAGCTCGAGCCTTCCGCCCTCACCACCCGGCAGATCGACGAGATCCGGCGTGCGTCGATGGCGAAGTTCCTGTCACGAGAACAAAGGAAGCTCCTGGAAGCGAGGTGTTTACCAACGGAACCGGAGACCTAAGCGTCCGGATAGGTGCCACGAGGCCTTTGGGCGGATAGCGTCCCAGGCTGTGCGATGACGTGTCGAACGTCAGTGGTCCCATCAAGTCGAATGATGACCACATCGATGTTGCTCCCTGACCCAAGGTCGTTGAGGATGCCGGCCTCGATGGCCTTGCAAGCGCACCTGACCGCATCCTCCTCCTCCATCTCCGCACGCCAATACTTTTCCAACATCGCTTGGGCAGCTAGTGACCCAGAGCCTTGGGTCACGAACGGCAATGGGTTCACGGACCCGTGAGCGTCAATGCTGCAGAGGTGTGCCCCCTTATAATCGACTCCCCCCAGGATAACATATGCAGAAACATACCCCAAGTGATTAAAGAGGTGGTTCGATATGACGGAGACGGCGGACTGGACTAAGGGCTCGCGCCCGGTTTTGTACTCGTGGAGGCGTAAGCTCGATGCAGCTAGCCTTCCTACCATCAACGTATCTGCCGCCGTCCCAGACCCCGCCATATACATCCGGTCTGTGATGCGGGCGATCTTCTTCTTGTTCTTGTTGGCGACAACAGGGCCCGCCGTCGAGCGTGTGTCTGCCGCGAGAATGACACCACTCTTGTAAACCAAGCCAGTGATCGTCGTCCCCGTCTTGGTGAAGTTGCTCGTGCACGTCTCCAGGAAGGCGGGCGGGAGCTGGGCGTTACGCTTGCAGTTGTCAAAGTTGAAGGGGGTCAGTTTCATAAGGTCAGCTACCGATTCCATCTATGGCCCTTTTTTTAAGCAGTTCTCCTCATCATCTTCATTGAGTCCAGCGAGTCCATTCACTTCTGTTGAGTTCCGACAAGGTTCTGAAGGGTCTCTAGAAGGGGCGCATCCGAGTTCGCTAGCCGAAGGATGGGGAGCTCTTGAGCATCAGCTTCCAAAGGTAAGTCCAGAAGTTGATCAACGTCGGTACGGATGGGTGCGCAATGGATAGGGAGCTCACGTGCCATGGCGGGGACGTTTCCGATCAGTCTCCGGATCATGGAGATGTTAAAGAGCTCATCAGGAGGCTGATAGATGTATGGATATTCGTTCGATGAGTATTGAGAAAGAACCGATTCGGAACTGGTTTCGCGAACTGGGATCTGGGTGTCGACGATGTGTGCTGCAAACGCAGACTCCAGAGCATCATACTCGGAACCAAGCTTCTCGGAAAGTTGTGAGGATGCTCTTTGCAGGATTCCATTATAAAGGGCAGATTCTGGGTCTGCTTGACTCCCGCCAGCCGAATGGGTATAGCGGGTGAAGGTATGTTCCGACCCTGCTAAGGAGCTAGGGATTCGTCTACCTGGTGAGAAGGCCTTTCCTTGATGGAAGATAACAGAATCTACAGGCTTGGCAGTAGTGAAGAGGTCAGCCTCATCTTCATGAGGGTCTTGATATGTAGCTGAATCCCTAGCAGTATCAAACCCAACTTCATGTAGATCGTGTGTGTCTTGCACATCTTGCATATCTTGCATATCCGTTACACGTAATAATGGGTTTGGATCTCTCTCGGTTTGAATGATTGGATTAGCGGTGGAACACAGCCTAGCGAACTCCTCGTCTTGACCCAAGGCGGTACGGATCAGGCTACGAACGCTCTCGCTAAGACTAACATAAGGAGCGCATGGCTCTGTCCAAACAGCTAGGACGATTTTGAGGTCATCAATATTGAAGTCGCTACGGGTTTGTGAACAGACGCACTGTCCACGGGAATCGTAGAAGCCATTGGTGACTCGACGCGTATCTACGTAATAACGGACTCCAATTCCATAAGCGTGGTCATTAACGAAGTTTCCGACGAAAACATCTCCATTAGGGAAGATGAGCCTTCCTAAGCCATGACAACGGTCTGCATTCCAGTTTCCTTTATAAACGCACCCGAAAGGATACTTGGACGGTAAAACGGTGACGCGTGCCTCATCTTTATGCACTCCTGGAACCAAACTTGTACGCATATAATCAGAGTAGATAGTCAGATGCTTCTCTCCTAGGGGGTTATCCTTGAAACGCTCCAATTCCTTTGCATGTTCTTCGCGTGCAAGTAAGATATTCTCTTGATTAATAGTTTCAGGATAGAAGTGACAACCAAAGCCTGAGCGAAGCCCTTGATGCCATTGGCCCTCATAACGTTCATTAGGGCCATAGAAGTACTTCCCAAACCCGTGCCTTTCCCCCTTCATCCAGTATCCAGCATACACAAGAGTGAACTCTGATGAGGAATCTGGAGCCTCAGGAATCGTCTTCTTCTGATGCTTCTTCTTCTTCGTGACGGCAGAATAGAACTCTCCATAGCCGTGCGGGAGGTTGTTAGCCCACTCTCCGGTATAACAATCCCCATTCGGATACACGTGCGTCCCATACCCATGACGTAACGAGTTGTACCACGTCCCCTTGTACGCAGACCCATCTGGGGAGAAGATCGCTCGTACCGTCGAAATCCCTGGTAAGGCCATTGAGTCTACAGAGTTTTACATACCCAGGTTATCGAAGCATCGTAGGCTCACTTCTTCCCCTTAGCGTTCCCCATCACGGGGTCTCCACGCTTCTTCATTAGGTAGATGTAATAGTACTCATCAGGTGCCGTGTTGTCAAGAAGTTTCGGTTTGGGGGTCTCACGTATCTCAATGTCCCAATCAAGAGAATCTTGGGTGAAAAAGACCATACGCATGTCCGGGTTCGCGTAGCTGACGCAAATGTAATATCCTTGAGGCTTGAGGACGCGAAAGATCTGCTCAAGAGCCTTCGTACTGGTCTCCTTCCCATTCTCCCCACAAAGAAGGGAGTCCAACGTCCCCTTATCAATGACCACGTCGAATGCCGCGTCCGGATACGTCAGGTCCATGACGCTCATGACTGTGAACTCGCACCCCTTGCGATCCCCAACCAGTCCTTGCATCCTGCGCACGATGACCTGGGAGACGTCGATCGAGACTATGTCCTTGATTCCGGCGTCCGGGTCATCGTACAGGTTGAAGGAGAGCTCCGACGACCCGGCACCGACGACAAGACAACGTCCGTTCTTCGGGAGGACGTCCTGGATCTTGGGGCGAAGGTCCGAGTACCGCTGGTACCACTCGAATATCTCCGTATCGGCTTGATAGCGCTGATCCCAGTACTCAGGAAGGTGATAGGACGTCATTTTTTGTGTATTCCAAACACGGGGACTATAATAGAACTTCACCGTATCCTCATGTTATCGGGTGTACTGCTTGAAGTCTTACCATCGAGCTATGCGTCTCTCCTCTCGCATGCTTTAGATCCGTCTCCGCTCGATCCGTTCTGATGTAGAGGGCCCGAATAGTTGAAGTCATTCTCCTCAACCTTCTCATTGAGATAAGGTGATACCCGCAGCCTTCACCATGGAAGGCACAGTAGGTACAGTAGGAATAGGGTTCACAGCGGCAATCATACAAGAGAGTATAGAAGGTGCATGAGGAAATAAGTTCCACCATACCAAACCGTCAGCTTCAAGCCGTGCTTTGCGGCTGCGAGGCCAAAGGCAAGCTTCGTTCGCTTATAAACCAGGACATGGAGCATGAAGAGCAAGGATGTACTCAAACTTAATAGGGTCATGAACCTCATACGGTAATGGACGTAGATTATCTCGGATGGCTCCTTGATGATGCCAAGAAGCGTGAAGATACGCCCATAGACCGTGTAGAAGACGGTAGACGCAATTACCGACGTCTTGGCCTGCTGTTGCGATTGATGGAAGAGAGCCGAGATGATGGCAAGAAGGATCCCAAGGAGCGTTATCCCTTTGGTCCAACGTATAAGCCCAGGAGATGGCGAGTCCATAGGATGGGCTGTTCCAAATGACGTAGTCATTCTAAGGAGCTCGTTCCAACCAGGGACTGAACGTAAGGCGGATTGAAGCATCTCGGCGTTATCCTGTGGAATCATTGAGTGGTCGACTTGACTCGTGGACGATCGCAACCGAACATCTTCACGCTGATAGTACTCTTCCGGCATCGTCACACGGTCGACGGTCGTCCCCTGGACGATCGCCATCCTATCCTTGCTCGTCTGCCGAAGGCGCTCGTTCCGCAGGCGCTTCATCTCGGCTAGTTCCTCCGGAGTACGAGCCGGCATCTTTTTACACCTTCCTTCATCACTTCTCAACAGCACTACACTCCCATAGCTTCATGAGGCCCTCGGCGTTCGAGGGTCGCCGTTCCGAAGGTAACTGAGAATGTCCTGATGAGACCAAGGATGGAGCTTCACCATGAGAGGGTTGGTAGATGTTTGCAGCAAAGGCCTCCATGACGGTCGAGTTAGTGACGGTAGGAGTCAAACGGCCATCCTCCGAGGCTGGGTAGGAAGTTCCATTGACCGTGCTTAGTCCTGCTAGGACTGAGCTCCCCAAGGGTACTTTCGCCGGTGAGTTGTGTAATGGAGTAGGTAACACCAAGGCTTGCCGGATATCCGCAACAATATCGGCCTTCATCCGATGAAGCTCCTCTCGAACAATACCGCGAATCTGATCGAGCAGCTTGTTGGTGGTGAGGTCCGGCTGCTGTTGTAGCCGTATAACTGAGGCGTCGGTCTGGTGGCGGGCTGCATGCTCGGCCACCCCCTTATGCACGGCCTCCGCGAACGTGGACATGATCGAATCGTTTCGACTGTAGAGTTCGTTCAGGACGTCGTTCGCGAGCGCGATCGTATGCGAGACCATTTGGGAGCGGAAGAAGGACGCAGAGTACATCTGCTTGAAGACCTCTCCAAAGAGGGTCCTATATTCTGCAAGCATCCCATTCAACTCGGCAGTCCGAGAGGTCACTTGGTCCTGATGTTGTTGGAAGTCTGCACGCAATGAATTCAACTCCTCGGTAAAGGAGCGATAATTTGTGGCCTGTGGAGACAAGACCTTCAATAATGAGTCCTGGGAGGCAAGTAGCCTCTGGTACTCACCCACAATCGTGTCAAGAACCTGACGGAAGTCCAGAATGCGTTCCATCAATTGATCCTCCTTGGTATGTACTGAAATGGTCACTGGTGATGGTGTGGTTGTTCCACCAAGGTCATCGTTAGGGATATCTAGGTCAGGGACGGAGAAGGACTTCTGTGGCATGAAATTAAGAGGGTAGTGATCGCGAAACCCGGCTATCGTCGAGGCGGGATCATGTGAATGTTCATCTCGACCATGAAGAAGACATGAGATCTTCCGGCCCTCATCTATGAAGGTGTCCATAACACTCGTCAGCTTCTGGACGCGTTCTTCCAGATAGTCTCCTGCACGGGAGATCATCTCCAAGCCCTTGTTACAGATCTCGAGGGATTGCGTCATGCTTCCTTGCCCGGCGTCGATCAGCTTCGAGAGCTTCCCACCGGCATTAACGATCTGTTCCTTGATCTCCGCGATTAAAGAGTGGATTCTACTATCCGCACTCCCTCCAGCAGAGTCCGTATATGCAGCTATAATGCTGAGCATCTCCTTCATCTTCCCAACGACCCCATTGACCATAGAGATGGCGGTATCTCTTCCTTGTTGATCCGGATGATTTAAGGACATCGCAGGAGTGGGGGCGGTCATCACTGAGACTGTTGAAAGAGCACGCGGTTCCCTGGCCTCGATAGTTGCCGTAGGGACAACGACCTTCTCCAAAGATGATTCCTCCTCTATTGTCTCATCCGAGATCTTTGAATGGATGCCCATATCGCTCAGGCCCGAAGGCCCGACTATCTGAAGCCCTCCAGTAATACTTTCGCTCGCCCGAGTAGTGCTTGGCACCTCATGCGTTGTGGTCTCATGGGTCGTACTAGTAGGGCATGACGAATTCCCTTCATCCGTCACAAACTTCATGGGGGACGATATCATCTCTGCTGGGTCGGACTCACATGGCTCTTCAAACGAGACATTCTTTGACACGACTTGCGAGTCCACGGGCGTATAGTCCAGGCCGTAAAAGCTCACATCGGCGGTGTACGGGAAGTCGCTCTGTCCAATCCTCATGTCGTCCAGGTCGACTCCGTTCTGAGCGAGAGCTAAGAGACGAAGGAGATGAAGGAAGTCTTGAAGCCTAAAGTTCTGCTTGTGCTTCCCAACCGTCCGGTCCCAGATGTTAGAGAGCTGTGCCTTCCCCAGGGTACTCGACCAGAGGAAGTCAACCATCGCCTTGGGTGGGAGGGCTCGTAGCTCAATATCGTCCTTACACTCGGATAGACTCGAGTTGGCCCCGGGCTCCCCACCGGTCTGCTCCCTGATGATGTGGCGGAAGATCTTGGCGCCACTGCATCTCTCCTGTTCGGAGTAGAGAGAGAGCGGAGTACTGGGAGCCCCAGGCATTTTTTGAGCATGAGTGATCGATCCATGATCGAGGATGACTTGTGGCGTCGTTTATGCAAGCATTACTTAGGGAATGAGGAGGGGACCCCTTCTGGCTCGGTTACGGACGTCTTGGATGGGCTCGTACTAGGCCCGAAAGAGCATACGATATCGGGGATTTCAACACATTTACTGAAGGCGCAACCACGGGAGCCTAGGACCCGGTTACGGCTCAAACGAAAAGTTGAGGTGCGACTGAACAATGAGCCCACGGCCATATGTAGCGGATATGAGCAGGTTGTAATTGCGTCGATACGGCATCAGCTACGCGGATACGGACTCGATTATTCTACACGGTGGATAAGCCCGGCGTTACATCTGAACCGAATCACGACAGTTGCGACTCATTTGCGTCAGAACTGTTTCGTCACTGGTTCCGACGATAAGACAATTAAGCTTTACGATTCAAAGGCTGGAACAGTGGTTCAGACCTTCATCAACGTCTCGGATGCCATCTGTACGCTTGCGTGTAGCAAGGTGGACGATTTGATCTTGGCTGCAGATGCTAGTGGGAACGTTGCGGGTTGGACCTCACCAGTCAGTCAGCCAGTGATTAAGTTTGCGGGCCATAAAGGCCGTGCCACCGTGTCCTTGCTTGAGAACCAAACTCATATCCTGACTGGGGGGGTGGATGGCTTGCTTCGAGTATGGGACTTACGCTCACCGGCGCAACCATTGAAGACACATTCCATCTTTGGGTCTTCAATCGTGCAGATATTAGTCTTTGGAGACGTGGGGTATGCCCTTTGCGGCAATGGCCTGTATATGTTCTCGCCTGCCAGTGGAGAGCTGTTCAGTTATAATGGGGATATTGTCTCATCAAGGTACTCAGTTCTGCGTTTGATAGATCATCAGGATGAGGAGCTTAGGATGATTCTAGCGTTGGGTATGAATGCTCCCGTAGCGATGAGCCCAAAGTGTGTCACAATGACCTTTCCGGTAGTTTCCAAAGGCACATTTACGTCCTTGCGTGATGCCATCATCATCCCTGACGATCCCCCTACGCTCCTTGTCGCTACTAGGGATGCATGTCTCCAAGCCTATTCGATGCACCCTCAGATGGGTTGATCATCTCCTGATAATTGGCAACGAGGTGCGGACTATTCCCACTTGGGTCGTCAATGAAGATCTCGAGTGAAGGGCGATAGGTTCGATATGCCGCTCGTTCCTCCTCCTGCAAACGGACCGGTTCCATGTGCTTCTTCTCGCTTAGATTCGTGAAGTAATCAACCATGGGCCCATCGCGATGACATAAGCCTTCATTTCTTGCGAGACAAAGGACGTCCTCAAGCGTCGCCTCGGGGACCAGAAACCCCGTCCCGAGCTGAAGCTCACCATACGATGACATGTATTCCAGCTCGTAGATGAACCTCGTCAGCCTGTCGAATTCCGTAGCAGAGCTTAACGGGAACCTTGAGACTTCTGGATCCGTCCTGCACCTTTCGAGATACTCAAGATAGTTCTCTCCGTTGATTGGCTGAGGACCCGTCGTGGATATACTGACGTTGGCCAGCTCTGTTAGTAGTAGATTCATACTCTTCTAACCCCTCCAAAGATCTTAATTCTTGTCACCATGATATTCTAGTGAAAGCTTGAAGGATGAACGAGGAAAGGATAAACGACTGAAAGGAAAGAGGAGAACCGATATCCCTCGTATCCAGTAGTCATCCCGATGCCCTCCCCCCTTTCTTCTACCTAACTATGCCGGGGGTCCTCTAGTCGTAGCAGAAGGATTAATGGGGACGTCTTTGGAAGAGGAACCATCTTCTCACCTCGAATTGATTTTCCGCAAAACTACTCAGATGAGCATGGAGAACCCTGCAGCTGCCGAGGAGGAGCTCCAGATCGCCGTCTGGAAACTCAAGCGGACGCTCGAGACGTTGGAGTCGTACTCCGGCTCGGGAACCTCCGTCATCTCTTTGATCATCCCTCCTCAGGAACAGATTAGTGCCATCACGACCTTACTCGCCAACGAGTATGGGACCGCCTCGAACATCAAGTCCCGCGTCAATAAGAACGCCGTCCTTGCGGCAATTACGTCTGCGCAATCGCGGCTCAAGCTATATACTAAGATGCCGCCTAATGGCCTTGCGATCTATTGCGGAGAGATCGAGGACGAGGGGAAGACCCGGAAGATCGTCATCGATTTCAGCCCATACAAGCCGATCTCGAACTTCATCTATCTATGTGATAGTAGGTTCCATACTGAACACTTACGCGAGCTCCTATCGAATAACGATGTCTTCGGGTTCATCGTCATGGATGGGAAGGAGACCTTGATGGCGACCTTGAGCGGAAACACACGAACCATTCTGAACCGTTTCAGTGTCGACCTTCCTAAGAAACATGGACGTGGTGGTCAGTCGGCAGTCCGTTTCAGTCGTCTACGTGAGGAGTCGAGGCACAACTATGTACGAAAGGTTGCAGAGATGGCCAATAGTCTCTTTATCAACTCCGGACCAACTGGGAATAACAAACCAAACGTCTCTGGTTTAATCCTAGCAGGGTCTGCAGACTTCAAGAACGTCCTGGCCGAGTCCCAAATCTTTGACCAACGTCTCCAGAATATCATCCTCAAGCAGGTCGACGTCAACTATGGTGGAGAACAAGGGTTCAATCAAGCGATCGAATTATCTGGTGACACGCTTAAAGACGTCAAGCTCATCCAGGAGGTCAAAGTGATTAACGAGTTCCTTGAGAATATTGCCAGAGATACTCACAAGGTCTGTTTTGGCATCTCAGATACCATTCGTTGTCTTGAGATGTCCTGTATTGAGCGCTTGATCGTCTGGGAGGACCTTCCCATCTACCGTGTAGTCCTTAAGGCAAGTTCGAAGACTGGAGACGCGACCGTTATCAAATACCTTACGAAGGCTCAGTTGGAGAACCCTGATAGCTTCATCGAGAAAGTTGATGATGAGGAGAGACATCTCGACCTCATGGAACGTGAGTTATTGTCGGAATGGTTCGTCCTCCACTATAAAGAGTATGGAGCCACTTTGGAATTTGTAACAGATCGTAGCACTGAAGGAAACCAATTCTGTAATGGGTTCGGTGGGCTTGGAGGCATGCTGAGATGGCAGGTCGACTTCACGGAGTTCGGCCGTCATTTGGATGATGACGCTGAGGACCTTCTTGAAGACCTGGAAGATTTCATCTGAGTGAACAAAAATGGCTTTGATTGAGGAGTTTCGGCCCATATCGGACTTCCTCAAGCAGTATACCGCCTTCGATGTCATGCCGACGAGCGCGAAATGCGTTGTCCTTGAGTCCGGGATCAGCGTGTATCGAGCCTTTCGTGTCATGGGGGAGAATAGGACCTCGGTAGCATACATCTGGGATCCGGCCCAGCAGGCTCTTATCGGGGTTTTGACGACCAACGACATCATCCTGACCATCCTGGCGTTGTACAAGCGTTTCTTTGATGAGGGCCGGGTCGAAAGCCCATGTGCCTTCCTTCAGCGAGTATACCCTCAGGCGTTGCAGCTGCATGACAAAATTACGCTTCTTCACATGCTGAACTACATCACAGTCAAGTCCGTGAAGGCAAGTAGCACGTTCCATTACACGTCGCCCGACAATACCCTGTTTGACACTCTACGTCTCCTTCGAATCTACAAGGTCCACCGCCTCCCGATCATTGACACCGACGGGAGTATCCTCTGCAGCATCACATACCGTAGCCTTTGCCAGTTCCTCGTCGGGAAGTTCCGTCTACCAACGAAGATTCTGCAACAGCCAGTCCTCTCCTTAATCACCGGAGATCAGACCCCCGTCACGGTTCAACCCTCCACTAAGCTTGGAGCGGTCCTAGAGTTGATGCTAGCACATCACCTTTCAAGTGTTCCCGTTGTCGATGACCACCATGATATCATCAATGTCTTTGGGAAGTATGATCTAGCATCCCTTTCCATGACTCCCGAGCTCGTTGACCTCGACCTCTCAGTCTCACATATCATCGAACGTAGGCCGAAACATATAGAGGGTCTCTTCACAATGCCCGCCAATGCCTCCTGTGGAGACGTCCTGAAGGCCGTGGCCACGCGGAACCTACACCGGGTCGTCCTCGTTGACATCGACACGGGGAAAAAGGTCGTCTCGATCGTTTCTCTCCGTCATGTCCTCGATTTCATATCAGACACGATCAGGTCCGAGCACCTCGAGCCAATTGAGCCTCCAACGACGCAGGCAGATGAGGGCATGGCGTCCTCTCGCTTTGGTCGTGGCTTCGAGTCTTGCCCCCAAAGCGGTGTAAGTACCGCCACACCCAGTGAAGATCATACTGATCAAGTGAATTAGGCGGCCTCCGCACCGCTCCTCCCGCCGTCCCCGCAGTCCTTAGGAGGCTTTTCAGTCCGATTATGGTCCTCTAACATCCTAATACAGTCCTCAAGCAGATCCCTCTCCGCCTCGTTGGTACTACTCGAGAAATAATCATTAGCGAACCGGAGAGCAGCTTGACAGGCATCCTCCTTAAATACTCCGCTTCTCAGTAAGTAATCGACAATCCGGGTACGTCCCTTCAAAACCGCCTTCGATAACGCCGTATGACCTTCCGAGTCCGTTATCTCCGCCTCAAGCAATAAGTAAGGGATGGCCTCGACCTTCTCTCCCACGGTCGCAAGCATCAACGCCGTGTTGTCGTCATAGATGAGTCCGGCCTCCCCTAGAGACTCCCGAATTCCCTTGAGATCCGTGTGCTCCGCGCAATACATCAAGCGAGTCTTCCTATTGATAGTCCGCCCGCCAAAGTACAATTCGCGCTGAGACAATGGATGTCTTATGATGAAGTCGGTCAAGACCGCTTGCGCCTCCGAAAGGTCACGCCCACGCTGTTGCGCTAAGATAACCTGGGCATGTTGCGCCTCTGCTTCAACGGCCAGAAGCCGTTCGACCACGCCACGGAAGTTGAGGACCGTCGCATACGTCAATGCATACCAGCCATTCCGGTCTTTCTGACCTGCCAATGCCTTCCCTTCGGCAGTTTCGAGAAGTGTGCTGAGTTGAGCAACGTCGTTAGTGGCAGCCGCAATCATCAACTCAGTCCCATTCATCGTGCTAATCTCATCCCCAAGTAACCGGACAAGGTTATAGTTGTGGTTGTTAATCGCGACCTGGAGAGCACCCAACCCATCCGAAGTACACATCCTCAGCTCTTTCGGGGCTAGAAGGCGAACGATCTCACTTGATCCACTCTGCGCGGCCATCATCAAGGCCGTCCAGCCACAGTACTTGGAGCCCACGTTATTCAGCTGCATTCCACCCTCGAAGATAAGAAGCTTGACGCACTCGTGATGCTCTTTCTGAGCCGCAAGCATAAGCGCGGTCCAGCCCTCAGCGTTCTGCATTCGTACCTCCTGAAGAAGAAGTCTCACGCATTCGACGTGCCCCTTGTATGCCGCAGCCATAAGTGCCGTCCACCCGGCGCCCTTAAGCTCTCCAAGGATAAAAGAGGCATCTGTAGCACAACCCTGGAGGGCGCTAAGAAGAGGAATCACCGCAGGACGATTATACCATGCCGCAGCCATGAGAGGCGTCCAGCCATCGGCACTTCTGATATGCACCTCCGGTAAAAGTAAGCGAACACAGTCGACGTGGCCATTCTCGGCCGCACGCATGAGAGCCGACCCTCCATACTTCCCAACGATACCCATTTCCCCCAAGAGGAGGCGTACTATGGAGAGGTGCCCACCCTCCGCTGCATGCATTAGAGCCGTACCATTATCGAGGATGGAACTCTTGATTTGCCCCGCGAAACGAAGACTCACCCGGGCATCTATAAGGTTCCCATCACGAGCCGCACGCATGAGCGGGGTCGTCGATGAGGTCTCCTTTCCAGGTAACGGCTTAACTTGAACATAAACCCCCATGTGATTGAGATACATGCAGATGCTCGACATCAGCCTCCACATGTTATCGCGATAGGCCTGGTCCAGTAAGAGCTTAGCCTGCTCAACCACGTCGCTGGGAGCATCGGGAAGCCCTTCCAGCGTATCACGAGTAATATACTCAACACAACTCCATGCCGCCGATTCTGCCGCGAACTCAATGGGTGAGGCCCCTTGTAGACCACGAAGCTCCCCCTCGTTATCCATCAGCTTGGCCATGCAGTAGGGTTGATCGCATACGATGGCATAGGAGAGTGCGGTCCAACCATGCTTATCTTCTTTCCCACACTCGGACATATGTTTCTCTAGCTCATCAAGGTCGCCTTCGCCTGCGGCCAGCATCAGGTGTGTTCCCTCACAGAGGATGATCTCTTGAGTCAGATATCTTACGAGAGAGGGTCGCATGTATGTCAAAGCTATATCAAGTGCGCACTTCCCGAGAACACTCCGGATTTTTGTCTCAAGAGGGGCCAAGATTTGGACGCAGTCTGCATGCCCGTTACGGACGGCGAACATAAGGGCTGTCCAGCCTGCAGTCTCGTCTGTACTGATGACTTGCGCACGTGCTTCGTAGGTTAGGAGTTTTACGCAGTCCACATGGCCATGGGTTGCTGCACGAATGAGGGCGGTGTCAGGGAATGCTAGGCACGACTCCATCAACAACATAGGGATACAATCAGTGCGACCATGCTCTGCCGCAAGGAGAAGAGCGGAATCTCCCATATACACGTACATAAGATACTGAAGGTTCTCACGGACGGCATCGACATTCCCTTGAAGCACGGCCTCCATTAGAGGTGTGGGCTTCGTCGTCGTATGGCTTGCAAGAGCGGGGAGGCGTGCAGCGCTACCATTCTGGCTCAGGTACTGCATGATCATCGTGCAAGAACTAAGACAATTGTTATCATGGCACCAATTGAGAACTGATGAGAGTAGGCCCATCAGGTCAAGTAACATGATATCCTCTGCATCAAGCTTATCTGAGGCGATTGCAGCGTTCCCTTCCGTGAAAAGTAAGGAGTGTACGTAGGCTAGGGAGTCAGACCTGGTACGACATGTGTACTCCCGAAGGGCAGAGTTGATCTGTGGGCTACGCATGATCCAGGATAGACTACAGCGAGTCTGAAAGCGGAGTTGAAGGCAGCGGACGATGATTTCGACTAGGGTTTTCGCATAACCTCGAGACTTCATGAGCCCACGAATTTTCTCCTCGACTTTGTTCTGTGCGGCCGAGCGCTTCTGCGCGGTGGGGCTTCCAATGGCTGGCTTGGCGTAAAGGGGAGACCGACTACTACTCGTCGCCAGGGCGGAGCTCAAGATATCTGTTTCCACCAGAAAGGTTGGGGCTTCGAAGGTGCACATCTCGAGCGCCAGACACCCAAGAGCCCACACATCTCCGAGCTGATGAACCGTGTTTTGCATGAATTCTTCAGGTGGAATATAAGGTGACCGGTGAGGATTTGAAAAGCCTAGGATCGAGTAGCCTAAGGCGCCCACCTGGACGCTGGGGACTGTGTCCTCGTGATATTCAACATACACATGTTCCGGATTCAACACGCGATGGGGCGTTGTCGAAAGGACTGAGTGGATGGCTTGAAGCCCAGAGCTAACTTGTGCGAGGATCGTCCAAATCTCCTCCTCTGTGAAGGGCCGATCCTCCTTCCGACGCTGAGAAATGAGGTTCTTCAAGGTAGGTGCCAAGCTACGATCGTTTTCGAAGACAATGACCTCTCTCTCCGTGTCCAAGGTCGCTGAACGCATCTTCAAGATGCTGGGATGGATGACCTCAGTGCACTTCTGCAGGGATTCTAGATAGAGGTCCCAGTTCATGCGCAGGGTTGCGGCCAGCTCCATCTGGACGACTGTCACGGGAGTACGCTCGGGGAGGGCCAGGGCGTTCCAAATGTTGACCGCCTCCGTGCTCTTCACGAGCTCTATGGCGCTATACTCACCAGACTTCAACGTACTCATAAAAATTTATTCTCCGTCTGTTAGGAACTGTTTGACAAGTGCGTCCACCGCCGAGTCGTTGAGCTCCGGAATCATCATTACCTCCGTGTCCACGATGGGAACCGGCGCCATCGGGGTTGATACCGGTAAGGTTTCGGTGGTGATGCTCTCGAGAACACTCCCTTGTGCGGGGAGGAGACTCGTCTCAACGGAAACGATCGGCGCCCGCGTGTGCGTGTTGACGTTCTGTGCGGTAACGGGCGGCCCATACGCACTATCGGCGATGCTTGACGTATTTGATTCGAGAACCTGATGAATCGATATCTCCGAGGGTTGACCAAGCGGTTGCAGGCTTGATAAGGTTACAGGCTGAGTGTTACGCTGCGTATAAACACCCCCATCGCCCCGTGGCGCTGGAAACTGCAATAGGCTCTCCGCAGTGGAGAGCTTCATTGATGGGATTGGTGCGGCAGTAGCTGAGGCAAGCTCTGAAAGCCGCTGGACGTTGTCCTCGAGAGTACGGATACGTTCTCCGAGACGCTGTTTCTCGCTCTGTAGCACCGTCAGTTCCACATCCCTCGCAGAGACCTGGTTCTCCAGAGTCATCTTTTCATTAAGCAGCTGCTGGTAGCGCCGCTCATTATCCCCACGAAGCACTTGCAGTGCAACCTCGAACTCATTCTTTTTTCTGATAGCATCGAGGTCGAACTGTGCAACCTGCTCGTCACGTTCTGCAAGCGCGCGGTTTGTAGCATCTAGCTCGGCCTGTAGGCCCTTAGCGGCCTCGGCCAACTGAAGGTTCTCCTCCAATAGCGTCTGGACCTCGCCCGTCAGACGTTGGATCTCTTCCTCGTATTTCTGCTGAACTTCGGAGACGACTTCTGGGTTGACGGCCCTATTAGATGAATTAAGGGACTTGACCAGGTCAGACGTCACCCCTTCCTTCTGGGCTAGAGCCTCTTCGAGCCGTTCGATCGTATCTTCCGCCTTTTGTTTCTCCTCGGTAAGCACTGTGATTTTGTTGGCGAGGATGCATCGATCGCTCTCCAATTCCGCTTGTACCTTCTCTCCTGCAAGAAACTTCTCGCGGACCTCGATCAATTCCGTCTGGAGTGATGTATTTTCCCGCTCAAGCGCTGTGGCATGGGCCTCGACGCGAGAAAGCTCGGCTTGCAGTTTCTCTTTCCCGATGACGATCATTTGCATCTCTGTGGATGCCTGTTTAAGCTCGTCCTCGGCTTCCGTGTACAGCTGGTGCGTCTTCTGGAGCTCATCTCGAAGGGTATCGCGTTCCTCTAATTGGGCTCTTAAAAGGCGAAGCTCCTGTTGTAAAGCCTCCTGATCTCGAACGCTTTCTGAGTTGCAGTCCTTAAGGGCATTGAACGTGGATTGTAGCGTGGTCTTCTCGGACTCAAGTTGGGATAGGCGAAGGGCTGCCGCCTCAAGACGCATATTCGCCTGGAGCAATTCACCATCCAACCGAGCCTTCCCCGACATCAGTTCTGTGTTCTCCTCTTGAAGTGCATTGAAGCGCGTCTGCAGAAGGTTCCGTGCGCTCACCATTGATTCCAGCTCGACATCCTTTGCCTTGAGGGCCGCCTGAGCCTCAGATAATTCGAGCTGAACTGTGGATAGCTCGTGGGTGACGCGAGTCAGACCCATGGCCGTCTGTTCTCCCTTTTCGACCTGTTGTAGTAGGCGAGCGTTGAGGTCGGCCTTCTCCACGGTCAAGCCCTGAAGTTGTGCACGCAAGCTCTCAATTGATGCGGTACGTTCCTCGAGGAGTTGCTTCATCGAACTTTCGACACCATCCATCCGTAGGACTCCTGCCTCGAGCCGCGCCAACTCCTCGGCCTGTGTCTTGCATTGCTGCTGCACGGCAGCCAAATCTGCGTTCCGAGCGACAAGTTCCTGCTGTTGCGTCTGAATGCGATGCTCTAGTTGAAGCTTTGTGTCGTCGAACTGCTGGAGTTGGGCCTTTTGGTCACTGACGACGTCGACAAGCGACTGGTTACTCTGCTGGAGTCGTTGGATCTGATGTTCGGCATCGGTCAGTTTGGTCTGTGCTTCTGAGATTATCTCGATCGACTTCTGATACTCCGTGTTAAGAAGCTCATAACGAGAGCGAAGCATCTCGCCCTCGCTCGCCTTGTGGGCGGTCTGGGCGAGCTTGAGCTCCAGCGTCCGTACGGATTCCTCGGCGGTCGTACACCTATCTAAGAGAGCGGAATACTCACGCGAGAGGGTGACGTGCTGAGACGTTGCCTCTGTGCTATGTTGTTTCGCCTCCTTTGCCTCGCGCAGGAGGTGTCCGTTGATTTCCTTGACATTCTGAATGATGACGTCAAACTTCTTCACCATGGAATCCAGAACCCTAACGATGCAGGTCCGGTCGACAAGGATACGACCGGGAACGGGCTCGCGTGTTTGGGACTCCGTCAGACTAAAGGTCACATGCCGTTGGGACTTACTGACGGATGTTAGTGTTGAATCGTCATTCACCCCAGCACTCCGGAAAGGGTTGAAGCCGCTAGCACGCATGTAGCGATCGCTCTGCTTGTCCGTCAGAGCCGGTATCCCGGCCTGGTCGACGTCAGGGAAGAACGCTACGGTGAAGGCATCCATGCTGTTTGACGTGAGGAACTCCGCGTACGACGTCCGCTGGATGGGGTCGAAGTTATACTCGCTCTTGTATGCGCTATAGAGTAAGAGCACCTTGTCATATATAGCCCTCAAGTCCGCCTCGCGAGCCTGAGTGAGTGCCTCCTCCGCCTTCACCGCCGTTATCTGGTCCTCCTTTGCTCGCTTGGCAGCCTCTTTCGCTCTTTCAGATTCCTCAGCGAGCTTCGCGCGATCACGCGTCACCTGAGTCAATTGGGCTTGTAGGTCATCGATGCGCTTCTCTAGGGTGATGACGGTGTTCGATTCCGTAATGTTCGCGTCTGAAAGCTTGACTCGTAGAAGGTTGCTTTCTTCCTGTGCCTCCGAAACTTGTTGGCGAAGCTCGGCAACCAACGCCTCAGAAACGAAAGCCGCAGATCGGAGTTGCTCTATTTCGGCACGCCCTCGTTCAAGATCCATCACCTTGACGGCAAGGTCTTCCGCCTGTGTCGCTGCTTGCTGCTCGAGCCGCTGCAGAGCGTTACATTTCTCTTCATAATCCAACTGGACAACGGACAATGCTGAGGAAAGCTCTGCACACTTCTCGCGCGCCTCGTGAAGTTCGTCAACGACTTCGTCCGATAGGGTGTTGCATTGGATAGCTTCCGTTCGTAGGATAACCTTCTGCACACTAGTTGATGATGCGATAGATGGAGATTCCATCTGTGGCTTCTGATTAGCGCTTGCTCTGCGCGGACGCGGGACTTTTGCTACTGTCGCTAACATTGGGCTCTCATGCGACAGAGTATGGGAGGTTGGAGTCTGAGGAGGACTCAGAGCAAGCTTTGACTCCGAAATCCGATTCTCGCAACTGAAGCTCGCCCGGACCATCATCAATGACTCAGTCAGGGTGTCATTCCTCTTTCTCTCCAGCTGAATCTGCGTCTCCAAGTCTTCCACACGATTCTTAAGAATTGCCGTCTCAACGTCGATTTGGGCCCGTGCCTGGGCAAGCTCGGCACTTGCGCGTTGGCGCTCATCCTCAAGCATCCGCTGATATTGGTGTTTGATAACGAGATACTCTTCTGCTTGCTCCTGTGCTGCGAGACTATGTCGCTCCTTGAGTTCTGTTAGCTCTGCGGTCAAAGAGGCGATTTCCTGCTCCCGAAGATGTAACGAGGCGCGCGCCTCGGATTCTGCGTCCTTCCGTGCTGCACCTTCGCTCTGAAGCACCTTGTTCTCATTATGAAGAGACTCATGCTGCTCGACAAGAGCCTCATACTTCTGGTTAAGCGTCGCCAATGCCTGAGAGACATTCGTGTTCCGTTCTTGAAGCTTTGTGATAGCGGCCGTCTGTTCCGCTCGGCTTTCGGAAAAGATCGATAACTGCTGCTCCAAATTCTGGCACAGCTGCTGACGCTGGATAGCATCAATCTCGAGGGAACTAACCTTCTCATTGAGCGAGGCCACGGTGTCCTTATAGATCTGAATCGACGAAGCTAGACTAGCGATCTCCGCATCCTTGCCTTCGAGCCGGATGACTTGAAGCTCGAGTTCCCCGATGCGCGTCGCCTTCTCGATAAGTTCCTGCTGGAGCTTAGCCGATTCCGCCTGGAGGATTGCCGTTGCATCCTGTTGTTTCTGTATCGTTGACGTGGCATCATCAAGTCGTTCGCGAAGCTGCGTGCTCTCTGTCGCCAAGGCATCTTGGGCAGTCTGGAGTGCGAGAGTGTTCGCCTCGGCGTGGATCTTATCTTGTATGGCAGCTTGAAGCTCGGTCATGAGTTTTCCGTTCTTCTCCTTCAGCATCTCACAAGTGCTTGTGAACTCTTCGTTTCTGGCTGTCAGAATCCCAAGTTCTGTCCGTAGTTCATGATCAACACGATCATATCGTTGCTGGAGTGCAGCAAATGCCACCTCAGTTTCCATTAGCTTCTGCTTTGTCTCTGCGGCGCAGGTAACGACTTCATTGGAGCGAAAGGCCCGATATTCCGCCTCTAGCTGAGTGTGCGTAGCAATAAGAGCACTCTTTTCTTCCAGAAGGCGCTGAAGTTCCTGCTCCTTAGAATCAAGTTTCTCTCGGAGTTGTGCCATGGTTTCTTCCCGCTGCGTATTGGTAGCATTCGCACCGGCAAGTTCAGATTTCAGACGAGCAAGCTCCTCGGCCATGGTTGAGTTTCTCTCTCCAAGGTCCGCAGAGCACTCATATGCGCGAGAATACTCTGTCTTGAGTGTCTCTATGGCTGCTGTAAGGCGTGCTATCTGCTCTTCGGCGGCTTGCTTCTTGTCGGCGAGCGCCTTTCGTTCCTTCATCGCCTGTGTGTATTGATCATGAAGCTCTTTATATTGGGACTCAAGTCCTGCATATCTGGCTCCTAGCTCGCTCAGAGAAGAAGTAGCCTGCATGAGCTCCGATTGGTTCTTAGCAAGGTCCTGGCGTAGCCCGGTAATCGTCTTCTGTTGGGCTTGGCGTTCCGCATCAAGCATGTGGGCGTTCTCCAGGGAGGATTGCAAGCGAAGTTCGAGCTGCTTGATGGTCCCGCGTTGTTGCTGATCTTTGAGGCCCATTTCGGAGGTATCCTGGAGTTGCCGCTGTTGGAGGGCACTCAGTTGTTCCTGAGAACCGGCCAGCCGTTGATTAAGCTGTGCGACCTCCTTCTCCAAACGGCCACGCACCGCCTCGAGAGCAGCCAGCTTGGTCGCAAGTTCACCCTTTTCATCGGCAAGCCGTAAATACTGACCATCCTTCTCGTGCAGCTTCTCTAGATAGCTGGACAGCGTCGCGTTGGCGTCGGCCAGCTCCTCCTGGAGACGAGCTTTAACACTATTGGCGCTATTCAGAGCATCTGTGAGGGCTGCAAGGTTACTTTGGGCAGCATCCTCGCCCGTAGCACAGCGTTTGAGGGTCTCCTCGAGCTGGTGTAGACGTTCCTCTGCCGCCTGAAATTCCAAGCGTATGCGTTCGGAGGTTTGCTTCTCCACTGCTAAGGCATCACGAGCGTTTTGAGAGGAGAGATCAGCGGCTCTGGCCTCACCTTGCAACCGCTCCACCTCGTGAGCGAGCTTCGAGTTATCACGTTTGAGGGAAGCAATGGTTTGCACCAGCTCCTCTTGCTCAAGGCCTACCTGACCATTCGAGGAGAGCAGCTGGTTCCGAAGCCTAGTTATTTCTGCATCACGCTCATCGAGGAGCTTTCCGCGTTGCACCAACTCTTCCTTCAAGGAAGAAAGACGTGCTTTCCACTCGTACATCAGCTCGTTATGCTTGCGCTTGTACCGGGACAGGGTTTCCTCAAGTTCCTGGATTCTGGAGGCGTTGGACAGATCAGTGCTTGCACCCTTGGGGTCTTGGGATAGGAGATGAGGGTTGGAATCTCCGGCGCTCAAAGCTGTAGCCGTACTCAAGAAGGAGGAGCGATGGCTATTGGATGAGGGGTTCTGAAGATACAGGACTATCTGTTCCAGGTGTGAAGTACCAGGAGATAGAGCTCCCAAGGGTTCCAGGCCTAAGGAAGCGAAGTTGAACCGTTTCAGGTCGAGGACGTTGAAGGACTCGACCTCAAGGACGAGGCGGGTTTTGTTATAGTCGTGGGCATGAAGCCAATCGAAGACCAAGGCAAATTCCGGGTCCATCGAGGGTTTGAGGAAGGAGGGCTGACTGGCGGCATGTTCGGCTTTCTCGTTGACGGCGAGGAAAACCTTGAACATCTTGAGCCACTCACTATTATCTAGGTGCAGGGCGTAGTTACGAGTATCCATCTTTGCGATTTTCCATTTATTGATGAGCTGCCTCTTTCCGTGAAGCCTTCCCACTGAGCTCATACAGACGACGATATATTTGCTCCAGGTCATGGATCTCGATCCCGCCCATGACCCGTACGTTTCGCCCGGAGAAGGTAAAGCTTGGGTCGTTACGTCTTCCGCGATCGCTTCTAGTGACACGATAATTCAGAATGATTTGGGTGACGTGCTCTGTGGGCTCATAGGTGTCGCGATTATGGAAGATGGGGAGTTCTTCACGAATAAGTCGATAAAGGGTATACACATCACAGTCCTGAAGGGTCCCCATGGCTATGAGGTTGGTCATCTGAATACGGCTGAAGGTTATCTGCGCTCCAAAGAAGTCCGGGATCTTCAGTAGGGTCTTTCGTAAGGCCGCTTGCAAGACTGGCGCCCACGCGTCAACATCATCCTTCCCTTGGCTTTCACAAGTCACGGTCAGTTTCTTATGGATCGTGATCTTCGAAAGGCCATATGCGGGCTCTATCGAGATGTCGTCGCGTCTGAAATCGGTAACATCATATGAATTTGGAAGATATACTGAGTTCTTGAAACGAGAGGCAATGAAACTCAGGTGCGAGGGCTGGAACTCTGTGGCAAGCACCACTCCAGACGTGGTCTCTATTTGAATATCAAACCTGATTTTATAATTGCTGATCGTTAACTTGGCTTCAAGCATTTTTTTCTTCCTTTTACTCCTTTCCTTCCCTTTGTCTTCCTCCTCCCTCTTTCATCTACACCCGTCCTGTGACGAAAAAAAAGAATCCTACTAATGCCCTCCTCACCTTCAAGGTCGAAAAGTGCAAGTCTCTTGTTTACTGATCGAGTCCCTACCGAAGGCGAGCATGGCATCCCTGGCCTCTGTTGCTGTTGGGAAGTCCGGACCGATGCTTTAGGTAGGAGAATGAGACTTCGTGCCCTTCCCATCCCTCTGATGACTGATGAGTTCTCTATTATTCGTGGTGTAGCCTCAGCCCTTCTACATCCGGATGAAACCCTTCAGGGGCTTTCAGAACTACCTCTCAAGACATTACCCTTCACATCCCGACCATTATCCTTATCCCCTTCAAGTCGCGCAAACTTAGTCACTCCAACTCGACGGGCTCAAAGCTATGGGACTCCTCGACGGCGTGAACAGTCCTCAGAGCCACCCGACATCGCCCAGATGGCTGATTGGTACGCTCAAAGACATGTCACTCGTAGATGATAGTAAAATGCAGAAGTCACTCACCCTAAGTCCCCTTCAGCGGGCAGCCCTGAACCAGGGTGTGGAAACGGACCTTCACCACTCTCCACAGAAGCGCGTCCCCATAGGGCAACTCCCTCCTCTTCGTCTAGCCATTGGGTCCTCACCCTTAAACCCTCCTTCCGAAAGACCATTGCTTCGTCCTATTCAGCCCGCCTCCACACAGACACAGTCTAAGGCCATTCCAATACAAGAGTTCCATGATGCAACTCGTTTAGTTGACTTCCCAAGTGCCGCCGATAGCTTTTGGAGTCCAGAGCCAACAGACCTGATGGCGATCATCCCAGGATGTCAGCCAAGCATTGGGACGGCCGTGGCCAGCGCCCCGGGGTATCTCTGCTATTGTAGCTCAAATCATCTTCATATCTATCGTGTTCAGCAGGCCTCCCGTGGTTCCTCCCCCAGAATAACTCTTGCTCGTTGCATCTTCGTGTCCGAGGGCCGCATATGCTCGGTGACCACGGACCCGCGGCGGATGCACGTCGCGATTTCCTGTCTAAATCAACGGATACGCATTTTCTCCTTGACGACCTTCTCCCCAGTACGGGACATCAAGCTGGAACTCGGCCTCCCACCGGTCTGCATCCAGTACCATCCAGTCATGGAGGATACCCTCTTTCTCCTTTACTATTCCAGGACAGATACGGGGGAGCTTCGGATCGTCAACACGATGACAGGGATGTCCTTGACATTGGTCACGGGCCTACGACGGGCCTTGTTGCTCGCGTGTAGCCAGCACAAGACCGAGTTGGCCATCGGCTTCGAAACCGGTGACATTGACCTTGTCGGCTTGTCGCCAAGCGGAGATAAAGCACTATTCTGCCGAGGACTACTTCAGGAGACGTTCAATTCCTCGTTGCCGGAGTTGTTGGAATGGGAGGCGGCACATAACACCCGGAAGCAAAAACCGGACACTGTCCTCATCAATTTGAAGCTACTCAAGCGGCTTGTCTCATATGTCACGACTTCCTTGAAGCGGCCAGCCGAAGTGACGGCGCTCGTGTACGACCAACGGAAATCAGACAGTCTGCTCGTTGTCTTCGCTTTTGGACTCCATTGCCTCTTCAATACTCTTACCGGTGACTGCTTGATGCTTTATACGGCGTCTGCCATGTCCGGGGAGACGTTACCTGGAGGTCTCAACGCTCGGCTTCTTGAGGGAAATGCCATTACAGAACTGGCACGTTCCATCTTCACACCGCAAAAAGGCTTGGTCGGTGGTGTTTCGACAGGTCTTTTCTTACCCGATGCAGTTGGTACGTTTGTCACCATTGATCAGGCCGCTGGAATCCTTCGGATCTGGCATGTCGGTACAGAGCGTGAAGTTCGGATGGAAAAGATCGCCACCGCCCCCTTCAGGCGTATGTACCTGTTAGCCGTACCAGTCGATAATGAAGGCGGCAATGAGGGTCTGGTCACTGGCTCTCAAGACATTCAACCTACAGAGGCGACTACAGACCATATTGGTCGTCCCACCAACGAAGAGAACTATATTGTTCTCGTTGACGTGAATGGGCAAGTCCTGGTGTACTCGCATAACACCCACCAGATTGTCTTCAGAAGCGTAACGGGGCACACAGAAGCGATAACATCGCTTGCTTTCGATCCCCAGGAGCGCCACGTCTTCCTTAGCGCTAGCTCTGACGGCCGTATCATCCAATGGCCAGCTGCATCTCTTACTCCTAGGGAGCACACGATCTCACCATTCTTCCATCTGGAAGGGCGGAAGCAAGCATATGCTACAGTCCTTCAGATCCGTGCCCCTCGGGCATGGAACCATCAATTGATACGTGACTCACGTGGAGTTCTCACTTCTCCACAGCTTCCGGCCTGTGAGGTTGCCTCTTACTCCCCAGACCCCATGCTCCCGCTTGTGGCTGCCGCATACTCCAACGGAAGCGTTCGCCTCTTCAACAAGTCCACTGGGAGACATATCATTGACCTCTTCACCGCGTTTGATGACCCTTCTGACAGTCGGATAGATGGAAGACGGCCTTACTTCTTCCCACCACGTCTGCAAAAGATAAGCACCCAGTCGATACCCTTTCTTTGTGCCAAGCAACTGGCATGGTGTCCGTTGGATAGCCGTCTCTTGGTTTCGGGTTGGACGGACGGTTCCTTACGTTTTTCCCTCTGCTTGGTAGCGCAGATCAAGCTAGCGAATAGTACCGCGGCGAAGTATCGCTATGTGGGGATTTTCTCGATCCCTGAGCTCTGTGGGAGTACTGACCCCTCTCGATATGCTCTCACGTGTTTAGCGTTCATTCCGAACTCATATGTCCTCGTAGCCGGCACTACGAGTGGCCATATTTTGTTCCTTGACTGTTCCCCAATATGTCGTGACACTGTTCAAATCATTGCTGAGGAGTGTTATCAATTCGATGATGTCTCAGATACTTCCATGGCGGGCTTGGGAAACGTGGCTCCAGATAACGACTCAAAGGAACAAGATGGCTTGGCTTCTTTTAAACGGCTCCAACCCCTTTTTACACAGACGACAAGTTTACTTCAGAACAAGGAAAGATATCTTCTCGTCAGTCATAGTACCTTATCTGACCTGGCGTCGGCACAGACTAGCAAGACTATCGGGTACTTCCCATTGATCGATGCTTGTCATATTGAGTCCGCAGGCACAGGTGAAAATACAAACACAGACACTGGTCATCTGACCGCTATGGCATTCCATCCTGGGATAGCGTCACTCCCGACGATCACTAACTATCATGACGTCAATCCGCACGCACCTGCTTGCAATGTCTTAGCGTTGGGAGACTCGAAGGGTCAGGTGACGTTCTGGGGCTTCAATGAGAGTTTGCGTGCGGGGGCTATCACTGGCTTGCAACTGACCCTCAAGAATACCTTCTCGGACTATCAGACGGCCAGAAAGGAGGCGATTGCCATTAGTGCTCTTCTTTACCATCCAGAACATCCAGAATATATTTTAGTTGCTGGTACCTTTGGTTCCGTTCATCTTGTAGATATACTTCGTTGTCAGAGCAGAGGGATCGTCCGAACCAACAAGATGGCGGTAACTTCTTTATCAGTACATCCCAAGATGCCCTATCTCTTAATTCTAGGGAGTGTGGATGGATCAATACGGATCGTTAGTCTCCTGGGGTCGGGTCTTGGGATGCCTCTTCTTGCCTACGCGCTATTAAAGTATTCATATGCGAGGGTGGTAGAAAGCTCTCCAAAAGACTTTCTGAGCGATCTTCTTGGGACGGATATGGAGCTTCTCAATCGACTCGGTGGTGAACGTCGTGAAAGGCTTTTGAGCCTGACATCAAAGGCGAAGAGGCGCGCTAGCCACACTATCGACGAGCATATGGTACGACTATTACGGTTCTTTTATCCTAGATCTCACGATTCAAGCCTACTTCTTCGTCTTTTAGAAGGCCCACATACGGCGGGAACATCCCTTCCGGCATATGGGTATCTTCATCTGTGTGCTCGGGTAGAGCTTGTGCTAGTTGTCATTCTTTATCAGACAGTTACTCTTGCGGCCATTCCTATCTTCCCTAGTCTTCAGGCTGAGTTATATCGTATCTATGATCGTGAAAGGCCAACCCTAGACTCAAGGGAGGAAAAGGACCTGAGTGTCGAGGCTATTGTGGCATACCTGAAAACCTTACTCGAAGGAGATTGCGCGGTGTATAGTTTTGGGACGGATATCACCCTTCAAGGGCCGCAGTTGAACGTTCGACAACAGATCAATGCCGGTCTACGCCTGTGCTTATTGTTCGCCTTGCTCACTGGTAAGTTTGAGCTATTGTCGAGTATATTGTGGGCGTTCGGGTTGACAACTCCAGCCATGCATGTATCCAGCCAGCTTCCGGATAGTGACGTCTGGAAGCGGCAACTCATGTCGCTGGCGGCAATTGCGGCATTTCAATGTGGTTCTGGCTTGCATAGTAGCCTTCTGACAGATGAAGTGATTTGTGACGTACAAGCAGTCGACGAGCAGACTTATGGGCGTTTTGGGACCGATGATACTCTTCCAAGTGATTTCAATCATTTGGTTCGCCTTGATAGTGAGGAGCGTATCACTTTTCTATTACGCTCCCAACGGTATTTAGAAGCAAAGGTAGCTGCTGCATTTTGGCTCGCAAGTATGGTTGAGAATACGGAATGTACTGAGCATGCATCTTTATATGGCGGTCTCGATGGGAGTGATACATTCCAAGTGGAAGGGCTTCTTATTCACAAGCAGGATCAAAATCTTCTTCAAAGAGCTAATGAACTCTTTCATACCGCCTCATTGAGTCTTGTACAGCAGTTTCTGGATGACTCGCGCACTGGAGATGCACTATGCGAGCTCCTAACCCTTCGAGAGTATGAGATGTTCATGCATCTCTACACTCTTTCTGCCATGTATCCGCACTTCATCCTTATTCCAAGCGTTCTTTTACAGAGGTCTCTTAGTGACCCCGTCCAACTACTCCCACTGAGTCTTTACTTCCACCCGGAGGAAGAAGAGAAGAAGGCTTATGTGGTTCGACTTCGTGCTTCTCTCCAGGCCTTTCTAGCATATCTCTCGCACCACTTGTATTATCTGTTCCTTCATAACACTACGCTCATTCAGAACTCCTTAGGCTCGTCAATTCTGCGCCTATTAAGAACGCTTCTCCACGGAGTTGAGGAGGTTTCGCTTGGCTCCCTCTTGCTCGGGATTCCTAATACTCTTTCGGCGTCCGAGGCATGTGGCTTCTTCGTTTGCGCTTATGACGAGGTATCTGCGAGTCAGGTCGATGAGACGCGTCTGAATGCTATCCTCTGCACCCTCGATGGGAAAATAGGACTACAGGACCTCTCGGAGGTCGACCCGAGCAGTGATTGCTACGTCGTCCCATTCAAAGCACTTCTTCATTACATTCGCCGCGCCATCCATACTGAGTTTAGGAATGAGATCCCACAGGATTTGCAATCGGTACCCACGACATTAACGACGGCTTCTTTCCCTATACATCAAGAGGTATCTCCACCAACCCTTGAAATTTCTCCTAAGCCAATATTCTCTTTGATAACTCGAACCACAGGCTTGGGGGCGGCAAAGGCGATTCTTCCACGTTCGATGGCTACACATGTACCCATTGAACCCTCACCAATTTCATTATCACCAACACACATTTCACCCCCTGAGCTTGGTGGAATCCCCACTTCCGACGTTGAGAATAACTCCGATGATGCCTCCAGTGACGCGTGCGCTTATCCTGAACAGTTTGGCGCTGATGTCCTGCTCGATACCAACGATGTCCTCTTAAAGGGTCAGACCGTCGAGTTAGATCTAGACGTAGGGTATGGGGTCCCATCAGATGGTGAGATTAATCCAGCTTCTGACAGTCTTGAACTCTGCCCATTCCCAACCCTCTTCCTTAGCCCTTTCTCCTCCGCGATACCGGACCTCGTCCAACGCCCAGGACATCTGGTTCAAACATCGACACTCTTAACCGAGATCATGCGTCGGTTGGTTGTCGCTCCCACCGCTTGGTCTCAAGCAGCTCCCTACGTGTCCTACCTCGGTCTCCACATATTTCTGACACGTCTACCCTTTCAGCAGGAGCCCTCTACATGGGATGGGATCTCGCACCTCTTCTTAGCGGCCTCTAGCCTCCTACGTGACTTCGGACTGAGCGAGCTCTCCCAGATATGCTTGCTGGCTATTCAGCGGGTTCAGCAGACTAACCCAAGGGCACGTGTCCTTAATGAGGAATTGATCAGCAAGCAATTGTTGACCCCCATTGCGCCCTCAGGGCTGGCATATCGGCGCGAGTCTCCGCTCGAGGACCTGAAGGAGCGCCTGCTCGTCCTCTTTAGCGGCTGCAACCGCCGCCTGAAGTGGTCGCTTGTAGTCTGAAAACACAAAAAATGACAGTCCATTCTGGGGTGGGCTCTGCAGACCGCCCTCCCAGCGCCGGTGGCCTGCGCCCGCCCGAACCTCAGTATTTACTACCCAAGGTTCACCGGATCGCGTCCTGCTCCGACCTTGACGACCTCGTGCAGGAGCTTGACCTCTGCATAGACTTTCGCCGCCTCACTCGCATCTTTAGCTCCGGTGTGGGGGAGTTCGCGTACCTTGGGCCATGGTTCATCACAAATCATATCCTGGAGCAGGCTGGAGAAGTCGTCCTAGAGTATGGCGAGGACGCAGATGCCGTCGATCGAATCAGTGCGGCTCGACTCTACTTGATCATTTACACTGTTCACATCATCCTGCACAACGAACTTCTCGTTCCGGCTGTGGAGCGGGAGCTCCCCGTTGTCCGGCACTGTCTTCGGGTTCTCGGGGCGTTGGACCCTAGTGGGATCGACTATAGGGTCATGGATGGCCTTGAGGGGGTTCGGAAGGCGGAGATCACCGCTGCCTTCGAGACGGTCGAGTCCTTTGACTCATACCTGGTCAATCTCGACGCCCTGGACCTCTTCAAACCGTACACGCACGAGGCGCGTTCTCATCGGATTCCGGCGCTTCAGAAGCCGCCCCCGGGCTTCACTGTGAAGTCATATTTGGCCTGTCATAAGACCCTGAACTCCGGCAGGTCACGACTTGATTCTGAACGAGCCAAGGCTTCACATACCTTGGACTCGGAAGCATCTGTGGCACAGACTCCACCAAGGCTTGCGCCCTGTTGGGGTCCAGATCACCTTCCACAGACGCCTTGTATTTCATCACAGCCCTCACTTAAATATTCACCAACGACCATCTGTATTGCAGCTCCACCGGAAGACACTCCTCCGGAGCCGCATAGCATCGCCCCGTTGCGGGCCATGCCACGGTCTTTCAGCCCGTACATTGGGCATTCGCGGAGTCTGTCACGGAACTCGATGGAGACACATGACATGGGCCCCGTCCTTTTCAACTTCCACATGCTCCGGACTAACTCGTTGAACGAGTTCGACATCCAAGTGTTGCAGTTCATCACAGCGGTCCGCGTCATGATTTACAGGGTCCTCCTGGCGCTTTGTAGCGAGGACCAGCTTTTGGAGAAGGCAGTGAAGCGGATTGGAGAGCTTCTCGAGGGCTTTTCCCATGGGGAGCCGGAGAGCCCTCTTCAGTTCGAGAAGGAGCTCATTCCGCTGTTGGAGCTAATCACCCGTTGTCTGCGGATACAGCGGATCTTTTGCGAGTCCCAGCATATATATCCGTACTCCCTGCGCGAGGCGCGGCACCCTAGCACACCAAGCGTTGAGCTTGCCTTCAGGACGATCTCGGACATTTGCATGGTCACGCGGACTGTCATGGGGTGGTCTCCGATGCTCCTTTTGCTGGCAATGCGCCCACGTAGGCTAGTCCCAATGTATTCTGTCGTCTACGAGAAGGTCGTGACGCTTCTTGATAATGTCTTCCTGGTTCGGGCCTCTCTTGCTTTCCAATATTCACCATCTTCGACGAACGCTCAACCATCTTCATCGTCGCCGCAACCGCCATCGCCTGCGCCTGCGCCTTTAACTTCAGCATCTTCCGCGTACACGCCCGTCAGTGATGACCCAGCTGCATCCTTGTTTCTGTCTTTGTGGGAGGAGACAGCTGTGATGGAGAAGGAGATGATCCAAGGTGGGTTAAGCGTCTCATCCTTTGGCTATTCTCAAGTGTTATTACAGCAGATTCTGTTCATAGGGAAGCTGATTCAGAAGAATCTGGATGAGGGACTGATCGATAGCGCTTTGGATGAGTGTATTGAGGCTGCGAAGACGACGATAGTCATGACTCTTTTCTCATTGAAGGGCTGTGGAAAGGCATTCTTGAAGGGGATAACGCCGCACCTATTGGCGTTATTGAGGAGCTATTCGACCCCGATTTATGCTTTAGCGTTGGATATACACACAGGTGCGCGCAAACTGGCACGTAAGTTGCGAGGACTCAGTGCGTCGGAGCTGGAGATCTATCAAGCCTATTGCCGTATTATTGAAGCCCTTTTCAAGATCATTCAAAGTGTCCTTGGAGCCGGGATCATAGTCATCGATGCGAATATCGTTAGCCTCAGTATCAAGTACATCGTCTCATATGTCTCGGCGTATTCCTTTTGCACGTCCTGTTGGGTTTTACGGCAGCTGATACCCTGTCCTGAAATTTCCATTCTCATTGGCGGTTATAGTCTGGATGGCCTTTCAATCAAACGGTACCTGATGGAGCGCATCTCAATAGCTTCCTACGACCCGATCTGTGAGAGTAGTCTCACCTCTCTCATTGCGGTCTTGAAGTGAGGAGGCGAGGAGGGAAGAGAAAGGCATCACGCTCTAGCTTCCAGTCCCGGTTCCATTGATAGTGGATTCATCTCATAATCGTAGCCTGTACAAGAGGGGGTGAATTTTAATGGGAGAAGAATGGATTTGAGCCAATGAGGCCCAAATAGCTCTTTCAAGTGTTCTTTAAGGTTAGTTGAGTATGGATAGATGTACTTCAAGCCCTTCCGACGTAGCTCTCGTTTCTTGTTGGCGTTGCGTTCGAATTCGACACTTGTCTCGTTATGCAAGATAATCTTCAGTTGTAATAGGAGCATCATTAAACAGGAACCGGCACTGCCCAATAGAACCCAAAGACTGAGGCAAACGAAGAAAAGACGGGATTTGAGGAAGGATGTGAAGAACTCCCGTAGAATAACACCAACAAACTGAATAAGGGTGAAAGATGCTGCTAGGAAGCCAAAAAGGAGGAATTTGAGGAAGTAACCATGATTCAGCAACCCAATGCACCCATTCGTCCAGAAACAATGGTGATCGTACTTGAGGATGCATCGTTGACAAATTGAACAATGATGTGTTCGATTTGGTCTTGCACAACCACACTTATCACACGTTGGAAGCCTTTGCCCATTCTTCTCCTCAATTGATTCTGGAACATCTGGAACGCCTGGTTCAGTTATTAGAACCGAGTAATATGAAGTAATAAATTGGACATGAAGGTAAATAATGAGGAGAAGCTTGAAATAGAAGGAAGAACCAGTAGACCGTGGTAGGACTACGCCATAAAAGAGATATGCACATATGAGCATCAATAGAAGACAGAGAATCACTGTAAAGCCCGTCAAAGCCTTATAACCATATCTTCGTGCCCAACGTAGACTCAGAATGGTTTGATAACGTGTGATTAAACTCATTTACTTGTGATCACCTTTCTTGTTCACCTCACCCGCTTCCGTCTCATCTATTGCATCCATGATTGCCAGAATGCGCTCCGAGGCTTGCCGTATCACGCTAGGAACCTCCTTATAGCCCTTCAGTAGACGCAAAAGGACCTCGTCGTCGTTGTCGTCAAAGCCCAACGGCAAAATCGCCTCCGCTAACTTCTCAGGCGTGACTAACTCGACCGTTTCGGGGTAGTATGACAACCCTTTAAGAATGTTATTACAAACGACATAACAGAACGTCCCCTGCTTACTCAAGTCTGCACACAAGGAGACTAGGAACTCGCACAACTCCTCCTTCTTATCTGGAAAGACCGACACGACATGGGTGAAATACCCTTCAACGTTCATCAAACAAGAAAGCAAGGACAAAAGCCCCGTCAATGTCACCACTAAGCCCTTGATGATGGATAACGCCAAGGCTAGCATCAATACCCCGTGCGCCTCCGGTAATGCACTCAAGTGCTTCCAGATCTCATCCCGTTGGCTATGGTCATTCTCATCAATCGTCACGCTCTCAATCAGCCAGACCAGCGCCAAGCATGCATCCTCCATGTATTGGATGATCCCAAGCATGTTCGTATGACCTCCAAGGACATAGGCGCCATAGGAAGCGATCCAGGTGAGAAGACGGACATAATGGACCCGTGATACTGGAAGAGACACTTTCTTATCCGTCTGGCAAGAATAAGAGGCCATCAACGAGAGTAATGAGATCAACGTTCCAGCAATGTGCGGATTATCCGTCGCCCCTATTGCTCGAAGGACGGCATCGAGGAAGATGAGGTTACGAGGCTCCGTTCCCGTTGAGCCTTCAGCCTTCAGTTCCTCAACCACCTCTCCCTTCATATCCTCCTCATCTTGAGTACGATTCAATAAACACCCGATAGCCTGGCATGGATTGGTATGGAGGGTGATCAAACGCATGATCGCCTCGATCGCCGCCTTCACACGCCCATTGAAGGTCTCCAGGCTCCCGTCGGACTTCCAAAGGCTTTGTTTCGTCACATCGACGTCTCGTGTCAAGTCGATGATATAATCGGCCACAAACAATAGGTTTGTCTCCGAAGCTAACGTTGTCGTCTCTGGCAATACGCAGTCATGTAGGAGCATAACAATACCGAAGGAAAGCGATTCCACTTGGTCCCGCAGCTGTTCGGGCGTGTAGAGAGGCACCGTGGTCGTATATCGCAACCCGTAGAACCGCTCCATCACAGACTCGAGGAACAGGGCGGGGCGCATCAGGGCGAATGCATTCACGACCGTCTCGTATAGGGTGCTCTTCCTCCCCAGCTTCTCCGTATATTCCTTACTCTCGTGAGGCTCTGTCTGTGTCGAGGGTTCAACGTCAAGCGTCGGGTTGACCTGATCGGTGACATTGAATACGCAGCTGTGGAAGGCTGACAATACGGCCGTCACGGCCGTCACGGATTGAGCTTGCGCCGCAAGGGTGGAGAGCGTGCAGAAGCCGTCAAGGTGCACGAACGCCCGCTTCCCACTCTCGAAAAGAAGGAAGAAGGATAGAATCGATAGGATTTCAGAGCATCGATCCTCCTCCTGAAAGGGCTCCTTCCCCTCTTGAGAGACCTCAGCTTGTCTAACCACAGCGGTTGTAAGTAATAGGGATACTATAGGCTCAATAAAGGCTATTTCGGCAGTCCAAGATTCCTTTTCATCTAGCACCTTCCCAGTGGAAGGAATTGGAAAGCGGGCGGGCCGGGACACCGCAAGCTTCTTGACATAGAGCTCAAGAAAGTAGCTGACGAGCGCGGTGGCATCTGTGGCTCGTTCGGCCATGTATTTGATTACCCTATCCGGGACCATTTGAAGAAGGAAGATGAGCTTATCTATGGGGGCGTGAGTGACGGTCAAGGCGGCGTACAATCCCAGGAGCTTCCGCTCCTCATCGCTTGCCTTGAGGGGGAAGTCTTCTCGAAGAAGACGCTGAAATAGCTCAGCCCCACGCTGTTGGAAGAAGGCGATGGCCTCCTCGGTGCAGTTGGCATCCTTTTGGATAAGCAGCTCCATGGCCGGGTAAATAGTGGCCGGAGAGGGCTCATTGCCGTCGATGGCTTGGAGTAGGGTCTGTATTTGATCTATCATCCTTTTTTAGAAATGAGTCTCAGCATTCCCACGCCACAGTCCCAACCACAGTCCGTTGAGACGGACCGTTGGCGCCTCATCCATTCCTACGTCACGACTATGGGGATAACGCAACACCACCTGCGAAGCTTCAACGACTTTGTCGACACGACGATCCCTTCGATCGTCCAGGCCAACAGCGTCGTCACGTCGCCTTCGAACCCGCACTTCCGCCTCATCTTCGACTCCGTCGCCGTCTACAAGCCGATCGACCCGACCCGCACGGCCACGTCCATAAATAGGAACATATTGCCACACGAGTGTCGCCAGCGGAACCTGTCATACTGTAGTCCCATTGTCGCGAAGATCCGGTACCGCTTCTCGAAGGATGAGCGCCTGGAGCAACGCTCAATGGTCATAGGTTACCTACCGATCATGCTCCGCAGTAATCGTTGCCATTTGACAGGGATGTCCCGTTTACAATTGGCTGCCGCCCAGGAATGCCCGGATGACCCGGGCGCGTATTTCATCGTCAAGGGGGCTGAGAAGTCACTTCTTATGGCGGAGCAGATGGCGATGAACCGGATTATCCTCTCGAAGAATAGTAAGGGCTTAACTGAGGCCACGGTCGCGTCCAGCACGACCGAACGGAAGTCTCGGTGCTCCGTCGTGTTGGAGGGCCGGTGCTTTTACCTCAAACATAACACCTTCGCGAAACGCAACATCCCGGTCGTGGTTATCTTCAAGGCCATGGGGTTTGTCAACGACATCACGATTCTGTCTTTAGTTGGGACCGACCAGCTCTTCCTGGACTATATGAGCCTCAGCATCCAGGAGTGCATCGGCCTCGGCATATATACCCAGCGGGATGCATTAGAATACCTCTCCAAGAACTTCGGAGCGAGAAGCTATACTTCGACGAAGCCCCCGCTTGAGGAGGCTCGAGACTGCCTAGCGCACTTCGTCTTGTCACATATCCCAGTAGTTGAGAAGTTAAGTGATGGCTCAGAGGACGTTAAGGAGGAGAAGTCAACGAAGCTACCACTCACCCAGAACGCGCTCCCTTCGAATGCCGTCCGTTTTAATTGGCTTCCTAAGGCCGTGTACCTCGCAACGATGCTTCGGAGGGCGATCCTTTTCGACTTCGGGATTATCAAGGGGGATGGGAAGGACTTCGTTGGGAACAAGAAGATTGAGACAGCGAACGACCTGCTCGAGCTTGTCTTCGACGACGCGTTCAAGGAGCTCGTATCCTCCATCGCGAAGAAGGTAGACATCCGGAAACGTACCGGGACTCAAACGGCCTCGAGCTCGAACTTGGAGTTGAATAAGCTCATTTCGCCCGATATAATAACCAAGAAGTTCGTTAGCGCCATCTCGACGGGGCACTGGAATATTGAGCGCTTCCATGTCTCGAGGATTGGGGTGACTCAGGTTTTATCAAGACTTTCATATATTTCGGCCCTCGGTCAAGTTACCAGACTTGCCTCTGCGTTTGATAAAGAGGTCAAATCGTCTGGCCCACGGATGTTGAACTTTAGTCAGCTCGGTATCTTTTGTCCATCAGATACTCCCGAGGGTGAGTCTGTTGGACTTGTCAAGAACCTTTGCATTATGGCACGAATATCAACGGAGGAGGATCCCTCTGCCATCCATCAACTACTCCTAAGCGTCGGTGTCGAGCGCCTCCCATCCTGTTGGACGGGTGACGGGCTTATCGTCAATTCCTACATCGTCTTTCTTAATGGTTCTTTGATCGGGTCGATATCGAAGGCCTCGATCGGGGGGTTCTTCCAGACGTTGCGGCATCTTCGTCGCCGTGGATACCTCAGCTACATGACGAACTTCTTCTTGAACGCTGAGCATTCGGCGGTCTACGTGAATTGTGATGCCGGACGTGCTTGTCGACCGCTGCTCGTCGTGGAGAACGGCCGTGTCCTCCTCACGCTTCGAGACATCGAGCTCCTCGTCCTCAAGCGGAAGACGTTCGTGGACTTTGTTCACGAAGGGAAGATCGAGTATCTTGACGTCAACGAAGCATTAAACGCATATGTTGCGATGACACCTCGGGAGGTCACTCCGGAGCACACTCACTGCGAACTTGAGTCGTATACCCTATTGGGCTACGTAGTCGGACTAATTCCATACCCTCATCACAATCAGTCTCCACGTAATTGCTATCAGTGTTCTATGGGGAAACAGGCGTCGGGGGCGATCTCATTCAACCAGTTTGAACGCTTCGAGGCTGCAATGTTCCTTCTTGATTATCCGCAGCGTCCTTTGACCTCGACAAAGATCTTGAAGCTTACTGGGTATGAGAACCTCCCAGCAGGCCAGAACGCAACGGTTTGCGTCATGAGTTACTCGGGCTTTGACATTGAAGACGCTATTGTGCTCAACAAGGCTGCGATCGATCGGGGCTTTGGTCGTTGCTCCATCTACCGTAGTATTTCGGAGGAGATCAATATTAACAAGGCACAACCGGATCAATTAAGTGGGCCTCCTCTCGACCTCTGGCTTGAGACGCTTGAAGATGGAGAGGTCAAGAGGAGGCTCAACCCGAAGCATCAGCCATACCATGCCCTAGATTCCGATGGGACGTGCGCCGTTGCAGCGCATATGCAGCCTGGCGACATCCTCATCAATAAGTGCCTGGCAACACGTGATGAACGCGTCCCCTCCTCGATCCCGATCAAGTCTCCGACGGAGACGACAACTTACATTGATAAGGTCCTCTTAACAACAACCACTGATAATAATCTTCTGGTCAAGGTTTTGACAAGAGAACCGCGTAGACCCGAGGTTGGAGACAAGTTTAGTAGTCGTCATGGACAGAAAGGCGTATGTGGCTTGATAGTACCTCAAACAGACCTACCCTTCACCGCTGAAGGTATAGTTCCTGATTTGATCATGAACCCTCATGGGTATCCTTCTCGGATGACCATCGCGAAGCTCCTTGAACTCATCTCGAACAAGTCCGGGTGCTTCCGTGGCGAGCAAACCGATGCCACATGTTTCAGGACCAAGGATGACCCCTCCTTCATAACAGAGCTATATAACTCTCTTCTTCAGCTCGGCTTCAGCTGCTCCGGAAAGGATGTCCTCTACTCGGGAAGCACTGGAGACGTAATGCCCGTCTATATCTTCAATGGGCCCATCTTTTATCAGAAGCTGAAGCACATGGTGAAGGATAAGATCCATTCCCGAAGCACGGGGCCTAGGATGATGCTTACGCGCCAGCCGACAGAAGGACGGAGAGCTCATGGAGGGTTAAGGATGGGAGAGATGGAACGGGACTGCGCCGTATCGTATGGGGCTTCATCCCTCCTCATTGAGCGGTTCATGCTAGCGTCCGACGAGCTTCTGGCGTACACCTGCGCCACGTGTGGCCTCTTCTGTTACGAGGTCGCAGGGAGCCCTTGGTGCCAGATGTGTCAAACCGGAGACGCCGTCGTGAAGATCCGTATCCCCTATGCAACGAAGCTGATGATCAACGAGCTCTTCGCGATGGGGGTGATGCTACGCTTCGAGCTCGGCGATTGTATTTGAACATGTTTGCGTTGTGAACATTATATCGGTTGAATGCACCTTTGTGCACGTACAGGGGTTCCTTGCCGTACGCCCGTGGCCTGTAAGGAGTGTGGGGCTGTCTATGAGGCGACTGTGGCCCGTTTCGAGTTGCTTGAGTTAAGGACTTGCGTTATTGGACAACATCCCATTACAAGCATGGCTGATTTTGTTATCCTACGTTCTACACCCTCACCTGTGGTGGATAATGGGACAACCATTTCGACGCTTCACGGCATGCTGGAGCACTTTGAGACACTCATTATGAAACTGGCCGATGAGAACTTTCAACTTCGTCGTGAATCGATGGTGGCGACACGAGGATCTACTCCGACGACCTCAAATCTTTCCTCAGAGGTCCGTGACCGTATACATGCGGCAACGGTTCCAATGGCACAAGCAAGGCTTAATGGAAGCCTTTCCCCAAGATACTTATCTGAGAAGCTTCAGAGACACCTAAGTTCACTGATGACGATGACGGCCACGGCAGCCATGGGGACCTTAGCCAAACACCTGGAGGGACTAGGATATACATGGAAGCTCAAGGCCGTCTATCCTTGGCTTGGTGATACGGCGCAGCAAAAGGGAACTATTGGTCACTTCTCCATCGAGGTTCGGGACGTGGAAACCACTCTGACCATTGGTCAAGCTCTTTGTCCTTTATCCGTCGAAGTTGACTTAACCATTCCACCATCTCCCATCATCTTTCTCCTTGAACCTGACGTAACGTTCATCGGCGTACACCCGACTGGAATTTGCGCGTACGGCTTGAATGGTTCCAACTCTCATGAACTCTTACTCATCCCAATGCCAGAGACCGAGTGGATATCTCTTGAGAGGCTATCCTTAACCTTGACGAGAAGCCAAATACACGTTAACTCATCGGTGGCCGTTGAAAGCATCGTTCTGCCACAGAATGTCGTCGGAGTCCATGCAGAAGGCCGCCTCATACTTACCCATTCTACCGGGATGCTACATCTCTATGATATTGTCGGCTTGGGCTATTCACTAGAACCTATATGCACCACCGATTTCAAGCCCTTCTTACCGACGGCTTGCCAGTCGTTTAGTAATCCACGGGCAAATGGCTTTCTACTATCATCAAACACTCGGATGGCTCTCGTCAGGATCGTCAATCGTTGTCTGGCCATCCATGTTATCAGCGTTGACGGACCCGTCTCAAGTCTTCGAGTGGAAGGACCTGAATGCAGGATGTACGCCATGACAAACCAGGGAGAGGTGCCACTTGACTCCTCATCCGAGACACCAAATATCTAGAGGTATTGTCTCTCACCCAACGACGTCTAACACAAAGGACCCATGCCGTCCATATCACTTTAAAGAAGTACATGACGAGCTGAATCAATGTTTAGGGACGCTTCTAAGGATATCCTTTGCTGTCGGTCTTTCATCCGGATTCAGCTTTAGCATCCTTCTGACGAGCTCAGTAAGCTCTTGAGGACGACCGGGAATAGGAGGAAAGTCGACCCTCAGTATCTTATCCGCCGCTTTGAATGGAAACGTCTTGGTGCATAGAACATAGATCAACACGCCGAACGCCCAGATGTCTACGGCCTCAGTGTATCCAGTAGTGTCATTTATTATTTCTGGGGCCATGTAGCATTTGGTTCCGACGACTGTTTTGGCACGGCCCGAAGGCTCGAGACTACGAAGAAAGCCGAAATCTCCAAGCTTGCAGTTCCCGTTGGCATCCAGGAAGACATTCTCCAGCTTTATATCTCTGTGGATGAGGTTTCTAGAGTGCAGGAAGACAAGAGCTTCGGATATCTGTGATATGTACTTCCAGATCTTTTCGTCTGAGAAGTTTGTCGTCCTCCTAGACATCTGCTCCAGGTCACATGTGCAAAGGTCCATCAGGAAGTAGATCATACATTTGCTCTTGTCTTGAATGACATCGTGATACTTCAAGATGTACTGGCATTCAAAACCTAAGCACTCTCTCCCCTCAGTGCTGATGGCCTTAAAGGCTGATTCAGAGAAATTCCTATGACAGACAGCTCTGAGCGCATATCGTTGCTTCTTCGCGTTCTCGCAGACGTACAAGGTCGCAAATGCGCCTCTCCCTATTAGTCCTATGATTCGGAAATTTTTAGCTATTGACTCTGGAAGCTTAGGCTCCAGAGGCTTGATTTCTCTGAGTATTCTCAGACATTTATGTTCAGGTCCATCAGTATCACGGCCTTCCGCAAGTCTTTCTGCACGTTCAAGTGCATCAGTGTTTGGGACCCATGCCTCCCAGGTGAGATACTTAACGCACTCAGGGCTAGCAGCCTCTAAAGCATAAATCAGTGCAGTGTTTCTCTTATTGTCTACCTGTCCAAACTCCGAGAAGCGCAGCTGGAAGACCTTATCCACGTCTCCATCAGCCGCGGCGTCCATGAGCCTTGTCCTTCCCACCTCACTAACTTGCTCGACACTTTCCAAGGTACTACCAGGAAGTTTCGAGGGACTATCCGAAATCACTGAATAGAACCTTTCTTTCCCACTGACTTCCCCATTGACTTCCTCACTGACATGATCGTCAGTCTCTGAGATGGAGATCCCACACTTCATGAAAACGGGCGCGAGGTTCTGATGATTCCTCTGACACACCTCCGCAATCCTTAGTGCGTTACTTCCCGCCGGAATATCCCTGATGGTTTCGGTTGTTCTGATACCAAACTCACTCCATAAATACGGTATGACTTCGTATGCACCATAAGCGATAGCATACGCCAGGGCAGACCATCCGTACATATCGGTCTGGCCTTGCTCAGAAGGCAATAGCTCCACGACGCATCTACTGCTATTCGCCTCTGCGGCAAACATCAGGGCAGTCTTCCGGTCCTCGTTGCGGATCCTAGCGAAGGACATGTACTTCTTCACGCCATTGGAGTCCTCGAAGCGGGCGGCTAGCATTAGAGGGGTCGTGGCATAACGCTCCCCACCTTTCTCATCTCCCTCAATGAAATGAAGATCATCATGCTGAACAGTATAGACAGAAGAGAAGACGTGAGCGCTCTTAAAGCACCTACTCGCAATCGCATACGCCCAAATCGACTGTCCATCCCTCGTTCGTATGCTACCCTCAATGGGAGCAAGCAGCTCGATGGCCTGTTCACAGCCACTATGGATCGCACGCATCAGCGCGGTCCTTCCTTCTGCATCGACCTTGCCAATGTGCTTGAGCGCGGCTCGGACAATAGTGATCTTTGACATTTCAGCGGCGTGCATCAGAGGTGTGATCCCCCCTATGTCGGGATCAACAGGAGGCGAGTCGATGCTGGCCCCGGAATGATTAAAAAGAGCCCGAATTTCATCGGTTCCATTTCTCGCGTGGAAAGCTGCTGTATTTCCATTGTTATCGCAGAGATCGCGCTCCGCATCATAGAGGAGAGAGGCGATGGTGTAGTGACCTCGAGCTGCGGCAATCATCAAGGCAGTCACACCCCCCGGAAACACATCTCCGAGCTCGGTCGTATACTGCTCGGTGCTCTGAATGCAAATCTCTCCGAGAAGGAAAGGAACACAGTTCTCCCTACCCCAATAAGCAGCATACATCAGGGCGGTCCAGCCACTCTTCTGGCAGAACATTCTCTCAATAGAGGCGAGCAGTTTCACGGCCTCGCTGGAGCCAGATAGCACTGCGTGCATGAGTGCCGTCCGACCATCAGAGTCGCTCATCCCGCATTCCTCCTGAATAAGCAACTGCACGACGGAAGCATGATCGTTCCCCGCGGCGAGCATTAGGGCGGTGAGGCCCTCGGGGGTTCTTTTCCCCTTCTCAGCCACAACGAGCTGGCGAACACACTCAACATATCCTCTCCCAGCCGCAAACATGAGCGCCGTCTTCCCACCTAGATCGTGCACTCCAGCACTCCCAATGAGCGCTCTAACGTCCCTCGCACTCCCATAGTACGCCGCAGCAGAAAGTGGATTCAGGTTCATTCTTATCTTTTAGCGCCGGGCGCATTTCCCAGTGACAGAAAATGAGGCACTCGAATATGTCTGGCCTCCAAGCCAGGAGGGTATCGGATCCAGGGCGGAGCAGCTGGCTCATGGAGAATGCGATGATCATTGCGGGGGCGATGCGCCTCACGCGGGGGGTCAAGGAGAACACTTCTCGTCGCTCCTCGTCTGTCCAAGCGTCCCCTCTCTCACCCTGTGGGGGAGCATCGCAGGCAATCCATGAGCAGTCCAGGCGGCGGGAGACGGTAGTCCTTGCTCGTAGACCGCAAGGGGATGATATTGGACAGGTAGATGTACTATATAGCGAGTCGATGTGCTGGGAACTCCGCCGGCTTCCCGGGCGTAGCTGTCTCTCTGTGCGCGCCATATGCCCGGAGGAGCTTGGCGCCTAGTTCTCTTCATACACGGTGAACTCGGAGCAGTCGTTGCACACGACGCCATGCTCCTCGGATATTGGGACCTGGAAGATCATACGCATGAAGCGCATGAAGCGTGTGGCGTACTCGCGGCTAGGCATCACCGATAGCCCTTGCTTTTCGTGGCAAATCCCCTTCGCTCGCCGCTCAAACCTCTTGGATGCCCCATAGGGCGTCAGGAAATCTATGACACCTGCATATATGACACGATATCTGAGGACGGACGTGTCCGTGGTTGGACCCATGTTGCAGACCGGGGAGAAGGCGTATAATCCGCCCTCCTCGGAACTGAACAGAGATGGTAGGTGACAAAGGTCCTCGAAGCGTGGTGAGGAATCAAGGTCATGCGCCTTCGAAGCTCCAAAAGGAGGCATGAGCTTCGAGATGTCTCGTGACTCAATGATGGCGTCCAGACGCCCCGTGGCCTGCAAAGCCTCATAGAAGTCTTGCATGTCCGTGCGTTGTGTCTTCTTTTGCTTGAGGTCGGGAACGGAATGGGGTTCTTCTTGAGGGATATCATCAACCTTGAATCTTATGCTTTCGTCCAGTTCTGCTTGATGTATGCATGGGATGTCCTCGCTGATTCCAAGGATCAAGCTATAATCTATGAGGTTGCACGACGCGAACCATTCGACATCCTTTTGCAGCTGATGTATTAGAAGCCGTCTTCGAAGCGTCGTCAGATAAACGAACTCTTCGATATTTCTGTCCTTAAGGGTTCGCGTCGGGTCTCGTGACGAGGTGGGTGTATACCGTCCAACCCACGATCCCTTCAAGTCGTAGCGCTCGGCCAGCGGGTGGGTGGTTAGCAGGACGTTCCGCATGACAACGTAGTGCTTGTCCCCCTTGCGCGTTCTATATGGCACCTCGGGCGCCAAAGGCTTTGTGACCGTGAACATCGAGAGGAACCGAACGACTAGACTCGACGGATGCTGGCTAAGGTACTGCCCATAAGACGAGCAGATTCTCAACATGAGGTCGAGCTCCTTTGGTTTGAGTTGCTTGACGATGTACTCGTTCGTCTCTCCAAAGATAAAGAAGGTCGGGCTCTTCCCCGGTGAGCTCATGAAGCCTGGGCGCCTACACCTGGCGAGGTCTGCGACGATGGATGAAAACTGGATACCTAAACTTCGTGTGACAGATAGGAACATAGGAGTATGATAAAAGACCGCCATCATGTCATGGCCAAGAGGCTGGCCAGTGTTCTCATCCAGGTCTTCCCCAGGTAAAGGGATCAGATCTTGAACCTGTGTCAATTCTGGGTTCGTCACCGTATATGGGTTCTGGTTCTGACCTCGAGGTTCCTCATACCGACTCGCCCCTAGTAGGAGTGCCTGCTGCATCCGACGGAGAGCCGGATAGAGAGGGTGGCTTTGAGGTGGGACAACCCCAAATTGCGGTGGTGTCTCATAGTCCAAGGCGGGGAGCATTTTTACTCTGGCAGAGGGGCGTCGAAGAGTGCCTCAACGACCTCCTCGATGCTTTGCGAGGCACAACCGGAAAGGGTGGAGAGAATTGTAATCAAATGAGATGTAGTCTCGAACTCGGTTAGAAGTGGCCTCCAAACTGAGAGGGCAAGCACCCAGTCGGAGACCTTCGTGGTATGTGCTAGAAGAACACTCAGCCCTGCCATACACCCACGAAGGCGTTCGTGTGCATGAGTCTTCTGGGTTGTAAGATGCTGAATATGGGTCAAAAGAAGTCCATAGTGAGCAAGAAGAGCATCCAAACGGTCGCCGACGTTAGGGGCCGCAAGAGGTGCAACAAGGCCGCACACGGAGGGAGAATCTGTAAGTATCCTCTCCAATTCCTTCAAGACCTCTGTCGTGACCCCTAAGGTCGTGCACTCGTGCTCAATGGGAGTGAGAGAGATCTGAATGGTGTCGGAGTCGAGGCAATTTGACAATGCATCTAAGGTATGCGTTACAATTCTATCGAGAAGCCTCGAGATGGCCTCAAGTCTTTCAAGGGCCTTCAGAAGCGTCGCCTCCGCGCCCTTGGTCTCTTCGAGGGCGCGAGACACTAGCCTTATAAGGTTCTTCCGGTCGTACTCGAGCCTCTGGATGTTAAGGCTCTCCTCATAGGTAAGGAGGAAATCTAATGCCGTCGAAATGAGTTCCGGAGACGTGGCCGTCACTAGAAGCTCGGGAGCCTCATACCGAAGCTCTGCCGTGAGGCCAGACAAGTCTGTCAAGAAGACCCCGTTAGGAGAGCACTTCTGCATCTCCTCGATGAGTTTAGTCGAAATAGTCTTCTCAGATAAAAGCTTATAGAGAACTTCGGGTTGCTTCCCCAAAAGGACTCGAATACTGATCGCACCTGATAAGCGTTCTTCCGAACAATGTAATAGACAGCCGGAGAAGAGAGGAAGAGTGACGTTTTGCGCCAGACTAACCATCGTCTTTCCCCTTGTGTATGTGAGGACGAACGTTAGATCTCGTATGAAGAAAGATGCCCCACGTGGGATTCCTAACCGAATAGAAGCAGTTTGCCTTGCTGAAGAACCTCCTTTAAGGCTTATCGACACGTCGTATCGATTCTTGACGTCACCAACCTGAAGGATTGGCCCCAAGGGCCTATCCGTCGACGACATTTGGAGATAGTCCTTGACACACCATAGGAGATCATCAGTATTCCCAAAGCATGTGACTCCCAAAGTACCATTGATACTCTCCTGGCCATGTGTCTCAATATGAACCTGAAGGTCGGTGCAAAGAACGTCCCCGTCCCATCGTATCCGGGTGATAGATGGTACTATTACCGGGAGTGCGCGCTCCGCTTCCTTCTCGGCAGCCTCGTGATCCCTCTTCAAAAGGGTTGCTTGCTTCTTCGCCTCCTCGACCATCTCGCGAGTCAATGCCGTCTTTGTCGGAATAAGTGGCTCCAAGGCGGGTCTATTGTGAGACTCCGACCATGTACTAAAGACGTTAAGCGAGAGTTCTCCAGTGGGGGTCAATGTCATAAAGAGCCCATGCTTCCCTATGATTGTTGGGGGACTCACAGGAATACGTTGATGGCTCAACCCGGAAGCAGTGAAAAGAGCACACAATGGAACGTCGGAAATGACCGATGCCTTCCAAGCGCATGCACCCTGAGCCATTACTGATACTATGTTTGCATCATCAAGTACGAGAAGGGATAGGATGGCAGGATAACGACGTGTACGACGTCGATTTTGCGCATGTTCTGTTCCGAAGCTCGCCCAGCAAGGAGCCATATGGAGACAGAGAGTATCTATGAAGAGTTCCTCACAAACAATAGTCCCGGTCCTCGCGTCAAGAAAACTAAGGCAATGTGGCTGCAGAAGGGCCACCTCGCCATCAGGGCTCGAGCTCCCCGCGAAAAACCGCCCGCTGACCATGGCTTGCACCCTATCTTCTAAAATAACGCTCCATCTTGGCTCTGGTCGTCTAGTATGGCTTTCAGTGGCGAGAACATCCGAGAGCGAAAGGGCCATTACATCATAATCAAGACTCGTCAGGATGATCAATTCCAGAGAAGAGACGAAGCACATAGGCGTTGGGAGCGCATAGTTCTGGCCGACGAAGACGGAGGCAAGAATCTTACGTGAGCAGACGTGTAGGTTCCCATCCTCGGTTCGAAGCAACACGTAGCTGATACAACGCTTGCTACCATCCTCGAGCTCCGAGAAGCAATGCGCCACCGCAAAGGACACAATGGGGGACGACAATACTATCGAGGATGACTCCGTCAGTTCCAAGTCGTCTGCTGCCGAACGCCGTGGAGTAAATATGCTGATCTGCATGCAATGGATAACGGCTAGGTCCAAGACCTCGACCTTTCCATCATCACCATCATCTATGAGACTAGACTGTGCAGTAAACGCACCCACCAAAAGACCCAGTGCATCCGCACGAGTGTCCAACGCCAGGACTGTATCTATCCCGACCGAATCCTGGTTAGGTCTGATAACACTAATGACTCCCTCGTGTGAGACGACGATCGCCTGAGCCATCCCGGTCTTCGCCCGCAGGAGGTTAGCAACGACACAGGACTCGGCGCTGAAGGAGCCCTCGAGACGGCAAGACCAGATGGTCGACGTCTGAAAGTCTCGGCTCTCGGCCATACGAACCAATTTGATTTCGATTATCGCCTGGTTTTTCAAGGTCTTACGATGACGCACAGCCAGGGATTCAGGTGCAAGACCAGATACGCCTTCGCGCGTGGGTTCCGCAAGCACGGGATCATTGGTCTGACGGCGTACAACAGAGTCTATAAGCTGGGCCAATATGTCGACATCAAGGTTAATGGTGCATACCACAAGGGGATGCCTCACCACTTCTACCATGGGCGCACCGGGACCGTCTTCAACGTCGGCCCCCGCGCGATCGGTGTCCAGGTCCACAAGCGCGTGAAGGGTCGCATCCTGCTCAAGCGTATCTACGTCCGCCTGGAACACCTTCGTCCTTCAAAGTGCAGGGACGACTTTCTAGCTCGCGTGAAGGCCCGAGATGAGGCGCGCAGCCACGCGAAGGCGAACAACTTGCCCGTTCCATGCCTGAAGAGGGTCAATCCTGGTCCCAGGCCTGCTCATGACGTTGACGTCTCCAATGCGATCGAAGTCACCCCGATTAAGTACGACGGCATCTTCTAAGACCCTGGGTCATGAGGGGGAGTAAACGCCTGGGTTCGCTTCCTTTACCCTTTCTTTTAAGCGTCATGCCATCTGCCTGGCCCAAGGTGTACCGGTTGTGCCTTGGTGACTTGCTTGCGCGAGGTTGGCCGATGGGTGACCGGTCGGATGACTTCGGAGTCGTTGATGATTGTGAGCTGTCTCCGAGAGCTAAAGGAGACTGAGTTTGGGGTACGGGGTCGTAAGGAGTGAGCCCGAGGCCCGCGTGGTAAGAGTGGGGTCCCAACGGATAAGGAACCCGACTTCGCTGGGAGTGCGACTCCGGGAGCGGTCGATGAGTAGAGTAGCATGCTCTCGGGGTTGCTGGTTGCAGTGCAGCTTGGTTGGACCTTCGTATTGAGCCCAAAGGAAAGACCGTCGTCAAGGTTTCGACTTTGCATCATCGTATCGATGTCAATTGGAAGACTGGACTTCTGCGAGGTAGGTTCAACAGCTATTACTCGAGCTTGAGGAGTGGGCGCAATTTGAGGTCGGGAAAAGCTCGGAACCGGTGAAGGGGATAAGCCATATCCTTGAAACTCTTGAGGTGGGACGACCATTGAGGAGCCTCGACTCCGTTGCCCTGTTCCAAGAGCACTTAAGGCTAAGGAGCTTTGTATGAACTCACCCCCAGGAGGGTTAGGCGTTTGCTTCCCATACGCCGGTGGTATTGGAGGTGGACTAACAGATAGATCATGCTCTTGTACGAGAGCACCAGACAAAGGAAGAATCCCACTAGAGGAGGGCATAAAGCTCTCGAAGGCGCGGCAGGGAGAGTGCGAGTTTGATGGCTTTTGAGATAGGTCACTTACGGACTCTTTCTCTGTCGTCCTCCCAGTACTCCTCTGTAAAGTAGTGGTATCCACTGGGCTAAGAGACCTGCAATCGGTGACGATCCCAAGCTTACTCGGGCCTCGTACAAGTGCCGTACTTTGTAAGCGGTGCGCTTCTCCTGCCGCTTGATGCTCGATACGATCAATAATCGCAGTGTTCTTCGCACAGGACTGCTCCCGTGCAAGATCATAGGGATCCCGGTATATGGTCACGTCAATAGACTGATCCTCAAGGATCGAGATGGGCGTTTCGGCTGAGGGAGGAGTCATCTCTGTTACCGTAAAGGTCCCAGACCCTAAAGAGGTCATTGCCCCGCGCGCCAAGCCTGTCCCCATCGACTGTACTCGCCGGAGGAACTTATTCCCTCCTACCGCATTAAGAGTCATCGCAGTCTTCTCTTGCGTTGGCCTCTTACTCATCACTAACGCACTGCTCGAATCTATGGACGTGCGCGATAACACGCGCGCCGAGATGGGACGAGGAACATACATCCGGATGGCCGGGGGTATATAATCCTCTCCTACGGCACAAAGTGTCGCCGCCTCTGGATAATGTGCAGCCGCTCTTCGGTTCTCCTTATCTGCCTGGACGACCCGGAGCGTACAGTGCGCCGGCCGCAGCGGCCCGCGTGTGGGACAGTCATCTAGCAAGTACTCGACCCCCCTCACGTATGCCCGGCCTCTCGACCCCGTGGAAGGTAGGATCGCCACGTGGTCCCGCATCTCGTTACAGATAACGGGCTGCCCCCGCTTTGGTTGCTCACCCCGAGAGACGACAGGGCCCGCGCTAACATACGAAATGCGCCGGACCTTCCCTTTGGAGCCCGGTTGGGCTTGCATTTTATTCTGCGTTCACATGAAGAAGTCGAACCCGTCTGCGTCGCGCTCTATCTCGACACCGTGGCGCTTCGCGGTCGCGTTGAGACTCCCGATAATCTGGGTGTCAAGGTCGTCGGAGAAGGTGTCAAAATCGGCCTCGTATTCGTCAGTGGCACCCAGTTGCCCCTTCTTCTTTGCGATGTCGCGTGCTATCTCCTCACGGATGCTTTCCTTAAGGTAGTCCTCCTCATCTTCAACGGGGTAAACCTGTTGCAATGGCCTTTCATGCAAAGGAGGACGGGTAGTAGAATTGGCAGTAGTAGGTTTCTCTTCCGTTCGTAGGGGATCCAGAACGTCAACATCTCTTGGCGGTGTCTGGACGGTTTGCAAGGGCATCGGAGGATTGAATATGATGGCTTGGGGACGTGTATCGGGAGAATATTCGACATCTGCATCACGTTCTTCATCACTTTGCTTAATGAAATTGAAGGGCTCAACATCTGCCGCCTGAGCATTGAAGGGTTCACCTTCAGCGTCGAAACTTTCCAAGTACATCTCCGACATACCAACGGGGGTCTTAAGCCGCTCACAGGATTGGCCATATTCCTTAGGTGAAGGGTTTGCGGGTGGATCGGTAGGGCAATGGATGAAGGATTCGGGCTTGACAGGGACCTTCGAGGCCACAGGGACACGCGCTTGAGGGGAGACACGCTTTTCCACCTTCTGTGGTTGAGCATAGGGCGAGATAGAAGGGGAGTTCTGCTTTATCGTGCGCATGATCTCACTCTGTGCACCAAGCAGGGCCGAGTCCGTTCCAATCGGACTCAGTTGGTTGCGTGCCTTGGCAGGCGTATTACTCTCACTTAAGAAGGAACCACGTTCATCAATGTTTCGAAATAACTCTTTGAGTTCAGATAAGGGGAATTTCAACGCGAGAAGCTCATCCTGTAGCCGAGAGATCTGAGCGTTATTCCGCTCTCGTTCCTCACGAAGGGCTAACACCTTTTTCTCGGCTGTGGCAAGCTCGGCACGACGCTGTTGAAGGTCATGGCGTAATAACTCTGTTCCCTTGTTAAAGCTTTCGGCGAAGACTGTTTGCTTCTTCAAGAGATAATTCTTCTTCTTCTGAGCACTTAAAAGGTCACGAGCCGCTTTAAGAAGGGCATGGTTCTTCAATAAGGCCATTCCTTCTTGGCGCTCGTTCGGACTAGCCCGAGAGTCACCACCCGTCTCCTTCTGCCGCCACTCAAGCTCGGTCGTCGCCCGATTGATGCGCCCCTTGATAACCTCGATTTGTCTTGAGATCCGAATGGCCTCTGCACGGAGTGCCGCACGACGGGCCTCCGGGTCGGAGTCCTGTAGCTGCAGGAGCTTCTCACTATTCTTATCAATGAGAACCTGCTTCTCATGGATATGTTGTCGAAGACTTTTGATGTCAGTGAGACAAGAGTGATACTCGTCACGAAGGACTCCAAGGTCTGTCGACTGGCGAACCGCCGGGGGGAGGATACTATGGGGGTGGACGCTCTTCACCTCACGTCCATCCCGAGGGCCTACGGGCTTCCGAGGACGTGGTGGCATTTTTTTTCGCCTCAGCTGTTTGTCTGATTGAAGAGTACCTAAGTGTGACTCAGTCATGCGCGTCTTCTAAGCCGGAAGTCACATCTTCAGACCTAGAACAAAATGCATAACTGTGAAGAGAAGGATGAGCGCCGCATGACTCCCAAGGTTCTTCGCAAGATCTGCCTGCAGACGGGGGGCTACTCGACGCCGGGGCTCAACGAGATAGCCTACTTCCACTTCAAGGGCTTCCAACGCATCGAGGGACTCGAGGAGTACACTGCCCTCAAATCGTTGTGGTTAGAAGGGAATGGCCTGATGAAGATCGAGAACCTGGAGCCATTACAGAACCTGGTCTGCTTGTTCCTTCAGGAGAACCTCATTTCGACCATTGAGAACCTTAGTAATATCCCGTCGATTCGACAGTTAAATCTGGCCAGCAATCAAGTACGACAGGTCAAGGACGGGCTCTGGGGCCTTCATAACCTTGAGACTCTCAACTTATCTGGTAACATGCTTGAAAGCTACGAAGATCTTCTCGGCTTAGTTGAAGCCACCGGTCCAGATGGTGTTGTTGTTCCAGTCTGTCAAAACGTAAGTGTCCTTGATCTCTCTCGAAATAGGATCGAGACGCCCGACATTGTGAAGATCCTTAATCGCCTTCCAAACTTAAAGGTATTGAACTTGATGAACAACCCTCTCACGAGAAGCATGAGTATGTATCGCAAAACCGTCATACATGCGTGCCCGAACCTTACATATCTTGATGATAGGCCTGTCTTCGATGATGAGCGCCGAGCAGTAACCGCTTACTTCCGAGGCGGACCAGAAGCCGAGCTTGCAGAAAGGCGTCTTTGTTTGGCCGAGAAGCGTGCCGAGGAATCGGCTCAGTTCGTCTCCATGCGAGCCTTTCTTCATGGAAAGCCACGTGATGAGTGCATCGCCCTAGGGAACGCGGAGCGCGAGCGTTATATGCGTCGCTTCCATGAGACAGGGGAAGTCGATCAATTTGGGAGACGACAAGGCTCAGGAGAGCATACCATTGCTGACATTGCGCAGGGTAGGCCGATCTGGAGACGAGAAGAGGTCCCGATTGTTTCTCGTGCTTGGCTTGAGAAGCGCGTCCCTGTTACTATCGAGTATGCAGATGATCCTTTCAATATGGTTGGGAACGACATTGACAGTTCCGAATCGACTGGAGATGTGCCAGAACTAGAAGAGGTCCCACTAGAAAGGCTTGAGACATGTGAGGAAGCCAAACTTGTGGGAGCAAAGGAAGGGGTTCAGCCAGTCATCGAGGTTGATAAGCCAGAGTGTGATAGTGACAATTTCTCGCAACCGGATTGAAGCTGAATGATAAGATAAAGTTGATATGAGAATTATCATCGAGAACGGTATTGAACCACGAGGACCTTTGTACTCTTATATAGGTGATCTAGAACGCTCAATTATCGAGGTCTTTTGGCATTATGTTTCGGATCGGTACGTACAAGTGAATTGCCGAAGGACCAGTCCTTTGATGAGTATCTGTTGGCTTCAAGTCCAACTGGAATACACGAAAGAGGTTGGACCGTTTCACCTCAAGTACCAATGACACACCAATGACTATTTACTACCATTCCACTATGCTCAAAGTAGCCTACTTTATCCACCATGAACCATAGAAAGGAAGGTGACACGGCTGCCTGGGAGAATGGAATGATCCAGCCCCAGGAGGGAAACGTCCTGCTCATTAACCATGGCGATGATTCCTGGTGGTACGACGTCATCTGCTGAGCAAAAGGCATCGCCACCAGACACAAGGACGTGGTGGCCAACGTACGAGACGACATCCTTGATCGTCACCGGGGTCTCTGTTGGCATCTCGTGGAGCACGGCTCTGTCCTGTGCGAAGTTCTCGAGTCCAGCAAGGAGCTCAATCGTAATTGCCATAATTAATATCCTTTGCGTGTCTATCTGTATTCCCCCCTCCTCCTCCTCATCGTTAATGACCTTTACAATGCCTCACGTATCCACGCCGCAAGCTTAGCCCCCTCGGGATTAGCCTGGGCAATCTTCTGCAACCGTTCCATCATCTGTGCTGGTGGAATCAAGTTCTCAGCCGAGAAGATACCCTTTATGACTGCTTGATACGCCGGTAGACCATAGCAGCCGACTAATCCGGTGACACGATCGATGACGGCGTTAGTGTAGACCGTTACAGACCCCAATAGTTGTGCCCTGCGTAAAATATCTCCCGCCTGCGAATACCTCCCCATAAACTCCTCGTTGGTGGACTTATCAATCAACTGATAGGTGATTTGGCTATGGGTCTCATCGAACCGACGAATCCGTTCCTGGCAATGCTTCAATGCCGCTTTAACAACGGGAATGCGTTGATCAGCTTCGCCACCGGAGACCTTTCGTCCCTTAATAACTGTGCAGCCTTGTCTGACCGCCTCTCGAAGACTATCAAGTTCATATTCCACCGCCTTGAGACTACTATTCTCTTGACTCCAAACATGATGAATGGTTTCGGTTAGATGAACAATGGCACGCACAATGCTCTCACTTACCTCAGGGGCAGAAAGGATGGATCCCAGAAGCTCTTCCGGAAGCTTAAGAAGAAGTGTACATGTCATGAGGTAGTCGTTCTCTAATAATGGCCGTACCAATGATAGCGTCGTTGGGCTTTCGATATAGAGGCTAAGAAGAAGAAGCCGTTCATGCACCACTGCTGTCTGGAACACGGGCATCTGTGGAAGCCGTGAGACAATGATTTGGATAAGCATCTCGTTCACGTCATTCCGTTTCAAGCTTTCATGGATCTTCTCATACGTCTTTTGAAGAATCGCCCCACGCGTGGCCTCAAGCCGTCGTACGTACTCGGGAGTGGTGGAAAGGATGTACTTGACAGCACCATTCAGCTCTCCTTCCATGGTTGACGAGATGGTGCCTTCGGCCTCATCTATGAAGGAGAGGACTCGAGTGACATAAGAGTAGTCGAAGGAGTTGATGTATGGAAGGGTGAACCGTATCGGTGGTATATCAGTGAAGACTCGTTGAAAGATGCTAAGACCGCGTTCTGTGATGCATAAGCAGATCAAGACTAGGATGGCCTCCTGAACTCTGGGTTCCAATGCGGAGTTGGGTGAAGCTTTCAACTCGTTCTCCAAGCCATCTAGAAGGAAGTCCAAGTGTGGACGATATGCCGCAAATAGTACGATCATCATGTTGGCATAGGCCTCCTTACCCATATATACGTGCTTCAGCGCATTCAATAGCGTCGTGTGCGCGTTTGGCACCTCGCCTCCTAAGTGAAGACAACTGAGCGATAAGGAGACTACGGATAGGAGAGCTTCCTTCGTCAGACTTCTACCCTCTTGTAATGAACCTTCCAGGATCTCGTTCAAAGCCTGGAAGATATGCCGACGGCTATTCCCTGGTGCCTTGCGAATGCCACAAATGAGTGACGGCACGTATAATGGATCATTCACGAGCCTTTGAAGAGCGTATTCGGCTAGTTCTTTGGTTTGCTCCGGAGCATAGGTCTCCAACTCTACGCAGAGTAATGTGAATGGTTGGTGCATGAGTGTAAGCTCCGGATCCAAAGGATAGACCGTCTGAGTCCCAACGGTTTCGGAAAGGCTATTGAGTGCAAACAGGGTCATTGCAATAAGATCTGCTGCCCTATCCACGGCCATGTCGGTACGGACCTTGACGAATGGGCACTCGATCGAGGCGAAGAAGTCAGTCGCAATGGCCGATGCAGAATCAATGGCTATCTTCATGAGGTGGGTGCACATCGTCCAGCACGCCTTCAAGTTGCGCCTCTCGGCCCTATAGTAGGTAAGGACGGTGTCGAAGGATGGCGTCAATGTTGCAAGGTGCTTGGTTAGTCCAATCAGGCCGCGAAGCTCTTGCTTTTGACGTTCTTGAGTATCAAGCATAATACCATAGGTCTGACAGATGAATAAGGCCGATTCGTAGTGCTTCTGGTCACGCTCAAGAGATTTCAATTGCTCACGATTAGTGGCATAACCCGTACGGGAATCAATGAGCTCGTCACAACGGCCGCTTTCCAAGAAGGATAGGCACGCGAAGATGATGGAGGTTGCGCCGGAGGGGTTTCCGAACGGTGGGGCACGTTGTGCCCGTTCGGTGACCCTGACCCTCAAGGCTAAATAGTCACAGATGTGTGTCGTCGTGTAGATGACGCGGAGGATCGTGCGCTTGTAGTCTGAGTTGATGATCAATCCATAAAGTGTAGTGAGGCAACTGATATAGGCGGTATGAAAGGTGGCTGAGAGTTTAGCACGAAGTGGCGTCGGCATGTTGAATAGAGCCTTCTCCTTATCGTACTCGTAGTACTGATCAACGATGCGCGTCTTCAGCTGTTCCTTGAATGGGGAGAAGTGTTGCTTATGTGTCTGACCGTATGCTTGAAGAATAAGGAAGTGTATGAGCTGGAGTCCGGCTAAGGCGAGCTTCGTCGCCGCGGGGCGCTCGTCGAACTGTGCGATCTCGGGGAGGGGGAGAGGGGTGGGTTGTAGGATGTGAGTAATGACAGCCCCTCCCAAATCATTGAGTACTTGATACCCAACACTCATGTCGGTCAAAGCTTTGTGTGCCACCCCCACGGCCTGGTGAAGCTCCCGCGTGAGGGCACGGAATACATCATCCGATGCGCTCGGGGAGAAGGTGGCTAGCCTCGAGACAAGATCCTGCATCTAGTTTTACTGGTATCTAATTCGGCTCCTTACCTCGAACCTTCTGGATCATGATCGCCTTCCTAAGGATCTTGAGCTGGGCTGAGGACTTCTCCTCGGCCTTCATCACCTGCAACTCCTGGTGCGTATGCGTCCGTGCTAATTCCATCGCTTGGTCCAATTCTTGTTCCGATGCTTGAAGTCTTTGGCTCTTGGTCAATCGAATGGAGTTGCCATCAAGTGTCGAGCCAGACCCACCCCGTATCTTGCGAGTTTTCGGCTTCTTCTTCGAGGTCCTCGACTTATCATCTTCCGAAGATGTCAAACTTCCTACACACTCCTCAGCCATCACATCTTGACCCACCTCGACGCTAATCGTCCCAGCTCCTTCGTGTTCGTGACCAGACTCCACAAGGGCGGGAGTATCGTTCTCTCCTTCGCGCACAACCTCACCGTTGATGATTATGGTCCCATCCTCGAAGATCAACTGCCCAAAGTTATAGTTGGGCTCGTGCGCCTGCTTCCCAGAGCCGTTCGAAACCACAATGTCTGCTAATGAGCACTTGTACTTCTCCGCCAGGATGTCCACCATCTTGGAGGGAGAGGTGATCGTGTCTCCTTCGATTGTGCAATGAGTGGTGATGAACGGGTGCTCCAGCAGCTGTTCTGGAGTCCATCGCTCCTCCTCCTCCATCTGGAGGCAGTGATCGACGAAATCTGCAAAGACATCGCTATGCGTGAGCCCCGTGGCAGGATTCACCCTCCCCCTCAGCCGCATGGGCTCACGCTTGGAGATCATGACGACAGCCCGCATGCTTGTCATATCCGCGAGAGGAGGCTTCCCTTCGGTTAGCTCGATAGCCGTAATCCCAAGGGCCCAGATGTCAGCCTTGAAGGAATAACCAGTCCCTCTCACCTGTTGAGGGCTTAACCAGTATGGTGTCCCAATCATCGTGAATCGTTGACTAAACGTATTGGCCATCTCGGCTGAGACGCCAAAGTCTGCGAGCTTCACAACGGCATCCTCTGTTACTAATAGGTTATTTGCTTTGATGTCGCGGTGAACTATTTTCTGCTCGTGCAGCGCCTTTAGGCCCAAGAGGGCGCATGCAACCGCGTAGGCGCACTCCTCCTCCGTCAAGATTCGACTACAGCTACGCATAAGGTCTGACAAGGAGCCTCCACTGCAATACTCCAGAACGACCCAAAGTTCCCCTTCAGTCTTGTCCACAAAGGACCCGATGTACCCCACGATGTACTTCGAGGCGAACTTCCGAAGGAGACGGATTTCCCGCGCGAGATCCGTGGCGTCTCCTTCGAGTTGCAGTCTCTTGATTGCAACGATCTCGTTCGTCAGGACGGAGAACGCTTGCCAGACCGTCCCATATGACCCCGTCCCGATGACGGACAGGAGCTCGAAGCACTCCCGAGGGTTCTTCTCGTCAACTAGGTCAGCTAGTATGGCCATTTTTTGATCAGACTTCGAGGTCTTCAAACCCAAGAGACTCGGCGTCGAAGCCCAAGGAGCCGCCAACGTCGTCAAAATAGTCGAAGCCGTCGACGTCGTAGTCCACCTGGAAGTGGGGAGGTTCCTTTTCGGAAAGGATAGTAGGCATCTTGGAGAGTGGCTGTGGATTTCGAGACTCAGAGATGAGCTTCTCCTCCGATAGGGATAGGTCTTCAAAGTCTAGAGGAGGTTCCTTATGGATACTTGCTAGCTGTACTTGTGCCCCGGTTACGTCGAACGCATCGGATGACGAAGTGCGCGAACTACTGGACTTCCCCTCCTTCTTGCGAGTTACGTAGGAGCCGAAGGGTAAAAGGGCGTTCTCGGTAATGATGGCGTCAAAGGTTAGGTCGGGTCCAGGGGTCTCAAACTGTGAAAAGGCCTGGGTTCCATGTGTCCCGTGTAAGCCCTGTGTCCCTTGCGTCGAAGAGAGAGAGCTCGGCTTCTTCGGAATCCCGGCGCTCCTGCGTAACGAAAAGACGGCCAGGGTCGCCGGGTCGGAGGTGATTGATTCGTGCCCGAGATCAATACTCGGGTCCAACCGAATTCCCGAGTCTATATCGTCGGCGGAGAGTGTCCGCGACTGGACAGAGGGGATATCCTCCAGAACCCGGTTGAGGATAAGATCTCCATCTATATTATCAGTGCTGTAGTTACTTGCCTGCTCCGGAATCAACCCATGGCCACCGAAGTCGGATCCGCTGGGAAGTGTCATCCGGTACTCCAGCGTGGTCTCCTCCGTGAACGTCCTTTGAGCCGACGACTTGGTTGGAAGGATGGTGGAGCTATCACGCGCACCAAACAGTTCGTCGGGGAGATCGAAGTCCGAGTCGCATGGCTCTCCGATACTACTTTGATATCGTCCTCTATCGTCAACCTTCTGACGTGAGTCATCCTGAACGAGATGAGGTCCTTGACCATCTACCCATAAATCATCATGAAGCACCTCATCCTCGGGATTAGCTTCAATGGCAGACCCGAATGAAGGGCGTAGTTCCCTCGGCGTCGGACGCGTCTCGGCTGATCCAGGTTGTTGGCTACGCTTCATCGCAGCACTTAAACTGTTGGTGAAGGAGATCGTCCGAGAAAGGATCGATAATGACATTTGATCAAGCAACTCGGACCGCTCTTCAGGCCCACTTTCAGATAAGTTCTCCTCAGGTACAGTGGGAATAAAGGGTAAGAGAAGTTGTTGAGGCGGAGACGCAGTCACTGGGAGAACCACAGGCTCCTGCTGCGTTGTTGTTGGGACCTCATCGTCTCCATTGATAACATCTTCTTTCTCAGGTAAGACATTGGGCAGGGGATTCTCCTTCTCTCCTGAAGACCCGTCCGGATGTTTTTCAACACTCGACCCAGATGTCCCACTACTGGAACTGACGTTCTCGAACCGTACCTTGAGTGGTCCACGTCTTTCCTCTTGGTTCGTTAGGCTATCTGGGGAGCTTTTCTTCGAGGGAGGAGTATCCTTAGGAGAGCTTGGAGTCTTATCCTCGACACCTGGCGTTTCTTGAAGGCCCATAGCCAGGTCTCCATCCTGTGAATCTGAAGCCCTCCAAAGTTCGTCTGAGACAGGTGTCGGAAGTGGTTTATCAGCAGGACTGATACGACTCTCGGGTGAATGCTCCGTGGTCGTGTGAAGTATTGTCGTTGGAAGGCGAATCGGCGAGGGAATAGGAGATGTGTTCATCGAGGCGTCCTGTGCACTCTGCTCCTTGTGGTCTATAGTGAGGGTGCTATGAGACTGTTGTAACTGCGCCATGGCAGAGGGAACTAAGCCCAAAGAGGGTCGCCGATTACCAGTATTACCTGACGTCTTCGGACGCGGTGGAATACGCATCGGCTTTGCCATGCTAACTCCCACGAGAGGCGAAGCGGCTTCTTGGGCTCGCCGTGGTGAAAGACTACTTGGCGGCGCTGGAGGACGTGACGTGAACATCCCGGCCCGTAGCCCAGATAGTTGTGGATGTTCCAGTCCATTCCCTAACTTCGCTTGAGTCCCTTGCTCACTCCGAGGTAAAGATTCTGTATCTGGAACGGGCGGAGGCATCGAGTCCAAGGTGATTGGGGGGATGGACATGTGCATGGGGCCTGTATTTGGCACTGTGAAGCCACCGGACGGGAAACTAGGGATGGTCATTGGACCACTCGATGGATACGATTGAACCTGAGAGTAGAGGCCTTGGCCGCCCTGAATAGCCAATGCGCCTTCCAATTCTGCGATGCGTTGGAGTAGGAGCTGCATGGTCATGTTCTGGGCTGCGGCCTGCTGCTCAGCTTGTGCCCGCTCATTATTAAGGATCGTCGTGAAGTGCGCGAATTGTGCCAATTGACGCTCCTTATTTGCCGTCACCTCAAGCTTGTGCAAAGCCTCTGCATACGTCTGCGATAGCCCTGCGTTCCGCTCCATAACCTCTAGGATGACGTCCGTCTCACGCTTCGAGCGCGACTTTGCCCTTTTCTTCTTTGACTTCCCATGTAGGAGTTGATCAAAGGTTTCCGCGGTACGGGTCCTAACAGCCTTTGGCTCCTCCACCGTTAAGTTATCATCCATCTCCTCTTTTAAAGGTGCTGACTTCGCGACGTATGGAACTTGGGGCTCGGTATTTCCGACCTGAGAGATAGTTGAGCTAGACGCTTCTATTGGTGCTACGGCCTCATAGTAAGAGCGCGCGGGGAGTGCAGCGCTGATAGCCTGGATGGCGGACCGATCCGAGGGTGGGCTTCTCGGAGGGTACTGCACGACCGTCTGAATGGCATCAGAAGCCTCCCCATGCGAAGGTATATGATCTGAGGGGCGTTGCAGCATACCAGCTGCTGCCTCAGTAGTAGCCGGCGGGGCGGATAGCTCATGTCTGGACTGCACAAGGAAACTATGACTTGGTTGGTAGAGGTTCTGGCTAGAATGATGAAGTCCCATTTCGGCTAAGGCCTTGCTCCGGAACGCCTCCGCGTCCTGCATGTAGTACTGGAGGATTCGGTCGGACTCCGCCATTGCCTGTTGCGTGTACGAGTCGTAGTTCTGTGCAGAAGCTGTTGGGCGCGGCTTGGAAACTGACGTATAGACCGGGGGGAAGTGCCGCAAAGACTCAACAGGCGGGAGAGAAAGGGCGGTTGGAGGCGGTGCGAGGCGGTGGGCACTGTAATACTGGCCAGGGACGCCCCCAGGCCGTAAGAAGATCTTAGGGTGCATTTTAGAATGAATCTGGAGACCTATGGAAGCCTTCAGATCGGCCAGCGACAAAGGGCGATAAGGACCACGGACCTCGGGGTCCTCAGTACGGCAGAAGAGACCGGGATCTTCGGTGCTGGTCCAAACGTCTCCCAGATCGAGCTTCGCAAGTATCTCCCTGATCAAGCCGCTAACAACATTTTCGAGCTTTCATTGCACGCGGGCCCCTACCTGGCCACCTACGATCGCTCCGGGGCGCACATGCTCATCGCGGGACAGGCCGGCCATCTCGCCATGATACGAATGGCAGATAAAAGCCTAATGATGGAAACGAACGTCTCAAATGATAGCATCCTTGACGCCTGCTTCCTGAATAACAATGCTCTCTTCTGCGCGGCGCGACAGCGCGAGGTCACGATCTATGATGATAATGGCCTCGAGATCCATCATCTCTCACGGCGTGGAGTTCTTCTTCTTGACTTCTTGCCTTACCATTGGCTCCTCACAAGCATCTGTTTGGGAGGCTTCATCGAATACGTTGACATCTCCACCGGAGAGACAGTATCGCGGATCGCAACCCGTATTCCGCGTGCATCTTGCTTGAGGCATAACCCGGAGAACGCCCTTCTTGGCGTAAGCTCCCTTGGGAAGACAAGCGTGTCTCTTTTCTCTCCAAACATTCCGGATAACCCTGCGATGATCATTGACTGTGGCCAAGGCGGGATCGTCAGACATTGCTTCTCATCAAATGGGGAGCATCTCATCACCGCAAGCGTCAACGGCCTGCTGAAGATCTTCGACCTCAGAAATTATGGAACCGAATTGACAGCGTTCTCACTACCGAGCACATCTCTGACGGACCTTTCCATCTCCCAAACGGACATCCTGGCGGTGGCCTCTGCCCATCGTGTTGACTTCTTCAAGCTCAAGTCGCTCATGGAGTTTGATTATGCATCTGAGGAGACTAAATCCTTACTTCAGAGCAACCCGGACCTCGAAAAATATCGTGGGAACGACTCGCACTTCTCCTTGACAGACCTGAAGCTGACGTATTTGACCCATCAATATGATGGCTCAGCGATCTCGACCCTACACAAAGGGGCGTCTCATAAGGTCACTAATATGGGTCGTACCGGTAGTGGCCGAAATCGATCTGGGACTCGGAGTGGTAATGCCAACTCAATCACCAGTTGTACATTCCGTCCTTATTTCGACGATTGTCTCCTTGGTCTCACCTGCGGAGTCCAATCGATTATTGTCCCCGGGTCTGGAGCACAGGAGTATGATAGAAGAGTCGCAAACCCATTCGAGAGCCGGAGAGAGAGGAATAACAGGACGGTTCGTGACCTCCTAGATAAGATTCCTTATCAGCTCATCGGGAACCGAGAGGCCCTTACGTCTGTCTATTCTCCGACCGATAAAGAGCGAGTCCAGATACGTTATGGGCTCATTCATGACGCCATGGCAAAGAGGCACACCCGCAATAAGAAGAAGCGATCGATGGCCTCTAAGCTCAATACACGAGAAAGTATGCGACGCGTCGATGCCGAGATCCGACAACAGATGGCCGAGCTCGAGAAAGAGCGGAAGCGTGGGAGGACGCAGGAACGAACGAGGAAACAGGAAAGCGTTCTCGATCGCTTCCGCACGTAGGTCTAGGATGAGATGAAGGCGCGTGGGGCGTTCAAGGAGGCCGTCACGGTCTCCATCAACTCTTGCGGGATGGAGCCAACTAAGAGCTTGAGAGATAGGTTTGGATACGAACCCGAGAGCTTACACACTCCTAGGCGTTCCTGTGGACAACTTGTGAATATATCCACCGTCTGATCATTATAAAGGAAATAGACTGCACCACCCAAGTCGAAAGAGACGGCTGATGAGTATGACACTCGTACGGCACTCACGAGCGTCTTTTGCGCCCCATACATATACACTGTCAAATCGGCATCAGGACTCGGCCGGATCCATGAGCTTACACGTAAAACGTGTCCGGATGAGTTCCGCAGGCTCCAATACTCGCCAAAAGCTGATAGTAGTGCCACTAGGTCTGACAGGCTTATGAAGGGGAAGATAATGGCGAACCCAGGGCAAAGTTCCAGTATTACAAGCGTTCTAGTACCCATCCGGACGGATAAGACCTGTTGGACGAGTAATGCTTGAAGGGGTGAGTGGGCCGCCTCAAGCCCGGCTAAGCAGGCTATGATGACTTCTCCAATATCCTCTGAAAAGGCCCAAGAGTAAAGACTCCCGTCGCCAGTGACACAGAGGATGACCGTGTTATGTACGTCGGCCTTAATCGAAACGTGCGAGGTGATCTCCTTCTCGACGCATGTGCTTGTTTCGGCCGGGATGGCTCTAACCTCGGAAAAGGCACCAAGGACTGGGAGTGCAAAGAGAACAATCCGATGTACTCCCTTTCGTACCCTACACACCCCGACCAGGCGTGCGGGGGCGTCGGGGAGCTCCGCGATAGAGAAGGTGACAATGGGTAGATGATTAGAATAGATGCTATGGACTCGGAGCGTGTTATCGGCCGCGACTAGGAGGTATTGCAATGGTTCCCACCTATTGAGTGGAGTCGCGACGGGGTCTTCCTCAAGTGCCTTTGTAAGAGAATATGTCTCTACCATATCTGTTTCTGCTGGTCTCAACTCCTCATCCTTCAGCTTGACGGCCACGAGAATGGCGAACCCGCCACGACAGCTTTGAATCCGCTCGACGCGGAAGCCCATTTGAGTGTCCTTTCGTCCATCCAACAAGAGACGTGGGCGTAAGGAATGTAGTTCTGCAAGAATTGTATTCATGCTCTTGGTCTGGAATTCCGATCGCTGTTCTTCCGAATGACTCATATGCTCCTCCCCAAGAACGGTACAGATGAGGCTTTCAGCCAAGTTAGGGGTAAAGATACGCTCTCCCAAGAAGCCTGGGGTTTGTACCCCACGATCGAGAAGGTCTGCGCCACGATACGTAGTTGTCCCTCGAGCGATATGGTCGTAGGAGCACAACGTATACATATCTCCGATCAAGCCACAAGTGTAGAGAAGCTTATGATTGAAGGGGGCTTGTGCAAAGATCGCGCGTAGGGGCGTCGTAGTTAGCGTGCTGGGGGCCTCGGCAACGGGCCCGTCCTCTGACTCGTCAAAATCCGCCTCATAACTAACAAAGTCATCCTCATAATCGTCGTACATTTTAATGCAGGACTCACATGTTATAGCAGACAAGACGCTTCAGGTGTCTCACTCGTGGGACGGTGTCTACCGCCTCCATGGAAACGGCGTCTACAAGGACCGGCACTGGGTCTGGGCCATTTTCCCCGAGCTATTTCCTTTACCACCAAACGCCAAGAAGACCAGTTCGGTCACCACCTTCGCCTGTGCATGTGGGAAGACCGTCCTTTTAGAGGAGGCTTACGTCCCAGAAGATGCCGGAACCCCTGGTCATTACGGGTGCCCGAGCTGTGGTTATGTTGTCCCTTATCATTCCAGTTTTCAACCTCAAGAAGGTATCTCCTCAAGGGGGAAGATTGTAGCATTACAGCAGCCATCAGAGACGGCGTTGTGGTTAGCAGACTTAGGTGCAGGGGTTGGAAACCTTTGTTATCCACTCCTTGAGAAATCCAAGAACTTCCGTGTTCTTGCTTCGGATTATTCAGCACAGTCATTAAGCATTTTAAGGCGTCGTGATCGTTATGACCCTACCCTAATTCGGACCCTTGTACATGACGTCACACGTCCCTTCCCAACCCATGTCGTAGTGCAAGAGGATGGGTGGTGTGTTGAAGCGCCTGATAAGAGAGGAGAATGTCTTCTGGGTCGTTTCGCTTATGCTACTTATTTCTTTGTCCTTTCGGCCCTCTTCGATATTTCCGCAATCTCCAACGCCATCACAAACGCACTAACGCTTCTCTCTGACACTGGAGTCCTATTGATTCACGATTATGCAACAGGTGATTATCGTGAAGAGAAGTTCTCACGTCGTGGCCCTCCAGATGGCGTCTTAGAGCTTCCCCAGGCCGAAGGAAACCTCTTTCTGGCCCGCCGTTACACTCGTATGGGTGAAGAAACCACAGCAGCATTCTTCAATCCGGAAGGCCTAACATCGCTTTGCGCATCAATAGGAACCGTCATCGAGTGCACAGTCCGAGACCACCAGCGGGAAAATAGAAAGATCGGTGCTCGGTGGGCTCAACGGTACGTGACAGTGAAGCTCCGTCATCGAAAAGGCGACGTCCCTAAAGGAAAATGAATTGGCCTCATCAGGCCGCCACCTCCAGGCAGGCAGCCGACGTCCTCTCCTCCACCTCCGAGATATCATATGCCGCAGGCCCGCGGTCGAGCGTTCGGCCCGAGTTCTCAGATCTGGCCCAGTCTCTCCTCTCGTCCGCCACAAGGAGCGAGCCTCATCGTCAAGCCCTCCTCCGCGAGCTCGAGGCGAACTGCAAGACAGTCAACGGGCTGGTTGACTGCATCTCTAAGGAGAACCAGACAATGTCCAGGTTTCTAGAACAAACACAACGCACTCTCACGCTTTCAACCTCCGGCCTTGGTGAGCGGCAGCCCAGGCGTGCCTCCGGGCGCGAGAGTCCTACCCCTCGTGTTGTGCTCCCATCTGTTACCGAGTATCGGGAACCTGATTCCTCTCTCCAGATCAAAACGTCAACTTCTGTACAAGACGGTCTTCGTAGCCTACATTCTGTGCTTGACCGCCAAGCGAATATCGTCTCACGCATTTCGATGAGTCTCTCCGACATTGCCCAGACCCCAACGCGGCAACCTGGATATGACACTAGTTCTCTCTTCCTTTCTGGTGCAGCGCTTCAACATGATACTCCTCTTCCCAATCCTTCTCAACCAAGTAGCTTGCGGACGCAGTATGGTTCCACTGATCGCAGCACTACTCAACCAGACCATGGAAGCCTGCCTAATCAACAAGATGGACCTACCCCACGCCTTAGTGGGAGCAAACGTGCTGAACCTCTTACAGCTTCTACCGCTCAGGCCAATGCCACACCAGACGGGACATGTATGGTACATCCTAGTACCTCCTTACAAGCGGGTGGAAGACTAAGGCCCAATCTGCGTTCTTCGCTTCCGGAAGCTGCGTCTCTGACCGTTCCTACAATCGGACATGGGCCTGGTAAGACTGTCACGGCCGAAACGCTTGGCATGAAGGATGGAGGCGTCGCAATTAAGGACTACGCTTCTCTTTTTACCCCTGAGACCATGGGCCATCATAATGGGATCGTTTTTCTCGACAATCCTCCAGTCATGGCACCCTTTGCGTCCGGACTTACAGGACACGAACCGACAGACCTGTATCGCCTCAAACATGAAGTTGATTCCGTACGCCGTTACATGAATATCAACCTAACAGCGCGTGATGCGGAGCTTGAGCGCCTCTCGTCAGAGGTTCGATCGTTGAAGAACCGAAGCCGGCCTCAATCTGCAGAGTCAACACACGCTCAGCATGCGGCACGTCCGATTCGAGAACGTCCAAGAAGTGCTCCATATAAGGCCCAAGATGGTCTCTTCGCCGATACGCACTCGCGTCCGGCTCTTTCCTCCGAGTCGATCACAGACGGAATTATAACCCCCCAAGGTATAGAGAGCTACTTCTCAACGGAGCCGTCATCAACGCTTGGAGAGTCCGTGTCCGTTATCCAGCTCGATCCGCCGCCAGTAGTCGAGCTCATCAAGGAGTATAACACTGGGACCTTCAATGCCCTTAAAGAGGAGCTTCGTCGGACGAAGGAGGAAGCGGATATGGCTCTTCGCGAGAAGAACGAGGAGATCGCCGCGCTAAGGGAGCGGCTCTTCACAATGTCACGTCTAACGGAGGCGACAAGTCGTCCACACATCTCCTTCAGTCCTTCTATCACTGTCAGCCAAACTGGACAGGACCCCGAGCTTGGTGCTACGCTTTCTTCCTCGGTCGTGAATACCCTCACATCTGGAGTTCAGCGGGTAACCTTTGCTGTGGGGACAAAGCGGGATGATGCCTTACAGACTAGTGTGAGTACGATTGGAAGCTCGGCACAGCTCAAAGTATCTAGGGGTCATTCGCCTTACTTGGAGGGTACGGCATCGGATTCACACGCCAATGTTTCCACTCACACAAGGGCATCTGCCACGTATACGGTATCAGAGGTGGGTGCTAGTGCGACCGAGCCATCTCGTCTCAATCTTACTGATCGAATCAATGCTCTTAAAGCGTATTCATCATTCGGTACCGAAGGAGGGCAGAGTTCGGCGGATCATGAAAAGGGAGGGAATGTTGCGACCCTCGAAGACTTTGAAGCGGATCTTCCCTCTCCCAGTGTTTCGAAGAGTGCGTCTCCTGCACCACCAACTCAATCGATGCCTGCTCTTTACGTTACGTCTGCCTTACCACCCGCTATCATCCCGAAGCCATATACCGCCTTACCAGCCTCCAATGGGCATCGTGAGAAGGGTTATTCATCGATTTCAACCCCCTCCACGGTCTCGGTCAATGAGATGTATGACACTGGAGATGCACGTGATGATGAGTTCCTCTCATTGGAGCGAGAGGTGCGGATGACACAGTCCCAACTTGTGCAGAGTTTAGTGGGAACGCTCCGGTCGTCAGGGCTTGGGAGTACGGCGTCTTCGGACCTCGTCGCCAGCGCCCTCGCAGCCGCGAAGCAGTAGAGTAAAGGCCGCGGATCTCGACCTCACGCAGTCGCCATTAGATAGGAGCTCTCAATCATTTACTTGTACCACTTCTTCGCCTCCTCAAGGCTAACGACCTTGTAGTCCTTAGCATGGCCGGCAGAGCCGAAGGCCTTGATCTTCGGGATGAGCATCTGGGTGATCGCATCACGGGCGGGGCCAAGGTAATCACGCGGGTCGAACTTGTCGGGGGTCTCGACGAAAACCTTACGGATCGCTCCGGTCATCGCCATGCGGGAGTCCGAGTCGACGTTGATCTTGCAGACGCCCATCCCGATCGCCTGGACGATTGACTCGATGGGGACCCCGACGGCATCCGGCATCTTCCCGCCGTACTTGTTGACGAGCTCCTTGACGTCCTTCGGAATCGAGGAGGAGCCGTGCATGACAAGTGGGACGCCCGTGAGCTTCGAGATCTCGGCGACGCGATCAATCGCGAGGTGGATCTCGCTCTCCGACTTGAACTTGTAAGCTCCATGGCTCGTCCCAATGGCGACGGCAAGGGCATCGACCTTCGTCAGCTCGACGAAGCGCTTAGCATCCTCGGGGACGGTGAGCTGGACCGTGTTAGCCACATCCTCCTCAATCCCACCAAGAGTCCCAAGCTCCGCCTCAACACTGACACCACGAGCGTGGGCGTACTCGACGACCTCCTTCGTGATACGAACGTTTTCATCGAAGGGATGATGAGATGCATCAATCATGACCGAGGAGAAACCGAGGCCAATCGCGGTCTTAACAGACTCGATATTGTCTCCATGGTCGAGGTGGATGCAGATCGGGAGGTCGGGATGCTTCTCGAGGGCGGCCTCGCAAAGTTTCTTCAAGTAGATGAGATCGGAATACTTCAAAGCACCGCGAGAGCATTGAAGGATGACGGGGGTCTGGAGCTCCTCGGCGGCCTTCATGATGGCCTGGATCTGCTCCATGTTATTGACGTTGAAGGCCCCAACGCCATACTTGCCCTTCTTGGCTTCGTCGAGCATCTGCTTCAGGGTGCAAAGAGGCATCTAAAATTTTCCGTCCTCACTCTCCTTGTCTACGGCGTTTGCTGGCGTTTACTGCCCCCTCCATTCAGGAGGGTGGCAAAGTGCGTTCTGGTCCTCGAGAGCCCCAAAATAGTTACTCGCCCGTGGATGCTAGTGGTCGTTCGGCTCCCCGCGACGGGGTGTCAAGTGAACGAAGGATGAATGCAAGAGGTTCAAGTTCTGGAGGGTCAATGAGCTGGTAGGTCTTAGCGAAGAGGAGGAAGTGGGCAAGACAAGTGTTGAAGACTGTAATCAGATCTCGTTCGACTACCACATTGTAATGGCAAAGGAAGATATGAGCATAGACACGAAAGAGGCGTCGGAAGATGTTCTTGACCACCTTCGGGAAGTCCTTGGGTAAAGGGTTACGAGAGTCCGTTGGAAAGAGAGACTCATCCATGACCTGTGCGCTTACCCACTGATAAAGGAGGGAGATATATTGGGGGGCGGATACCACCGTGGGCTTCTTATAAGTCTTCCCATCCTGCCAGCGATACTTGAAGTTTGGTCCAGCATTCATCTCACGACAAGTCTCACAAGCCTCAGTACAAGCGTCCTCAATGGCGGTGTAAATAGTCTTGCTTATCTCGTAGAACTCGTGGGTGTTGACCGCGAGCCATTCATTAAGATCCTCGTCGGGTGGGACAACGACACAGTCAAGAAGATCGACACTAATTCTATCTCCGAAGAAGTCGAGTAGAACTTCCGGGGTGAACTCCTCTAGGGGTAAAGCCGGCCCTCCGGGCCCGGTGGCCTTGACGATCTTGACGGTACGCGTCTTGACGGCGGTGACAGGCATTTATTTCCACGGCTATGTATGCTTCTTCTCATCAAAGGAAGGGGTCCTCGGAGTCCTAGTTCCATGATAACTTTCTCGTGGGTGAGTGGGGTGGCCTTGTGGATTGAACGTCGGAGGGCTTGGGACACTATTCATGACCCTTCCGCTCTGCGTAATCGAGGTCGTATACGGTTGCGAGAAGGTTTCTCTAGGTGAGCTACCAACCGGTGGAGGAGTTTGAAAGGGGTCGAAGGGAGCCTCATTAAGAAGAGCCGGAGTGCTTGGACCTATGGAAACTGTACTTTGAGTACTATGTGGTGGTAATGTTGAAGTACTTAGTGTTAGATGAGGGGTCAAAAGGTTATGACCTCCTCGACGAACCTTAGAACGTGCCCGAATTGTTAGCCTTGAAGGCTTTTCTTTCAAGGATAACCCGATATTCTTCTCTCCTTTTCTCTCTATTATAGCACTACCATTCTCGATGAGGTTGTCAGGTGGAAACTTCGTCGACCGCGTAGTCGCAGGACTGGCCTCATACTTGTGTCCAACAGAGCGCCGTTTCGATGGAGTAAGAGGCTCAATGACACTGCTGATACTATCTCCTCCAATACTCGTCCGATATGGAGAGATTATCGTCTCGTTCTCCTTGGGTTCCACTCCGCTCTCCTTCAGCTCCTGTCGAGTGATAAACGCCGAGATCCCACTCTCGCTCTTATAAAAGGAGTCAAGGATCGACATGCGTTCCCGATTGCTCTTGACTAGCTCTTCAAGCTCGTGCTGGTCAATTCTCGAGCTGGTCCGTGCAGATATCGTACTCCGAAGCTCCTGTGGCATTAGTTCTATGAATTGTTGTACACGCGTTGATGCTGGACGGCTTGGACGAAAGGTGTGACTCTGTCGGTTCTCCTCCGTCCCAAATTGCTTCTCTTTCGCGTTGAGGAGCTGAAGGGTCAAGGCCATCGAATCCTCATGGTCTGCAACGGTCTCACACGTTATATTCTCATACCTAGCGCAATTCAGGCTTTGTGTCCCCAACATATCCTGGAGATGGCTGTCGCTCCTGGTTGATGCGCCTCGCCGTCGTCCCAATGGCCCTGCTGGATGCTGCCTTAAACGCTCAGTGATCTTCTCAAGCGTTACTGACTCTCCTGGAGTACCCCAATTGAGATCTTGGCTACCAATTGATTCAGAGTACACTCCCACCTGCGTCCCCAATCTACTCGCAGAAGAGATGAGGTTTGACTGAACGAGAGAGCGTTTCGAACGTATCGAACCGGGTCGAGAGTTAGACCGAGAAGCTGCCCGCGAAAGGGGTTTCAAGGGGGGTGCTCGAGGCCTTTCGGATTGGAGCATAGTGGATATTATCTGTTCCTTGTTACTAGAATTCAGATCAATAAGTCCTGTTACGTTCTCTAGGTTTGCCGACTCGGGTTTAGTTTTAAGAGTCAAGTCAGACATTTTCTGGATTGAAGAAGAGGCGGAGGCGAGTTCTGGAGTGTCCAGTAGGGTATCAAGCTCAGGGCGGTCACTAGGGTTCTGCACAAGAAGAGAAGATATAAAGGTGACGAGGGCCTTTGAAGGACGACCATGTGAAGACTGAAGGGCCAATTGGATACCTTTGTTGGATAGCTCCCGTATCTTATTGGCTACCATCCCTACGGTGTAGGCATCCTTAATGAGCTTGGTCCCTGTGCAAAGCTCATACCCGATGGCACCCAGTGCCCAGATATCGGATTCTCGCGTCTGTTCCTTGAACTGAAGAACTTCCGGGGCATAATATGGAAGAGATGTCGTAAAGGTGCTTGTCAGAATCTTTGTCTTGAAGCGCCGAAGCCTCCCATAATCGGTGACCAAAACCTGTCCATCATACCCAATAAGAACATTTGTCGGTTTGAGTTCCCCATGGATGGCATACTCGCCATCATCATACTGAAGGGAATGTAACTCCTTTAAGGCCAGGGCAATTGCCTTCAGGATCGTCCAAATCGTCTTTTCCGGGATATTCTTCTTAGCATACCGTGTCATAAACCGCTCTAGGTTCTCTTTAGCAAGAAGGTCATGGACAAGATAGAAGACTCCGTCCTCCTGCTCGTCGACAAAGACCTTCGTATATCTAATTAGACAGTGGGACGTGTACCCAATGGAGATACTGATGTCGTCTCGCAAGTCCGTCCTGATGGACTCGTCAAAGGTCCGCAGGTTGAGCTCCTTAGCTATCCCAAGCTCACTGGTAACCTTATTCTTGATGACCCGCGTCTCTCCATACGCCCCTACCCCAAGGAGACGCCCAACCTTGTACTCCTCAGTCAGGCATGATCGCATTTCTAAAATGTCCTTCCATGAAGGCAACCTTCTCGTCCAACTGATCCGCAAGGTCGACCTCCTGCAGGCGCAGCTCGACACGGCGGATCGGGTGCGGCTCGGTGGCGCGAGGGGCGGCGGGCCCGCCCCAAACACCTCCTTTTTCGTCCACAACGGTACCCGTTATCTTCCTTGCACCATCTCTCTCGGTAATGGGACGCTCTCCATTGCCCTCCTGGATGACAACTACACAAAGGTCGTTAACTTAAGTCAGATCCAAGGCGTCGTCTGCGATGCGATGTATGTTCCCGGTTCTAATACTGCCGTTTATGCCTTACAGCTTTCCCTCGGGTCGTCTAGCATGGTGATATACTCCAGCGAGCGCGTACACTGCGAGGAGCTCGCAAGCGCTATCGCCTCCGCCGCTCACCTCTCCTCACGTGGGTTCCAACGTGGCTCTCAATCAATCGGAGGATCATACACTCGTGAGGATTTCCTTCTCAGCCGCCCTCACCTCGACGCCTCCGGCGTCGGGCATATCTTTGGCAAACCGATCGCCCCTTCTGTCTTCAATTGTAACGATCAGTCACGGTACTCGACGGTTGGTCTATTCGCCCAGGACTCCTTCGCCCAGCCTCAATTCTCTCGCGGCTTGGAACCTTCTACAGGCCTCCGTGGAAGTAAGCAGTACCCACCCGTCGAACTTTACGCTTCACGTCAACCTGACGAACGTGACCTTGCTTTCTATTCCGTCACGACAAACGCTAGCGTCCATGAGAGGCCAAGGTCTCAGTCCGAGAACCTTCGTGATGGTACGGCTTATGCATCAAACCTCTTTAGTACGACCATTCCTCAAGTGAGCGACATCGCTAGCGTCTTCCAACAAAGCGCCTATCAAGGGACGAGTCAACTGGAACACCAGCGGTCTGGGATCACGGAAAAGCGCCTCTCGACCATCTGTCAGGAGTACGAGGCGGTCATTATGAAGCAACACACAATGATCAACTGGCTTTGGGGGCTTGTCCGTGAGCTCAATGGCCGTGTGGTCAATAGCGAGAAGCACGAGTGAACGGGGAGCACCGGGAATCGAACCCGGAACCTCTCGGACCCAAACCGAGAATCATACCACTAGACCATGCTCCCTACCCGGCCGCGGAGGTCGGCCTTCGGGTCTCCGGTGGCGCAAACGAGTTTTCGCCTGCGTCGGGTTTTGGAGCTTATGGCCTGATGTCGAGGTTGCTGTCTACATCCTCGCGCCCTTCGGGTCTGAACGGCCTGGCTTGCGACGTGGATCTCCGAGTCTCCAACCCCACGCTCGGTCCGCTCCACGACCTCTGAAAGCTTCGTGGTGGTATCCAGGGAGTTCGCAGGGGCGATAGAATGAGGTAGCCTGGGATAGAGTGCAGTATTGCTATCAGTACTACTAAAATCATGAGCCCAGGAATTAACGACCGTATTCCGAAGCTCCTGTGAGTCTTCGATTAGCGTATCCAGTGTATCTCCACAGGAGAGAGAGAGGGAGGGGCTGGAGTCGACCACAAGATCTTGTAGCTCGGGATACGCAAGGAGCTCTTCAAGAGATGGCCGATGATTGGGATCAACTGAAAGGCAGGAGGCAACGAAGTTCCTAAGGCTATTTGGACAGCCTCGCGAGTAGAACTTGATCCCTCGAGCGAAATCTATCCTACGGAAGACTGGAAAGGTGAGAGTACAGAGTGCATAAGCTATACAACCGAGTGCCCAAATATCGACTGCTGGAGAGTACCTGGCTGCGCCACCGTCAAACTCTGGTGGTAGAGGATCAAGTAGTACCTCTCCAGGATCTCCAGAAGGACACAGGTCGAGTAGAGGAGTGTACCCAAAATCTGATAGAACTAGAACTCCGCTTTCTTTGACAATAACGTTCCGAAGATGCATTCTTCCATGGATATGTCCAGCTGCATGGATGGTTCGCATCCCAACAAGGAGCTGGTGTAAAATGTCCCAGATCTCAGCGCTTCCGAAGGGCCTGCAACTGATACGTCGTGAACGAATTAGGTCTTCCAGAGACCCACAGACCGAGTACCGTGTCGAGACTAAGAAGCAGTCGCGACACTGGTCATACCGGAGAGAATAGATCGGAAGGACACCGGGCCTACGAATGTCAGTCAAGCGTAAAAGTAGAGAACGTGCCCCTTCGCGCTCCTCCTCGTTGAGACCGGCTAAGGAGTATTCCTTCTGGACCACCATCGTCTTCCCATCCTCCCTGAGAAGCACAGAGGGCCCTAAGGAGCCTCCACCGAGGCCTGATAACATCTCAGCCCGGCTTCAAAAAATGACTGGCTTAATGATCTCTTCTACGACATTCCCCGGTCGGCTATCCCCCCTCCTTAAGCACTTCTTCGCTAGAAGTCTATCGACGCCTCGTTATTCGAGAGCTTAGCCCAGGTACTGAAGCCTTAATAGAGAAGCCTTTCATACCAATGACGAAAACTAGATGTTCACGGCATACCTCATCCAACTCTGGAGCTCAGTCAACTTCTACCGACCTCGAAAAGTTCTACAGGATGACCATCTTCTCCTCCCTTAACTATTGAGGTGTCTTCGAAAGGTGTTCCGTTCTACCTGGAAAACCTCAACGTCCTAGCTCTTGGTCCTCAGTCGAACAAGCTCCTCCTCGAGGGCAAGTATTCGAGCCTTCTGATCCGCGAGTTCCCTCTTGACGGCTTCGGAGTCTTTGCAGGCATGGGAAAGGTCCTCGTTGGTCTTGGCGAGCTGTGCCTTGAGGGAGGAGATTTCCTTCCTCTCCTCGTCTAGAGCAGCTCTTAATGAAGTGAGTTCCTTCTTGACAGATTCGTCCTCAGTCGTTTGTTTGTTAATACATTCCTGGACGAGTGGTTCGGAATTCGGTGAAGGAACTCTTTCTGTCCCCTCATTCTCGAGGAGCTCACGAATACGGGTGTAGTCTCCTCCTTCTAAACTGTTGTTCGCATGCCATTGAGCGGTATGGCCTTTGGAATCCTTCAGTCCCTGTTCGTAGGGGAGAAGGAGTTCAACTATTTCGGGGTAGTTGTAGTGGGCTGCCATCATGAGAGCCGTCGTTCCGGGGGGAAAGTCGTTATATTCCTTCGTTGTCTGCTTCCCTACCTCAGAAAGGAGAAGTCGGACGGACCCCGTATGACCATAACAGGCCGCCAACATCAGTGCAGTTCGTCCATCATTGGCTTGAATTCCGAGCTCTCTCTCAAGGAGGGGGATGCAATCTGCATGACCATTGAAGATGGCGTGCATCAATGCAGTTAACCCATCACTGTCTTGGATCCCCATTTCTCTTTCGAGCAGGGCTACGCAGTTGATATGACCCTCATCCGCAGCCACCATCAATGCAGTTTGACCATCGCCGCTCCGCATTCCAATCTCCCTTTTGAGTAAGGGGACGCAGTCGGCGTGACCCCTCCACACTGCCTTCATCAGCGCAGTCCCTCCGTCGTTGTCTTGCATTCCCAATTCCTTCTCAAGTAGGGGTATACAGTTGGTATTGTCATATCCTGCAGCCCACATCAAGGCCGTCCAACCGTCTTCATTCTTTTGCCCTACCTCTTTAAGGTTGGCCTTCACGCCCTCGAAGTCTCCATTCCAGGCCATCTCCATCAAAACGGTGAGAGACATTTTTTGAGCCTTATTTCTCCTCGATTCTAGCACACTATGGAGGTGTCCTGGCGTTAACTTTCCTCACTTCCCTTCCAAGTAGAATCATTCTTTCAATGGCCTGGACTCCTTCCCAGTCCAAGAGGCCGACCCATCATCTCACATCCCCTCGACAACAGAGGGGCGTCCAGATCGATGCACCCGTCCCCGGGAAGCCAGTGGGCCCCTCTCTCCGTCTGGCACGGCTCTCGTCAGAGGCCATTCGTCCTCGAGAGGGGAACGGGCCCGATCCTCACCAGGGGGTTGGGGAGCTATAAGGAGAGACTGATGACCAGTGGGAGCTCATCCAGGGACGAGAGCGCCCCGAGGAGAGCTGTGGGCCTCTCGTCCTCAAGACAGGTCGTTGGTAGTGGTTGGATGCCCAGAGTGTCAGATGGGGGCCTCAGTGGAAGGCTAGTGAAAGTGGATGCTTGATGTTCAAAAATGTCCGTTACAGACTTGATGTGGGGGGCCTGGAACGGGGACCTCGAGAAGGTGAAAAAGAACCTTAGTGAGGTTGGAAAGCAGGATGAAAATGGTCAGACGGCCCTGATGTGGGCTGCAAAAGGAGGTCACTCCAATTGCATTCCCCTACTTGAGAAGGAGATTGGGATGCATGATAGTGATGGATGGACAGCTCTAATGTTGGCTGCATACAATGGAAAGGCAGATTCCATCCGGCTCCTCCTGTCTGAGGCGGGGAGTCAGTCGACGAGAGGATGGAGGGGCTTTCCTCCTGGAACGACTGCTCTCATGCTCGCAGCCCACCAGAACTATCCCGAGATTGTCCAGCTTCTCCTTCCCTATGAGCAAGGAATGACTGATGCCAATGATCACACAGCTCAATGGCATGCGAACAACAGTTCAAGGGGAGGAGACTTCAGCCAAGTCAATGAGCTCCTCAAGAATGAGGGCACAAAACGACTTCCTCCACCGGATCCTGAATTACTCAGACTACGAAGATGCATCAACGAACTCACCACTGAGAACGACTCCCTCAAGAAAGACCTCTCCTCTTCCAAGAATGCACATGAGGAAACAAAGAAGGAGCTATCCCAACTGAATCGAGAAGTCTCCTCCCTCAAACAGCAGCTCGACAATGCCATCGATGAGTCCAAGAGGCATGCGAAGATGAATGAGGACCTCCAGAAGGCCTCTGACCAGAATCAGCCCCTCGTTGCCTATCTCGAGAAGGAAAACGCCAACCGTCAGGCCCGTATCGAAGAACTCATTGCTGAGAAAGCATCTCTCCAGGAGAAATTATCCTTCTCCAAGGAGGCCCTAGAAGAGACAAGGAAGGAGATCTTCTTTCTTCAGAAACAATTCGCATCGTCCAAGAGTACATGCACCGAAGTAGAATGGAATCCTCTCCAGATGAATCGAGAGATCGACCTCCTCAAACAGCAGCTAGAGAAGTACCGGGAGATGTACGAGATCTCAAACAAGAGAGCACAAGAGGCTGAGAAGAGCTTTGTCGAGGTGAGGGGAGAGAACACTTCCCTCAAGAACCAGCACTCAAAGACCATTGAAGACTCATCCTACACCAATACTGACTTCGGTGCCCTCAAGAAAGCACTCGCTGACCAGAAGGCCCGGAACCTCGCCCTCGAGAAGGAGAACGCCCGACTGAGGACCGAGAGCCATGACATGAAAGACCTTCGGAGACGCCTCGAGGAGGTGGAGGAGGAGAAGAGGGCCCTCCTCCAGAACCTCGCTGCCGTCGGGGGCAGGCTTCCCCCCGCACGGGAGGACAGCTCTCTCATCTCATCCGCCATCCAGGGAGACCTCAACACACTCCGAAGGCACCTCGACCAGGCGGGATAGAAGGACTCCTCAGGCATGACGGCTCTGATGCACGCCGCCTCCCGAGGCCAGACCGAGGTCGTCCGCCTCCTCCGGCCCCTCGAGGCCCGCCTCCAGGACGGGAGGGGATGGACGGCCCTGATGCATGCAGTGGGGAGAGGACACGAGGAGTGCGCCGGCCTCCTCCTTCTGGAGCAAGACATTGCTGATATGGAACACGACTCTCCTGAGGACATCGCTACAAAGTCCTACGAAGAGGCGGATGGCGAGAGGAAGGTCGTATACGAGAAGATTGTATCCCTTCTCGAGAAGAAGTCTCAGCTTCCGGGGCTTCCAAAGAACCTCTCGGAATATCATTTGACCGCTGTGCTCGGAAGAGGTGCCTTTGGGGATGTCTATGCGGGCCATGGGAATGGCCGGAACGTGGCGGTCAAGGTTGTTAGCCTTGGAAGACACAATGATGAGGAACGGAGACTGCTTCGCAGAGAGGCGGAGATATTCCCCTCCCTCGACCATCCGAACATCCTCCGGTGCCTCGGGACAGGAGAGGACAGCATCGAGGACACCTTTGTGCTCGTGGCAGAACTCTGTTGTGGAGACCTTCGTGAGGAGATGGATAGAAGGAAGAAAGCAGGACATTCCTATACCGATCAGGAGGTCTGGAAGACGATCCGAGAGGTGGCCGCCGCCCTCGCATACCTCCACGAGAAGAGGCATGTTCATCGAGACCTGAAGCCAGAGAACGTCCTCCTTTCCCCGGACGGCCGGTGTGTCCTGGGAGACTTTGGTATTGCAAGAACGCTCGGGGACTCGTCCCGGATGAGTACGATATTAGGAACACTTTCGTACATGGCCCCCGAGCTTCATCGAGGAGAGAGGTATGACAAGTCCGTCGACATCTGGGCCCTGGGGGTGATGGCGTACGAGATGTGCACCCACGCCCTTCCGTTCGAGAACGTAGCAGCTGTCCTCAACGAGACGTCCGCTCCTTCTCTCGAGGGTCGTCCCTCAGACCTTGCTGTCCTCATCTCCCGGATGCTCTCAAAGAACCCCGAAGACCGTCCGACAGCACAAGCTGTTCTAGAAGAGGCAGAGAGGCACGTGACCCAGAAGAGTGGTTGATCCGAGTCCTGGATGACGACCCAAAAGCCTCAATGAATCAGGCGGTCCTGCCCATCAGTCCGGAAGGCGAGGACAAGTGAAGATGGAGGCCTTCCTCCTTGACCGTCTCCAGGAGAGGGCGAAGGACCCTCCCCAAGGGATGAGGAACACGCAGCCAAGTGGTACGCCTACAATGGGAAGGCGTTGAGAGGCCACTACTCCCGAGTCCACGAGCTCCTCGAGTACGAGGGCTTGGAACGGATCCCTCCCCCGACCCCTGGAGCAGCCAACCGGAGAGGCGTCAGGGAGCTCTCCTCGTCCAGGAGCCTTCCAGAGGGGATGACCTGTGTCATCTGCCTCACGAATCCGAAGGACACGCTCCTCCAGCCCTGTGGCCACCTCTGCGTCTGCTCCAGCTGTGCAGGGCGGATCATGAACCAGACCTGCCCGCTCTGCAGGACTTCCATCGATAACACTGTCAAGGTGTACCTCTAGGCCTTCGGTCCGTCACTCCTCAACATGACCCGAAGACCGAGGATAGGTGAACACACTTATTGCCATCGACTGCTGTGGACCTCCGTCGTGTCGGAGCGAGGAGCTGCCTCCAGGCCCCCGGGGTGCTCCCAGCAAGGAGGCTCGTGGATCCGTCCTTCTCTCGGTCCACGAACCCCAGAAGGCCCTGTCGTCCTTGGAGGGTCGAGGAAGGGACGTCGACGGGAAGAGTAGGCAGTCTCTCGGAGGATCCAGAGCTCGCTGAGGACGAGGTGAGTCCGTGGAAGGCACGTCCTCCTTGCTCAGGGCCTCTTGTGCCGCACCATCCCCGAGGCCTTGCGTTCCTGTCACCCTAAGTATCTCATCGCCTGATATTGGAGGACGGAATGGTGGCAGCTCTTGCTCACTCGGGGCTGTCCAAAGGGCTCATCCTCATAGCCTCTTGACCATCTCGTCTGAAACGACGGGGATAGGCGTCAACGATGCGGTTTGACTATGACTCGGAGTCGAGGCAGACCTCAACGGGGCGCTTCGGTGGCTCATATGGGAGTGAGACTTGCGATGACGTGCTCCTCAACGAACTTCCGGATCGATGCTTGGAAGACGCCTCCGGATATGCGTTCAGGGTCGGGAGGTATGCCCATCCCGAAGGAACCCGGCTGGTCATCACGGGGCGCAATGATCCGATCATATACGTGTGCATCAAGTCGGGAAGACCGCGGTGCAGTAAGAACGCGTCCTCTGAGGTAGTGGTGACCAGGTACTGAACGTGGTCCTGACGGGACAGAGCCACCAAGTGGGCCTTCTGAGGTGCACAGAGCTGGCGAAGAAGACCGACTTGCCACGGATGCAGTTCGTCCCTCCGAGGCATGAGAGAGACGGTCAGGAAGTACCATGCAAAGAGGAAGACGATCCTCGCATACCCAAGCATCCATGGATACCTCGTGATGGGGCTGCCGTTCTGGGTCGAGACGGGAAGACCGGAAGGGAGGTGAGCCCGTTCCCTGTGTGCGGCCTCCAGGCACGTGTTTCGGTCCTCCCCACGTCCCCGGGCCTCCTGGTCGTATCTCAAGGAGGTCCTCGATGACGTCCGGTCGTCACGGCACGTCAGAGGCCTGGTTGGGAGACGCCTCCCCGAACCCCCTCGTGGGACGGTCCGGTCGGTCCTGCACGTGCAGGCGTCTAGGAGGTGGGAAGGGTAGGATGCCACTCTATACGCATACCTACTAGTCTGAAGGTGTCCGTCTTGCTCCGGCCCTCCCACCACTTGACCTGCCTCCGATTCCCTGCACGTTGCTGACAGGATGACCTCGGATGAAGAGTCGTCCGAGGTGGAGATAACGGAGACCTCCTTGGCGTCCGTGTTGGGAAGGGGTCAGACGGACGACCGGGAGCACGTCTCAGGGCATCGGAGCCCCGTCATCACGTCCCTGCAGGAGGAGCTCCCCTGGGTATGGGTATTCGATGTAGAAGATGAAGTTTGGATGAAGGAGCCCCCACCAATCAACGGCAGACCGTCCCTCCTGTTCCATTCACCATCCCCGTCATCAGCAGGGATGGGCCAACGGTATGAGCATCCCGATCTCAACGGATCCAGGCGGAATCGAGGAGCATGAGAGAGCCATTGTATCTCTCAGACACAGAGAGCTAGAGTACCCCTTGATCGGGCGGGGATCAAGGTGCTTTGAGTGCGGCTCTTCGTCCCTTTATTCTGGGGTCCGTCTGCCCTGTCCTTCACTGCTGGTCTTCTATTCAAGGACGGCAGGATGCCCTTTCACGTGGACCATCGGAGTCACGATGATGTTGAACGAGATGGTTATGTACCAATAGTTAGTGAAGGGATGGAGGGTATCCTTTTAGGACCAGAAGCCTAGCAAGCGATCTCGGAAAACGGTGTGAAGTACTCGATAAAGTAGCATTGTCTATCTATGTCTACTACAACGGGGGCTTATCATAGTGATGTTGTGTGCATCATTTGCTGTCGATGTCAACAATGTGATCCATATGGCAACCCAGATAGGATGGGATTCCCACTATCTCCTTTCTATGAGATGCATATTTATGTTCATATTCGATGCATTCTTCCCTCTGAGACGATGTCCAATCGCACACGGCACATATGTACCCCCTATCTTAGACCCCCTGAATCAAGGCCCAGAGATAGCTCAGTAGTCCCATCCTCACTCTTTATCGCTTCACGCTTTACACTCCACCTATAATAAAGAAGAACCTAAAACATCAATTTAAGGTATTAGAAGGGAGGGAAGAAAATGGCGAGTCCCAATGATGCTCAACTCGAGACGATCAGCGCCATGATCACGGAGGCCAAGGAGCTCAGGCTGAACAAGCGGCATCAGCACATCATCAATCGGTTTGTTGCCATCGAGTCGGATTTGTATTACTCATTCTCCCATAACAGTGCCGGGTACCTCCTCCTCCCCTCAAGCGAGGACAGCCTTTTTGTCTCGCCTTTAGAACTTGCCATGGAACCTTGCCTTGAAAGACGCTTCGAGTTTGGTGAAGTAATGGCCGATAGTCCTGCGGCTCAGAACGAGCAATCTTCTGGCTCTACCGGCCGGACAGATGGCGAGTCTAGCTGCGAGGGGAGCACCGCGACGAACTTTCGGCGTGAGACGCCTCATATCTTTGCTAAAAGCCGGAACCCTAATGAGGTCCGTCTTCATATGCAACCTCTAGCATTCTTCTCGATGTGGTACACTAGCCTCAAGGCCTCATACGACGGAGGTAAGGATGAGAATCCATAGGCGTTTACTCTCACACACATAGGATCATGATCATGAGATATCCTGCTTCTTATCCGCATCCGCAGCCATCGCCGCCTTGAGCTGTCTGAAGTAGTTGGCGGCGAACTCATAGATGTTGACCGGCTGCTCCCGTAGAACCTCTCGGCAGAGATCCATCAACAGGCCCGGAAACTCGTCGGGGTATCGTACCCCTTGCGCGAACTGCGACATTTTTGAGAAAAGGTGTGTGCCCAGCACTCAAAGTTACAAGGCATCGCTCTGGCCCAAGGGAACGAGACACATGCTCCGGCATGCATCTTGCTGTAGGGCTCCAACGCCTGTACTGTTTATCGCCTGAATCCGTTTTGATTTACTTTCTCGGCTTAACACGTCTTCCTTGCAAGTCCTGTCCAAGCTCCAAAGTTAGCTTCTGGATACGGTCTCGACAAGCTCGGACGTCTGAGAGGTTGACGAGAGCACGCCGACTTGCATCTCGGATTCGTTCCAATAATTCGCGTCCAACTTCAACTTGCTTCTTGCAACGTTCGGCTACAACACCACCGATGAGATTACGATGCTCAGTTAAAGCGTCACTAAGGCCTGTGACGAGGCTATTCAGTTCTTTCTCATAATCGATGAGTTCCCGTTCACGTCTATCAACGTCCTTGTTCTCTTCAGCAGCCCGGAGCATTTCTGCGATTGCCTCGGCGGAAAGAGAAGCGTTGGTGATCTTGACGGACTTCTTCATCCCGGTGTTCTGATCAACGGCACAGACATGAATGAGGCCATTCTCGTCGACTTCGAAGCTAATGTCGATCTTTAAGGATCCGCGAGGGCCTGGGGGAAGGTCTTCAAGCTCGAACTCGCCTAGAAAGTGGTTCTGGGCCGCGATCTCTCTTTCTCCTTGATAGATCTTGATCCGGACTGATCGTTGGTTATCCTCGGATGTGGTGAAGGTTTGAGTTTTCTTGGTGGGGATAGTCGAGTTACGACGGATGATCGGTGAGAAGACGCCACCAAGAGTTTCAAGACCTAGGGAAAGGGGTGCGACGTCAAGGAGAAGAATGTTGCTAACGTCCTTATTCAAGATTGCCCCTTGAACGGCGGCTCCAAGGGAGACGGATTCGTCGGGGTTTAAAGTAGTTAATCCCTCACGTTTGAAGAAGTCCTTGACACGCCGTCTTAAGGCTAAGCTACGAGTGGTCCCACCAACGAGTAAAACCTTAGATATGGAAGAGGGTGTCAAGCTTGCATCACTAAGTGCTTGCTTGCATGGCCCAATGAGCCTATTGACCAGAAACGAGGTAAGCATCTCGAATTCCTTACGCGTTAGAGTCTTTCGATAGGAAAACCCATCAATAAAGCTTGGGAGAAGGATATCGACGGCCGCCTTATCTGTGAATTGCTTCTTTGTATCCTCTGCCGTTGCCTTAAGTCTAGAGATCAAGACCGGATCTTGACGAATGCGCTCAGCAAGAGCAGCCCGAGCTGCCTTATCGGTCTTCCGTTGTTCGTGAGAAACGACTCCTGCGATATCGTCGACTAGATAATCAACCAAGGCATTATCCCAATCATCTCCACCAAGGAAGCCATCACCGGAGGTGGCAAGGACGGTATAGATGCCATCTCCGGAACATTCCATGACGGAGACGTCATAGGTCCCACCTCCAGCGTCCAAGACAACGAAGAGATCGTTCTCCTTGATTTTGTCGTCCCGATGCATGTAATTGTATAGAAGGGCGGCGGCCGTCGGCTCGGAGATCACACGGACAATATCCATCTGAGCTAGTTGGCCGGCCACCTCTGTCGCACGTCTCTGATCGTTATTGAAATAGGCTGGGCACGTAATGACTGCGGGTACCTTCTTATCGGGCTCAACCTCTCCAAGCTGTCTCAGCGCGTCCGTACGCATATACTTGAGGATCTCCGACCCAACCTCGATCGGGCTGACCTCCTTCTGAAGGATGGGGACCCTTATCAATGCTTCACCTTCAGGTCCTTGAACGACATCATAGGAGAGATGCTTGGTCGCACGTCCGACCTCTGCGTCTGCGAAGCGCCGGCCGATCAGGCGCTTGCTAGAGCTGATGGTGTTCTTAGCATTTGCAATGGCTTGCCGTCTTGCTTCAGAACCGACTAGAGGTGGTAAACCAGCACGGTATCCTACCACGGATGGGACGGTTCTCATCCCATGGATCGGGATGACGCTTGGCATCCCACTGGTCATTGTAGAGACGCAGGAGTTCGTCGTCCCTAGGTCAAAGCCTAAACAGTGACTCATAATCGGTTTTACATTACATGAACTTAGGTTGATAAAGGCTCGCCATCGCCCGTTGTTCCTGTTGGGCGACGATGTCGTTGGCAGAGATCTCGACCATCTCCCCACTGTTATTGATGTTCTCCGCATAATGTTTCGTACGTGCAAGTCGTCGTTCGGAAAACCCGATCTTCCCCCGGTCGCTCTTCAGCACTCCCATGAAGAAGGCGGTGATGAAGAGAGATACTCCAAATATGCACATGGTCACATCACCCCACATAATGCTGGTCCCATAAGACGACTCTCCTTTCTGGTTACTCGAGGCATCATCTCCTCCGTAATGACGGAAGAGGTTCGATTGGACAATGACCCCTAGGGCGACACCAACCGAGTGCCCAAGGTTGACCATTATCGAGTTCAGAGACCCGATAATCGGGGCGTACTGGACCGGAGTGTTGACCATCGACGCCGTCTGTATCGAGATCGACAACGCGATGAAGGCAACGATGCAGATCGAGCCCATGACGACGACCACCGCGACGTGCGTTTTGAGCAGGAGCGCCTCCACCAACAAGGAGCCCGTGAAGACCAAGCTAAATATAATTATCATCAGGCGGGCAACGATCTTCCGGTTCGCTAGGGTGAAGAGGGGCGAGAACCCGATGGAGAGAACGCCTCCTATCGCCGAGAAGCACCCATTGATCAATGGCGCCATCCCCCAGTAACGCACGATGATATACGGAGAGAAGAAGCGCTCCCCGAAGTAGAGACACGCGTTAAGGAACTGGGCGAGAAGGTTTCGAAGCACGGACGGGTTGAAGGCCTGTCTCGGGTACAATGGATGCTTCGCCCATCGTGTATTCCAGAAGAAGAAGATAACGAAGAAGCCAACCCCTAAGGGCAACGCGATCGCCGCGGCATACCAGGGCAAGCCCTCGGAAATCGATGTCATCCCGAAGATGAACAGGGCCGCAGCCAAAAGAATGAAGAAAGCGCCAATGTAATCGATCTTGATCGCTCGGTTCCCTTTGAAATGAAGACAAAGGAAGATACTGTAGGAGGCATGCACGAGAGACAAAGACCCGATGATGGTCATCATATATTGCCATCCGATCTTCTCGGCGACGAAGCCAGACAATAAGGATGAGAAGATCGTCCCAATGGGCGTCGCAGACGAGTTGATCATCAGGACAATTGGGAGCTTCTGCCGCGACGTCATAAGGTATGCCATGGGGTTTCCAAGCGGCAGGAGCATAGCCAGCCCAAAGGAGGCTAACAAACGGCAAATGATAATACCCGCAAGAGAATTCGCCGCGAAGGTTAGAGCTAGTGTGAAAAGGCCAAAGATGTACCCCGCGGCGATGTAGACGCTTGAGATACCGAAGCGATCGGCAAGAGTTGGTGCCAAACAACCAAAACCACAACAAATGATGAGCTCCGCATGAATAACCCACTGAATCGTTGACGTCTTCTCGCTCAACTTTTCTGCAATGATCGGGAGGTTAACAGCGAAGCTAGTCGCCTCCATCGCGTAGATGAGTTGGCCTGGGGCGACCACAAGTCCTGCCAGGAGGGGAGACGTCTGTCCCAACTTAACCTTCGAACAGAAGGACTTTGGCGGGTTCGCTGCCAACGCGGCGGCACGGGCGGCCATATAGGCGTTGGATGACGACGGTTGCTGAGGATGAGGAGTCGTATAGTTTGTTTGTTCAGCAGAGGCAGAGGTACCGATACCTCCTCTAAGAGAACCACCCGTCCCCGTCGTACTCAGTATCTCTCCACTCCCAAGGAGGCCACCATCCTCGCCAGTTAAAGGATCCCCCATATCTTTTTTACATCACTCGATGCACTTGAAGATCCGTCTGAAGGCGCGGAGCTCAGAAGGACTAAGGTTAGCGACAGCGCGTTGCATCTCCAAAAGAACCCCCTCTAGCTGTTCGGCAGAGCAGCCACAAGGACCTGCAAGACGCTGTACGAGCCGGTCTCGAAGCTGCTTGTCAGTAAGCTCGGCGGCAGAAATTGGTCCGGCCGGGTCAGGGCCAGTGGCCGCTATGGTATGCCCATTCGCCTCCAAGGTGATCGTCTCGTAGTTGATGTCTGGGGGAATGCAGGTGGCGACAAGGGGAGCTCGGACATAGTCCTCGGGAAGGACGTAAGGGTCATTCTGCATGGACCGTTCTATCAGGTCTTCCATTTTAAAGCCGAGTTCATCTCCTCCTCATGACGACTGTCGACGGCCGTGCCTCCCCGCTCGCCGCGTACGACCCCCTCTCGCGCGAGAGTATCGCGCAGGCCCTCGGACAGCCTCTCAACTCGATGGCTCGCGACCAGGACTTTGGAGTCTTCAAGGAGGGTTACTACTCCTTGATCGCGGCATACCTTCACGACCTCTCCCACTTCTCCCTCCTGCTCAACAGCTGTCAGGGCGTGGTCGAGCTCCCCGCGAGCACCGGACGGCGGTCTGGGGCCGACCAATCCATCTTCATCTCGATGCATGAATACGTGGCTCCAATCGTCGACATCTCAGACCTTGGAACCATCGACGTCATCCTTGACCGCTACGCGGAACAAAAGAAGGCGACGGCCGAGACTCCTCCACACGTTGTTTCCGGTTCCTCTCTCACTAGTAAGGAGCTTAGTCTTGCTAAGGCATACATCGCGGCGGCGGGAGCAGACCCACAGCATCGGGAGGAGCGGAACCGCTACAAGGTGGCATACAACCGACTGCTGGTCATGTACTCTGATGATATCGCGCGTATCAATCGAATCCTAATAGATCGTGGTATCATGCCAATCACGGAGCGGCATATCTTTGGCCCCTCGGGACTGACACGAGCGATCGTCACGTCGAAGATCGTTCGGTATATTCGCACACAACAGAAGGGTAGTGCTATCATGTTGGAAGGTGGTATGTCCGCCTCTCGAGCCGGTAGTAGGGCTGGGAGCCGGCTTCAACCCCGGAACGCACAACCCGTATCAACCGGGAGCATTAAACCTCGCTCACGTACAGCCATAAGAAGGACTCCGCAAACTCCTCGCACAGCACAAACGACCAAGGCTCAAGCCCCACAGACTCCCCTGACTGAAAGTCAGGTTAGAGAGCAGCTCAGTACTATCGTGCAGGCGAACCTGCGACTCACCTCTGCGCTTCAAAGTGCCCAAAGAATGGACGTAAGTGAGATTCGCATCTTACCCTCTCAAGCTCTTAATTCACCACGGACTCGTGGCTCACAAGGTATGGCTATGTTGGCTACTCCCGTTGTCTCCGTAGTGGACGAGCCCAAGTCTGCGTTGAACATCGTGGAGTTGAGCTGTACGGGGATGCGTGGCATTGATGAGGCCACACAGACGAGTCTTCCGGCCCAAACCATTGATTTCGGAGCTATTGTTCGGCCTTTCGCGTATGAAGTGTGTACGCAATGTACCGGTGCGAACATTTGTATAGCGTGCATCCAGACAGACGTATTAGACGAGCCGGTCCTTATGGTTGACGCGGGAACCACTTATAGTTTCCACGATTCCGTCGTGTTCGAGGAACATCTCAGTGATATCGAAGTGGACCATTCTCCGGCCCACCTGGGAGCGCATATGGGGCCGCAGAGATGCGGGAGCTCGTTCAATGACCGCCCCTGGATGGTTTCCGAGTTTTCGGCCGAGGGCATGGACGTGTACAGGCGGCGCCTGTCAATCATCCCAGCCGTCACCCGTGATGGCTCCGAGACGGATAGCTTTCTAAGGCCAGATTACATGGTCGACGAGCACCCAGGTAGTTTAGCTCTCAGCTATCACATCCAAGAGCCCCCGCTAACGGCCAGTGTTTATAAGTACGTGCAGAGCGACCAGGGGGACAGCCAAGCAAAGCTTCCTAGCGTCGACTACGAAGAGAAGTATAATGATATCCTCGACAAGTACATCCAGCTCGAGGCTGCAAACGCCTTACACATCCTCGAGATTGAGCGGCTGCGGAGCGAGGCCGAGCAAGCCCGTAACAACCTTAGCGTCTTCCACCATGATCCACATGAGGATGAGGCACACCTACGGCACCAACGACTTGAGCAGCACGAGCTTGACCTCTTGCAGCTAGAGCTCACAAGCGCCCGGTCCATCATCACCCAGCTTGAGGCCGATAAGGAGCTGCTTCTCCAGGAGTGTGAGACTCTTAAGGGTGCCTCCAATGCAGTACCGGATCTTACCGCATCTGAGCCTTCAAAGGAACCATCCACGCAACCGAAGTATGCCCAGCTTCTTCTCGAAAACCAGCGTCTAATGCATCAGCTCCAAGAGGTCGAGCGAACCCGTGAAACTCTTCTCCAAGGAATAGCCACCGTGTCCGCCGTTGAAGAACTCCCAGACCCGGCGCGTGTGCTACTCCGTTCTCTCCGTGACTCGGTCGCTGATACAGCCGACTCGTAATACTCATTAGCGTGAAGAGAAGACAAAGAAAATGGCGGAGTTTTACAACACACAACCGGGTCCTCCTCGTGTCCTCATCGGAAACTGGGTCGAGGAACGGGCATTTTGGGAGTCCAAGAAGGCGTATGAGGAGAAGCTCGCCCGTGGCGACGTCGTCTATGAGCCTGCGTGCCAAACTCTCGAACTTCAGGCGGGTTCCCTCTTCATGGATCAAGAGTTTGCAACCACGAACGGTGAGTACGGCGACTTCAAGCACGAAAAGAAGCCCGTCTATGGGAGGCCTCAAATGGCCTTGACTGGAGCCGCAGAAACCCAACTTCGTCAAAGTCGTCGGAATGAGACGTGCTGCCTTCCGGACCAGACGATGAGTCACGACCTCTTGAACACTGGAGACGCACCCACTCAGGAACTGAGTTCGACAACCCGGTCGGATTATTCTCGCCCCGAACTCGATCCTCGACCACGCATGCCTATTTTCGAGGAATACGTCCAACTCTACAATACGAGTAGGCGCAAGCCCGCAATGGATTAATGGATTAGGACTAGTGCCGCAACTGAGTGAAGTGCGTTTTACCCTAAAGGGAGCCATCCAGATCGTCTAGCTCCTGTTCATCCTCGTTCCCGTCGAGCTCGTCATCGAGGTGCTCGTTCTCGTCCAAAGGTTCGTCTCCTCCAAGGTCAAGATCATCGTTCAGAGCACCTCCTTCATCTCCAGGCATAGCATCGAGGTCTAACTCCTTTGTCCGCAAGAGTTCATCCTCCTCTAATGTAACCGGCTCAAGATGCTCTGAGTGCTCATTCTCGTAACACTCCTGAGAAATTGGCTCCTCGTCCTTAATGCCATCGGACTCATGAACGTCTGGTTCGATCAACTCGAGCGTTGCAGGGACACCGGCCAGGTCTTCGTCTGGAAGTTCCTCGGGCGGTGGGGATAAAGGCTCCTCGCGAACCTCCGATGACCGCATCTCCTCAAATGTCATGGGGACATGCTCCACATCATAATCTGGCTCCGGGACAAGGTCATGGTCGCTCGACTGAGTATGTTCCTGATGCTCTTCTTCTGGTGGGATCTGCTCCTCCTGTGAGAGGATGGGCGACCGCTCCTCCTCAGGCTCGGATGGTTGATGTATGGATTCCAATCCCTCTTCAGGCTCATGCTCATCCGGAGAATGCGCCTCACTAGCCTCTGCCAGCTGTACAGGGACGTGATTAGAGTCTGGTTCGGGCTCCTGATCATGAATTTGATACTCTTCAGCAACAGGCTCATCTTCCTCATCAATAGGCTCAGGATCTTGGTGATCGCCACTACCTTCATTGTGATCCTCGTCAGAATGGACATCAGGCTCGGGTTCCAAGTTCTCGGACTCATGTACTGAGGGCTCTACCTCGTGGGGAGAGATATCTTGCTCGACGTCAGGAGGAAGACTCCCTTCCCGAGAAGGAGGCTCCTCTACATGGTCATCTGAAGTGGCATGCACGGACACATGTTCCTCAACATCGTCGGCTTCTAACGGGAGTGCCTCATTGTCCTCATCCATAAGAGAGTCGTGGGAAGCTGCGTGCTGTGGGTCGAGCTCATCGTTCTCTTCGGAGTGATGAGATGGCTCGTGCACATCCGAGTGTTGGAACTCTTCACGTTCCTCATAATGAGAGGCCTCATGAGGCTCGAATGTTTGTGAAGGTTCTCGGTCCTGATGAGGATTGAGATCACCTTCATCGGGAGGTAGCTGCTCATTTTCTTCCTCATTACCCTCTTCTGACTCGGGCTCTTGGTCGTTTGGCTGAAGAAGGTGCTCGGAACCTTGTTCATGTTCCTGAAGCTCTTCATCTTCCTTATCCTCCTCATCGCGCATGGGAGTCGAGCCATGCTCATCTACATGCACATCTTCATGTCTATGCGAACTATGGGAACTATGGGACATGCTATGCACTTCCTGTTGATCCTTCAAGTTGACATGCTCTGCGGTCTTCTGGAATGGTTCATCCTGTGAGAGGCGATGCTGATTCGGGCTATCTAAGGGGACCTCCTCCATCGGTTCCTCCTGATCATCCTTCTCCTCGAACTCGCTATGAACTCCGCGAGCCCCAATCTCGGCCGGCTGTATTGGCTCAAGGTCATGAGGGTGTAGAGTGTCAGGGATCACCTTTCCTTCACCAGGGACGAATACATCCTGCACACCTGTACTCCGGAGCTGTTGGAGCTGAGACGCGGTTAAGGTACTTTCGAGAGTCCGGACATGGGACTCGAGCTCTGTGACTCGCGTGCGCAAGAGCTTATTCTCGGACACGACGGATTCCATATCGGCCTGAAGAGTGCTAAGCTGTGTGCGCAAGCCTGCGATTACGGCCATGAGTTCCTGCTTGACGGAGTCTGCAAGCACGTCGGTCGTCCTCGAAGCATTAAGGCTGGTCTCCTGAACCGGTTCGCCTTGAATGCCAAGGGCGTTGCGTAGGCTCGTCGTCGAGAAACGATACGAGTCCAGGTATATCGTCTTGTGCGTTCCACAGCCGCTTATGATGTAACAAAAGTCTGACTCAAAGAAGACCGTCGAGAGACATCGACCCTCCGTGGGTGCGAGGCCGGTGATCGTCACAGAATGCCACTTGTTCTCCGCGAGGTCGAAAACCCAAAGGTCTGCGTAGAGCTTTCCAGCGTCGACCCCTCCGAACAGTAGGAGGTATTGGTTCTTGAAGACTACGACTGTATGGTCGCTACGCATCTTGAATAGGGATAGACGGTTCCATTGGTCCGACTGGCTCAAATACTCGAAGACCACCATGTTCGACGAGGTCTTCTGGGCATACTGACTCCCCCCAATCAGCAGAACTCGTCCCTCAATATACGTGAGGGAAAAGCGTCGCAAAGGATAAGGTAGGTTCGAGACTCGGGTGATGGAACTTGTGCGCAGGTCCACCACGTACGCGTCGGCTAAGACTGTTGAAGCTGGCATATTGGAAGCTGGAGTGGGTTGGCCTGCTGTCCCAGTAACAGTTACACCACCACAGACGAGAAAAGTTGAATCGGAGGCCTGACAGACGTTATACCCATTGCGGGCGGGAATGGCAACGCCGCTAAGGTTGAGGTGGACGGCCGCGAGCTCCTCCGGATCCAAGAGGTAAAACTGGAGGTCTCTATGGAGGGGATGGCCCTTTTGATACGTGATCGAAATGAGGATCATGCTATTGAAGCCCGAGAGGCGCAGGCCCGAAAGGGCCGTCGTCTCGATGTCGTTCCGAAACGGGTGCTCTGTGATCTTCACCTCGTCGTGGGTCGGCTCGATGACTTGCAACCGGATGCTCGACGTTGTCCCCTCGCGGTACACCTTCATTCCGTAGTGCGCCCCGTTGACCGTGACCGTCTGCGACGAGAGGAGGTGATTACTGAGGTTCCTCTTCACTTTGGAGAACAACACACGCATTTTTGGCGCCTTAATGGACGACGAGGAGATATATCTCGCAGACCGTAGCAGCCAGGTTGCAGGCGACCAGAATCGTGGCCGTCGTGTAGAAGGCCGCGCGGGTGCACGCCTTGGGCTTGAAGGCGGTCTTTCGGAGGTCAACGCTCGAGTAGTCGATTCGAACCCCTTTGATTGTAGGCTTCCGTTGGCAGCGCCGAGGGGGCATCGGGGTGGTGTGCTCCTCTCTAGCGTTCTCGCTATTACTCAGATGGAAGTCATCATTGAGATCTGACTGATGAACGATCTCATACCCATCAGGCTTAAGGATGTAATGGTCGCCAACCAGCCCATCTGCACGTCGGATCTCGTCGATGCATACCTGAAGCCGGTCTCCAATCGAGTGCATCTTCAGGAGGGGTAGTTTATACGCGGTGAAAAGAGGAAACAGCTCGAAGATGACGACGCCGAATAGGTTAGTGATGATGCTAAGCACTTTGTCAATGTTAGGGATCAGGATGGAGATGGTGGCACAAAAGACCGTCAAAATGAACCCGATGAGGACGAAATATAGGTAATTGCAACGCGTAGCATCTGTGATTCGGAACCAGGACATGATGTTAGCCCTGATGGGATAAAGCATCATTGGGAAGCTCGTAAAGATGACGACGGAATAAAGCAACATGACGATCGTCATCGCAACGTCATCCTTGAACGATAGGAGAATATTTGAGTTGATAAGGATGCAATCCTGTTGGGTCCCATCGGTGGAGGAGTTGGGACAAGAGCGGTTCAGCATCAAAGAGCCTTCAATAGCAACAAGGGCATAAAGGATCGTAACCATAGGCAGGATCATGAAGACCGAGAGCTTGATAACCCTTCGCCTCTCTTTAGGAGACCCAGTGATGTCGTGTTGAAGAGGCGTCACTGAGGCATGAATGGAATATAGGGTGAAGAACATGGTGAAGTATGATATGGTATCAGGAAGCTTCGAGATGGATTCGGGATACCATGGGATCGGAGGCGCGGAATGTTCGATCCCTTCTAAGTCCCCAGTCGCCTTCCACTGTACAAACCTCACCGTAACCCCTATACAGGCCACGATTACAAATGCAAACGTGAAGAAGCTAATGACACTCAGGGCTTTAACGGTTCTGAAGAGCGTCAAGGGTAAGATGATGCAAGTGGCCACAATCCCCTTCATCGCCATCACCCACGTCTGACTATCTAAAACCGTCAACTTTGCTAAGACTATGAGGGAGGTTCGGATATAGTCCGACGAGATCGAGATATATGTGATGGGGAGGATGCTGATCAACGCCGAGAGGTCCACCGCCCACATGAACGCTTTTCCATAAAGCGAGCTCGCAAGTTCCCTGACAGTAGCAAAATTCCCGTGATAATTAGCATCAGCCATAAGGGAGAAGCATGTGAGACAGAAAACTAGCGTCACCCCGACGTAGATGGCCGAGATGATGAACCCATTTGTTGAGACGACCTTAGCGATCGCTAAGAGACCGGATCCGACACAACAATTGAATACCGCGAACATTAGCGCAGCCGTGGCCGAGCGTGACGATGGAACGTAAGTGAAAGTCCTGTCCGCCTCCCCGTCGGCCGGGACGAGCTGCTCGTTCACTGACTCGGGCAAGGTGGGCCACTCTTCCTCCCGCTCCATTTTACGTCATCCCAGCACAAGCTTACTTCCTTTGACCACCCAAAAGGAGGTACGAGTGCACGGCGGCCAATAAGCATGCCACGAGTAAAGAAAGACTAATGGCGATGATGACTGGAGCTAGGTGTGAGCCTCTTGATGAACTGGATGCTAAGATGGTGTAATTCAGCTCCAATGCATCAGAGGTCATACAGGTTTCAATATGAAAGGGCTCCGACCAAAGGGTAAGAGCTTTGTCAAGGGCAAAGCGTCCTAGTCTATCCTTCTCAATCCAAAGGCAAAGCTCTTGAAGAGTTATTGTTATGGGACTAGTGATGTAATAGGGACCAAAGGGTTCTAAGTGCTTCACAGTTAACGAGCCACAAGAAAGAGTCCCTAATAGACCAGTCAAAAGATACATCCCCGTAGGAATAACGCATGAACCATCACAAACCAAATACATCCTTCCTCTTATACACGAGGCATGGGAAACATGCAGCGTTTCACTTGCCTCAGAGGAAGATAAATGCTAATTGGACGCTCAATGCCACGGCAACTATGGCCACGGTCACAATTAAGATAGAAAAGAAGCACATAACTATCTTACGAGAATATCGTGGTCGTTCCGTCGAGAAGTCTGGGAGTTCGGCATAGACTATCATCCCTTGCTCGGTTGTTGGGACGGCCGGAAACTGTTCAGTACGTGTTCCCGAATTAAGAAGATGTCTAGTGTCATTAAGTGAATCGCAAAATAAAAGCGGTTGATGACTCTTCATGGACCAAAGCTTTGCCGTCACGCTAGGCCCAGTATTGATGGAAAAGGAATCCAACTGAGGGATCTTCTCGAGCTGATTAATGTCCTCATCCGTGATTCTATCCGAATCGATCTGACTAGAGGCGTCGGATTCATTATCGGAATCTCTTAGGAAGGAATGGGAGGACTGCCGCATGATGTCGCGAATCATCTCAAAGTCGAGGGCGGAGGAGCTACTATCGCCTTGAAAAGAGCGTAGCATATATATCTTCTGCGCTAAAACGCATTCGTCTATGCTCCTACCTAAGGATGAGCAACGAAGCACGGGGAGCTTATAGATGATTGCCAATGGGAGGAAGACACCAAGGACTGCACCAATGATAGTGGATTGAAGAGAATAAAAGACGGAGACATCAGGAAAGAGAGAGGCGAGGAGGATGGTGAGGACGAGGACGGGTAACGTGATAACCATCTGTGCTAACGAACTCATACAAGACCTACGACTATGGGCCTGTAGAAACCCCTCCAACCACGCGGGACGAATGTTCCATATGGTCTCATAACTAGCCTGCAAAAGCCGAGGCGCAGAGGTGACTAGTAGGATGAGAGCGTATAGGAGATAACAGATGATGACTCCAACGTTGATGATGTATTGGTCGTCGACCTCATCCTTATAATTGATTGACATGAAGACGTTCCCTTTCAGGGGTAGACACCCAATAGAGGCGGAAGTGCATTGCCGATCGAACATGGAGACGCCTATGAGCTGTAAGATAAGGTATAAGGCAGATAGAAGGAAAACGGTTACAAAAATATATATCCATCCAGCTACCATCCGTTGTGAATTGATCCCAGTAAGCGTGTTTTGCCAGCGACATAATCCTCCACTGACGAAGAACGCATTGATATAGAAGAAGGGAGCAAAAACCGCCCCGGAGGTAAGTCCTTCATATGGTGCAATTGGTAAACTTGGTTTCGGCTTTTTGTAGTTCGCTATGTAACCACTATGACTCCAAATTCCATATAGACTGATCAAAGAGACGAGACAAAGAAGCATTCCAACCCCAGCCATAGCCGAAACCTTAATTAACCATTGCATCCCACGAACCGGGACGAATAGAAGGGGGAATAGAATGAACATCCCCAGCATCATCTTACTGAAAACAAGATAACTCAACGGTAGGGTTGAGATGTCACAAATGAATGCGATGGCACCGTAAAGGAAATCACCGGCTACACATAGTTCTCCCACAGGAAGCTTTCCCAGGATCCTGAAGATGTCAAAGAAAAGCCTAACACTTGGACGAAAGAGCCGTTTGACTAGATCTGTAAGCGAGTCTGCGGACATGTGGAAGGTCGCCTCGGAGATTCGGACCTGCGAGTAAATCGAGAAGGCGATACTAAGAAGCATTAGGACAACGGAGACGGGTATTCCAGCGTAGACCATAGTTTTGGGAGCTGCCACAAGGGCTGGAGTCAATGCCTCCAAAAAGGATACTATGAGGGTTGCGACGTGCTGTTTCCGCCGAAGCTCGACGACTGACCGGACGGCTGAGCGCCCACGCGACAGTTTGACACGAATCATTGTAATATTTTCGTAGGATGATGGGAGGTCATAAACACAAAGGCCGCATCCTTCAACGCCCCTATTACACTGACCTCTCCTTCGAACAAAAGCTCCTATTCCGTGCGGCTGTATGCGACCGGCGCCCCTTATTCTTCTCCGGGTCTGCTGGGACTGGAAAATCACATTTGCTTCGGGCAATCATCTCGGGCTTCAATGATGAGCATCCAGATGGATTGGCTGTGACGGCTTCGACGGGGACGGCTGCCGTTAACATCGCCGGATGTACTATACATAGCTTTTCGGGCTTGAATGCTGATACTGTTGGTGATCCACGTCAATTACAAGCGCAGATTCGTCAGATGCGGAAGGCGATATCTGAGCGATGGAAGGCGACAGAGGTCTTGATTATTGACGAGTGCTCGATGCTTCAAGCCGAGTTCTTTGATGCATTGGAGCAAGTCGCACGTGAAAAGAAAAGAAGAACAAGCTTCTTCGGTGGAATTCAAGTCATACTCTGCGGCGACTTCCTTCAGTTGCCGCCCGTCACGAAGAACTCTAAGCCCTTCACTTGGCTTTTCGAGTCCTCTTCCTTTAAGGAGATCAAGTTGAAAACGTCGTTAGTCAAATCATTCAGACAACAGGACCCGGACTTTCTTACTCTTCTGAACGAATTACGTGTTGCTAAGCTCTCCCCACTCTCCAAGGCGCGTCTTAATCAAAGATTAGTACGCCAAGAAGATATTGAGGCTGAACAGAAACGAGAAATAGAGCGTGCGAGGAAAAACTACGAAGAAAAGGAGGCCTATTTGAAAGAGGAGATTGCTCGCCTTGAGGTTGAAGTAGACGAGTCCTTATTAGCGTTAGAAAAGGTGACGACTCAAGAAAGTTTTAGGAACATCTTCTTCCGTCTATTATCCAGTAATCGAGAGCTGATAACCACTAAGGTGACGAAATCGGTAACCTTTTACACCTGCCCCACGTTCCCGGTCTCATTGAAAACGCATAAGAAGGACGTTGAGAGCGTGAATCAACAGCGCTTAAGACAAACGAAAGAAACCATCTTTAACATGCTGGCGAAAGACCATAATGACACTGACAAACAAGAGGATCCGCCAAAGTGTATCACGCTTGCCATTGGAGCACAGGTCTTGATCACTAAGAATCTGGATGTCCAGAAAGGGATTTGCAATGGCTCTCAAGGAGTAGTCATTGGGATTTATTATCGCGAAGCCTCGAAGCGTGTATCTGGCAGAGGATTGACGATGCAACATGTCCCCGAGAAAAACCTCAACGTCGTTGACGATGACGTGGTCGTAGAGCTACAACTGGCTACTACAAAGTACTCTCTTCGACCTTACCTTTACGAATTCAAGCAATCGCAGGAGAGGGTGAAGGGGACTCGGGCACAGTTCCCGTTAGCACTCGCCTACGCCATCTCCATCCATAAGTGTCAAGGGATGACGTTGGACAATGCTATCGTTGACCTTAAGGCCGCCTTTTCGGAGGGTCAGGTTTATGTCGCCATTAGCCGTCTACGATCTCTTGAAGGGCTTCGGATGACCTCCTTCCAACAAGATAAGGTTCGCGCAAACGAGCTCGCCATGCGCTTCCACCAATCCCTCCTTCGGATCGATCCTAACGATCCGGACTCATTGAAGAAGCATATGCTTTGGGAGTCTAATGAGGAGCTCTGCAAATACCCGCCCCCCTATTACAATCTCGCCGCCAACGTCCCTGACCTTTTCGAGTTCTTCGGTCTTGTAGAACCATCCCCACCTAAGTCTCAGCACTCCTCCTCACATCCAGAGCCTCCGAAGACATCTCAAACCAACACAGGGCTTAGACACCCATCACCCTTCAAGCTACGCACACAAGCAGATCCATCACGGGTTCACCCGGAGCTTACGATGAACGCTTCGCAACAACCACCACAGCGACTACAACAACTACCAGTGGTGCCTCCAATACAACAGCCCGCTGAGAAGGTACCGCACGTGTCCGTCATATCCATCTCAGATAGTAGTGATAATAATGGTGGTGCTGATTATGATCATGAGGCAATGAACTCCACAAGTCCACCAGCTAGAGGAGAGGAAGAACCTCCACCTAACATTATTGAGCCCCTACATGAGGAGTCATACGTCCCTCAGGAACCTTCCCCGAAGTTCACCATCGATATGTTTTTACCTACCCTCCATACGCTCTTGAAGCGCCCAGAAGTACCAGCACGCCAACCCCTTGATGTCTTCGTTCAAAGACAACAACAACAGCTCGCAAGAAGCGCGGCTGACTTCTTCTCGGACGCGACCCCCTTCCAGCCGGCAGACGATCTACTCTTCTCGTAGGATTCCAACCGCCTAGTGAATGGATTCCAGTCCCCTCTCACATGAGGGAAAGGAAAATATTCGAAATGTCAAGACGTCCGACACCGTCAAGCACGGGCGTTCTCCACACCTCGATGAAGACGTCGCATAACGCGTCTCCAACCGGGCAGCTCGCCAGCTCGATCGTCTCCGCTGGGCGGAGGGTGACAGGTGCCATTCGTTCACTATTTACGACCAAGTCGTTCGAGCAGGAGGAGGGCTCGGATAGCTCCGACATGATTGAACCAGTGACGAAGGAGATGGCGGCGCGAACCTGCGGGACACAGGCGGAGGCTCACCCTAATCCCCCCTCGCCAATCCGAACACCCGGTAATACTCCTTACGATCTGAACCAGAGCACCTTCCGTGGAACTCCTTTCCCTGGAGAGTATGCTGGTGACCAGAGGAATCTCTTCCCTCTTGCTCTCACAACAATAGCGGCACTTGCCTTGAGCCAGGCCTCTCGGAACGTCCCAATTCGACAGATCACAGACGCCCTCACAAGATCTCTCGCCAGCTCGTACGAAAACCCTTCAATGGCCATGTCAGCTCTAACATTGACTGGACCGGCCGAATTCACATCACTCGCCCCTGAAAAGGCCCCTACTCCAGAGGCTGAATATGTCGTTCTTCCTTCTTCCATCCTTGAGACGTACATGGCATTGAAGGCTCAGCGTCAGACCAGCGCGCTTGGGATTCAGAAGAGTACCCTCTTACAATCACAAACCATCCCCGAACCAGGTGCTTCGCACGAAGATCCTCCTCCACCTCCTGCAAAATCGCGTTCAGTGCGCTTCACTGACTCGGCTACGACCGGTTCTCTTATCACCTCGAAGCAAACGACTGAATCTTCCAATGGCCTCCAAGACAGCGTCTCGATAGCATCGTTCAGCTCTTCTCAGAAGCCTACAGACACATCGGTCAATCACTTCTTCGATATAAAGCCTCCCGAACCCGCCCAAACCCTTGCACTTTCGACCTCGAATGAAGAAAAGGCACCAACACCTGCTACGGGCTTCATACCCCCTACCGCAAGCTTTCAGAAGCAAGAAACCTCTAATGCTTTTTCGTTTGGATCGTTAGAGGTTAAGAAGGAAATGGCAGCGGCGCCTGTGTTTTCTCTTGAAAAGCAAGGTCCTCAAGGGTTTGTCTTTCCTCTAAATTCTGCATCCACATCTGAGCCTAAGAATTTGAAAGAGGAGACAACGACACCAGCGAATATACAGCAGTCAACAGTGTTCCAACAAAGTTTGGGACCGACACCTACACAGGCTCTCTCTATTTCTGGTCAGGAGAAGCCAGCGAATACGGGCTTTTCTTTCGGCTTGGGGAATCCCACAAGTAATTCGTCAGTCGCACCTGCGCCTGCACCTGCACCCAGTTTTCCATCCATCCCGAAAGTTGAATCCAAAGCTGAACCCAGTAATACCACTGGAGTCTTTTCTTTTGGCAGCACAAAAGTCAAAACCGAGACTCAGGGAGATAGGGCTGTAGGGTTTCAATTTGGATCTACTGGTAATACTGGTCAAGCCAACTTTGCACTTGCAAAGGAGCAGCAGGCCCCCACCCATTCCACCTTCACTCCATCACAAGCGACAACTACTAGACCCGGGTTCTCTTTCTCCCTACCCTCGCAGTCTAATCCTTCGGCCGCTAATCCCACTCAGAATAGCGTAGTGTTTCAACCGCCTGAGCAATCTAAGATTGGTGGGGTATTTGGACTGGGAAGACCCCCATGATCTGCTGATAAGCAAGGATGAGGGCCCAAACAGCCATCAGTCCGGCCTTGGCTCGAGAGGAGTAAAGCAATCGACACGGGCTTTCAGTTGTGCAAGGAGTTGTGCAGCTCTATGGATGGCAGGGTGCGCAGTCTTTTGGAGGGAAGGGACTGTTACTCCTACAAAGAAGCTATCAAGATTAACATGATATCTACGTTCATACTCTAAGGCCATACGAAGCATATCAATCTTATCTAGGCAATGAGCCATTATAGAGAGGTCAGTCTTCTGAGCCTCGTACTCATCAAAGAGGGCTTGGTATGTCGATGCAAATTCCTCATGACCGGCATTCCTTAGGAGATCTGAGATATATTTGACGGCCTTAGCTTCACGTTCCTTCTTCTCTGATATGGGTAAACCACCACAAGCCTCTGGGATATGATCTCCTATAAGACTTTCAGCTAGGTCATGCAAAAGCATCATTTGAACAAGGCGTTGACGTTCAGCCTGAGGAAGATCATATCCTACGTCTAGAGCAATCTGTGCCGTATGAAGGCAATGGTCTGCGACGCTTTCAACCTCATGGATCATGGGGTAATACGTCCAGCCTGTCCGTGGCAAGGCACACAAACCTTGTAGGATGGCTTGAAACTCTACAAACGAGTCCATTAACTTTTACACAATGTTCTTCCTTAGGAAGGTACGATAGATGTTACTCGTGCGGACCATCATGATAGAATGCAGGGTATATAGATACGTCTCGAGCCGTGCCATTCGCTCCTTGATAAAGTCTGGCTTCCAACCTCCAAGAGCATAGGGTCGATCAGGTGGAAGGGCTGGTAACGTCACAGTGGGATATGTCTTCGCTAATACATTGTGTAGCTCCTTAACGGCGCTGAAGCGGCAAGAAAAGTGAAGCTGACGTCGCTGGGTGCCAATCTCGACGAAGTATGTCACAAATGGCCGTTGTCCTTTGATCATGTTCATACGGTGACTCAGGATCTTAACATAGAAGTCGTTCCCAAGAGAGGTCGAGACAAACGTGCTCAGGTGTGGCTTCACGTGGACTGGCTTGTACGAAGTTGCTCGTGGAACAATAGTCGACTGAACTAATGGGCGCATTGGATTGAACGACGCGTCCGAGTCGGTCGCCAACGATATCTCTTCATCCGACGAGTCCGGAACGGTCTCCAAGAGCGTCATCGCATGTGCACTTGGCCTTCTCGTATACCCACACGTATCATCTGGGGAAAGAGTCCTATGCGACGATGCTTCTTTGTGCGTACTTCTGTAGCTATCCATGTCATCGAAGAGCTGTGCCCGCCTCTTCTCTGCCTCCAGACGCTTCGCTTCTTCATCTGCAAGACGTTGAGCGTCTAATAAAGCGCGCTCCATACGGAGGCGTTCAAGCTCAAGGTGCCGCTGTAAGGCGTCCTCCTCTTTCTCCCGCTGCTCTTTGCGCTTGCGAAGAGCCTGGCGCTCCTCGAGCATCGAGGTGAATTTGTCTTCTTGTTTGGGAGAGATGACTGGGATAGTCTTTTCCTTCTCCTTCTCCCCCTCTTTCTCTGTCTCCTTGACTTGCTTCTGCTTCGCCTGCTGTGACCTGGCCACCTTCTGGAGCTTGGCATGCTCCTTTTCCGTTATTATGACCATACCTTCCCGGTCCGTATGAGTCAGAGGCGGCGTAGGCATACGCTCGAGCAGGCTCTCTTCTACTTCCTTCTCAGGTGTAGCAATCCCCATATTAACGTCATCTAGACCTTCAGGCGACTCAGAGGATTCCAAGACCACAACAGATATGGATTCATACAGACGGGCATCAGGAGTCGAAGTCCGATGAAGAGACTCCTCGGGTGGGATGTAGATTGGATCTGGGGAGTAGTAGTCTGCGAAGATCTCGGAGATGTCATCCTCATTCTCTTTGGGAGTGGTGATGCGCGAAATGCTGGCACGATAATCGAAGGAGGGCGTCTGCTCGTGTATAACCTCGTCGTGTGCCTCAGTCACCACCGGGGTGAACGAATATTCTGGGGTCTGCACGCGTCCAATAGAGTCGTCCTGGAAGGTAAGCGTTTGCTCAACTACGAGAGTATCAGTCTCGTTCAAGTGCTCGAAGGAGGTCGTGGTACTTTCTTCCGTCATCTCCCGTGCTATATCGCTCAGCTGTGGCTCCGATCTTATATCCGTCTGTCTATCGGATAGAGTCTCCAGATCCTGGACGTGTTCTGTGGACGATAAGGCTCGTGCTAGGTCGGTTTCAATCACATCTGTAAGAGTATCGGGAACAATGAGGAACGGTTGTAATGGAAGCAGGACTGGGTTCTCATCACTAAGAAGAGCGTCCTCTGACTCCTCAGGGGTCTGAATCCGTATCTCCTGAGTAGTACTTTCCTTTTCATCTTCATATTCAACGTCATCCTCCACCTTCTCTATCTGTTCCTCATCATCATCCTCCTCCTCCACGGCGTTAAACTCCTCCACCATCAACTCCGACTCGGGCAGTGCTGGTGGAACTGGAAGAGGCCATAATTTCTCTGCTTCTATTAATGCTTTCAGATGAAGGACTTGGTCGGCAAGGACAACGCGACAAGCCAGGTCAGCGAAGTCAAGGAGCGCCAAGGCACGCTCTGGTAGCGTCTTTGGAGCCGTACTAGCATCGCTCCAGTCCAACCCTTCGGAACTATCAAGTTCGGGGACGGGAGGATTAATCGCCATCGCCGGGGTCTCAAGCGCCATTCTATCTTCTTTGGGAACAGTGGGAGGCACCTGATCATGTATAGGTGGTTGGGGCTGAGTATCTACTATTTGAATGGGTACTGCTGAGGCTGGTTGATCAATTGGCGGATCAAAGCCAAAGAAAGGGTTAGGGGCCGTAGGGACATCTGAGACAGGCTCACCAAAACCAAAGAACGCATTGCTGTCGGGTTCCGCTTGACCGAACCCGAACAGGTCTGCAGCTTGTCCCGATGGGTCTGGAGGGACGGGAGGAGCGGCGTACGTCACCTCAGCGTTAGAAGGCACTGAGAAGGCCGCGAAGGGGTCGTACTGTGCGAATTGCTGGGTCTCTGCGTTTGAGGTCTGACCTTCTGAGAACATTTTAAGATCTCTTTAAGTCCTTCAATTGGAACAAAGAAGGAGGAGAGTATACCCACCAAGGGGTCAGTTGACTCAGTCCTAAAAGACACGTGAGATTAGGAGCACGTTATCAAGCACCATGCCGTTCTCTTGACTCACAAGGGATGAGGAGTCTCCAATCTTGTATATCCAACGCAGTCTATCAAATAGAGGTTAGACAGTTGAAATCTTCTTCCCTCGCCTGGTCTGAAGGGACTGAGTATTTGATGGACTTGAGGCCTCTGTATCAGAATTCTCATCCTCTCCTCGTTTGATAAGGGGGCTAAAGGCAGTGTCTCTTCTTCAGGGTCAGATCAAAGAGCCGCTTGCAAAAAATGAACAGAGCGATACCCGTTGCGTCCCAGGTGCTCGACCGGAAGTGGCGCGAGATACGCGACGCGCAAGACAAGAAGCGGCGCGAAAACCTGAAGTCTTGCATCGACAACTCGGAGCCGAAGAAGTACCCGCTAGGAAGCAGATTTTCGGGGCATACCCCCTTCCGAGATTATGAGCGGGCGCGGCTAGTGAAGCAGGAGAACCGCCGCCTGCTCACCAAGCTCGTCGCGACGATCGAGGAAGATGGGGAGTATAGTCAGAGCCGTCAAACACTCCCTCCGCCAATGTATGGGCATTCTAGTCCCGAGCGGATCTCCAACAAAGTTCGACGTAAGGAGCAAGAAGACATCGAGGCGACCGAGGCATGGCTCAGTGCCCTTCACTCAGAGGACCCAGAAGGGACCGCTCGGCGAATGCGTTTGACTACAAATCCACACCGCCGTGTCCTCATCCCTAATGTTAAGTCTCAACACTCACCAAAGAAGCTCGAAGAGGAGTACTTCAGAACGCGGGCACCCGCCATGTTGATGTGTCGGGAACAACCGGCTCTTGAGAGTATCAAGGAGTTCAGTGACTTCCGGAGTCAAATCATGCTTGACTACTCCCGTTCGGAGGCGATGATGGCCCAGCCCGGCGACCCATCTCCTCCTCGTCATGTGCATGGTAGTCCATATCGAAGGATCAATCGGGCTCGCATGATGCATCAAGCGCCCTCGATAACAATGACGTCGGTGTCGGACATGCGGAGCGTTGAGGACCCATTCAGTGAGGCTAGCCATTCTCCATATGGTTTGTCGTCTCCAGAGCACTCGATGGTTAGCGCTCCAGACATTCTTCGCCCTCGTGATCGTGGTCTTCCATCAAGCTCCATCCCGAAGAACGCTGTGTCGCGCAACAGATCCCAGTCGAAGAAGTCCGCCTCCCCTGGTGGGCCTAGGAGCGTACCGATCTCGCACAAGAGCAAGCAGGCCCTCCCGGCCATTTCCTCGGTTAAGCGTAGTGCATCCAACAGTCGTTCGGAGAAGCGGTCCGGTTCGGCACGATCGAGCATATCTGCAAAAGCTCCGTTAACTTCTAGTGCGGCACCACCGCCCCCACCGGCCCCGTCATTTGCTCAGCTATATATGAACAGACGAACGAACCAGGGACTGACGGCGACGGATGGAGACGAAATGCAAGAGGTCTTGCACCCTGACGATTCCGAGATCTCGTATGCGGGGATGGGTGACGTCAGGTGCGACTAGAACTAGCTTTATATCCCCGGCGGTAAGATGACGCTGAAAGACCCCTCGAGTAAAGCAATGGCCTTGAAGTGATCTCTGCAGTTATCAATAGGGTTGTTGGATAGGTCCAGTATCTGAAGCCCGGCTAAGTCTTCGAAGGGGCAGCGGTATATTGCAGTGATCGTTGTTGATGATAGATTTCGTAGGACTAACGTGGCTATGGAGCTTACCAGACTCGGGATCGTTGTCCGTTGCAGCTGCACATTATCCAGTATCAACTCAGAGATGCTTGGATTGACAGATGTGGGCTTGAGAGGGCTAAGATCGGTATTTCTGATGATGACTTGCTTGAGTTGGCCCTGAAGAGAGGGGATGGTTGATAAGGAGGTCCCAGCCTCATTCATCAAGGCATCCAAGTGAATAGTAGAGGAGGGGAAGATACTACCGAGAATACATAGGAGGGTTGGGAGTATCTGGATATCAAGCGGAGTTTGCACGAAGGAAAAGGTACTGGGAGACATATTCTTTTGTAGGTTAAAGAAAGCGAGCTTATTTCCGGTTGTTAAGTAAAGTGGGAGGAAACTGATGAGATTTGTCTTAGTGGCGAAGAGGCGCACCGTCCTGCCTTGGTTTGGGCCGGCTCCGCCCTTACAGCGCATCGTACCCATACACCCGAAGATGATATCGAAGAGATAAAAGGCATCTATCCGCGCACAGTTCGTATCTTCGATCCTGACGGTAATGGTCTCGTAATTCAACGCCGTACGCTGAGTGTCGTCGTGTAATAGTACTCTCTTTAATAGGAATGCAGCTAAAAGAAGGACCTTTTCTGGTTCAACGAAATCCTTAACATTATTCATGTCTAGTAGGAGGATACGTCCAAGAGGCTCCGTTTCTAACCCTACCAGGTTATGGGCCTCGAGTCCATGTGTCTCCTGAAGCAATTGGAAGAGTTTAGCCAACTCATGTTCCTGTACTTGTTGATGCCATAGTTCTTGACTGGTTACGCTTTTGACCTCATCCGATTGACTCTGCCTCGGAGTCACCTCCACCGTTTGCTTTATTGAGGGCTCAGTGTTCCTCTTGACAAAGGGGGTACGTTTCTGAGTACCTTGAGTACCTTGAGAATTGGGCGCCACCTTCGGTAAGGGTTGCGCTTGCGTCGGGTGTTGACTCAGATAGGCGTTTCTGACCGTAGTCGACCGAACCTGCTTGATATGACCCATTTCGAGCAACCAAGCATCAATGTCAAAGGACTGGCTGAAATCGAGGAGGATCAGGTCATTCTTCTGCTCAACTAGGTTATACTTCTTCCGCAAGGTTGCTAGCCCTTCCACCATACGCTCTCCTTCTTGAAGAGGGTGTGAAAGGTGACGGTTAGTATCTTGCAAGTAACTACCTGGGACAAGGGTAGCAGTTTGCCCCGCCTTTGCAGCACCTAGGTCCAGGAGTGCAGACTCACTAGCATCAATCATCAACGAGACGAGGGATGAGATCTGCTTATATTTCATCAAAGTATGCCCATCTACGGCAGCAATGAGGGTATCGATGACGGCGTTGAGGAACTGCAAGTACTCGCCCAGGTAAGCGTAGTAGGATAGGGTTTGGAGCATTAGGCCATAGGTGTCAAGGACGCCTGAAAGGAGACTCTCCTTGCCCGAGGGTTCGCAACTCGTGTGGGCATAACGAATAATCGTGAAAAGGACCTTATGGATGTTCATGCTAAGCGTCACTAGACTGATCTGACCAGCTTGGTCATATGCAATGGCACCCTCTTCGGGATGCGCGGAGAGTATGGACTGGAGGAATGTATCCAACCGCTTCGTACTCGTCAAGCGTAAGATGGTGAAGACGTACTCCGCAGAGCCATTGATGACGAGCATAAGGCGATCCTTGAACGAGGCCAAACGTGTGGTCTGCTCAAAGGAGCCCTGCTCCGTCACTAGGGTTAATGCATCCGATAACAAGAAGAGGGAGAAGATAAATAAAGACTTGTCCAATAAGGCCCACTTGGAGGCCCGATCTAAGATTTTTCTGAGCCTATCCATCTTGGCCGTGTTCTCATTGTTAACGAACTCCGCCTTGATCGCTCCACGCTCGGAGTATGTGTTGAGCATCATAAGAGTGTCAAAAAGGCAGATAGAAATGGCGCTATAGGAGGTCCCATAGATGACAAGCCCTGGCATCACCTGCACATAAACCGATGACCTATCAAGGCTATATTTTTGGAGCTCGGGGTTATAGGCCTTTTCAGGAAGGGTAATCACTTGGTCGAAACCGAGCTCGAAGTCATCTAGGGTGTACCGCCTCAAGGTCTCGTGGATTTGCCTCATGGCATCTCCAAGCTTATCGAGAAACTCTAGGACCTCGAGCTTGAGCTGTAAGACCACCTTTTCGCTACTATTTTGGAAGGCTGGATGCTTGAGGGTCTCGTTGCGGATTAAGGTTATGAAGTGCGCGGAGACTAAGGAGAAGTCGCACATGTTCGTGACGACAAACTGAATGTTGGTTTGGACGGCCGCCTGCTCATCCGCATGCCTCCGGATGTAATGGATGAAGGTCAGTAAGCCATCTGAGATGGACCTGTACGCGGCCATCGCCCTATACTGCGAGTCTTCGTAAAAGTTCAACCCACAAAAGAGCTCGTTGATGGTGATCCTTTGGGTGGTGAAGGAGACGCTTCGTTTCAAACCGGTTGTGAACAGGCTGCTCGTCGCGCTTATAATTCGGTAGAGGACGTCACGAGAGAGTCTGCGGATCTCAAGACCAGCCGGGAGGCTTGGAGAGATGTCTTTCAAAAGAGAATAAGTTTGGACATCATAGTACTCCGTGAGTAATATCGAGAGGTAGGTGAGGACGTTTTCGTAAGCCACGTTCCTCACCCCTCTTGACTCCCGGTTCTTAAATAGCTGATCGACGATCCCTTTAAAGCATTGGATCAGGTGGTAACAATTGACGTTGAAGTGGCGAACTGCGAAGTCTGCACGCTGTTCTACGAACTCATCAACGAGTTTCGAGTATTCAACAATGGCATAGTCGAGTTGCATCAGGACACCTCCTATATCACAGGTAGGAGGGATGAGGAAGTGCTGTATCGTCTCCCTATCGACTGCGGGTGGTATTCTCATCCGCTGAGTCAGGTGGCGGGCGCCAATAAGGTGTAGAATGGCCAATACATTGACATAATATCCATCAATGGGACGTCCACATAGGCTTAGCAGCGAGCCTATTAGGGCCAGGGATAGAGCGGCACTATCACGCCCATGCACCCTCCAGGAGAGTGAGGCGTCTGCTATGGCATACTTCAAGGCCTTGGGCGGATCTCTTTCCTTTAATGAGTGCGCGATATGATTCAATTGGGCGACAACCTCTCCGTCATCCCCTTCGGAGTAGGCCTCTACGAGCTGTGCGAACATCTCCTTGATGGGAGTCCTACGAAAGGTAGCAATGTCCTCCGCAGTCAATCCATTCATTTTATGGCCTCCGAGTTCCATACACAAGAGGAACCGCCGCCAGAGGTGCTGACTAGCCCTCAGGCGCGCGAGAACCCGCCCATCCTCCTCATTCCCGGCGTCTGCGGCTCCCTTCTCGAGGTTGATAATGGGGAGGTCGCTTGGTTCAATGAAACTCTCACCCCATATCCGCAGGTCGCTCAGAAGCTGATGCAATACCTCTACGGCGAGAGAGACCCGGCCACCGGCGAGTTCCGCTCCTATGTCGAGAAGCATGGCTATGCGAAGGTTCACGTCGTTGAAGGACTAGATGGTTGCAGTCAATTGCTTCGAAACCGCCTTCTAAGGCTTCCCACCCTCAAGCGGAAGAGGATCGGGGTCTACTTCCAGACCCTAGTCGAGTACTTAGGGGCGGAGTATGGGTATATTCCAGGGAAGGACATATTCGCCTTCTCCTATGACTGGCGTCAGCCACTTCATGCGGCATCGCTTCAGACGGGGCTACGTGCGACTCTTGACCGCATCTATGAGGTGACTGGGAAAAAGTGCATCGTTTTGGGCCATTCGATGGGTGGGCTATTGGTCACCACCTACATGCGCCTTAATCCCGACTGGTCGCGCCGTATCGCCAAGTTCCTCAGCATGGGGGTACCGTATGCCGGGAGTGGCGCTTGTGGCCTCATTTCAACCCCACATGGTTATAACTTACGTCTACCTTTCCGTCCCTGTGTGGCACGAGGACTGCAAGCTCCTGGTGGCTCAACAGCATACCTGAACCTCCCTAGCACTGACGTTAGGTTCCATAGTTGTGTTTTTCTTCGATTAGCGGTGCCAACGGGGCAATTATCAATCGAGAACTACTCACACGTGCGATCAGGGGCACCTAGTAGGCCGGCACAAGTGCTCAAGCTCGACCGAACTCGGTATCGGGATAAGGTGCCGGAGATGGCGGCATTGATGCTGATGGAGGTTGAGGATAATCCCAGGAAGCTAACGGTTGACTTTGAGGCTGGAATTACCCTATTGGCACATTATTGCGACCCGAATTTCGTCATATCACCGAAGGTTAATTATCGTCGCGATGTCAAACCGAACATTGAGGCGGAATTATCATCAAGGAGGAGTCCCTATGCGCAAGACTTGACAGGAAGACCATGGCATTGGGTCATTTATGACCCTGGGATGGATATGTACCCGGAAAGCACATCTCAAGGGATGACTGATGGGATAGAAGAGGACGTGGTCGATATTGACTTTGGAACCGTTTTGAAAGAGACAGAAGTTCACGAGTTAAGAGACTTGACATATCGAGCCACTCTACATGATCAAAAGGCATCCTTACGTAGAATAATATTGCGGCAGTGCCTTTCCGAGGTGACGGAGGACCTAACTCTTCAGTGTACAACGATCCAAGACACCGTGAGCGTACTTCAAACTCCAGTGGTCTCGGAACCGCACTCACGTACCTCCTCACACACTAGTCTTCATATTGAGCCGGTGGTACATGCGACCCTTGATAATCCAACCTTGGTGGATGGTAAGAATATGGAGCAAATCCTGTCTGCTTCTAACGAGGAGATCAGCGATGCAGACACCATCGATATGGATTTGGAGATGGATGTCGAGGTTTATTTACAAAGCATTAATAAGGCGTTTGGAAACTATTTCCAAACAACCACACGCCCGCCGCGAGCGAGCTTCCAGAAGATGGTCTTGATCACCCGAGATATGATTAACCAGTATAAGAACAACTTCAAGTATGCACCAGTTGACGGCAATCCGTCAAAGGGGGTGGCCAAGGGTAGTACCTCGGGGCGACATCTGTATACCCCCATGTCCACCCCAAACCTCGAGGCCATGCATACGGACGATATCCATAGTGCGTACACTAGGATATGCCAGTCCCTCTTCTATGAAACCCATCCTTTACCCTTCTTGGACCTCGTCAAAAACAGCGTCGCAGATGGTACCCTGGACTCTCTTCTCTATCGGCCATGCATAGAGTATTGGGATGAAGCGCGCGAGATCATCAAGAAGCCAATCCTCTTCCCAGACGACCCCTCACAGTTCCGCTTCATGAGCATTAACGGCTCCAACCTTAGTACGGCCATTCATGTCTATTACGAAGAAGTCTTCTCTACCCCTTTGGAATTGGGCTTTACACACCCCAAGTTCATCTATGGGAATGGAGACGGGACGGTCCCTCTCGCCTCAAGCATATCCGACCCAATCCCTCAGGCCTACGTTGACGATAGAATCGCATACCCCGAAATGGGTCACTTCGAGATGCTTCAATCCCCCGCCATCTTCGAAATAATGACCTCATTCATGGGGCTACAACGCCTACCTAAGTGAAGATAGGGAATGCCTGCTCAATCGCCTTACGACAGAGGGGACACTCTCGATTTCGTAGACTCTTATCGCAAGACTCGCAGGTGCAAAGGTGGCCACAAGGAACAAAGACGATCGAGGCTAGCTTCTCAAGGCATATACAACAGACGGGACGTGCATTCCCATCCTCCTTCGTCCGTTCTTGTAAGAGTTCTATCTCCTGATCACGTTCAACCAGGATCCGTTCTAGAAGCTCACAACGTGCTTGATCCTCCTGTACACGACTGCGAACGTATGCTGGAAGCCCTTCAACAGATGACTTCGTCTCATAATGCATCGGACCAATAAGAACCGGAACCTTGTGACAAATGCGTACCGCCTTCGTCTGTATGATCAGGACCAGGATGTAATCGATACTGATATACCGCAAAAGAATGCTCGCACTCTTCTTCTGGTGAGCTATCGGACTCATTGAGCTCAATGAATAGGGTAATTCAAGATCTCGGATCTCGAGCCTTGCAGTCCCATGCTGACTTAAGCCACGTGTAATTGGCTCTCTAATTAAGCTTATGGATAAGACCGTCTTCTTAGTAGACTTGGTCGTCGTTCCCTTGCTACGTAGAACCACTTTTTGTTGAAGTTCAAGGGTTACATCTCTGACTGGTGCACGCGCTAGGTTCTCAACGCGCCATACCGCAAGGATAGCGTCAGACTTGTCAAAACATGAGTGCACTGGGTTGAGGTACGCACGAATGCTTCTGGAGATAAGTGAGTCGACAAAGGGTGCAAGTATAAGCTGAGTTGGCAGGATTGCGATTTCCTTCGTCCATCGTTGCAAGGGCGTCCCAGTGATTTCGACCTGCGCTTCGATAGAGGCAAGACAATGGTTCTCGTCGTCAATGTTGACAGTTGGTGAAGCAGTTCGAGGGATACTGAATTGGAATTCGAAGCGAGTGAAGCCAGGCTTCCAGGACGTAGGAGCTAAAGAGACGGCACCATCCCTTGCTAAGATATCGGTTGCCAAGAAGTGCAGGTGGCGGCTTGATTGAGGAAATAGCCCTACGACTCGGACTCGAGTCTGTTCAACCTGGGAAAAGGTCACGACGGCCTTCTGGATGGTCAGGGGCTGGGTCAGGCGGACTTGCAGAGCCCCGGTGATCAAGTCTCCCGGGTAATAAGTATCACGGTTGGTACTTAGAACGACCTCCATTTGTAGTGACAAAATGCCAGTTATCGTAGTCGTACAGGTGAAGAAGATGGCCAAGCCTCCGATGCGAGCCTTCGTGGCCGAGCTAGAGCAGGTTTCCGGGCATTCCGTGGAATATATCCCTCTGGATACGGTACCGGGTCACACCGTTGGACCAAGCACTTTTCTCATTCATAAACCGGAATCCCTACTCAGTAACGGTAATGTTGCACAGCTAGAAGCCTACTTGGCCTTTGAGAGGCAATGTGACCACGTTCTGGATTCTCTATATGCCATAGGTTGCATACATCTTCGCCATGATCTTCATTGTATTCTTTCTCAGAATCCTCGGATCATTCTCCCACCAAGCCTCTTACTCGTGGGAAATGTTGAACCCCTACGACAATGGATTCGAGACTCGAACAGTCCGTTGCTCATTAAGTCCAATGATAGTAATACTCATCGAATGCACATCTTCGCTAACGGGGACGTCCTCCTGTCAGTTCTGGAAAACTTTTTCTGCCCAGCATTCCCCGATATTCGCAGTCCAGAGGTCAAACCACTTGTCTATCAGCTTCTGAAAGATGACGTTCGTTTCCTCCCGCTTTTGAATACAACTTACGTGGTCGAGAAATATATCATCCACAACTGCGTCCTCAAGTTATATACCTTCCGAGGGGAAATCCTTTACTACGAATTCCGCGATAGTCTCCCAATACCCAGTGTCCCATACCAGGTCATTGATAGCCAAGTCGACAACTCCATCCAAAGGACCATAGACGGCACCCTGACAGATGCGCAAAGAATACACGCTGCAGAGCTAGCAGAGGCTATCTATACCCTGACTCATATCTCCATCATAGGGATCGATATTTTGCTGGCCGCAGACGCGATGTACGTGATCGACGTCAATTATTTCTCCGGACCCAAGCCAGGCCGGCATAGGATATTAGCAGAAGCCATACATAGCACGTTCATCGCCGTTGGTGATATTGGAGTACATGATGGATTGTCTCCGTCTTGAGAAACGCGATGTACTCCTTACTTGTCCGAATGGCAGTGATATCGTTCAGACTGGTGAGATAACGTTCTAAGGCCTGTTTTCTTGCCTCGACTTGAGCGTCAGTTGGACGCCCATGGACTTTGTCCGTCGGGAACGGAGCCAAGGAGAACGCAGAGAACCTAGCGGCCATGAGCCCACTTAGTTCCTTCAGCTCCGAGTAGCGCTTGCTAACCTCGAAGACTCCATGCTCCGTGCTGACGAGGAAGGTGTACAGGACGTATGGGGAGCGCTTCCCCTCGATGCACCACGTCGTGCTAAGCGCCTGGACGATGAAGCGCGTCGGATGTGCGTGTGCAGGGTTACTACCTATTTTGACACAAGAGTTGACGGTCCCCTCGAAGACATGGCTGGCAGGGACCTCGCGGTAGCTGTTGTACGTTGCATCGACCTTATCGGATGTGTACCTTCGGATTCGTGCGATATATCGACGCTCACGCTCATCCTCAGGGCTCTCCGGAATCATGGCCTTCGACGCCGAATCATAGGCATGGGTAAGGCGTTCAGCAATCTGTTGAGCCGCACCATACTCCTCCTCGTGACGACGCCACCGATCCACAATGCTTCGTGTATGGCGTTCAAGGGGCTTAATCGGACTGACGTCGACAAGTGCCATATCTGCTGCCCGTCGCATGTTCTCATGTTCCTCCTCGATAATACGCCGCCGCTGGGCATGGGATTGCAGCTCTGCATCGGGGATGGGCGCATGAACTGGAGCCATCGTTTTGCTTGAACGCGCTTCATTATCTGCGTGAATTCGCGCGCGCTCATTCGCGTAGGTAAGGCGTCGGGCTTCCTGCTCAGCAATACGCGCGGCATACTCCTTCCGCAAAGAGACGAGGAGCGGGTGCTCGCTGAGATCCGAGGTCGTCTTCATCGAGGCGGAAACGGTCGTTAGGCTATTAGGCATGGATGGATCATATCTGGAACGCGCCCCTCCACTCGCCAGAAGGCGCTGAAGTTTCGCCTCGCGGCGTGTGATCTTGTCCTGAAGTATGTGCATCTCCACATCGAGCGCCTGCATCCGTTTCGCAAACTCCGTATTTAGAGTTTTGAGCTCAGACTTCTTCCGTGCGGCGACTAGGCGCGCCTCCCGCACGTTCTTCTCCCGCGTCTCTCGGCGAACTGTTTTCTCGACGTTCGTGACCTTCTTCTTGAGGTCCTCGATCTGAGCTCGAAGCCTCTCTATCTCTGGATCCTCAGCGGTATCCTTCGCGTTGGCCTTTCGCAATGCATCTTCGTGGATCGCGCGCATTTGTTGGATCTGAGATTGAAGCTGGAGGCTAACAGCCTGAAGCTCTTCGACGGACTTCCCGCCAGGGGCGGCAGTGCGTGCGCGCATAGTGGCAAGCTCCGCCTCCAAACGCTGGATCTCAGGATCGTTGGTGGCCACTTGTGCATTGATGGTTTCCTGTGCCTTTCGTAAGCGATATGCTAGGTCTTCGCTTAGTCCCTGCTCTTGGGCGCCCAGCTCTTCAATTTGCGCCATCTCCGCTTCGAGACGTTCCTTTTCAAGAAGAAGCTTCTGCCTCTTCTCCTCAGACGCTAGATATGCCGCCTCCTCAAGCTCACGACGACGACGCTCAAATTCGGCTAGTTCTTCTGCACGTCGGACCTTATCTAACTCTGCAGCCTTTTCGGCCGTCAATTCAATGTCAGCAGCAAGAGCTCTCTCCATATCTCTTCGGCGCTGAGCCTCCTCTTCGCGTAGGCGCTGGAGATCCTTCTCCTCCTGCTCGCGTTGGGCACGTGCGCGTTCCTCCTCCTCGGAGAGTCGTAGCTCCTGAGCAAGACGTTCTCTTTCCATTAGTTGCATGTGCTCCTCTTGAAGCCGTCGATAGTTCTCCTCATCGGCCATCTGTGCTGCACGAGCTCGATCTGCCTCCTCTTGGAGCAATGTACGGCAGCACTCCTCCTCATCAAGAGCACGCTTCCGTCGAAGCTCTTCATACGCCTGGAGGCGGAGTTTCTGCTCCTCGGCGACGTCAATTTGCTTCCAGATCTTCTCTGTCTCTACAGCTAGGGCGTCATCAGAAAGCTTCTTAAGATCTTGGACCAAATCTGTCCGTTTTGCATCGATCTGTTGGATTCGACTAGTAACTTCGTGCACACCGGCCTGCAACTCCTCGAGCTCTGCAGGGGTAAAGAGAGCAAGGGCCCCATCATAGTATTTGCCTTCAGGATTGGTAAGGGCCGTGATAATGCGTTGGTACTCATCTGAGGTCAGAGTCTCACTCGAGACGAGGTATTGAAGGCCAAACTCCTCCTGATCGTCATCTAAAAGGCCCACAAAGTAGTTCTCTGAGATGTCTGCATCGACGTTCTCGCCCTTCCGAATAATTCGGGCATCCTCAATCTTACGGGAGAGGATCCGGTTCTCCTCACGGAGGCGGTATATCTCAGCTCCAATCTCATCGAGGGCTGTGGTAGGCTGTGACAGGCCATCAAGCAATTCCTGGTGCAGCTCCGAGCGTACGGGCATGGTGTACGTATTGGCCAGGACGGAGTCCAGAGCACGTATCTCCTCTTCGATGTCCTCCTGGGTGATCGGTGGCTCCTCCGGTAGCGGGGTAGGCTCACGAATCTCCTCCTTCAATGTCTGGGGCGATGGCACGTCCTCCTCTCTCTTTGCCGCATCGTCTCCTTCACTGATGGCAGAGGGAGCATGAAGTCCAGTGGATTGACCGATGGCATCTTCAGGGGCGAACACTGTGAAGTCAGGCGTCTCGGTCATCGCTATGTTGGCAAGGGCTGCGGGTGCGATTCCAACCTTCGCCGCCGTTGCATGTAATAGTGCATCGAGATCAAAGGCTGGGGCTGCGGATGGAGGCTCGTCAGCTTTTTCCTTGAGATCGACGGCTGAATCCCCTGCTAGAGATAGGGTTAGAGCTGTTTCTTCCATTTCTACGCGCTCTGTTGCCATAGTAGTAGCCTCGATATTGACGATTGGCACTGGAATAGGTATGCTCATACCATCTGTTTCCGTGCCGAAACTGATCGGAGTGGGAATACGTCCAATCGAGTCTTCCAATGATTCATCGGCGTCCCGAACGTCTGGAACCGGTACTTCTTCATCGACGTTTTTGGACTCCTTCTCCTCGAAAATAATCACATCCGGGACGGGTTCAGACTCAACATGGTTCTCCATGATCTCGGGAGAAGCGGACTTGACATCTGCATCGGCATCGGGACTAGGCCCAAACCCAAACAGGTCAACAGGTGCAGAAAGAGTTGCGGCCGCAGAGATGGGAGCCGTCTCTGTCTCTTCCTCACCGAAGCCAAACATGATATCATCAGGACGTTCATCCACTGGGTCATGAGATGCTGGAGTCTGCGACGTCTTGGTGGGATCTTCCTTCTCCGAGGCGGACGGTATGACAGGCACAGAATCCATTGAAACTTGAACTTGTGGCTCTTCATTGGATGGGATTGGAACGGTGTCAGCGGTCGCAGGCTCGCTTACCGTGAAGTCGAAGATGCTCTCTGGTAGCTCGGTTCCCGGGTCTGCCGTTTGCTCGACGACCTCGGGAACCTTATCCTTATTCTTGGTCTCGTCAGCGTCTATCGTATCGGCGGATTCAGTCGCTAATTGGTCTTCCAAGTTCGTCTGTGCGGTAGGCCCAGTCGGCTCATCAAATCCAAAGAGAAGAGTTCCAGGATCATTGGCAATATCGGTGGCCAATGCAGTAGCAGTTGATGGGACGGCAAACATGCTTCCTTCAGAGTCTTCTCTAATGATATGCGCCTCAGAGACCGCATCGGTCACCTCGGGCTCTTCGGCAATTGGAATTGACGCAGGTAGCTCTGATTCTGGTGCTGGGTCATCAAAGCCGAATAGTGTTCCTGGATCGCTTGGGGCAATCTGTGACGTCATTTCCGGCTTAGATTGTTCCTGTTGTTCGGGTTCATCAAAGAAAGGGTCAGTGATGGTGCTTGGAGGGTATTCAACTGGAACTGGATTGGGGTCAGTTACTGACACATCATCGAGACCGAAGAAGGCCTCAGGAGCAGTGGAAGCGGTCTCCTTCGGCTTCTCCTCTTTAGGCGCAGGAACCTCAGGTGGTGGCGGCTCAGATGTGAACTCGTCTCCGAACCCGAACAAAGAATCTGCTGGTGGGAGATCGGTCAATGTCAAGGTGGCAGGGGCAGATGCTTCCGTTATGGTATCGAATCCGAACATTTCCATTGCAGCAGTAGGAATCTCATCAGCCTCCTCGGCCTTTTCAGCCTCATCAGCCTTCTCAGCTTCCTGATAGTCCTTAGCCATCTCATTGTCTTTTGGCTTGTCAATCTCAATCTCCTGTGAGTGAGTCTCGGGGACGAACACATCCGACCGCTCTATTGCATCGTTGTGAGTGCCTGAATCGACTTCATGGGCTGGTTGCTCTTCGACAAGCTTATCGGTGTGTATGGAAGCAGGAGGCTCAACCATCGGAGGGTATGTGTCTGGAAGGTGTTGTGTATCAGGCTGTGTCTCTCCAGTCACTGCACCGTAGTACGGGTCCGAGGTGGTTGCCCCTTGACCATAGCCGTAGCCATCGAGACTGTAGGGATTGTAGTCCATTGCGCCGTAGGGATAGTCCTGAGCGTTTTCCGCGGCTCCCGAATAGTCTCCATAGCCGGTATAGTCTCCATACCCGCCATAGTCCCCATAGTTGTCATAAGCATAGCCATCCATTTTATTTTCGTCGCGCGTGAATTGTACCCAGGTTCACTTGCTATGGAGGGCCGCCTCCACCTGTCGATACACGTTCTGGGCCTTTGGGCGCTTCGCAGGGGTTTTGCGCAGGAGCTCATCAATCAGAAGACAAAGTTCCGTGGGACGGCCGGCTATAGGAGCATGGGCCTTGCTAATGATCAATTGGCACAAATCGCTAACCCCTTCTGATACGAAAGGACGCTGAAGCGTGCATAGCTCATAAGCAATAATCCCAAGTGACCAAAGGTCTGCACGGTCTGTACACTTCTTCTCCCCCTCAATGACCTCTGGCGCTTGGTATTGCAGAGTATCGCATGTAATATAGTTCTTGCTGACCTGATCGAAAACATGACCAAGTCCATAATTGAGAAGCTTGGAATTCCCATTACCTGTGAAGACAATATTCTCTGGCCGAAGATCCCGAACGATGACCTTGTTCCCATGGATGTACCGCAAGGTTTCGGAGAGCTGAGCAAGACAACTCCAAATCTCGAGGTCTGTGAAAGGTTGTTTGTCAGCCTTCCTCTTTTGGATGATATCCCTTAAGGTTTCTGTGTACACATCTGTTATGAAGAAGACTGACTTACTATCGGGATCCGCACGGATCTCCTTGTATTGTAATAAGCCTTCGTGATTTAGTCGCATGAGCCTATTTGCTTCAGACTTGAAGAGCTTCTGCATCGCTGGCGGAATACTACCATAGAAGACCCTTTTAATCGCAAAATGACGATTCATCCGGTCCTTGCCCTCAAAGATATCTCCATAGGAATCTCGTCCAATGATTCGAAGAACGGTGTATAAGGAATCAATCGGCTGATATCCGACGGTGAGGAAGGAGACAGAGCTCTTCTCCTCAGGCTCATCATCAGACTCCTCTTCAACCGTTATTGCTCCAATCTCCTTGAACGTTGCCGTAATACTGGCGCTCGGTAGCTGTAAGACTCCCGACCCACGATTGCGTAAAAGCGCAAGACACCTCGCATACCGTGGAGCATGCTCCGGACTAGCCCGGCGGTGCTCGATCTCCGCGATATCGAGAGCAGTTCTTTCGTCGTCGTTCTCTATCGATCCCTCTGAGAGGAGAAGCTGGACGCAACCCGGATGTCCGGCTTTTGCCGCGTACATTAGGGCCGTCCAGCCTCGAGAATCCTGTTGCATGAGCTCTGAGATGTTATCACGGACAAGTGCCTGGTTTCCATGCTTCGCTGCCCGCATGAGCGCCGTCAAATGGGCGGGCGAGGTAGGGGCCTGCTCCTGTAAACTGAGGCCAGACGCCTCTGGAATCGTAATGTGTAATGGTTGTGCCAATAGAGATGGTGAGGCACGACCGGAAAAGGAGGCGGTTCCTCGTGGGGTCCGTATAGTCTGTTGTTCCCCACGTGCTCTGATGCATCGCTTTGTATCATCGGTTTGGATACGGTTGAGCATAGTTTCGAGCTCCAAAACGCGTGCTTGAAGTTCTTGCGACTCCACGTCCCTCTTACTCCGCGATTGGTTGAGTGTGGATGTCGTGACGATGCTCTGCAGCTCGGCGATGCAGCTGTGTGACGTACGGAGCTCGTTCTGCATCGTTTGGATCTGTTTCTCCTTGGCGTCAAGATTCGCACGAAGGGCCTCTATGATCGCATCCTTATTTCGTGAGTCAGTGAGAACTTGTTGGTACGTAGTAGTGTCAACCATCGATTGCTGCTTCTTATAGAGCTCATCCTCGTATGACGCGAGTTTCGCATGGTAAGTGGAATTCTGAGCCATCAAGGTATTGAGTCTCTCTCGCATGAGGTCGATTTCACGGTCTTTCGTCCGAAGAGTCGTCTGAAGGGTATCGACAAGGCTATCCTGGGCTTCTAGTGCCTTTCGAAGGTCGGCATCTAAATCGAGGGTGATCTGGGGTGTGGTAAAAGTCATCAGCGAGGCCGCTTCGCCTCGCTCTATCGAGGTTCCAGGAGGTGACCGGGAACGAATAAGAGAACGTGTTCGTAAAGATCTAGCAGTTACGTCTGGAGGGGTTTCTATTGGCCGCTGGAGGCTATAAGACCTAGCCACGGACTGGTGTAAGTACATCTTCTCTGGAGTCAATGTTGAGGTCAAATCCGTAGAATTCTTGAGTTTTCTTTCAGAACGATTAACTCGCTCCCAAGCGTTAGCTAGTCTCTCCGAGAGCTGTCCGTTAATTGCTGAAGAAGGGGGTGACTTGATATGCTTCGAGTCTCGTGATGAAGTTCTTCGTGAGGAACCATGTCGTGTAGAACTCCCAGTACTTCGTTCAGGTGCCCGTGAAGTAGATCGCTTCTCTGCGGCAATGGACTCCTCATCTGCCAAGTATTCCATGATAGTGGTATCATCACCCTGGATCGCATACCAGAGTGCCATGTTTCCGTCGGAATCGATCATTCCAGCCTCTTGGTCCTTTAGAAGCTTAACAATGTTAAGATGGCCCGTTCGAGCCGCAACCATCAGAGCCGTTGCTCCAGCCGGAATTTCAAGCCACTGCTTCGAAGTTTGAAGTCCAGTCTCAGTAGTCAATAGTTGTGCGCATTCTAATTTTCCGGCGCGTGCGGCCGCCATCAAGGCCGTCCAGCCCTGCTTGTCTTGCATACGTAGTTCACGGTCAGTAAGAGGCAATAGACAGGTTTTGTTGCCACTTGCTGAAGCCCGCATCAAGGCGGTCTCACCGAACGTATCCCGCATTCCACCCTCACGCTCCACTAGCGCCTGGACGCTACGCAAGTCGCCGCTCTCGGCAGCGGTCATTAACGCTGTGCGCCCATATTCGTCCTGTATCCCAGCCTCAGTGGGAACTAAGGCTTCGACCGCGTCTGAGAACCCTAGAGCTGCAGCTAGCATGAGCGCTGTTGCGTGGGCCCCTAGCCGGACCTCGAGGTTATTTATGGCCCAGTCTGTCCGTTTGGTTGTACATAGAGTGGTCTCACAGAGAAGGAGCTTAAGACAAGGGAGGTGACCGTTGGCGACGGCGCACATGAGGGCTGTCTTACCCTCACTATCTTGGAGTCGTCCTTCATGCTCAATGAGTACCCGAACGCATTGAGTATGGCCATAACAGGCCGCAAACATGAGGGCTGTTGCCCCCGAGCCATCTCGTTGGCCACACTCCCCGATCCTCTTCCGTACCTCATCCAGATCGCCCTGCATGGCCGCCCGCATCAATGGGGTTTCGCCCATATATTTTTGGCAGAGTGATTTGGCGCAAGTTTACTCCCTAAGAGGTCCGGTCATCTGAAGGAGAACTCCAGACGGCATTCGGTGTGATGAAGGAAGTCACGGTAGATGCGCGTCGTCCGTACCACCTTCAAGGCGTTGAGCTCGCGAAGATAGCCTTCCAACGCAACGCGGTCCTTTGTGAGCTCTTCCACTCGACCATTGGCAGACCCTGCGAGCGCCGAGTCTGGGAATGGAGGGAGTGCGAGACGGCCGAAGCCTGCGCAGAGGTCTTCATGAAGCTGCTTGATAGACTCGTAGCTTTTCCCGACAGACTTCAATACCCGTTCTTTCGAGGAGATGAGGAAGACGTATATCAGGGAGTCAGAATTTGTGTACAGATTCTTCGACGTGACGGTCGAGGCAAGGACGACCTCTGGTTTGAGAACGCCGTCGGGACCGTAGAATATCGAACGCTCAAACCGCAAAACTCGTTCCCCGTTGATGTCGAGCATGAGGACGAGGTCCGAGCCGTTTGCAGTCCGGTTCAGCGCCTGGGCCTGCTGGACGAATACTTGTTTGCGGGCGTCAATCATATCCTCCGTGAAGTCCCGGACGGCGGCGTTCACCCGGTGCTGACGCTCAATATCTCGGTAGAAGCGCTGAAGATTCCGGTCGTGTTCCCGTTGTGCGAGAAGCTCCTGCAGACGAATCGCCTCCTGCTCACTACGTACGCGGTTTCGTTGGGCGTCGATCTGCTGGTCTGTGTATGGCTTGAAGATCGTCGAGGGTGGCTTCTTTGGAGGCTTAGTCACATCATAGTACCGTCGTAACTTCGCCGAAGGCTGATACTGGTCATAGTCGTCCCTATAAAGTCGAGTTTGGAGGTAATCTTGTTGCTTGTTGTAGCGCTTGGCCAGACTCTGAAACTCCTCCTCGCTAAGCGGCTGTTGGTCGCTCGCTCTGGCCCAGAAGCTAGGCGATACCTCAGTGTCCTCGACGAACGTTACATTCCCACGTGACCCGCGGTGCCGTTCTTGCTGGGCTTGTAACAACTGCACCTTATCCTCGAGCTCGCGAATGCGAGCAATATATTGATCGACGGCAGGATCGTGAGGCACAGACTGAATAGTAGGAACCTCTTCTTGTTGACTTGGTTGAACAGTGGATGGGGGCACTTGAGGTTGTTGTGGCTGCTGCTGTGTCTGAGACTGAGACTGTAGCTGAGACTGCGGCTGTACCTCATCAAACCCGAAAAAGGACCCTACAACCGCGTCAGGCTTCGCGGGCTCAGGGGCGGGAGCTGGGGTGACGGGTTGCACTTGTAGAACAGGTTGCTGTTGTATTTGGGCAGGAATGGTTGGTACGATAGGGACAGTAGGAACAGTAGGGGTGGTGGAAATCATCGGCACGGTAGGGACGACGACCTGAGGTGGTATAGGGCAGGCTGAGGCCTGAGCAACAGGTTGAATGGCAGGAGGCAGTACCAAAAGAGAGTCTACTGCCTTGGGGGCTACAACCTGTCGAGGTGGGGGCTCGATCGTTAGGAGAGATAGATTCGGCTGGGCCGCCTGAAAGGAAGAGGAGGGTCCCACGGCAGGCGCATCAAACCCGAAAAGCACCTGCGCTGGATCGTAGGAGGCGTGCATCACGTTTTCAATTTTACTTTAGTCCATAGGAAGAAGGGGTGAAGTCCGCAGCCTGTTCGAGGTACTCCTTATAGAGCCGGGACTTCCTGATGCAGGGGTTGCTATGGAGGGAGGTCATATACTGCTCCAGTAGGCCTGCACGCTCGTCGACGAAGACCTTTTTGTTGCCTCCAAAGAACCATGGCCTATCTCGTGGTAGCCTCGGAAGTTCGACTCCAGGGAACGCCTTAGTGGCAAGCTTGTGGAAAGACTTGATATCGTTCATCCGCTTGCAGATCGTGATATCCCCATCATCCGACTCGATGTTGAACTGGTATGCGACGAAGGGATGTCCATGTCCAGTTGTGTACACGTGGTAGCTCAGGATCTTGACCTTGTACGTCAGGTTCGACTCCGATTCTCTTGATTCCGACAAATACTTCTGATCCTGAACGATGAATTCTTCAAAGACCTTATCAGGAGGCCTCGGAAGCTCCTCGAGTACTCTTGGGGATAAATCGGTATCGATCTCGGCCCTGTCGCCTTCTCTTTCTTCGTCTTCCTTGCTGAGAATAGGTCTCATCGTTGGAATCGTTAGATCCTCATCCTGCTGCCGGATACTCTCTGCCGGGGTCCCCATACGGACGATCTCCGCAATTAACCTCTCACGCCGCTGATCCTCTTCTTCCGTTTGCATTTGAAGTAACGTCCGCCGAGATTCTTCAAGCTTGCGACGGAGAGCTTCCTGCTCAGCGAGGATTGCCTGTTGCCGAGCGTCCTCTTCTTCTTGCCGCAATGCCTTCTCGATATCCTTTGCATCGTCAATAAGCTGGCTGCCCTCACCCACCTCTTCTACAAGAATCTTCTGGAGCTGCTCATGCTCTCCTCCGGTCTCCTTCCTGTGAATATCGATCAAGTGATGCGCACACGTGACCTCATGGTCATAGAGGTCTTTAGTTAGGAAGACCTCCTGGCAAAGAGGACAAGCGACTTCGTCGTACCCGCAGACATCATCGGGAGACGCCCCGTGCATCTCCATGATCACGCGCGGATGTTCCTCGGGACAGCCCTTAGCGGCGTTACGACACTTCTCCCGATGGAGTGCGCATTCAAGGCAATGTTCCTCAGGGTCGCGGCCCATCCAGTCACACACGACGTCAAGCTCGGCCATGCGCGTGTCATAATAAAAGAGAGATTGATACCCCATGACATCGCGCAAATAAAGAAGGTCGGCGATCGATATCCGTGCGTCAGGATCGGCATGGTGGTTGACCTCGTCCAGGATGTTGATTCGCCGCATGCAAGGATAGCCATACGCGTATCCTGCGGCTTCTAGCCCCATGCAGTGCTGGGTCAGGAGATGAGTGAATAGCGGACAGCGGACGGTCTCGTTTGCCGTCTGCACGAGCAATGATGTGGTTGATTGCACGTACTCCGACTGATGGGTAACATAACTATCAACAAGTCCGGTACGACTGACCGAGGACCCAAGAAAAGAGGGAGGTGTCACCATCGAAACGTATTCTGGAGCCGGTGGGCTAAACGCCCCCGCCCTATCTGAGTCCGGCCGCGGCCCTTGTAACGGTGAAGGCTCAACGTTCCGGACTGGGAGGTTATTCGTTGAGACCGGAGTCCGTCGGGCGCTGTAGAGGACCATGTGGTACGCCGGCTCATCGCACACGTAGCAGCGGTCGTCGAGGGAAGCAACGAGCTGTTTGACGCAGGAAACGCAGAAAGAGTGCTGGCAGGGACGGAGTTGAATATAGCTCGACGTCTCTGCCGAACACTTTGGACAGACCCGACCCCCAGGAGGTGCCGGCTGTGGGTGCTGAAGAACCGTGTTGAAAAGCAAACGATACCAATCAAGAGGGTTGTACGAGGAGCAGACAGTCGATAGGTACGAAGCGAGCGCCGAGAGGCGCGCCGCGCAGCTCTTCAACGCCTCATCAACCGAGACATCCGTCCTCCCCTTCAGCATCTCCAGGATGAGTGTCTGGACGTCGGGCTCTGCGCTCATGAGGCTATTTTTTGCCTTCCAATCGCGCAATTTCCTGGTCGAGGATCCCAAGAGCGTCGTGGGCCACATCGCGGGCGGGTCGGCGGAGCGGTGGAATACACTTGGCGCCCCCCCGTACTGAATTGAGGGGCGAAGGATCATCAGAGCCGAACCCTTCAGCTAAGGAAGCACGAATTGAATTTAGAGGCTTCGGCTTTGGAGGAGCCATCCCAGGAGAAAGGCGAGCCATTGTGCGGATATTCTCCAGAAGCTGGACGTTCTCTCGATTAGCGGCTTCCAGTTCTCCTTGTAGCCTCTGCATATCTAGGTCATGCCGCTGCTGTTGGCGTTCCATTAATTGGAGGACCTGCTCCTGCTCGAGGGCGAGGGTTTTCACGCTCTCGAGGGTCTGGTGCTGTGCCTGTAATTGCTCTTGGGCATGCCCCAGCTTCTTTTGTCCTGCTTCCACGCGCTCATTGGCTTGTTCAAGCTCATCGGTCAACTGGATATTGTGCTTTATCATATCGATGAGCAAGTAACTGAGGACGTTGTGGTCTACGCCTTGCAAGCGTTCGCAAGCGCTTCGCACCGTCGTCGACCGGCCAAAACTGACCCCTGTACACTTCGAAACCCGAGTACGGACGCTAGGTGGGAGAAGGGTATCAAGGTTCTCAAACAGAGTGGGGTTGATCATCGATGAGTAGCTGATCTGTTTCGGGCGGACCGCCTCTAGCTCGAGTCGGAGCTTATGGATGAGCTGCAAGAGAACAGATTGATTCAGATCCTCGACTCGTGCGTCAGCAAGATTCGGTAGTTCCATAGATTCCCCAAGCAAAGGTATCACGTCCGTCACTATGCTTACACGCTCTCCAAGAAGGCTACTGATTGGGCGGGAGGGCGGATTTAATAGATTCGGGGTTTCAACCGTCCGGTTTGGAGGTACAGAGCTATGACGATCCGATGGGGTCCCAGAATAAAGGGGGCCTGGACTATACATACGAGCAATGGATATAGAGTTCCCAGCTACGTGTCTAACGTTGTTCGGCTTCGGGGTTAGTTCCCCATCCTTGGGAGGCGTACTAAGAAACCCGAAACAACTGAATAATAATTGTGCTGAGTCCAAGTCCATTCCATAATTGGTGCTAGCAACAAGTTTGAGCGTCGCTTTCGCATCCGTATGAGCGATCGCCGCCTCTGCTAGGGTAACAAGGGTCCCCTTCATTTGAAGGCTCCCAGTGGCGACGACGTGAATCTTACAAGCATCATAAACAGTGAAGAAGAACACACGACAACTGAGAGCGGCAAGTCTCTCATTAAAGTCAAGGAAGGCTAGGACGGAGTCTGGGATCGGGACAAGCTGCGGTGCAAGTGCTTGGAATTGAGGGTAGACAAAAGACTCAACATCTGCGGGAGAGGTGAGCGTTGCAACCACGGTCGATGCTGCACTCTCGTCGAGAAGGACTCCGAATATTCCTGGGTGTACTTGACTTGTGTTTTTTGTCAGGATGAAGTAGAAGGTGACTCGATCCATTCGATCACGTGTTCGTCTTGAAAGATCTCGAGGAAGGGCAACCAAAGCGGTTAGTTCGGACAAGGTCGGAGGGTGTGTTTGTTCATATCCTGCGAAGTATGCACAGAATAATAGGCCATGGTTATCTTGAGGAGGGTTCTGGACGAACATAGGAAGGATAGCTAAGCAGGAATCCTGAGTGGTCTTTCCTGTGGAGATATCACAGATCATATTCCGGCCACGAGATGCCATATTGCAGGCCTCAAAGATCTCGCATGAGCCTGGAGCCTCTTCCCAGTAAACTGGTCCAACCTCATTCCGTCTACACGCTATCTCTGCGAAGGGTTCAAAAGGGGAAAGTAAGGGGTGGAAAACAAAGCTGAAACGTACGGAGGAGCCGGGTTTTGGCTCGGCAGGAAGAGCTAAGGTAGCCCAATCCTTTCCATACTCCAGAAGTTGTTGGTCTGTCAACCCAAGTAGCCGAAGAACGCCATCATACCTTTTAATCCTTTCACCCTCCTCTTCAAGCGTGGGTTTCTTCTGTAACTTGTTGAAGTAGTTATGAGGCTCGTTTGTCTGGACCACGCTCTTGAGACAGGTGTTATAAAGATGTCCTTGTGGAAGGGCACCACGTAGGCCATGAACCACTTCGTTAACGTTCCGTACTCGACTAAAGGTCGCGGGCATCGTTATACGGTAAAGGACGTCCATGAGCCCGACGAAATCCGCGGCCATTAGCTGCGAGGGGATATCGAAGCTAATATGGGAGCCATGTGCATGTCCTTCAAAGTGTTCCCGTTCAAGCTCAAGAGAGACCTGATAAAGGGGAATGGTCTCCACGAAGGTCTCAGTGTCCACAGTTTCTGCAGAGGGAGGGCTCCCAAAATACCGCTGTTCAAACGAAAACCATGACTCACCTATCCCAAGACTAATGTATCGAACTATTTGAATATAGAGGTGAGGGACGTACGGTAAATAGATTGGAAGGGCGGTTTTCGTCCCACAATAGACACTCTCCTCATCTGAAAACAGTTCTTCTAACTTATACTCGGCCGCAACCCCTTCAGTTAAGAAGCGAACCCCCAAGGAGGAACTTGTTAGAAAGCTCTCACCACTATATGGGAGTCGAAAGTTTAAGAGGCGAACACGGAACTGGTCGAACCGCAGGGCTTCTATAGACGTCGTGTCTCCATGCACCTTTGTTGGCCTGAGTGAGAACTGAAGGTATCGGGTACTATTTCCCAACTCTATGCGCTCCTTGGCCTCCATCCCTGACTGTAGGGTAGCAAACGTTTGAGCTGAGAAGGTGTATGCTGTTTGATAGATGACGCTATAGCATGCGTTCTTAGCGATAGCTAACCGGACTTGAGTGCGTAACGAGTAGTCCCCCACAGGGTTCAAGAGTGGTATCTGGAGTATGCACGTATTTGGGTTCAATGTGATCCCACCCTTTCGTCTGATAGGAGTGACGACCTTCAGGAGCAAGGCGGGGGCGATCGCCACCCGCTCCAGATCCTTCCCGCGCTCAAGCCAGAGGAGGAGCTCGCAATGTGTGGCCGTGTGCCAGTCTCCGAGCTGGACGTCGACAACCGTCGCAGTGATAGAGGCTAACATTTTATGACCTCCGAGCTTAAGGTTTCGGTTCGAACTCCAATCCCCATCCAGCTGGTCCCCGATATTGTAACGGAGTTAGTCGACTATCTGATGTATGTGACGGGGCAATTTACGGTTCAGGCTGCACACCTGACGCCCGAGCAAACCAACTCGCTTGATCGGGGAGTACGACGGCAGTTACGCAGAACAACGGAGAGTCTGAGAGAGCTTCGAGATGTTGTAGATGCCATGACCCGCAATATCATTCCCGCGTACATCACTATCTATTACGTCCTTGGCCCATCCAGTGTAAGAGCCATACGAGTGGTAGAGCTTGTGATCCCGGTGGGAGTTGAAACCGAGCCCCCTCTAATCAATGGGCGACCAGCCTCAAGCTCGGATTACTTACGATTGTTAGTGCGTCATTTACACGAGTTCAACCTCCCACTCGATCGCCAACCATACCGGTGCTATCTCTGGGTTCAAGACCGTCTAGAAGGGCTTGGGACAGATGAAAGTCCGGCCTTATCCAGTCTCGTCCCGATTCTACGGTGTCATGAGATTCGAGATTCCGGAAGCTTTGGTTCTGGACGACGAGTGCCGGCACACTACCGACTCGTCGTCGTCCTCAATAGCAACCCTCCGCCTGCTTCTACCTCATCTATTCCCATGCGTTTACTCTCAAAAATCCGTGGCTTCGCTACGTTCGAAGATGAGTCTGACGGCGCCCTCGACGAAGCGGAGTAGGACGCCCGGCGTCCCCCGCCCACGAACCGGCGTCAGGCCGCCAACGAAGCAGCCCACGCCTCACAGGCGCGTCCCATGCTATGCCATTGCACCATCATCGCAGGTCGCAGAGGCCTACCGGGCCGCCTGCACCGACCCGGAACAGTTCGAGGCGGACTACCAGGAGGCTCTGCGGCTTCGGAGTATATACGGAAGGACTCTCGACGGGCTTGTCGCACAGATGGATCGGATTCGACAGATGCTCCCGGACAGTCGGCGGCATACCAGTTAGTCATGGCGCCACTCGACACTCTTCAGATCTATCCCCTTTGTCTTCATGTCCCAAATTGGGGAAAGATCGCGCAGCTCGCGGACCTTCTTGGTAAGCATGTCGCATGCTTGAGAGACCTCGTCCTCCGTCGTGAAGCGAGAGAAACCGATGCGGACGGCGGTGTGCGCGAGCTCTGGGTCAAGGCCGAGGGCAAACAGGACATGACTAGGCTCGAGAGATGAAGATGTACAGGCGCTCCCACTGCTTAAGCAGACCTTGTCATCCAGGCCTAATAGCAAAGACTCCCCCTCGACACCGAAGAAACTGGCGTTGATATTACTGAGGAGGCGCTTCTTCGAGAATGGCTGAGAGGGGGACGTATCGTCAGGTATAGGCCCATTGATGCGGACCTCGGGGAGGGCCATGAGCTTCTCCTGTGCGATGTTGAATAGGTTCTTATAGTGAATGGCATCTTTCTTCATGTCTTGTTGTGCGATTTCGGCCGCAGCACCTAACCCGACGACCAAGAAGACTGGGAGCGTGCCACTCCGCAACCCACCCTCTTGTCCACCGCCACTCATTAAGGGTTCAAGGTGTACACGTCTGCCACGCTCTCGACGGACGTATAAAGCCCCCACACCCTTCGGACCATAGATCTTGTGACCTGAGATGCTCATGAGGTCGATGTTATCCTTGATAACGTCGATGGGGATCTTACCAAAGGCCTGAGCGGCGTCTGTATGGAAGAGAGTCCCATGGTCACGACATAGTTGGCCGATCTCTCGGATGGGTTGGATGACTCCTATCTCATTGTTCGCCGTCATAATACTGACAAGAGCGAGGGAGGACTGCTCCTCGGTAGGGTCGAAGTGCTGTTTGAGAATGTCCTTCAGTTGATCAATGCGGATTCGGCCCATCTCGTCCACATCAATCCAGTGCAATCGAAAGCCTTCAGCCTCAAGCTTCCGCCCCGTCTCAAGGACGCACTTGTGCTCGATCCGACTGATTGCTAGGCTTGGTTTGGTATCACCATAGAAATGACAAACGCCTTTTAGAGCCATATTGTTCGACTCTGTCGCGCCACTGGTGAAGACAATCTCGTTTGCCTGGGCGTTGACGGTCGAGGCGACCTGAGCGCGGGCGGCCTCAATGGTGCTCGAGATTTGACGTCCGAGACGATGGTTCGAGTGCGCGTTCGCGAAGTTCATCGTCAAGTATGGGATCATCCGCGAGAGGACGCGGGGGTCGAGCGGAGTCGTCGCCTGACTATCCAGGTATATCAACTGTGACATTGTTTATCATCAATTTTGTGGTCAATGTCCTGGTGCCCCAACATACCCAGTACTGTAAACATTTCCTCGGAATAAGTTGAAGGTGTCCTCGGAGCGGCCTGTGACGGAGCGAGATGGGGGTAGAGGGGTTCGAGGCCCCACAGAATGTAACGTACTATGCGAAGAAGGGACCTTCGTAAGTGGGGTATCTAGAGTCGGAGCATAGGACTGAGTTGTCATTCGTGAGACCCCCGTGGCTTGAGAAATTGTTGACACATCCGTGGAAATTGTGGTCATGGTGTGTGGAGTCATCGATGAGTTTATACTCGTGCTATGACTCGACGTGGTTGGAGTCTGCCGGATATGATCCACCAGGCGATGGACCGAGTCGCTTGGAATGACTGTCGTATGTACTGGAGACTGGCTAGAAGCAAAAGATAATTGCTGCGTGCTATTAACGTTCGAGACCCGTGTCACGGGCGTACTCAGCGCGGAATGTTGGCTCTGAGTAGGAGGATACCGCGGTGGACTTGGAGGTAACGTCTGGGAATGTACCAGGCTACTATTCGGCATGGATTGAATATGAGCCGGATAGGCCCCTAACTGCGGAGGTGGGGGGAAGTCATAGATCGGAAGAGATGTATCGTACGTGTCCGTAATACAGCTTGACTCGTTCTTCCCTCCAAAGGATTGCCCCGCATGATCATAATCAAGGTGCTCGACACGCATCTCTCCATCTTCCGGGATTGGGGTATGAGAAATGCCAGGAGCAGATTGGACGCGCGTAAGAGAAGTAGTAGGAGGACGAACGGGAATACGAACCGCCGATTGTTGTGGAAACTCAAAAGCGGAAGTATCTATGCTATCTCCTTCATCGAACAAGGCAGAAGACTTACAGGACGTCTGGGGTGGAAACCCATTTCCAGACCGCAGCAACTCGACCTCCGGCTCGTTATCCTCCACCTCTAGCTGCGTTTCGATAATTGAAGTAACTTCGGTCGTCGTTGTCATCCCGGAAATGAGGTTCTTTTGTTGCTGGATGACATCTCGTGCTTGGCGAAGAATTACATTCTTCGACTCGATCTCAGACTTCAAAGAATTGATAACGTTTCGCATATTAGCGATCGTCTCATTTGCAGCCGCACAATCATCCTCGAGTTGCGCATTCCGCATCTCTAACTCATTGACTCTTCCGGGACTTTGTTCCGGCGAGTACGAATGAGATCGATTTCGTTCTGCTAGTAGCTCCTGTTCTAATGCCTCACAACGGCAGTTCGCCTCTGAAAGCTTCACGACAAGATCCTGTAACTGTCGACGCTCAATACTAGCGAGAGAGCCTCCCTCATCTCGATTCTTGTTCATAGATCTAGGATCACCTTCTAGTTCCATGAGTCGTCTACTCTGGGTCGCGATGACGTCTCGTAGGTCCTCAACCTGCTTCTCTAATGCCCCAACATACTGAGGATCACCACCACTCCGATTAGAAAGCTTGCGGATTTCATCATATAGCCTAGCGGCACGGCAGAGCGCCCTCCAGCACTCAGGACATTGCATATATTCTGGATTCTGCTGGATGACGTCGAGGTATTCCGCAATAGCCTCCAGGCCCCGTCGCCGCGCCTGGCTTGTGATGCTCGCGATGGTATCGAGCTCCGGCTTATAGTACAGAACTAGGCACTGCATGCACTCTAGAGATCTCCCTCGGAGTGCGTAGTCAAAAACCGATTGGCCATTCGCGTCACAGTCACACTCACAGTGCTGCGCCAAGATCAGCGAACAAGGGAGGGACCCGGCTTCCAACGCGAACATGAGTGCGCTTACGCGCTCGGGTGTTCGGATGCTACCTTCGTGCTTTGCTAACTTGTGTACGAGAATAGAGTTCCCAGCCTGCGCGGCAAGCATGAGTGCCGTCATCCCGGTATCGTCCCGCTGACCCTTATAGCGCTTGATGGCTGCGATCGCCGAGTGGGTATCACCCGCGCGGACCGAGTCAATCAATGGGGTTGAGCGGGAGTCCACCATGGCTGAGTGCCGCATTTTTTGAGCGAGGTGGAAGGGCGGTCAGCTCGCCCTCGCCCTTTGTGTCTATTCACTCGGAGTCTGAGCTGTCTCTTGAATGGTGTCTCGCCCCGCCACGATAAGTCTCGGCGATTGTTGCGACATAATTATGAATCTCTTCGGTGCGGTCTGTTTGACTTCTGTTAAGGGATAACGCAGTCTCGAGGCGTTCCAGGTACGAGAGGGCATCGGGGGAGTTTCTATACTCGGCCGTTGCGGGCGTCATCACTCGGTAACGCAAGCCATAACGTTCCGGAAAGATATGTGGAAACGTCTCGCCCAAGTGTATCAAGGATCCTTGAAGGACTAATGAGCGGGCGACCCCTGTGGGATAGGAGAGAGGGTTTTCAAGGCTCTTGAGATCAAAGGTCTTCTGATTGACATAGAAGCTACGGACTAATGCTAAAGGCTTATGTTGTTCAGGAGTCATGCCTGTAAGGTCCAGGAGCTTCTCTGTATCGTTGGGGAGTGCCGTTGCGAGTCGAGAAATAACAATTGACATGTCGGGTATTGGAAGAAGGCCTTGTACTACTCCAGCAATGCTATACGCATTCCTTCTAGCATTCAGGCTGAAAGAGGAGGCCGCAAGAGCTGGTAGAGCCATGCTAATATAAGGATTGGATCCGTTCTCCTCTTTGATGGAAGTGATAGTGCTGTTATAAGGGAGAGTAATGAAGTCACTTCCGAGTTGGCTTAGGTCGTAAAGAAGCTCCGCATTGTCCACGAAGGCCCCAGAAGATGGTGTGCTAGTGGCTTGAAAGAGCTCAAGGGTATCTATTGGTTGATGAGTAAGCAATGGTCTTTTAGCAATCTCTGCGACTACATCATCTAGAAGACATGAAAGAAAGCCATTCCAACCCTCCTCTCCACTGACGAAAAGTTGAAGAGCATCAAGACGATCAATAGCCTCTAATTGACGTCGTAATTGTTCCTCTGTCTGTTCACGAAGCTGAGTGGTTTGGCCACGCCAGAACGGAGTCCAACATTCCATACCGCGGGTATTAGGTTCCATATAATCATTGCCATAACGTCCAAGACGTTGATATTCGATACGGACGTCAGAGATCTCGTCTATGCCCTTGTAACCGGCCTGCTCCCATGCGGCATATGCCTTGGCACCTGCCTGGGCGTATCTCTTCCGCGCCTCCGGCTCCCTTAAGCCATTCCTGAAGAGATGATAATCAGAGAGTGGTTCTGTATTCCGTATCACGTCAGCAGATTGGGACCTAACAAGGCCAGTAAGGTTGGACTCCTCCATGGGCAAGGGGCCACGGTTCTCCACGTAATCGACGGAGACCGACCGAGGGACTAACTCCTTGTTCACGTTAGAGAACAACTGGTGAGTTATTGTGGTGGCCTCCGGGTCTCTAGTCGCGTTGGCCACCTCGTTATTCCAGTAATGCTGGGCGAGGAAGTTCGGGACTCGACCGACCGCAAGCGTGACGATTGCGCTCATTTACAATCGTTATATCGTTCAATGCATTCGGAAGAGGCATAGAGGGCAAGGAGGTACGCCTCGGTATAGTTCCGGATGCGGGCCTTCTGCCGCGTCGTCAGATGGTCTCGGGCATAGTCCCGTCGGTCAAGTAAATCCCGAAAAGCTTCAAGAGTTATTCTAGAACCAAGCTGTTCCCAGAAGGCCATGTCCTGCATGAAGCGTGCCCTAGCCAGGAGCTCCCCATTATACGCCCATTCGTCAACGTCACACTCGTCGACCTCGTTTGGAGGTGGGGGGAGTGAAGGAAACCCAATAGACGAGCTTGACATACCCATCAAAAAATGTCGGACACAAATGATAACCAGAAGCTTGACGAGCTCAATGCCGACATCCAGGCGCTTCGAGGACAACTTGTCGACCTACAAGGGAAGCATGGGAAACTTAGCGGGAGTGATACCCTCGGTTCCGGTGACGCAGAGCTTCTTGCCTCACTTCGGCAGGACCTTGTTGTCGTGGGGAAGAAGCTCGCAAAAATCAAGGAGGATGCACGAGGGCTTGAAGGGTCTCTAAGCATGATCGCTAAGCACGATTTGACCAAGAAGATTGATCACTGTTCAACCACTTACCAACAACTCAGAAAGAATGTCACGGCCATTCGTACTGGCCCAGCCGTGGAGGTCGGGTTGGACCAGGTTCCTGATTATGTCGCCCCCGAGTTCCTTCAAGAGCTTGCCGAGAAGAAGCAAGAGAAGATTGAGACGTTAGCCATCACGGTGAAGCAGATGAACCAGATACAAGGGCGCATCACGGAGAAGCTAGACGAGGGTGCGGAGATCATGGACGACGTCGAGAACGGAATAGTCCGCGCGCATGGAAACATTGACCGTAGTGTCTCACGAATGAAGTTATTCCAGACGTATCTGAAGCGAAACAAGGCCCCGATCGCGTGCTGCCTTCTGAGCTTCATCATCATGATCATCTTCTGGTCGTCAAAGGCGTTCTGCGAATGGGGATTGACTTGGCAATGTCCATGACATGAATTATTTGTTTCTGCATGTCCTCATGTTCTCGTAAGCACGTAGGTCACTTGACTATGGAGGATCGCGTATTCCTAGGCCGAAGAGCCGTCGGGTTAGTAGATATCTCCATCTTAGAGAACTCTGAGAAGATACAAAGAGTATGCATTGGAGCTCATGAAGAGCCTCATAAGACCACACAGGAGGCTTTACGACGGGCTAAAGAACGAGTTGGACAGCTCAGCTTGCGTCTAGAAGAGCGTGAACGCCAACGGGAACGTCTTTCCCAACAATTACTGGAACGTCAAGAACGTGCTCGAAAGAATAGAGAGGATGCATATAATGCCAAGAAGGTACACCTTGCCGAGCGGTTACAAGCACAACAGAAGCAGGAGATACTTTTCCAAGAGGTTCGTCGTCTAGAAGAGTTAGAACGGCGTGCACAGCGTTTACTTCAAGAGCAGCATAGAGAACGCGTTCTTGAAGAAAGGGTTGAAAAGGACACGAGGCAACGCGAGCAGGGGCTAAGCCATCTCAAGGTTCTTTGCGACCGTTTTCGGCTTCTCAACGCCTATGGCAGATGACCTCCAAGTGGTGCACCTTTATCTCGCTTCTCTACTCGTCTTTTCCGTCCTCCAAAAATGCCAACACCCCCGTTGTCTCCCATGGGAGGCGGGTACATCTTCTGCATCGAGGAGGCCGAGTTTCAAGCAGTCATCATCCAATATGTCCGGCAGCTTGTCCCGGGGAGGTACGTGCCAAGGGCTCTCGCGGATCTCCTCGCGGAACTCGACCTTTCCTCGGCCGCCGTCTCCGAGGTCTTCGTCTACGCGTGCTGTATCCTCCGGCGGCTTGCGCGACGGAAGCCGAAGCTTCTGACCGCCACGACCGTTGTCCCCTTATTCGCCTCAGCCTTTATCACCTCATATAGTATGATATTCGACTCCGCTATCTCCATTGCGGAATGGAGCGAGAACCTCGGGGACGAGTATTCCGAGGGGCAAATGGTAAAGCAGCAACGCCAGATCCTACGCATCCTTCGCTGGGAGATCCTCGTCGAACGCCCGGAGTTTGAGAGGATGTGCCAGCACCTTGAAAGAATTCACCAGCAACTGGGCTTCGTCCCGCCTCTTCGGCCGAAACGGTTCAACTACGCTGAATATAGCCACCGGGTACTCACTCGTTGAGAGATTAAAGCTAAAAGCCATGCCCCCATTACCTTTCTAGAAGCCCAAAGCAATCTCTAGTCAGTCCTCGTCCCCCTTAGCGTTTACAGTCTACAGCTCCTCCTTTCGTTTCGTCTCCTTCCCCTTCTTCTTCTGTATTTTCTTCATGGCCTTCTCGAGACGTGCGACTTTATCCTCGAGCTTCGCCACTCGCTTCGTGGTCGCGGTTTGAGGTGCGTTAGACTCGCGACCCCCCTGCTTATCGATATGCTCCTTGACCCTCTGTTCGACGGCTCGTATATGGTCCTTAGCCGCCTTCTCTCTACGAGCATGCGTCTCAGGGTCCATCTGGATTTCGGCAGCAATGAATTCCTCCATGGCCCGACTGGTCTGTTCGCCAGTGTATGGCGTCCATATCCCATCTGCGCATACCATGAGCATTGGCACCATGTCGACGCTATGGGTTGCACAGGCTTCGGGCTCTTGCACGCAATTGACAGCGTAAAACCGAACGTGTCCCAGTGCCTTCGAACGCCGCAGTCGTGTTGCCGTACGGATGACTGTGATGGCAACCGGGCCACAAGCCGTACAATTCTTTTCGGCGGTGAAGAGAACTACCGCCGGAGCCCCCGACGCGTGCACCGTGGCGAGTGGCGTCTGTACATCGACGGCGGCCTCGTCCAAAGGCTCCGTCTTGTACGCTATGAACTCCTTCATGGCCTCAAGAGACAGCGGTCCTGGGAAGCGTTCTGTCTTCAGTTCGGCGTGCGAAAGCATGTAGACGACCGGTAGCTCCTTAAGCTCGGGTGTCTCAAAAAGCAACTTGTTTGCCTCGTCCGCCTTGTCGATAAAGTAGACCTCCGGGTACACATCCGGAAGCCCATCGAAAAACCCCTGATTCTCACCAAATGGGACACTTGAGTCTCCAAATACGGCGATAAGATCATGGGTACGCTTCTGAAGCTCTTCGAACGTGATAGTCTTGAGGCCCAACCCCATGACCAACGTCGAGATGAGAAAAGATATCAGAAGCATCTTTTTTGTGATAGTTGATGAGTGCATTTCTCCGTGCAGTCTTCGACTGGACCATCAGGAACACGGAGGACTATAGCAATAAGGAGGGAACTAGTACTGAGGTCGACCCTGAGAAGATGGCATGGCTTCAACAGGCTTGGGATAGTTTCGTCGTCGATGGGGCAACGATTCTGAAGAGATGCTTACAGATGCTTATGGAGGGCACAGCCGAAGATCGAAGGCTTGTGTTGGAGAACCTCAAGGACTACGTGGAGAACATTGACAACGCGAACGTTCTTCGTCCCCTAGGAGGTTGGCCCATCATTCTAGGCTTCGTGCGAGATGGGCCGAGGGATCTACGTGTAGGAGCACTTGACGTCGTCACAGCAGCGGTTCACAATAACGAGGTTGGGAGTCGCGATGGACTTGAGGCGGGACTCGCCACGGAATATGCAAATGTCTTCTCCCTTGCATCTACAGGACAATTAGCACCTTCTGAGGTCCGAGCCTTCATCTCTCTTACCGCTGCAATCTTTCAGAGCTCAATACTTTCAGCCGCCTGTCTTCCAGGCTTATCCACGAATCCCCTTGATGTTTGCCTTCGTCTCGCCCCAGAATCTCCGAGACTTCAGCACCTCATCCACTTCCTTCGTACCCAGCTGGAGGTTGAGCCTGATACGGAGCATAGTCGTCTCTTACGACCGTTGATCCCATCATCGACGTCAAGATCGGAGTGAAGTTCACAAGGATTACATGCAGAAGGGAAGGAAATCCGTTCCAACAAACGCTTGAAGCGGCCGGGGGACAGAAATCCCGTCGGGCCTTTGATGATTCTCCACAAGACAGCAGAGCGTACGCTCCGTCGCCGAAAGAGTGCTGTTCAGGAGGTGGACGTACTTTTTATCCTTTCCATCCTGATACCTGATGTTCAGAGAGCGGCTCTGATAGTCAGTGCAATTGCTACACGAAACTAGCTCGCGATACGTCTTGGACCCAGGGAAGTAACCTTCGAGGTCATACTTCATCGCCGCTGCGTTGTTCAGCGCCCCAGAAACGATGACGACCACGCGATAGGGGATACCGAGCGAGTCGAAGAAGTCGCAGCTGTTCGAGATCATGAACTCGTGCATGTCCCAGCTATCCTCGGCCTTACAAAGAACGATCTGCTCAACCTTCTCGAACTGATGAATACGGAAGATCCCCAGGGTGTCATGTCCGTGACGCCCAACCTCCTTCCGGAAACAGCTCGACATGCCAGCATAGAGAATGCAATCGAGCTCCTTCGTCTCCTTCTGCTTCGTCCTGATCGAGTGGTAAGCAAGTGGCATGCGCTTCCCTTGCTTCGAAAAGTCGATGACTTCGTCCATGTGGAACGCACAAAGAGGCTGTTCCGAGGTCGCAATAAGGTACTTATCTGAGCCCTCTCCTGTGACCTTGTACAGTTGCTCCTCAAAGTCTTCGAGCTGGCAACACTTGCTCATCGCCGCATGTTCCATGAAGAACGGGGTCTGCATCGCCTGGAACCCACGCTTCGAGAGAAACTGAAGCCCATAATGGACAAGAGCCTGATTGAGAAGCGCTCCATAGCCGGTTAGGAAGTAACCACGGTTTCCTGCTATCTTGACGCCACGGGGGCAATCCATCATACGGGCGCGTTCCATGAGCGCGATATGGTTGAGTGCCTTTGTGACGCCATTGGGGGCGTCACAAACAGGTATTATCCTGTCATTCAGGTATACGGTCGGGTTATCATCCTCATTATCACTGACCCTGACCCAATCGGGGATTAGGTTCCCAATGGTCGTCAGTACAGCGTCACGTTCAGCTAATAGTCTGGATTCCTCCTCCCTTAGAGCCTCGCTGCGTTCCTTGTTTGCAGCAATCTTCGCTGCGATCTCGTCCGTCGAATCACCTGCCTTCTTTGCAGCGGCAAAGCTCTTCGACAGCTGGTTGGCCTCCTTCGAGAGCTGATTGAGCTCGTAATTCTTCGCCACCCAGGCCTCATCCAAAGCGATGACCTTGTCCACGAGCTCGACGGAAGCATAGCGCCGCCGCTGGGACTCGCGAACTACCTCGGGGTCGCCCCCCTTGGCCTTACGGAAGAGGGCGATGTCGAGGACCATGAATCTTTTTGAGCTAGTTATCGACTCGGGTCACGCTAAGTCTGCGGTGAAGAGTCAAACAGGGTCAAGCGGGACCGAAAAAGATATGGACGTCGAGGACTTCAAAGCGAAGCCTGCGCTCCAGCACGGGGGGAAGTTGTTCGTGATGGACTCCTACGTCCCCAATAACATCACCTACCCGAAGTCTCTGAAACGTATGGAGAGTCTCCGACTGATGTATAAGATCGGGTATGGCCCGTCCTCGTCCCATACGATGGGGCCGCGCTTCGCCTCGGAGCGCTTCGCAGCTCACTTCCCTGAGCGTCAGTATTTTTGCACACTCTATGGGTCTCTTGCCCAAACTGGACGCGGACATCTTACAGATGCGGCCATTGCCGATGTCCTCAAGGGGTGCCAGTTCACCTGGCTTCCAACCCAAGAACTCCCACGTCATACCAATGGGATGCTCCTCGAGGCTCGTGATGAGGCTGGAAACGTTGTCGGTCGTGAACTTTACTACTCCATCGGTGGTGGCTCCATAGAGCCTGGCAACCTTGAGGATCTTAAGAAGGCGAAGACGATTGGTGAGAGTAGTGTACAGGAGGCTAACGCTGGTGCTGCGGAAATTGCGCAACCGACTGCCCCGTCTGCTGAGTCGCCTTATAAGGACTTCCTACTCTTCTCAGACATTCGCAAATGGTGTAAGGAACACGATGAGAACCTCCACGAGTTTGTATACCGCTTCGACGAGCCGACCATCAAGGAGCACTTGGGGAACGTTTGGAACGCTATGAAGGAAGCGGTTGAACGTGGCCTTTCGAAGATTACGCCGATTGAGGCTTCAAGGCACCTACACTACCCCCGTAAGGCGCATGCGTATTATGCTCGTGCACGCCAGATCGAGAGTATGTACGAGGGCAAGACCATGCCGGAGCGCATGTGCGCCCTTCATAAGAACCTTCTTCTCCTCGCTTACACCCTTGCGGTTTCCGAGGAGAACGGGAGCGCGGGCGGGAACGTTGTGACGGCACCGACGTGTGGGGCATGTGGCGTGGTTCCAGGCTGCATGTACTATTATTACAGCGAGCTCGACGTCCCTGATGATGTCATTGTTGACGCCCTCGCAACCGGGGGGATCATCGGGACTGTGGCGAAGTGTAACGGGTCAGTCTCCGGGGCGGAGGCTGGGTGTCAAGCAGAAATTGGTGTTGGCTCCTCAATGGCAGCAGCAGCTATCTGCTATCTTCTTCACTACCTTGACGTTCGTTCGGGGAAGCCCGCTCTTACTCCAGCCGCTCTCGTCGAGTGTGCCGAGGTGGCTGCAACGGCATCGCTCCAGCATGCCCTCGGTATGACCTGCGATCCGGTTATGGGAATTGTGGTTGAACCATGTATTGAGCGCAACGGTGCCTTTGCTCAGCGCGCTCACCATGCGGCAGAGCTCGCATTGGCTGGAGCGCATGACAACCTCCTCAGTTGGGACGAGGTTATTCACACGATGCTTGTCACAGGACATGATATTCCCTTCGAGCTTCGTGAGAGCTCCCAGGGTGGTCTTGCGCACTTCTATTGCCTTGACGACATCACAGACGGTGCAATGGTCCGTTCCACAGGCCCTCTTAGCACGTAACGGTTTACCCTACACTCCTTCCACACTCGCATCTCCAATGATATCTCCAACACTCCCTTGGTTCCCGCCCTCCGTATCGATGGCCTCGTCTTGTGGATGACCGGTTCGTAAACTCTCGAGCTTCTTCGCCATACGCTCGTAGATCATAGCAAGCTCCTCGCCCTCTGAAACGGAGCGTGCACGCTCGCGGATCGCATCTTCAAGTGCTTGCTTCAAGCCCTCACATGTCTTCTGCTTCTCTGCAAGCTTCTTCTGCAGCTCATCAACTTCACGTTGGATGGTGAGGGCCGTCCGTGGTCCTTTCTTTGCAACGCTGATGGCTTCACGGGCGCGACCGGCTTGTGCAAGGCTCTCTCGAAGGTTGACACCCTGACTAAGAGCTTGGAGGAGATTGTTCTGGAGCTTGCGAAGACCCTCAATACGAAGAAACATCTTGTGGCACTCGTTCTCCAGCTGGGCCAACTCACCATCTGAGTCCTTATGCATATTGCTCTGGACGTTCTCAAGGAGGGCGCTTTGAATCTCTATCTTCCGTTGCCAGAGTTGGATCTGTTCCTCAACCTCGATAAGGCATCCGGCGGCCTCCGCCTTCTCTCCCTTTAGGCGCTCGAGCTTTTCCTCAAGCCCATTGATGACCTGCTCCATGTTTTCAACGGAGGATAGAGCGTCAGCCTCATTGACGAAGTTCTCACTATTTAGCTTCTCTTCCTGCTGGATCGCATCTCCAAGCTCTGCGTTGAGCCGGCTGATGTCCGCATGAGTGTGATCGATTTCGCGCTGAATGGCCTTGATCTTGAGCTCCGTGCTCTCGACCTTGTACTCCTCCTCGCGTAGCTTCCGAAGAAGGACGTCTCGCTGATCCTCCTTGGTGTTTAGAAGCTCGTACTCCTCCTCGCGCCGCTTCTGGCACATAACCAGCTCTGTCTGTGCTCGAAGCCATTGTGCCTGGCTTGTCTTGACGTCCTTGATGGCCTTCGCGATCTCCTTGCTGATGTTCGTCAGAGTGGTCTCGAGAGGTCCCATATCCGACTCGGGGTTACTGCGCTGGTGCTCCTCCAGCTTGCGATTGAGACGCGTGATTGCAGAGGAGCGTTGCTCGATACTATTATTGTTCTTATTGATTTGCGTCTCATAGGAAGTAACCAGGGCGTCTTTCTCGCTGAGCTCCGCCTGAAGAGCTTGGCGCGCGTTCTGTAAAGACTCTAGTGCAGTCTCCGCCGTCGTCGCGTCTAATTCGCGCTTACTGTACTCGTTGCAGAGCTTTGAGATATCTCGATCATATCGTTCGATGTCTTTCTTCAAATTCCGAAGCTGAGCGTTAAGGGATTGGACCTGACGGTTACTCGAGGTCTGTTCCGCGTTCTCGATGAGGACTCGATTCTCTAGATCAATGATCTGCTGTTGTTTTGCGTCGTTCTTAAGAGAGAGATCCGTAGTCTCCTTGACGACCTGGGAGATCGTCTTCTCAAGGCTTTTAAGGGTCAAACCCGCTTCCTCAAGGGAGGCCTCGAGCGCAGAATACTTTGATTGAAGCTGGACGAGTTGCTTCTCGCGGATCTGCGCAATCTTCGTGAGCGATACCTGGCGGGCAGCATCACGGGCCCGGGTTCGGTCAGAGATCGTCAGGATCTCGTCATGAACCTTCTGTATATCTCGTCGGCAATTCAGAAGCTTGGCCCGGTAAGCAGCACGCTCGGCATCAAGCTCCGAGAGCTGGTCCTCCTCAATGGTCTTGATCGAGGCACTCCGCTTCTCAATGGCATTAAGTGTCAGCTCCCACTGAAGCTTCAAGTTGCTTATGTCGGCCGTGATGGTTTCCATCTGGGAGTACGCCTCCGTCAGGATAGAGTTCGCCTGGGTTGTCGTCTCCTTCTGAGTCTCTAACTGCTTGGCGAGGTAAGTCTCTTCGTCCTGAAGGCGCTTTATCTCGTCCGTGAGGTCGGCGATATATTGGTCCTGCTTCTCCTTCGCTCGCTCGAGCTCCTTGATGTGCTCTTCGGCACGATATACCGACCTCTTCCGGATGAGGGCGTCGGAGCGCAGCTTCTCGTTCTGTCCAGCGGTCTCAATGACCTCAAGGGCAACGGTCTGGTTCTCCTTTTGTAGGGCCTCCTCGGCGCGTCGTAGGCTCTCATTGACAGCTTCTGCCTCCTGGAGCCGGGCTGCTACATCCTTACTCTTCTCTTGCATCTTTAATCGCTTGTTTGCCGTACTCGCATGCTCGGCCTCAAGAGTCTCGATCCGCGTCTGAGTATCCGAGAGTTGCCGTTGGAACATGTAAAGCTCGACGCCTGTCTGCTCGTGGCGTGTTGAGAAGATCTTCTTCAGCCTTTGTAACTCACGTACGGTCTCATTGGCATGCTCGATCTCAGACTCCATCTGGCCGGCGAGCTTGTCTTGGATCGGACGCAGGAGCGGGTGGTCGGGCGCCAAGAGCATCTGGCTTTCGTCATCAAACGCAAAGATATCTTCTGGCTCTTGCTCCATTTATTATCCTAGAAGACCCCAGATCTACCTCATCGAGGTAGGACTATGGTACCAACGAGCCTTCGTAGCCAAATTTCGAGGTCTGGGGGTTTCTGAGTCATTATCGACTCATCTTACCCCGATTCCGTCAGCTTGATATGGATGGGTGCGATTTTATCCGGTACGACTAGGTAATGTTAGTCCTTCCACAGTGCGCTCAGGTATGAACTGATTCTGGCCCCAGTCCCCTCAGACATCCAAGCAACGATATACTTCACAAGAAAATGAACTCAGCAGAGGAACAGCTTGCAATGCGCCAAAGCGCCGAGGCGTACTACACAGACGTGCTCCGCAAACAGGCGCACGATCTCCTTAACGGGCTCACCGGGAGCGCGTGCGGAGACGTCTCCTCGCGGGCCGCGGTCACCGCGGTTGCTAGGGAGCTATCCGGGTTCCTGCACGCTGCTCCAGACCTCCCTCTCAGCGCTGACCTTCTTAAGAAGTATCCATGTCTTTGCCCACCACACCTTGGAGAGCTTTCAGACCTTCAAACCGAATCGGGTCCCATTTCGTTACGTCCTGTTGGCTCCTGCTCTTTTTGTTCTCCATGGGCGAACGACATCGTTGCCAACGTCCCTGGGGCCTTGTCTTTGTATCTCGACATCTGCGTCCCACTAGGACCTCTCACTTTGGCAGACTGTCAGTCTGGGTGGTGCTTCTTGAAGCGCGCCATTTACCTCGCAGGAGTGCTCGACTATTTCCTCGAAAAAAGGCTCGCGGTTTCTAAAGGGAAGGAGGGTAAGGCTCCAACAGAATACGCAGAAGAGGATACCATTCAACAGATGATCTATGACCCTCGCGTGGTGCATATCGGGGTTACCTACCTTGAGGGATATGCCCTATTACCAGTTCTAACCTTCTTCCTTGATACCTCTGGGGACTTACCAGCAGGTGTCTCACTTCCGTTCTCCCGAAACTTCCTCTTCCGTATCGTCCCACAATTCACTCTCGCCCCAGATATCTTCCTGAAGAGAAATTATACCCTTTCGCCTATCCTGGCATTCGGCGATTCTCGTGAGACCGAACATGCCACATATTTGTATGACAATGTCATCCTTATCTGTGCGGAATATGAGCAATTGGTAGCGGCAGCATGCCTCCCGTTGGCAACCCCTGCGCTCAGAGAGGCCACAACTCTCCTCTTTGCTTCTTTTGCTCTCAATGGGGTAGCAGCACGTGCTCACTCCGTAATGGCGGGCGTGGAAGTCGAGAAGGAGGACCGTGCCTTCTCAGGACTATATCCTACGCACGGAATTACATTTCTTGGTACATGTGCGGTCATGACACGCCTTCTTAATGCCAACGATGTACTTGCGACCTGTAGTGACGGCACCACCGGCCTTCGAGTCGCTCTCATGACCCTTGCCGAGTCTGGTGCGGGTCTTCTTTCAATTAGTTCAGATTTCAGCCCGTGGCTTTCTGGTACGACACCTTCGGATCTACGTGTACGGAATCAGGGTTCTCTTTGCCCATTTCTCTTGCTGGATGTTGGGTATGGGGTCTTCTATAACTATCTCTGTGCTGTTACAGCCGGACTTTGGCGGCATTTGGTCTACCTCACCCAGTGCATCCGAAACGAGCTCTACGGGGATGGCTCCTCTTTTACCCTCTTTCCCAGCATCTTTCAGACTACCAACTACACTCTAATGGGTGGAACCACTGTGCATGGGTTTCCAGGCTTTGATATGCTTCTCACCTTCGAGGTTAAAGAGGACTTTTTTTCCGGTCGGAATTGGGCCGTGCCATCCCTAGCGCATGTGATTGAAGGGCTTTTGACGCAAGCCCTAGTAACTTTCTTTTCTTTCGCCGAAAACATTGTTACGGTACTCCATTGGCCCGGGGAGACGTCGACGCCATATATAAATAATACTTTCCATATTTATGGGAAAGGGACAATGGATTCCAAAGTAACCCAACCTCTCCACGCTTGGGCACGTCCGATTGTTGTTATCGCATTGAAACTCGGCGTAACCCCACTCCAGAGTGTTTCAAAGGCAGTCTATCGCGGTCCAAAGATCCCGAGCAGCGATGGAGAGCTCTTTCAGAAGATCTTCGGGCCTCGGGCGGAGAAACGTCGCTTTGAGGATGGGAGCGTGAACCAATGCCTCCTGGCCGAACGCCATGCCACGGCAGATCAGCAGCTACGAAGTCTTCTGCAGCATCTCATCATTCGGCACTTTGATTCAATGGTCTGCAAGCAACATCTTTGGAGTTCAGAGGCACTCCTCGAACACTTTTCTTACTTGGTACCACGGGTTACCGACGCACAGGTGGTCATGACGGCCTGCAATCAGCTTCGAGTCGCTCTCATGGCCGCAGCCTCCGATTCTTCTGAGCTTCCAGTTGACATATTGGCAGTAACGTTTCCGGACTCCTATGGGCGTCTTTTATCAACCAATACTCCACTCATTAGCTTCCAACAGGGAGTACAGGGGGCGGGAGAGGAATTTCTAGCTACTGGGCGTTGTATCACGACTATGCTCACCATTCAGTCCCGTAGTGCGTGGCCTAACGATCAGGGAGCGATCGCATGCCTGAAAACAGTCATGCTGCACACGCTGATGACACACCTTATGACACAACGCCCCTCGTTGCGGACTGTTGCCGCCCTTCGGAGTGCAGATGGGGCCTTCGTGACCTCAAGGGGCTCGTTACATGTCGATAACGTGGTCTACACGAGCTATCTGCCCTCGGAGACGCAGTACTACCTTCGAGGCTCATGTCTCGATCTATTCCTACCGGTCCAACACATCGAGGACCATGAGGGGGTGGAGCGGCCGGCAGGGACTGGGTGCGGGATCTTCTTCCGCTTGTTCTTGGCGATAGATAATGATTACAGGATCTTCGAGGACAACAACTCGAAGGTGTGCAAGATTCGCGAGCGGTACTACCGCTTCATGTACGAGGTGGCACCCGCACACTCAAGGGCGATGCAGGCGTTTGCGAAGCTGAACAGGGCGTTTATCCAGACCGTCATCTTGGCGAAGAGATGGGTTTCTGCGCACCAGATCCCGCTTTATTCTTTGACCCATTCCTTCATCGATACTCCTGCACACCCAGCGACATCGCAGCTCATCTGCAAATTGTATGGGCAAGTTGAGTCCGGGGAGATAGCCTATAACTCCTTCATCGAGCTCCTTCAAGCCGAAGATGAACAGATGATGGACGACAACGGGGAAATGGAGCATATTCCATCGGTCTTTACCAGGGTTTGCGAGGCCATTCGGCCTCTTCATACCATGTTACCTCCAAGTGCACGAGCGACCATGGGCTTCGTTTCGGAAGAGGCAATCGAACTTATTGTTGCATTGGCATTTATCCTTCACTCGCGGAACGGGGAGACACAAGTGACAAGCGCCCTGGCCGGCTTCCGTGCCTTTCTCGCGTTCTGGATTGAAGCGTATCAGGATAGAAGCCCATTCGCACAGGAGTACGATCTTTATGACTTCTCGAAGCGGTGGTGCTATGAAGGTCGGGACCTTGGCAATGACGAGATGGATAACTTTGTCATTAGCACGTATCAAGATGCGGTACGGCATCGAAAAGGGTCGGGACAGTTCTCCGCGGAAAATACAGAGGTGGTAACGGTTATAGACATACTCGTTGACGTTGGATTACTACTTGAAGGGAAGGGGATCTCAAAGAATGATGCAAACTTGCTTCTTAGGACCGGAAACCGGATTCTGGTGAAGAACTCACGGCTCTATGCCACAGCCGGGAACAAGGTTGTCCTCTTTTCTGCGGGAATGACCTCGAATGGGACACAAAAAGCATACTTGCCACCACTCCTTCTAAGAACCGAATATGACCCTAGCGGTTCAGTGTTTACAGCCGCATTGACGCAGGAAACGATCACTCGCCTCGGTCTCTGTGCCGAGGCCTCTCTTAAAGCATTGGACATGCTTTTCGTCTCGGTGGAGCGCGAATATGACCTTAGGGCGATCTTCTCCGCCACCATTCCACGTGCACATGCACAGCTCAAGGTTGATCCACAACTTTGTCACATCGTCCGTTGTGACAACGAAGACCGGTCGCTACCAGTCCGCAGGATCGCCCCTTCTTCTCTTAGTACCATATCTAACGTTGGAAAGCGCGATTCGGCCCGACAGGGACTTAAGAAGCACCTTGTAGCGACGAGTTCTGTTGAGTTCTTCGAACGGCCACCAGTCGGCTTTTCTCCTTACGAATTATGCCTCCCAATCCTAGCTCGGTCACTCCTTCCCTTGGGAGCCATTCGTGTCGATACTGAGCAGCCCCAGATCGTCACAGTCGAAGTGGACGGGCAGGTTCTCAAAGAAGCACGGCAACGAGTAGTAGATTGCGGGGCGAACGAAATGCAGGATATGGTCCCCACAGAAGGAGGGTATCGAAGATGTCCCCTCCTAACGTTGGAGGGCGCAATACTTGAAGCCGGCTGCCTTCTTGCTGGTGGCGAGATGAGTACGAGAATCGCTGATACGGGGGTCGGAAGTTCTTGGTCCGAAGGCCGTACGCGGAAGACAAAGCACTGAGTGTGAACATTACTGGTCCTTATTAGTCAGGAGTGCGACAGCCTCGGTGTGCTCCTCTTCCTGTCTGACAAGCGCATAGTTGGAGAAGACAAGGGCGTTGTTGCGCGCATACCAGAGAGCATCGTGCCCATCCGAATCTTGAAGTTCTCCTTCTCGTTCGCGTAGGAGCTTTATGATCGGAAGGCAGTTCCGAGAAGCGGCGACCATCAAGGCAGTGACTCCACTAGCATAGGCCGAGAAGTCCGTGTAGGAGAAGGGGCGCAAGGTCTGAGTACCCGCACCCGCAAGGAGCAATTCAGCACACTCGGAGAGTCCTCCATGCGCAGCCCACATCAAGGGGGTGACATTTGCACGATCGTTGATTTCTGCCTCAAGTGGTGCCAAGAGCAATGCAGCCTCGGCACTGCCGAAGGAAAGCGCATGAACGAGCGCGGTCTGACCCCAGCGGTTCTGCATACGAGCCTCCTTGTCAAGGAGAAGTCGGACACACTCGACGTGGTTCCCTTGAGCAGCCGCCATCAGGGCGGTACGGCCATATTCATTGGCCTGTCCCGCCTGCGCCAGATGCTCCCGGACGCCTGCAACGTCTCCGTTCTCGGCAGCCTGCATGAGCCCAGTATTCAATTCCATTCTCTTAGTTTCCCCTCAGAACTGTAGGGCGATGGTGCCCGTAATTCGGCGGCAACAGCGGCGGCAACGTCGCTCAGTCGCATCTGCGCAGAGAGTACAGAGGCTGTTGTGATGGCAGGGGGTACATACAGCATCCTGTTCCCGACAGCCGCAGGCCTCACACAGCCAGGTGTTCCTATCTCTGGTCAGCGGACTAGCATCGAGCACGCTATCCAGCGCGGCGAGGGCGTCCGTGGGAACGGCTAGACGCTCACCAAGAATGGTGGAGAACACCTCATCTAGCAAAACCTCGGCATACGTCGCCGTTGCTGCCTCAAACGTGTCGAGAAGCCTGTCTGCGTAGTTGAGGATCGACTGAACTCGTCCAAAGAGCCTGGGGCCACGGCAAACGTATGCTACTCGTCCCTCCAGATGCCACCTCATATCAGCCTTGAGGCTGGGTTGCAGGCGGCAATACATGCTGCGGACAGACGGGTTTGAGTGACACTGGCGTTGTATCAGCATAAGGGTCGGCTCTCCTCGGTCATTTGCGATCAGCGCCTCACCGATCAAGAGCTGCACACAGTCCTGATGCCCCCTACGAAGGGCGATGGTGAAGGCGCACTCATTCGCCGTGTTGAAGAGGCCTGCCTCATATGGGGCAAGCAAGGCGACCGACGTTGCGCAGCCTGCCGTTGCAGCGATCATCAGGGCCGTTGATCCGGGTGCTAAGGAATACCATTTCGCCATCGTCCGGGTACGTGCTTCTCCAAGAAGAAGCTGTGCGCAATCGACTCTGTTGCCGTTGACGGCACACATCAAAGCGGTCCTTCCCTTCTTATCACGAATTCCTATCTCCTTGGTAGCCAGTACTCGAACGCATTCAGGTGCATCACAGCCGACTGCATAGATAAGGGCTGTTGTCCCATCCTTATCCTGAAGTCGGGCTTCAAGCGGAAGAAGGGCCTCAACGCATGCCAAATGTCCATGAATAGCAGCATGCATCAACGCAGTGCGTCTATGACGATCACGCACCTTAGCTTCGTGAAGATGCATTCGGAGTAACTCGATATCTCCGGTTACCGCGGCACACATCAATGTAGTATAGTCTGGACCAAGGTCGATCATCCTCCGAGGAGACTGTGTTGTTTGACATGCCAATTCGGCTGCAATTTCATCGTTGTCGGTCAAGTCTGCAATATCTCTAGCTGTGACGCCGGCACTGTTGGTTAAGTGTAACTCGTAGGGCTTAAGAAGACGTACCATATCAATGGAACCTGTGGAGGCGGCGATCAGGAGGGCGGTCGAGCCCTTGACGTACATGGCGTTCTCAACCGTCTGACGGCCTAGTTCTCCGAGGAGGAGGCGGCCACAGACTATGTCATTCCTTCGCGCCGCGATCATCAGCGCAGTGTGGCCGGCGCCGTCACAGGCATTAATCTCAGCATCAGCCAAGGCGCGAACCACCTCGGAATGACCATTCAGGGTAGCATACATGAGGGCGGTGAGTCCGTTGGAGTCGTGGATACGCACCTCACCTTCAAGAAGAGCGACGCATGTTGAGTGGCCCATCCTTGCTGCATGGATCAAGGCGGTCCGTCCGCGTCGGTCCTGAAGGCCTTGCTCCTGTGCAACGAGCTCCTTGACGCAGGATGCGTGCCCTTGCCTCGCCGCAAGCATTAATGCCGTACAGCCTTGATCGTCAATATGCCCTCCCTCTTTCTTGGATAAGGCGTGCACTAGCTGGACGTTTCCGCTGCTGGCGGCTAGCATGAGCGCGGTGTGGCCCCAGGGCGTTGTTCGACCTGCTTCCTTATCAACTAAAGCGTCATCAGCGTCAGAACGTTGTAAGGCAGCGCACATGAGCTTACCAAACCATCTCGGTCTTCCACCATACTCAAGGAGGAGCGCAGCAATGTCGAAGTGGCCACTACGTAGGGCATGGACTAGGCCAGTCGCTCCCTCACCATCCTGCAACTCCGCTTCTAAAGGTGCCAGAGCCCGTACGCATTCCAGATGCCCTCCTTGTGCCGCAAACATAAGGGCGGTTAACCCGTTTGTTGTCTGAAGCGTTGCATCTCGCTGGATCAGCGCATGAACCTGCGTCAGCTCTCCAGCCTGTGCAGCGGCCATCAATTCCGTAAATTGCTTTCGTACTCTTGGCCTTGAATGTCGAGAAGGCTCAGAACCATCTATATCAGGCCCTGTATCGGCCCCATACGGGGTGCCACCACTGTACACTTCACGGTCCGGAGCAACATCTCCAGTAGCCCTTCCTCCCGTATCCTGGTCAGTGGGGCACCCTCCGGAAGAGCTAGATCGTAGCATTTCGCCGTTATTTTTGGTCCTGGTGTCACGCGCCCTCCCTCTAGGAGCAAATGGTACTTCTGACCGCACACTTCTTTCAAGGTTCTTCATCACTTCCGGTCTTCAGAATCTAGCGCAAGGGATATACCTTCACTAGATGCCTGAGTGTCGGCGAAGGATACGATACAGGGGCCTACAGTGCTAGTCCCCCAAACAGTGGACAGAATTATGAGTCGGGGGAAGGTGAATCCTAGAGCAATGGCTAGGACCTTATGGGAAGTGTGGTAGGCATACTTGGGGGTCGTAACGGCCGAATTCAGGAATAACAGCATCTCTTTTTCCATAGACGCTTTTCTGTCTCACCTTGGAGTTTTCTTCGCCTTCCCAGGAGCCTACAGATATGACAAGGCGTCTATAGGATTCCTTAGTAGTGTCCATTGTCCAATGGGAGCTCGAAAAGATTCAAAACCGGCCAAGCTGCTGAAGTTATTTACAAGCGTGCGGAGCCTCCACCGAGGTTTATCTAGCGATAACTAACTGGGTTCTGATATCTTCACGAGTCAATAGGCTGAGCTCCAGAAGGTGAGAGGCATTTGGTGCAAGTCCTTGCTATAGAATTCAATAGTAGCCCTAACCGCTCCCCTCCAAGGGCAACAAGGGGCAGGGAGTACCGACGGAGACGTGGGAGATCGCCCCGGCAGACCTTGGGCGGTGCTTTTCCTGCTGGCGCTGCAGCCGATATAGCTTTCGTTGCGCTCGTCGCTCTGCCGCCCGTTGAAGCTTCCCCATCTTGCGTGCGACGTACGAGCGATCCCAATAACGGTCACGGAAGGTACTGAGGCCATCGTCGGTGGAGGTCGAGGGATGCCGAAGGACGGGCTCAAGGGTATCGTTCACCATGTCGAAATCGGGAGAGGAGGGGTCTGCACGGTGTAGGAGGAGGAAGGCCTCACGGAACTTGATCAGTGACGGCTGTAGGCGTAGGGCGTCCGGGTCAAGCTTATATTGCAGCTTCTTGAGGTTGACTCTAGGGACATTGAACCGCTCTAAAGGGTCAAGATGCGCCACGGTCGAGCTAGACGACAATACTGATGCGGAGGATGAGATGGATGATAGCTCCGAGGGGATTTCCTTAAAGACTTCAGATATTATTGTTCGTTCGTCTACAGCATGATAGAAACTGTCGAAATCCAGGGTTCCGGACACTGACGAGACGGACGGAGAGCCAACAGTCGTCTCGCTGTTGTAAATGACCGTCTGTACCGAGGAGTCAGGATCCGTGGGAGTCGAATTCCGTTGAAGAGATATGAAGAGTTCTGGAGAAGGCGGGCCAACAATACCCTTCTCGACTGTGGGCCCGCCTAAGTCATTTTTTGGAGTCTCCGGACGTACTTCTGCCCCCTCCTTGACCTCTGGGATGTAATCCAATTCATCATCCAACTGACGCCAAAGGTCTGCGAAACATGCGTCACCAGGCTGGCCAGGAGACTCGTGCATCGGTATTCTGTGCTGTACACGAGTGATCATCGTCGACCGTGCCGTATCTAACTCCCGGATTGGGGTTCTTGAGACGGAGAACGGTTCTCTTGAAGGGCCAAATGCCGATGGAGAATAATTAATCATGGGGGTGTCACTAGACGCCTGTTGGACCTCGACGAAGTCTTCACAGCGTCTTCGCATCGCAAAGTCTGGACTTGGGTTACGTGGTAAGATGGACATCAAGGTTTCTACAACCTCGAGCATTGAAAGGCCCTTATCCTTGGAATCTGCCTCTTGGAAGTATGAGATGTCGACAATTGGTCCGGTCGCCATCGGGCTTGTGCTATAGAATCGGTCGCTAATCGTTGGGAGGATCGCAGGCGCCCGTGATGGGTTCGGTGTCTCATCGTTGTCGATGTGAAGACTGGGCGGTGGAGTATGTGGTTGCACATGTTCTGTGCTACAGGGTGTAGCGGTCAATTGTAACACACTCGGGGCGGAGCTTCGACTTCGAAGCAATGGGTTATTCCGGATGGAGGGCGCCTGCGCGCGCTTCGTCCCGGCCCGAGAGACTGGTTTAGCCCCTTTGACCGTGGAGTTGGACCGGGAGTGCTTGGGTTGTGAGAGGCGAAGGAAAACCTCTTCGGAAGCCTTCAAGGATATCTTACGCGTCCCAGGCGTCGAGGGGCAGCGCTTGACGACTTGGGAGCTCTTAGTGGAGCTTTTCGACCGACTTCTCGTGACATTTCCTGGGCGACGTGTCTTATGAGCAAAGAGCCTTTGACCACGATGAGTGCTAGTAAAGTACGTCTCAAAGGGGCGGACGTCGTCCCGGACAGGGATGATGACGGGTTCCTCATGGTTCTTATGGAGCATATTGAGCATCTTTGCGACATCATCTTGAATCATCGGTTCCCAGACGACCATATCTCGGATGTTTGTCGGTTGAAGCAGGGGGACCCAATCTGCCTTTCCATAATGAATCATTTCCCCTTCGTCGTCCTCCCACGAGTACATCCCATTCCGTTTCAGAAGAAATTCGTTCCACTTGAGAGCCAAGTCATCTCCATCGAAGACGGCCTCCGCCTCGAGACCTAGGAGCAAATAAAGGCTAACATCCTCATCCGAAATGTGAGTTCCATGCTCGGGGGCAAGATAACTTTCTTCCTCTGCTAAGCTCTCATTTGGCGTGGTCCTTCCGGTTGGGACGCAGGTAATTGCCGAAAGGTTCAAGCGGGAGCGTTTTGAGATACACGAATAGCTGATATCTGTATCTCGAGGCTGAAGAATGGAACACTTCTCGAGGTACGTCTTTCCCTTCGTGCAACGGTCAAAGTACTTGTTCGTGATGTTCTGTACCTCCTGGAACGTCCTCTCTCCGAAGAACTTGAAGATGGTGAAGAGGAGCGCGGTGGTGGTCCGGTTATAGAACGTCTCACTCTTGAGAAAGGTGTTCCAGTTGCTCGCGTCGGGGCAGAGGAGGGTGAGGCTTGGGAGGGAGATTGGCTTTTGGCAGAGGACCCGAGCAATATTTAGGAGAGAGCCTAATTTGATGGTTATGTACCGGAGCCGCGTGAGACAATATGTGAGGTCCGAACGGCTTCCACGCATCTTCCCGAGGAAGCGGGAGAGGTCCCGCATGATCTCGTTGCGCTTAAGAAGCGCCGCTTCGTACTGCTTTTTGTAGCTGATCAAGAGTACCAGTCTTCGGTGATATTCCTGGGCCAGGGTCTTGTTGCGCTGGAGCTGGCGATACGCATACGCACGTTCGCCCTCGGGGAGGTTGAGAGTGTTCCAGAGACGAGTCAGAACATCCAAATTCTGATAGCGAGCATATGGAGCGATTCGTGTCCGTTGAGGTGTCCGACGAGTTGTACTATGAAAGACGTTGCTGTGAACGGGGTGAAGCGCACGCACGGGTGCCCGCACGGTGGAGACATATGGAGCCTTCTTTCGTTGTGTTGGAGTACGACCTGCGACTCGCATTTGTGTCTTAGAATAGCGTAGGTCTTCGAGGGTGAGTGGGTCGTTATCGCGCCGACGCCCGGGTGGCTGACTCGAGGCGAGCTGCATCTGCCCCGGCTCGTTTTTTGTTCACTCGGCATATGCAGAGTCGTCCATCTCGCTGTCCTGGGCGTTCCAGTGGGTGAGGATCGTGTCCATCTGCTGCGCAATTCCCTGGGCGGACCGAGGGGTTGCTTGGCAGCGCTCATCCCGAAGCCGAGCATAACGCTTTCGATCATCCTCATAATCGCATTGCTTCTGGGTCGTCCGGATCTGCTGGAAGAAGGTTCCGGGCTGTCGAACCATCAGCTGGCAGTGCTTGAGCCGTGGGATGATCTCCTTAGTCACCCGCTCGAAGATTTGGGTAAGATACCGAAGATACATGGAAAGGTTGTAGGTTTCAACGCTTCCAGGGGCCGAAAGGGCTGTGTACAGCGGTGAAAAGGCCGCGCGTGCCAAGCTACTGATCTGGAGTGCATATCCCTCCTGCCAATCCTCCATGGATTGATCCTCAGGATAAGACTGACCATCAAAGCATGTCACCTGTAGGATGTCATGGCAGAGGCGCGCAGCCGATAGCTCTTGTTTCCCAATCGTCCCGTCATCGAGCAAACAAATCGTTTGCTGAGTCAACCCGAATCCATATGCTGTCGTCCCTTCGGAACGGTAATATTGGCCCAGAATCTCATAGACACTACTCCGGGAGACCTGAAGGTCAACAAAGGGTGCTAACGCATCCGGGAGCTTATTTGAAGGTCGTATCTCAGAAGTTTGTAAGTCCACGGCTCCACTCCCATCGGCATTGAGTACAGGAGTAGAAAGAAGGTGTTTGGCTACGCTTGGAATGATGGCGTTGAAGATGAGGAGGAGAGCCTCTGCAACGACAAAGAGCGCGAGGTCCGCCGCACCAAAGAGCAAAAAGACATCCGAATAACGAAAGTGATAAAGAAGCTGGGAGGTGATACTGCTGAGACAGGTGATAAAGCTAGTCACGTTTTGGGTGCAGAGGGCGACGAGCCGCCGTTCCTCCTGGCTTCCGAACTGCGAGAGCCCCGCTAGATATAATGATAGTTGGTAGCGACATACCTTGTAGATGTCTGGGTAATGAGTGCAATGTAGTCGTTCCTCCATGACTCGGGAAAGCTCCGGAGTGCTGACCACAACGTCCATCAGCTCGGTATAATCCAGAGCCAAAAGCCTTGATAGGTCCGGACTAGTTACAGTCGACTTCATAAGATTCGAGACCCCCGTGTCAAGAACCTCCAGATTAAGGGTGGCCGTCAAGGTGATGGCTGATTGCGTCTGTACCGTCGTCTCTGAAAAACAGGTTGGAGGATCCGTAAGAATACTCCCACTTGTCCTGAGTTGTGGGTTCGTTTCAAGCATATCCTTAGTGGTCAATGACTTGTTCTCATCACTTGTAGATGAATAGAAGATGTTGATCTCTTGTTCATCGGAAAGGGCGTTCACGGCACAATTCAATCCGGCTTCATCCATTATCCCAGTTGATACATCTCTACACGCAGCTAGACTCGTCTCGGACGTGACACGGCTGGAGACGCTTCGCACAGCAGCCAAACGAGTTGATGTGCTAAAAAAGTGGGACTTCGAACGTATACGGCGGTCAGCATGTTGCTCGAAGAGGGTGGCCATACGCGTCGGGATACGAGGCATGGAGACCCAGACCTCCCCACAAGGTCTAGAGGCCTCATGGGGAAGGAAGCTTCCAGAAGCACAATGAAGTTGACGATGATTCTTCCGCCGGCCAGTACGACAAGCTCCTAGCCGGGGCTTACTTGTGCGGTATGGACAACGCAAGCCATTAACCCCAATGATTCCAGAGCCGACGCACGAGTCCGTAGCGGCCTTGGAATGGGCTCTTTGGCCCTCTCCTGCTTGGGTAGTCTCGTCAGAAAAGGATTCGAACCCTTGGACCACTCCAACGCCATCTCCAGTGCTCGCCGAGACCTCAGGGTGTATCTCCTTCGGAACCGAAAGGGTGGAGATTCGTGAATGGGTGTCCGGTGGAGTGGGAAGTAAGGGTAAATCGAGCAGTGTAGTTGGTCGTAGGACGTTGCTATCTTTCATTCCACGGGAGTCGGAAGGTGAGGGATCTCGTGCATGTGAAGAGCGGATATAAAGGTTCAGCTTATTATAGGACTCATGCTTAAAGCGAACGCTAACAGAGCTAACGACACTGACGATCCTTTGAGAGGTGCTTCTGCTGTTAGAATGTCCACCCTTCACCCTCTTGGAACGTAAGGACAAGGACTGCGGACGTGGGAGCGGTGGGGAAAGAAGGCCGTGGATAGGAGTGGTACGAGGTAAGCTTGGACTGGCGGTAGTCATTACGCTTGACGTTCGTGTGAGGAGTTCTGAGGCATGCATTTCCGAGTCTGTGTGTAAGGCCGCAGAGCCCAAAAAGAGGGCTGGCGGCTGATCTCCAGACTCATCCAGAAGCTCAGGTTCTTGACCTGAGAAGAGGCTGGGCTCTATTGGGCTTTCTTTTATGGCTGGAACCCTACTAACTTGAGTTGAGTCAAGTGCGTCAGGATAAGCCGTCACGGGCGGGGAACTTTCATTGACCTTCAAAGAAGAGCTTTGGTGTGGATTAACCAAGGGATTTATCACCAAAGAAGGGGCTGTATCCTCATGCAGTTCCTGGACAAGACTTGAGCTTTCAGCCACGTCGTCGTTTCGACTTACTGGATGAGAGACACAATAGCTCGACTGGAAGCTCCGACCGGCCTGTGTACGATGCATGCTTTCGTCCTCACCCAGGCGAATGTTGGCCACGAGGCGGATGGTGAGCCTAACGATTGATGAGTAGATGTTCTCCGTGTATAGATCGAAACCCAGGCGCTGATAGACCCAGACCTCCGTCTCGGTTATAGCTGCCTCGAGGTCTTTATCTGTTGCATTCAAAAGGGGTGCAAAGGTGCATGCTAAGAACGAGGGGAGGTGCCAATCCCAACTTCGCGGGACCCCGGTTATCTTATTTGCTAGGAGGATGCAAGCGGCGATGATGTATGGGGGGTTGTAGTCATGGATGGAGCCAGTGAGAAAAAACCGGCGATAATAAAAGACAGCGACGGTGTGGACCTTCGCGGCGATAACGCCGAGGGTATAATCGATATCTTCCCTCCCCAAGGCCACCACGTCGTGCTTGGTCCTGGTCTTCTCCGTTAAGGCGGTAATGAAGCTATCGAGATAAGTGAGGAAGTAATTGATCGTGTAATATTCTTCCGCAGCAGTCAAGGGTTTCCGCTCTCGAAGAAGGTCAATATGTTCCTCCGACATGTACCGTGGTGTCCGTGGGATGCTCGTCGTCTCACGAGCTAGACGGTAACGCTCCGCGGTTCCTGGACATGAGATTAGAGTATAAGGCCGCTGTGGGGTCGAGACGATACTTGGGTGCGTATCTGGCTTCGAGACGCACCCCAGGGCTCCACCCGGCGTCCCAACGAGAGACTCGAGGATTGGAGTACTTCTAGAATTCGGTGCGTCACGTAGCCCGAGATGGATATGCTTTTGATCCGAGATCCAGTCGACCTGGAGCATCATCTGGAGGCGCTTGAGAGCCTCGCGATTCGAGCTATACCGGATGCGGGACAGTCTATTCGGTGCCGCCATCAAAAGCCTGGTTCGGGTCATCCAGATTTTTGAGGATCGACGCCTCGCAGTCGCTCGGACAGCACCACCCGCTCCGCGTAGCTATTACTCCGCTTGAGCGCCTGGAAGAGAAGCCGCTGCCGCATGACCGCGGGAGCCTCTCTTTCTTGGAAAGTCTGCCTTCTTGACCGTGATCTTGTGCTTGAACTTGCTCTTGATATTGACGATGTCGTCTCCGCAGCTAGCTCTCGGATTGATAAGACTCGCCCCGTGTTTTGAGGGGGGGTGGAGAACCGTCGCCGTTGTAATGACCTATCAAGTCTTTCCCTAGGTTGTTCGCTCTGCTTACTCGAGGATGAGAGGGACTTCCTTTGCAAAGTGGATTTACGCACCCCGAAGTTGGGTAATGATTCTGGAGTGCGATATTCAGACACTCGGGTCTGTGGTCGAGCCTGAGTTGGAATTGAGGCTGGAACTGGTACTTCATTACCTAGAGCACGTGAGAGTGCTCCTTGAAGCATAGCTAATGGATCATCAAGGTTTCCATGGTCCTCGACATGCCGAAGCAAGTCCTGTGATTCCAAACCCACGGACCTTCGACGTTGAGGTCTCCTATCCTCCACTAAGTCGGGGGTTCTTCCCCTTCGATGATGACTCATAGTTAAAGTACTAGTTTGATGTCGAGCATATGCCTCTTCGATCTCACGGAGCTGCCGCCGCAGATCTGCTTGGCGGCGCTCTAGTTCCATCACCCGGGTTCCAGAAGTGGTCCCGCTTAGACGCCGCCCTCCAGTCTGGGACTGATGGTGTGCTGAGACCGGATGCATCCAAAAAATGCTCTCTGTGGACTTGGATGTGGTCCTTCGCCTCGTCGACGTCTCGGTCGGTGCCCTCCCTGACGTCGCGCACGGGATCGTCCTGGGGACCGTCGGAGATGAGGGGATGGTCTGTACCGAGTTTGTCACCGGAAGGTCTGCAAGTGAGCTGAGCCATCTCAGGGCGTCGTTGCGCGCCATTTCCGGGGGCACGGACGTCATCGCCTTCTTCACGTCGACGACGGAGGCCCTACCGCTCCGCGATGAGGCGTTCCAGAGCGCCTGTGCCACGCAGCTGGCAAACCTCACTTTCGTTGGGAGGCCATGTATATTGACGTTAGATCCGCGCTACTTGGAGTTCGGGCAGGTACGGCTATGTGCATATGAGTGCGAGCCTGGTGCCACATTGAAACCGACAGAAATTGAGGTTTCGATCAATGAGTCTATTGCACCCCGTGCCGTACTTGAAACACTGATGGCAAAGACACCGAAGTTAACTGCCTTGAAGCCTATCCCATCCATTGACACCCTCAAGTACTTACAGACATACTATACCGAGCTTAAGGGTCGGACTCCAGAAAAGGTACCATTCATAGAGAAGGAATTGGGTTATTTATTGTCACTTGAAGCGGAGCTACGAAGAGAACTGTTAGGGTCTAAGGAGTGAACGGTGCTTACTTACGCTGGAAATCCATAACCTTGAAGGAGCTCGAAGAGTTCAGTTCGTTGACGCTTCGTCCCTCTACCTTTTTGGGCGTAATGAACCGCAGAATAACCATGCCGGTCTGTAAGAAGGTATTCCTGCTTGACAAGAAGAGAAGCGACGTATGTCGCGCCGTTGTAGCATGCAATCATCAACGCGGAGATGCCGGAGCCGGAATGGTCTGGTGCTCGGAAGAATCGACCTGGGTCGACCTTACGAGAGGTGACGCTTTTCGGCTTCCCAGCCTTCGGAGACTCGTGCCGTGGATAGGCTTGTAAGCCGCCTTCATATGGGGCGATGAGCTCAACGATTGGGAGGTGTGCTGCACGAACCGCAAGCATGAGGGCCGTGTAGTGCGTATGATTCTTAAGTCCCGCCTCCTGCTGGAGTAGCATAATTGCGCAATGGAGATGGCCCTCCATTGCCGCATACATCAGGGCGGTATACCCTAGGTTATCTTGAAGGGTGGCCTCAAAGGGAAGAAGAAGCTCCATGGCTCCTGGTTGATTATTGATAGCAGCGTACATCAAGGCTGTCTTCCCAGTACTATCCTGGGCGCAGCCCTCTGTTGGGATGAGCATCCAGACCGTCACGATGTCTCCTGCAGATGCGGCGCACATCAGGTTTGTACGAAATTCCTTATTGCGTGTTTCCCGGTCCACATACGAGACCAGCTGTCCCTCAACCCCTTTGAGAAGGTCTGCTATCTCCAGGTGTCCGGCTTCCAGCGCATAGTACATCGCAGTCCGTCCAGACGAACTCTTCAAGCCGGCCTCGTACTTTATCAGGCGCGTCACGGTTTCCTTATGTCCTTTCCGAGCCGCCAGCATCAGGGCAGTCATCCCATCGTTGCTCCCCACCTTGGAGTAGAGTTCTATCATCTCGTCTGTAATAGAGGCATAATCCCCAGAAAGGATGGCGTCGTGCAATGGTGTCGTCTTCATGGACACGCCTGAGGAAAGAACCTGAAGGTTCGACTCCGGGACCTCCAAAAGAGCCGCAGCCCGTCGTAAGTCTCCATTCGGAGAGAGCTCCAAACAAAGCTTCGCATTACGAAATGCCTCATGTAGCTCTAAAGAGACTGCAAGGCGTGAGGCTCCAAGATATCCGGCACTATGGACAAGCTCGTACAAGGCTCCTTCGGTCTCAGCGACTCGGTCGGTCTTGTACTCTAAAATCTTCATAAGTTGCATGTTCTCGGAGAAGGCCACATCCTGTTCCTCCAATGCCTCCTCAAGCCTACGACACGTCGCCTCTGTCACGTGGCGCTGGTCGAGAAGCCTACGAGATAAGAGAACACAGTTGACTTTCTGCTGTAAGTATCGCCGTTTCAATGTCTGGCACGTCTTACATGTACTAGACTGTTCGCTCGCTTGTATTCTAGACGCAATCTCTTTAAGGAGAGCGGCCTGGTCTTCCGGAAAGATCCCCGTCACGGGTTCCATCTCTATTCCAGTTAGATCCTCCTCTGTGAACGGTACATCAATGGACAAGTTGAGGTCAGTGTCTCCGTGGGATGTGCCCGCCGTCATCCGCCCAGATGCACTCCGGATCCGTTTGACAGCACGCTTCATTGCACGTTGAAAGGCCGAATTGTCCAGAAGTGCCGAATGGTCGTCACAAAGAGTCATACCTTCATCTCCACTATCCGATACCTCCGACCCGGACTCACCACCTAAATTAGTCATAGGAATCGCTTCAGTTTGAACCTCCGCATCAAGAACCTCTGTCGCTTGAATAGCTGACTGCAGCTCAAGAAGAGCACCCTGAAGTTCTATAAAACCAGGTAGAAACGCTTGCGCGGTGTCCGTGGAATTCAGGACGAGGTTCTGAAGGAACATCAGCTTCGCGACCGCCGCATCAAGCGCCTCTTCAGGAAGCGATGGAGTATCTCGTTTCACCTCTCTCTCCGCCTTGAGTCGGATTTGCTCGCCATAAAATGCGTTCAGCTCCTTCAGTCGTGCATCTAAGGAGTCACGTTCCTGACCCTTTGCTTCCAGTTCGTCAGATAAACGTTGGCACTCGACCTTCATTGTTTCCTGACGTGTGATGAGTTCATCTAGTTCTTTGCGTTGTGCGACAAGTTTTGGATCAGGAGAGGGTTCTGACTCTTGAAGCTTGCTAACTACAAGAGCATCAGCACCACTAACGACACGAGTTCTAGCAAACTCTTCATTTGCATTAGCAATACGCGCGGCAGCTCGGGCAACGGCCGCAGAGGCAACGCGGGAGGTATGTATTCTTGGGCCATTATTACTGAAAGAAGCTCTCAAGCTCACGTTGGCACGCATGCTGATGTCTCCGGGTGTAGGTCGTAACGCCTCGCCTAGGGTATGTTGTGCTATGGGTGTCACGAATGAGGGGGACGTGAGGCTGGCCTGTAATGAAGAGCACCCGGTGATATTGACGCTTGGGTCCCCACTATTGACTTGATATCGCGCTAGAATCTCCTCATAGTTTGTGTACCCGCACTCGGCCGCAAGAAGCCGGCAGGCGTTGATCTCCTCGGTCGTGTACATCGCAGAGGTCACAAAGAGCTCCGCGATGTCATCATTCCCAAGGTAGATGGCGTGTGCAAGCGCAGTCAACCCAGCATTATCTCGCTCGACACCATAATATTCTAGAAGCATTGGAAGGACCTGTGCTGACCCATTCTCAACCGCAACCATCAGAGCGGTCTCCCCTGCTTCAGAGACAACGGCGCGTTCCGCATCATACTTAACGAGCTCCTCGCAGACCTCCGGATCGCCTAGAATGGCTCCAAGCATGAGGGCGGAAAGCCCGTCGCGGCTGACAATCCCCGCCTCATGTGGAGCAAGGAAGGCGACGGTGTCAAGTCGTTGATAGACGACGGCCGTCATTAGGGCCGTCTCTCCTTCATCGTTGAGCGTCCCCGCACACTTGGGCACGAGCTCCTGCAAGGTCTCCAGGTTCCCAGCAGCTGCCGCCTGGAACCAGCGCTGGGCGTCGTCCATGATGAGGGATTTTGTAGAAAATGGCTCGTTTTACTGACCTCCCTGCGGCGACATTTGCGTCCCGCTTGCACCCGATCCGGATCCTTCATACAGGGGTCACCGGACGCGTCCTCCTGGCGACGGACAGGCAGACCGAGGCAGAGGTCGTCGTTAAGGAGTTCGCTTATGGACGTCTCGATAAGGTCACCCGGTCCATAGCGTCGAATGAGCTTACCTTCCTCCAGGGCAACGGGTACCGGAGCACCCCGACCATCCTCTGCGCATTCCACGACCCCGAGGAGGAGAAGGGGTATGTGCTGATGGAATACCTATCTGGTGGGTCTCTTAATCACCTCATCAAGTCGGCACGGACGGCGAGGGCTCGGGTCTCCGAGGAGGTCGTCTGGCGCGTCCTTTTGGGCTGCTTGGAGGCGTTGTTGGATATGCATAAGCCGCGAGAGGGTGAGGTTTGTGTCCATCGCTCGATCAAGCCCGATAACATCGTCTGTTCGGCGGAGTATGGTGGGTACCTCATTGACTTTGGCCTAGCTAAGCTCCAACCGCTTTCCGAGCCTCTCACCTCTCAATGTGGAAGTCCTGCGTACATGGCGCCGGAACTTCTTGAGCGGAAGGTGTATACAGACAAAGTTGACATCTGGGCGTTGGGGGCGTGCATCTACGAGGTCTGTACGTTCGTCCAATTGGCTTCTCACTTCACTACAGAATCAAAAGGCAAAGAGGCTAAACGTGAGGCCTCTAGACCAACCTATACTCAGGATCGGTTATGTGGTCTCAAGTTACAGCCCACCCTTGAGGGGGTGGACTCTCGGCCATATTCTCTGACTCTCCGGTATGTCCTCGGTGCGATGTTGCAGGTCGACCCACAACTTCGTAGCTCTGCCCTCGATATCTTCCACGTCCCCGCCGTGGCGGCGATTCGGCGCGCCATCCTGCACTCCGGCCCGGACGTTATCCAGTTTATCGTCAAATATTCGGCGTCGCTTTCCGAGCGGTACACAGTGATACGCCGGCTATATAAGAATAAGACTGGGACGCACGTCGTTGTCCGGGGCCAAGCTGACGGGGTCTTTTATGGGGCTCGGGAGATACGCGTGGAAAGCGTTGATGGTGATGAGTTGATGGCGCTTGTACGGGAGTTCCAACTCCCTCGTCCAGAGTACCACTCGATTGCGGCAGCGGTTGATTGGCTCTACGATATCCAATCCGGACGGGCGTATGTCATCTACAATAGTAAGCTATTGGCGTTCACGAAGAGTGAGGACGAGAAGCCAGGCCTTGCGAATCACATCTTCTTGGATGAGTACTTGAGGCTTCAAAGAGGGGTGAGACAGCAAGTTCCAGAGCTAGTCATTTGGGAGGTCCTTCTTCAACTGCTCCAGCTCCTCTGTTGGCTTTCGGAGGAGTGTTCCATTGTCCTCCGTTACCTCTCCCTCGAGGGGATCCTCATCAACCCCTCCACCCTTAGTCTCCTTATTTTCGACTTTGGAATGGCAGTAAGCGGAGGGCGTGCAGCAGGACGTCTAGGGAGCGCGGAATGCATGGCTCCTGAGGTGGCTATGGCCAGGGAGGTCGTTCTTGGAGACCCTGTGGATATGGGAGAAGTACTTAGTAACGACTATTACACAGCATCCTGTGACGTCTGGAGTTTGGGTTGTGTCATCTATCGAATGATGACCTTCTGTTCCTTCCATACCCGTTATTATAACCGTACCCGTCAACGGTATGGAAGCCTTCGTAACATCGCGTTTGATAACCAGCATGTCGCAGCCTTCAACCCTTATTCGAGCACACTTGAGGCTCTTGTTCGCATGATGCTTGTCAAGCGCCCGGAAGAACGCGCCTCTGCAACCCGCTTACTGAAGACGATCAATCTTAGCTGGGTGGCGGATAACATTTTCGGGTCTCCGGTCCAGATCGAGCAACGGCGCCTTTCGGCGGTCTATATCATGGAAAGTGTTCTTGTCGATACCGAGCTGTTCCAGGAGTACGTCATCGTCGATGGGGATGGCACTCAGTATATTTGTAAGGTTCTCCGAATCTCTTGTCGTGACTTCTACAATCAAGGTTTCAGCCCATATATCCGTGGGCAGGTCCGGATGGCTCGTCTATTGACCGCAGATGTCTTCGTCCGAGCAATAGATTTCTTCTATGATGATACCCTTGGAATATGTATCGTTTATGACTGCCGCCCGTCAGAATCTCTTGGGGCGATGTATCGCACTCGTATCGCAAGCAAGCAACCCTTCGTTGAGCAGGAAATCTGGTCCATCGCGGCTCAATGCTTAACTGCCCTGTCGGATGCACATTCCTTCAACTCGAATTACTTGAGCCTTGGTTGTATCTCCCTCGTCAACCTCTCTCCAGAAAGTATCTTTGTTGACCAGGATGGAACGGTTAGAGTGTATATCACTGGCTATGCTATGGAACAGAACGCCCCAGGACAAATCAGTGCAAAGTTTGGTGGGGCACTCCCCTACTCCTCACCTGAGAAGCTCGCCTTGGCCGGGTATCCCTCGCTTGGGATCGATGGATATACAGAGCTGAACGACATTTGGGCTGTCGGTTGCATTGTTTATCAGCTATGTACCTTTGGACAACAGATTTTCGACTATTATGCCGAGCACGTCGTAGAAATCCTTCAAGCACGTTCGTTAGCCGATCATCTCGCCTTCCTCATCGATTGGTCAGATGAGCTTGTTGATTTCTTAGGAGAACTTCTAACTGTCCAACCGGCTCTTCGTCCTTCCGCAGACTCTCTTCTGCGAACTGAATATATCAAAACTGCTATTCTCCCATACGTTGGTCCCTTCCCTATCCCACTCGTCTCTCGAAGCTTCCGGAAGCAATACCTCGTTCTTGAGTGTTTCAATGCCGTAGTAGGTCTTTCCAAGTATCGTGTTGTCCGAATAACGGGAGTCCATGACAATGATGAGACTGAACCACGACAATGCTATATGGCACGGGAATATCGTTTGAATAAGCTTTTTCCACTCTCCGTCAGCGAGCTTTGTGAGGAGTTGACCGCCATGCGGGCATTGTCGATGAACTCGTATGTTGAACGTCCATATGATAGCTTTGTTGATGGGTCTCTCATCTACGTGGTGACGGAATATGCCCATGATGAGACGCTTCGTGGACTTCTTGATGCTCATACGGACGCGGGAATCTATGTTCCTGAGCGTGTCGTTTGGGCAGTTGCATCAAGAACTCTTTATGGGCTAGCTGAATTCCAACGTCAAGGGTATATCTATGGAGCCCTCATCCCGCAGAATATCCTCCTCACTAGTGGTCCAGTTTATCATACGGGACCTACCTCAACAGAACCTGATAACACTGTCATCTGTGGGGCTCAAGAGTCAATCTCAGAACCAGACTTCTCACTTTATCATAATGGTAATAAGACAGCCGGGCAAACCATGTCATCCCTTGTCCGGGCCGATCTCTACACACTTCTGAGTGACTTTTCGCTGGTTTGCCGCTTAGGAGAACAGCTATCCAGGAACGTTGCACCGCAATACGACGGCTATCTCGCGCCCGAGGTCTTGGCGACACGGATCGCTGGGGCGATGCAGTTTTCTCCCTCTTCGGATACGTGGGCGTTGGGAGCAGTACTTTTCGAAGTCTGTTTTGGACTTCCTTTCAACGAATATCTTCTTCAGAACGAAGCAGTTGCGGCGTCATTAGCGACGGGTCAACCACTCCGAGTTCCAAGCTCTGTTGGACTCATGACTCCAAGCTGTTATTCGAGTGAGCTTGTAGAACTATTGCAAACCATATTGGTCGTTGATCATGCTCGAAGGCCGACTCCACAAGAGGTTCTTCGGAAGTATTCCACACGTTTGGACGTTTTCGATGCTCCCTGCATACCGAATTTCTTGTTTGAACCGGGGCTTCCATGTCGTAGCTTTGGCGCCTTATTTTCGGTCATTGAGACGGTATCCGAAGATTCACAACGTGGGGTGAAGGTTATTAAGGCAAGAACTCGAAAGGGGCCTCAAAACACGGCTCAAAAGACGCTGCAATCAATGACCGGGATGAGTGCTAGTTCCTTGGCAAATCTTAGCCGTTTGGCAACGATGGGTTCGACAGCATTTATGTCAACAAAGCAATCAGCGGCGGAGCATCGTCCGGTCTTACCTCCCAAGTTGCTCTGTACATGCTACGAGGTTAGGATTACAGGGATCAATAGAAGTCTGATTCAACACCTTTTGTTGGTTAGTCTCGCATTGAATGCCTATATGGCGGGGACCATCGTCCAATTCTATGATTGTTTTGATGATCCAGAAGTTGGATGTTTCTACCTCGTTGTCGAATGTTGTGATGAGAAGAATGTTGGAGTTCTATTGCAAACATTGTGTCAAAAGCAAATCGGACTTTCCTTGGATAAGTTCATCACCATTTGCAAGCAACTCTGTGATGGAATAGAACAGATCGCGTTAAACCCCGTCCAAATCACTCTCTTTCAACGAAATACTACCACCTCATTGAGTTCCACACGCATCACATTGACTCCACGTGAGGAACGTTACTCGCCACACCCATTGGATGGTGCGTCTGATCGAGCTATGACGCCAGCGGTCATGCTTTCAGGAGAACTATGTCCAAAGCCCAAGAGGATTGTCGTTTCGCTATCCCTTTGTCATGGTGCCATCGTTCCCGAAAACATCCTCCTTTCAAGTTCAGGTATAGCAAAGCTTGGGGTCACCGCCGGACTGCTCCCTACTGGTTCTCCCATCTCCCCAGTCCTTTCCTCTACTTTAGGGAATGGACACCGCTTCGGAACCGTCTCTCTTGGGCTTGATGCATATTCGCTTGGGCTTTGCCTTTACAAGCTTTATACCCATCGGTCCTATGTCCAGAGTGGAAGACCCTTCTCGACGCAGCTTTCTAGTGATATTCCAAACTATTTAAAAGGGGTTCTCAATGACAAACAGCATTCTAACATTGTTCTCTTCCTTCAGAATCTATTATTAACCGAGATCGAGTCCATACAGGCCTTCCATAACGTCCGAAGGATCTTGGAACCGGATTTGATGGACCTTCCAACGGAAAAGCCGGATCCGAACTGTTCCTTCATTCAGAACTCGGTAGGGATCACTCTCTCGGAACGAGACTTGAACGCTTCAATTCTTCATCGTCCTGGCTTGATCTCTCTCAATGTGACGGTCCAACATCAATCCACGCCCGATCCGGACCGTAGTCTGTCGCTCCCAATCGTTAGTCCTCCCACTCACCCCGTCATCTCTCAGAAGGGTGTGAGTGTCTCACCAGCTCCTAAGCCTTTGCTTCAAATCCTGTCACCCATCGATGATAAGCCTAACGAAAGCCCCGAGACTCCAAGACCGAATACTCGATCCGAAACCACAACCCCGATCAATCAAACCGACCAGGGAATGATAAGCACCGTCTTACAGGAGGTCAAAAAGTACTTCCGTACGTCTACCCTCAAAAGTAGTTACTTATTCTTGCAGGGAGATGACTCTAGTATGATCTCATCGAGTCAGCAAAAGCTTGTCCGGCCACTCAACGCATCCATCGCCGCGAAGCAAGTCTTCATTTGCAACTACATTGACATTCTGAACATTCAAAGCAGTCAGTACCGCACCCGTATTCTAAAGGCCCTTCAGGTACAGCAGAAGCTTGACCACAAGAATATTCAGCAGGTCATTGACGTCTTTTTCGACAAGGCGGAGCAGAAGTTATGCGTGATCCTCGAGTATGTCACGGAGTACACCGTCCGTGACGTCCTACATATATACCTAGAGGAGGGCCGGCGTGTAGAGGAATACGTCCTTTGGCGGGTCGCGTACCAGCTCTTGGACGTCCTCACCTACATGCACACCTTCTCCGAGAGCGCAGAACCACATCCTTGCGCACACTTAGCTCTTACTCCCGAGTGCATTCATTTTACGGCGACGGATGGAGCACAGCTCGATTTCCGTTCCCTTAAGCTTGGAGGTTTTACTCACTTGCGCTTTGTTCGTGAGCCGGTATCGGACATCTGCAACATCGATGCATATTCGTCTCCAGCGGCTCTTCATGTCCGACATGGTTTGGCTTCTTCATATGATCCGTTTGCTGCGGACTGCTGGGCCGCTGGGTGCATCCTTTATGAGATCGCATGCCTCAAAAGCTTCTATGGCGTGCATTATGACCCGCGTTGGGATTCTTTCAATAACCTCCCTAATCTTGAAGTGGAGACGGGTCCAGAAGGGCGTGGCTATAGCGCAGAGTTTTCCGAGCTTCTCTCTGTCATCTTCAATGGGGAGGCGCGAGCCAGGGCGCTCTTAGCGTTCATCTCGGGGTCCGAGGTTATTCAAGTGATGACTCACTTCATCTCGAAGCTACCAAACCGCAAGCTGGTGGATGATTACGAGACCCTGTCGGTGATTGGGAACACCCCGATCGCTCGAGTCCTGAAGGTGCGGAACCTCCTCACTGGGCAAATATTCATGTGTAAGGAGGTGAGCTTGGCACTGGCTGACCAGTACGTCGTCAGCCTGGTCGAGACGGAGATAACGATGATGCGAACTTTGTGTCATGAGTCTGTAGTCCCATTAGTGGATCACTTTTACGACGCAGAATGTGTCACAGCATACATAGTTACCGAGTACTTCACCCATGGAGATGTTGGCTCATTACTCAACCGTTATGCAGTGCGAAACGAGCCGATCCCGGAGGACATCATCTGGGGAATTGCATATGAAGCACTTCGGGCCCTTGAATATATTCACTCTCCAGATAAGGCCGAGTTTGAGGGCAAGAAGGTCGCGCATCGGAAGATTCAGCCCTCTAGCCTCTTACTCTCTCGTGACGGACATGTCAGATTGTTCGATTTCGGACTCAGTAAGGTCATCGGCGGTTCTGCAATCTTCGTCAGCGCGGGGACGTTAGGGTACATGGCGCCCGAGGTCCTTCAACTTCAGGGTACCGTCTGGGGCCCCGAGACGGCAGGCTATGATGAACTTTGCGATATCTGGTCATTGGGTGCTGTCCTTTATGAGCTCTCCACCCTCAAGGCTCTACACACCCGCTATCCGACACTCCTTGAGACTGGGGAGGGCTTCTCCGGAGTAACCTTGACCGATTTCGCACAAACAACTCCAAAGCCATACTCGGAAAGCCTTGGACGTTTCATTTCGCTCCTCCTGGAGCCGGAGCCCCGAAAACGGCGTTCCGCGCGCGAGCTCCTCAACTACTCCGACATCCGAGCCCTCTGGGAGACCCCGGAGAGTAGCTCTGTTGATGGGGAGTGAACAAAAAATGCCACTACCAGGCCTCCTCCGGCTCCCAAACAAGCCCGCGGTCCAGGCGGGAGACCCCGCCCCGCCGCACGAGATGGAGCATCCCGGAGGGCTGGCGCGCTCGCGAGCGAAAAGTCCCGTGGCGAATTTCAGTCGAGCGCCTGGCTCCCGAGGCGGCACCCGGGTGCAGTTTGCCGCACCTCCGAGTCGCCAGTCAGTTTTCGAGCGCCTGGGACAGTCCGGGCCTCCACGGCGGAGTACCTCCCAACTCCTCGCACCACGCATGGCGCGGGATACACATATCCCTCCTTCTGATGTGGAGGAGCGGAACGCAGACTCGTCCTCGGCGGCGACCAGATCCATCCTCCGGCGGCGGCAGCCGCTCTTCGAGGTGGAGGATAGCGTGCAGGTATCTGATAGTGACGCTGTCGAGAGCAGTCAGACTCTTGACCTCTTCAATCGGATAAATCGGGCGTACCTCCTCTAGAAAGAAGAGCTGCTATGCGGGGTCAAAAAACGGAATGCTATCACACCGGTTGGCGGCCCCAGACGACTCCTGCTTCGAGACCGAGGGCCCCTACTTCGCCCATGACGTCCCCGCAGGCGACGTCCTGGTCCTCGACATTGGAACCTGTAATCTCCGCGTCGGCTTCCGGTCTGAGCCCGCCCCCCGTCTGACTCTCAGAACGGCCGTCAGTAAGTCACGCACCCGTGATAATAGGTATCGAATGGGTCGCGAGCTCCTCGATGCCGACTTCACTCGTGCAACGCATCGCACACCCTTCCAAGACAACATTCTGCTACACTTCGAGCTCCTTCAAAGTCTTCTTTCCTACGCGTTCGAGAGGGTCTTCGACTCTGCCGCGCGTATCACTCACGAGGTCTTCGTCGCGCTCCCGCTTTGTACCCCGCGGACCGCAATCCTCATCGTCGCTGACCTTCTTCTCAATCTCTATGGTGTCCCAGTCGTTCACTTTGCCCCCTCCGAACTGATCCTCCCGGAGGCTATAGACCTTTCGTCTATCACTCGGATACCTCCACGTACCATGGGAAAGCGTTCTCGTGGTGCCCCTGGCTTATTGGCCGCCCCTTCGCCTGGCGAGTCTCCTAGTCCATTAAGGACCGTCGAGATTCATCAGCAGGAAGAAGTAGGACCGTCTGTGTCATCCGACCTTTGCTTGGTGTTGCACGTCGGATATACTGCGACACTCTCCTATTGTCTTCTACGAAGGGAGGGAGTTCACGCGATAGCCGGATTCAGTTCTGTTAAGCACCTCCCACTCGGAGTCGGTTCGCTACAGACCTGGCTCCTCCGTCACCTATCACTCCGTTATCCTGCAGCCTCCCAGTTCTTCACGTATACGTTTGTCGAAAGCATCATCCGAGAGCTTACAATCTTAGTTCCAAAGGACCGATACGACGAGGTGTGTGAGGAGTGTATGACCCTTTTTGCCCAGTACGAACAATCTCCAACCTGCTTTAGATATCCAGAGTCTCGGTTCTCAGACGTCGCCACCAGTCTTGATCTTTTCAATTGTTATATGGACGCACTTGAACATCTGCACCAGAAGTTCCCAGACCTCTTTCCTCACAGCGCTGCGGGCTATGAGAATTGCGTTGTGACACCGTCTTTCCTTTCAGAGCTCTTTGAGGGCGCAAGGAAGAACGAGGAAATGCAAGAACGGCTAGCATTCATCGCCCGAGCGCGTAGGACAAGTCTTGAGCGATTGATCAATTACATCAGAGATTATGCGAAGGCGGAGGAGCTCTACACCTATCTGCAAGCGTCGGATGCTTTACGGGATACGGCCTGTTACGAAGACTACGAGTCCACCAAGCGGCAAGAACTCCTTCGTGCGCTCTCCCAAAGGGCCGTACGAGTGGTTCGAAGTGGACCTCGTGGAAGGCGTGCTAGTCAGTTGTCAGCACGCCCTCGGGAGCAAAGCGACACTGATGCCCCTTCAGGTAACGATATCGAGCCGGATGGGGAACTCGAGCCTGAATTGAAGGCGGAACCCGGACCTTTTGAGCCTGGTCAAGGGACTGAACCGCCAGCAGAACAATGGGAGGATCGAACTGTCACCCCCCTAACGACCTCCACCCATCGGAACGTCTTGACTCCGGAGCAGGTGATCGAGCCTCTTGAGCGGATCTACTGGGCTCTCAAGGGGCAGGTCCAGTACGATAAGTATTACTACGACTCCTTTTGCTCGCGGAAGAACATCGAGTCCCACGTCGATATGGTGATGCACGCCACGGGTTTTACGGCTCTCGAGAAGATTACTGGAGATCGAGTACTCAAGCAGCTGTATACGAACTACGCCGAGACATGCCATGGACTGGACATCGTCCAGTTGAAGCTGCATGGGCTTGGGGTCGATATGGCTCGGAAAGATGCCGAGTTCCGTGCCTCATGGCCATATGTCGCACACCCCGCAATTTCGTATTCCAAATTCCTCATCCCTGGGTGTGTAGCCCCTCAGGAGAGGACCTCTGTCGACGAGACGTTATTAGAGAACGGGGCCGACCTTAAGGGTGCTCGGATCGCATTGTTTCTGTTTAACGAACACCTCTTCGTCGGCCAGGTTCTAATGGAACCACAGATCGTCGGCCTTAACGCGACGGGGCCTGGAGGCCTCGTGGTTTCGGCTCTTCGGGCTATCCAGGAGAGTACTCTCACGGTTTCCGAGGCCTTTGGAACCTCGAATGTGTTAGGACGATGGTGTCCAACGAGTACTGGCTCGGGATCGACGGGCTTGGAGATACAATTTGATGCTGAACTCGTCCGTGATCGGTATCGTCCACAAGAGCCAGTACGACTCCTCTTGATCGGAGGAGGGGCAAGGCTACGAGGCCTAGCAGATACCCTCCAAGACCACCTGAATGCGCATAGCGCCCACCCAATCCGTGTGGAGGTCTCTCCATGCAGTGATTGGGACCGACTGCGGGGCATTGCCTTGGCCCCCCAGTGTCATGCCACCTTTACTCTAGAATCTCTTAAAACCGAGGCCGCATGGCTTCCAAACCAAGTCTCTTTCGAACGCACAGAAAAGAAGGGGAGGAAGAGCGCATGAGGGGCATGACGTAATCACTTTCTCCTTTTCCTTATAACGGCCTTTCGAAGGTGAGGAGAGATGAGCTGGTGAGTACCCTTATGGAGATCGCCACCTACTAGAACTCGTCAATGACTGGCTATCCCTTCGGCCTGTAAACTCAGGACCCGTAACACGGCAAGTAAGTGGTTGGGAGAAGGACCCAAATGTCAGGCTTTCGAATGGAATGGAATGACCTGTCGAATGGAGGAGTTGAACGTATGGTTCTGCTTCTTGAAGGCTTGAAAAAGCATATCCGGTTCGTGACCTGAGCTCCGAGAGAAAGGCCTCCTTGGCTCCTGATAAAGTCCCAGGGACCTGATAAATCATCTTCTCCGTTAGCATCTCTCCAGGGCCAGTACCTTTGAGCTCCAAGGTCCAGGTAACAAGTCGCGCTTCTCGAGGCAAGTCCATCCGCTTTTTCTCACTTTCGTTAGTGCCTTTCACACTTTTCCCGAGTCTTCATAAAGTTCGGATCCGTTCGAATTGTTTGGATTCCTCAGCTTAGTATCGAAGAAAAAAAGAATGGCATTGAGGGTCAACCTCTTTGATCTTTCTATTGCTGCAAATAGGCTCGTCTACAAGTACAGTATGGCGTATTCGAACGCCAAGGGCGAGGTGGCGACCCATGATCTCACTACGCGGGACTCGAAGTACGCGATTCGGGACGCCTGTAAGATCCTTTCCTCGAAGACTGGGGGCGACGCCAGGACCATCTTCGACTCCCTCTTGTTCGACTACCCCCAGTCTGATGAGGTCCCGATCCTTGTTATCTACTCCTCTGTTGAGTATCAGGACGTCGAGGGCGAGTTCGAGGTGAAGCGCAAGACATACAAGTACTCCTTCAAGCGTGCTCGTCAGGACGGGGAAGTTCGTGGCTCTCTTGACCCGGACAAGCCGGAGTACGTGCAGTTCTTGAAGGTCCTCTTCTCCTCTTACCTCGAAGCCCAGGATTCGGACTACATCCGCATCAAGCGCGGCTATTATACTCTTCCCGAGGGCGCTCTCACCACCGACGTCTCGGCCCAACACTTCATCACGACTCACACAGACCGCGACACCCGCATCAGCTACGCCTGGTTCCGCGGGTTCTCCTGCACTCCGGTCCTTAGCGCGGTCGGGAAGGGCGTGAACCGTCTTTGCCTGCAGATCATTCCGACAACCGCCCGCGTCCAGCGCCGCACCCTCCGCGACCTCTACGATGAGGATCCCGACATGTTCCAGGGGAGGAGCGGCCCCAAGGGGGCCACCACCTGGGGGGTTAAGGGGTACTCGGTCATGACCCTCCACAACGGGATCATGTACAAGGTTCGGAAGGTTGTCACTGGGGCCGGGGCGAGGGGCTTCACCGAGCGTGACGGAAAAGGCGGGACCAGCAAGGAGGTCACCTATGAGGCATACTTCCGGAACACGTATGGGAACAAGCTCACGGACCTGTATTCGTCTGTCTGCAACACGAAGGACATCTATGAAAAGATTAAGACGGACAAGTGCGCGGTCATCTGTGTCCGTAAGTCGAAGACCACCGGGAACATCCGCGAAGCGGTCCTCCCCATCTCCCTTTGTGTCATCGCTCAAGACTACGAACGCGTGAGTTTCAATATTAAGCAGGAGGTCATCGCAACGACCCAGTCCGCCCCGGAGCCACTCATCTCGATGGCGACCTCGCTGGCGAAGTCGCTCGGCTCGAAGATCGGAAGCCTCGCGAAGAACTGGGACATCAAGCTAGCAGATGTTCCGATCGAGGTCCCCATGAAGTCGTGTCGCCACCCGCGCATCCACATCTCTCCGCGCGACCCGATGGTCCTCCAGAGCCCCGAGAAGATTCGCGAGCTTACAAAGGGCCTCAAAAGTTGTGCGGATCTTCCCCAGATCCGCGACGACAAGGGTGGGAAGAATGGGATATCGAATTGGATGGTCGTCGGGTTCAGCGAGGACCACGTCGCCGCCCTTTCAAAGAAGATGAGGGACAACTTCACCCAGATCTGCGGGCAGAGTTGCCCTGTCTCGGCGCCCTTTACCTACGTGATCGATAAGCGCGGAGTCAACTTCCGCAACCAGACCGACGTTGCCCGCAAGTACTGCATCGGCGTCCGTGACGCTCTCGAGAGGTGCGGCTTCGGCAAGACGCTTGAGGAATCTGCGAGGAAGACGAGCATCATATTCGCGATTATCCCGGGCCCGAAGGGGAAGACGGAGGTGTATCCCATGCTCAAGCAACTCATGGTTGGGGCTCGGATTGTGACCCAATGCATCATCGAGCCGAAGCCGCAGCAGGGCGGCGGCCGCGGAGGAAGGCAGGGAGGAGGCGATCAGTTGCCGTGGAAGCCGGATGTGATCTACGGCCTTACGTGCCAGGCCTTCGCCAAGCTCGGAGGGCTTGTCTGGCGGCCCGAGGTCTCGAAGCTGTTCGGGGACACGATGCTTCTTTCTTATGACGTCTCCCGTGGCATGTTCACGAAGGAGGGTGATTCGGGCAAGCAGGACGAGCCGACGTTGGATAGCCTGAAGGCTGTTGACAGGTACAGGGTCCGCCACCTTGACACCGACAGGAACGTTGTCGCTAGCTACCTGTCGACGTATTCCCCGAATCTCTTCAAATTCTACAGCCAATGGCGTGAGACTCCGAAGACGGCGTCGAACTACGCTGGTGAGATTGCGGGGGAGGACACCGTCAGAGAGACCTTCAAGTCATCTCTTCAGATCTATCATAACAACAATAAGAAGCTTCCTTCGAGGATCGTATACCTACGCGACGGTGTCGGTGCGGGGCAGATCGATGCGGTCCGCAGGCAGGAGCTCGACGTCATGCTTCGTGGCATCCAGGCTGCCTACGGCAAGGCGAAGCAGCGCCTGGACTTCTGGTACATCGTGTGTGAGAAGAACAGCGACCTGCGCTGGGCGAAGTCCGGGTCGCAGGACGGGCACGCCCAGCCCGGGACGTACGTCCTCGACGGTCGCAGGATGTACATTGCGTCCCAGCATCTCACCAACAAGAGGACCTCCGCAAAGCCTATGGAGTACCACGTCGTCTATAGGGGCGTGTTCGACGGTGAGAATATGGAGGAGAAGGATGTCTCCTTCACGGACGAGTCGACGCTCTCGGTCGAAGGCATCTCCGAGATGCGTATGTCCGACTTTGTCGAAATGTTAAACGCCCTAACGTACGGCTATCAGAATTGGCCGTCATCTATCGCGGCCCCGGCGATTCTCCACTGCTCCCACCTCCTGAGCAAGTTCGCGCAGGAGGTTCTTGGAGGCGTTACTCAGGTTGGCCAGGACAAGTCGAACCCGAACTTCCAGTTCCTTCCGTTCTACATCTGAGCTGGTGTTGGTCTGATGTTGAGATGATATGTGAATTGCCACAAGGTTGGTACGGTTTGCTTTGGTTGCCAGAGTTGCTACATGGGTGAGTCTACGAGTCATTCTCCGTGTAGCGCACGACTGACTTGGTGTGGAGCGAGTTGCTGCGTTTACTACTTACCTTTCCTTGGTCTGCTTCTAAAAGAAGAGGAGTGAGAGGTTGGCGGTATGAAGGAGGCGATAGTACAGGAAGCCTAAGTCTTCGATCCTTCCGAACGTGAGAGAGAGAGAGCACGGCCTTAGGATTTTGATCAAGACGTCCATTGTCTTAGTTTCTGGACAGGGGACGAACTCCAATTCGGAGTCAAGTCGACGTGCATCCTTACTCGTATAGACGACTCTCTTGTTCAGCTTGATTGTGAACTGCTTTCCATTATAGGAGATGGAGACTGGGGTTGTCTTTCCAGTTGCCCGATCAATAGCGTTACAATCGGTCTTATACACCCGATCGGCACATACTCGACGCCACATGAAGACGGAGATATCATTCTCTTGAGCATTGACTGGGACTGGTGTGATCAACTGATCCAGAAGAGGTGTTCCTCCAAAGGCTCCAGCGACACGTACAATGACACGGACACTTGCACCGAAATCGAAGGGGGTGACCCGATAGACATAAGTACGACAATAGTTTGTGGTGGCTGAAGGGCTAAGTTGTTGCAACCCGGTCTCAAAGAAGATACCTTCTCGATAGGCCCTGGTAACGTATACAATCGTCCCATCGTCAACCTGGCCATACAAATCAAAGGTGATACTCGCCCCAACCATAGCGGAGACGGTTCCGATCCTTAACAGGACTTGACCGTTCCGGAAGGCAATCTCGTTCTCAAGAACTCGTGCGTCTTTGACTTGGATGGTAGGCTCTTCCACTGCGGCTAGACTATCTGCTAACTCCTGTGGTTCATAACGACTCGTTGGTACTATCGATGGTTCAATATCCAAGTTCGCCTCATCAGGAGTGGTAGGTGTTACTCCAGTATTTGGACTTGGGACTAAGTCGCTATAAAGGGCCGCAGGGTCTTGATCTCCGGGTGGTTGGCCCACTCTCAAAGGAATATCTAATGGCTGTGGTGAGATCCCAAGACTAGGAATGGTTGTGGAAGTCTCATGCTCCGTACACGCAGATGGCTTGGAATCGGTACTATCATCCATCGTGATGGTTATCTCCGTCTCCCCTCCCTCCTTCCCCTGCAGAGGCTTACACCCAGTATTATTCGCCTGGACTTCCCCATTGACGTTGATGTTACTCAAATCAGCATGGTTCGCACCGCTAATTTGGACGTTGATCGTCGAAGAAGCGACGTGCCTTGTCGTCCCCGACATCCCGCCCGTCGCATGTGTCGAAAGAGAATCTCCCGATGGTGCCGAGAACTCGAACTGAACGTTCGCAAGAGAAGCACCACCCGAGCTCAAGGAAAGAGATTCTGTATTCGTGTTCTCAGGAAGGTCACTTCCGCCCTCGCGAGGTGGCGGAAGTGAGTCGGCAAACATACTGAATGAATTATAGCAAGCGCTTGTCTGCAAGACGAGGCTTTTGGGCATCTCCGACGCCTTCGATTGGTCGACACGGCTGAGACGTTGACGGGATCGTTCGACGTTTTTGTAGACATCCACGTCATCCGAGCCGCTAAGCGTATACGTCGCCTCAACAGAATCGCAATAAGCGTTGACTAGAGCCGGCCTTTGACTAGAGGAACAGGAACGTAGGATGTTCAGGGCCGAGGCCGGTTGTCCTTGACCTTGACCAGTGGAGACATTCACGGCACTAAGCCGAATGTCATGGGTGGATAGGGTTGGACGTGGGGGTGTGTTATGACAAGTCTCCAACTTCAATCCATCCTCATCTGAGAAGCGTGTGACCTTCTGTGCTGACTGTGTACGAGTTGAACGCACAATCGCATCGTTTGAGGCGAGAAGATTAAGATTTGGTTGTGAAGCAGTCGTCTCTACACGTGGATTAGGCTTCTCAATGAATTCCGACGTTTGAGCATATTCGGGTAATGAATCGCGCTTCCGAGTACATTGTCCAGCCGTGGTAGAAGCATCACTACGGTGAAGCGGAGTAATGGCGCGATTGGAGAGGGAACGCGTCCTTGGGGTCCTCAAAGCTGGCGTATGCTTCGCATGGTTGATGAAGAATTCGACCGCTAGTTCCTTGATAAGGATCGGAGGTGACTCATGGAAATCCGGGTCATCAACATCAGGTTCTCCTACATCGAAGAAGGCCACCCGACAGACTACCTCAACGGAGCCATAGAGCTGGTACTGTTCAATGATGTTACTAGTCAACTCAAAGGTCCGTTCGTTCGTATATTCAGCGATGGTTGGCCCTAAAGCTGCCGTTTCTCTAGAGAGATCGATACGGCGCGACCATTCAATCTCCACGTCCACGGGAATCGCCGTGGAGACACGAAGGACAGCTTTGGCACACCCAACCTTCTCCAATCCAATGTTCTTCAGAACGTATGCCTCATCCACTTTGACGACAGACGAGAAGACGGTATAAGTATCGCCATCAATTCCATTGGCATTGACCGGGACCAACTGAACCTTTAAACAGGTGTTCGCATCCGCCAATGCTGGAATGTACTCGCAATTCCCTGGTTCCCGCGCCAACCCACTCTTGATATATCGACAAACGCAAGTGCAAGTATCGCCCATGATTCCTGGGCGCTCCATAGAGACACGGTAATCGTTGATGGCACTACAATCGATCGAGCATCCAGAACGGTCTATTGCATACGTCCTCTGGCAAACGGGACAAACCTCGAGGCAACGAGACCACATGATGGTCGTGGCACCTTCCGCCCCACCACTGTAGCTATACTTGAGTGAGGCTTGTTGTCCTACAAAGAGTTCGGCCTTTTCCATTAGAAGGTTAGCGGATAAAACGGTTGGCGCCCCACACCTGATCGGTGGTGATGCGATATGGACCTGCACATATCCCTGTGTCGTTGTGGATCCCGTAGCCGCCAAAGAGGCTTGCAGAAGGTTAGTAAGCCCCATACTCCCACGACTTGGCCGACCTTCCCGACCAACCGAAGGTCTTCGTGCCTCTTCCAGATAAACGGTGGCAATGATCCGAGTCCCTTCAACTCGAGTAGGTGGAATTATTATCTCGTAACTGTAGCGTACCGCAGTCCCTCCCTTCCTCAATTGTCGGGAGACGTCGTGAAGCGCTTGTGGGGCGGCGCCGAAGGTTGAATGAAAGAAAAGAACCTCAACAACCATGAGGCTCTGTTCCGCTTCAACGGTGAACGTAGTAACTCCTGCCTCATCAAGTTCATCCTCCTGGAACCCAGCCTTCAAGAGAGCCGAGTTGAGCGAGGGGGAATATAAGTACTGGGTCAAATATGTTCGGAATTGATAGGAGTTGAGGCCAGAACCTGGGCGAAGGAAATAACTTCTATTCTCCTCTGTCTCCCAATTCAGATTATTCAACAAGCGGTATGGCAGGGTGTGGTCCGATGACGCCAAAAGTGTATCCAAAGCGCGCAAGAACAGGCTTTCATTCCCCCCACCTGCTGGAAAGGCTCCATACGTGGCCACGAAGTATTCGGCAAGAGCAGGTATAGTGACGCCATTGATTGTGTGGATCCGTGCGTGGCTAGCGAAAAGCGAAAGGACTCCTAAAGCCAGACACATCTCCTCTGTCTCAGGAGTCGTGGGGATATCTTGTCCTCGCATGGGAAGGATAAGACCAAGAGGGTTTCCACATACACTCAGAATTTCAAGCCCACACAGACGAGCGACTGGAAAGTGGGCAAAAGACTCGAACTGGTTGTTGTTGAGGCTGAGAAAGGAGAGACGCGGAGCTTCTGGAAAGTGTGCCCAACTACATAGCTTGTTCCCATCGAGGTGTAGAGAGATGACGGAGGGGAGTACAGGGAACTCTACGAAGCTTCGAACGTTGCAGGCCGTGATGGAGAGGTTCTGGACCCGGGAGAATGGCTTCAAGAAGGTCACCAATGAAGTGAACCCACATTCCAGCAAGTAGAGAGATCTGACACGCTCATGTGCGCCCGAACGGAGGGCGTACTGGACGAAACTGCGCGTGAGGCTGTCCGTGAACTCAATATCCTTGATGAAAAGAGTGACGGCGGTAGAAGGGATATGCATGAGGGCGACAGGGTCTCTATCCACCTTGTATAGTTTCTGCGTCGCCGAGAGGGCGTCGAGGTGCTCGGCCGTCTCCGTGAAGCTCTGGAGGTCGTAGAGCGGCACGCGTGGCCGATGACCAGCAAGCATTTGGGGTTTTAGAAAGGCAGAATACAAAAATCATGACGGAACCTACTATCTCAGAGGCATACGACTTCCTGGGGCTGTGCGGGTCCGGGTCCTTCGGGAAGGTCCACAAGGTCCGCTGCAAGGAGGACGGGCAGCTGTACGCGTGCAAAGAGATCAACTACTCGAAGATGTCATCGAAGGAGAAGGAGCTCCTCGTCTCCGAGGTCAACCTACTCCGTAAGCTCAACCACCCGAACATCGTCAAGTACATCCGCCGCTACCAGGATAAGGCCGCTACGATCATATTCATTATTATGGACTATTGCAGCAAGGGAGACCTGTCAGACTACGTTAAGATGCACAAGAAGTCGAACCAGTACATCAGCGAGGAGAAGATTTGGTCGATCTTCGCCCAGCTCCTCATCGCCCTTGACTACTGTCATTCTCCGAACAAGCCTGACGCCTCCGGGGTTGGCCGTGTCATTCATCGCGACCTGAAGACCGCGAACGTCTTCCTTTGCGAAGATGGATCGATCAAGCTTGGGGACTTCGGTCTCTGCCGTGTCTTGGAGCAAAGCACCATGGCGAAGACAAACGTTGGAACCCCTCTATATATGGCGCCAGAGCTCCTTGAAAACAAGAGCTACACCGAAAAAGTCGACATCTGGTCTCTTGGCTGTATCATCTACGAGCTCTGCTCCCTTCAACCCCCTTACGTCGCCACTTCTCTTGACTCTCTCAAGGCTAAGGTCAAGCGTGGCGTGCGTCCCTTCGTCCCCAGCCATTATAGCTCCGAGATCCGCCGCATCATTGACATGATGCTTATCAAGGAGCCCGAGAAGAGGCCGTCGACCGTCGAGCTTATGCAGCTCCCCTTCGTCGCAAAGCTGTTACAAGGCCTGAACTGCGACGCTAACCGTCGCGTTGGTCGCGTCGAGCAGATGACCCCCGTCGAGCGCGGGGGGAACCTTCGTGGGGCCTCTCGTGGGGCTGCCTCGCGCCCAGCTAACGGGAAATGTGATAGCACTGATCTCAGCGCATGGGAGGAGCGCCTCCGAACCCGCGAGGATACGCTCAATGGCTGGGAGGCAGATCTGGCGGAGCGTGAGGCACAGCTGAAGGAGCGCCTCGCGAAGGCAGGCCTCAGGTAAATGTACGCAGAGCCAAAAATGAATGAGTTGCAACTTTTCTATAGCGCCGGTCGAGGCGACCTAGCTGGCGTCAAGAAGCACATCAAACAGGCCGGAGGGCGCGGGGATGACGGAATGACGGCCCTCATGAACGCCAGCAATGGAGGCTATACGGACTGCGTCCGCGCCCTCGTCCCGCACGAGGCCGGCCTAGCTGTTGCCGAGGGTCCCTACCGGGGTTGGACGGCCCTAATGTACGCGGCCCGTGGAGGATATCCCAATATCGTTGACCTGCTCTGCGATAAGGAAGCCAAGAAGACAAACGCTCAAGGTCGTAGTGCTCTCATGCTTGCTATTCAGTCACGTAGCTTCTCCGTGGTCCCACGACTCGCAGCATTGGAGCTAGGCCTTCAGGACCGCAATGGCATGACAGCCTTGATGCTAGCAACCTGGAGAGGAGCGATCTCCGCCGTTGAGCAGCTCTTGAGTGAGGCCGGAAAGCAACTGACACACGAGTTCGTCTTTGAGGGCACAACGCTTCGGAAGGGAACGACCGCATTGATCATTGCTTCGATCATAGGAAAGGACTCTATTGTTCGGCTTCTCAAAGGCACTGAACGGGCTCTGATGGACGACGAGGGCCATAATGCATGTTGGTACGCCCGCGAGAATGGCCGATCAAGTATCGTCACCATCTTGCAAGAGGAACAGAAGGTACCAGAATCACCACCACCGCTGCAGCCCTCAAAGCCCGTAATCAAGAAGGTTTCCACACCCTTACATGCTCCTGAGCTCGTTGATGATCCCATCCTGATCCCTCAGCCTCTTTCCTCGATATCGACCTCATCCTCGGTCTCCTCCTCAAGAAATCACGGCTTAACGCAACTCATGACGGCTGCCATCGCCGGAAAGGCCGGGGTGGTCCGTTTGCACTTACATGAGAAGGGGAAGCAGGATAGTGAGGGCTGGACCGCCTTGATGCATGCAGCAAAGAATGGGAGGATTGGATGTGTCCGTCTTCTTCTAGACGAGGTCGATATACAGAACGCCGATGGCGAGACGGCCCTTGACATCGCCGCCATCAGTGGGCATGGAAGTCCGGAACTTCGTGCTCGTTGTCAGGAGTGCGCACGGATCCTCCAGAACCATCTTGATGGAAGGACCATGACAGACGTCTCCGTCGCTAAGACGGCGCTCACAACCTCGTCCATCCTCGAGCCTAACTCATCTGGAGCAAGCACCATGGTCTCTCAGCTTGGAGATGAGCTTGGGAACTTATTATTACAAGCACGAGCGAAGGCTACGGAATTGGAGCAACAAGCTGGGTCTAGCCATCCACAAACAGCTCAAGTCTCCCAATTACTCCAGAATGCTATATCAGCTTTTCAATGCAGACCAGCAACACCAGTACAAGGAAGTCAAATGGGTTCGGTCCCCATGGTCCCAGTGGGGAGCGTCGACCCTGTCATCGGGAAGCCGACCATGTTCCTCCCTCCCCTGACGGGCGCTCAGATGCAGTCCGGGGACCGCTGTATCAGTTGTATGATTGCCCCTCGTAATACAGTCTTATATCCCTGTAGCCACCTCTGCGTCTGCGCATCATGCGCGCACCGGCTCATAAACCTCCCTTGCCCCCTCTGCCGGGTCCCCGTCACGGGTGGGCAACGGGTCATGTGATTAGGAAAGTGAAAGTGAGTGAAAATGAAACAAAAGATGGCGACATTGAGGCCAATGACTGACGACTCCATTCACTCCTGGGAGTGCATGTACTGCTTCCGTAACCGGTACACGCCCACCGGCCTCTTCCTATGCATGCATTGCGACTTCTGTACCTGTCGGGATCACGCCTTCATACACCAGAAGCAACATCCGGAGCATGTCTACTGGTTTCAGATCGCCCGTCACCTTAGGATCGCCCAGGAGACGCTCCCTAAGGAGGGTCTCATGCATATTGTGGCCGGGGATGACGATGATGAGATTGCTGACTATCAAACCGCCGTCTATCACTTCAAGGCTGGAGCTCTAACTCCCCTTCCACCCGAGGAGGTCACCGACGAACTGAATATGTGCGCCACCGGGCTAATTAGTGCTTCCTGCAACATCGATTCGATTATCTTCCGTCAAACAACGCCTTCCAATGTTGTTGTTCAGCAGGAGCCCATCTGCCAGGCATTAGGACCATTAAAGCAGCATATTCTTTCTGTCAATAAGTCACCTCTTGAAAAGAGGCCTAATTCCCATTCCTCCAGTAGTACGACCGAAATAACACCCGAGACGCAGCAAATCTTCAAGTGCCATGACTGCGACCTAACGGAGAACCTGTGGCTCTGTCTACATTGCGGCTTCATCGGCTGTGGACGCCAGCAACCAGGCATCAAAGGATGTAGCCATATGTTAAAGCATCATGAGGCCTCTTCCACTCCCAAGCATGCTCTTGTCCTCCGTCTAGGCTCCCTCTGTAAGTCTGCTCACGAGATTTACTGCTACACTTGCGATATAGACCATGATAACGTCTTTCAGGGCGAATTTTATCATGAATTCGCGAAGTATCTACAAGTGCTGGGCGGGAATGCGTTATATAACCTAGTTGGGCGTGACGAGGCGGTAGAACTGACCTTAAATGCCCACTCGGACCAAATCATGCTGAACCTGGACATTTATGGCACAGCGGCCGTAGATGCGGCTAAGTTATTCTGGCCAGCAGGCCTGGTTGGGCCTCTACGCAACACTGGGAACACGTGCTATGCCAATGCCGTTATTAATGCTCTTCGCGCATGTGCGGCCTTTGATCCGGAAAACGTCGATATTAAGAACTCACTAGCCGCACATAGAGAGGTATGTCCCAATACTCTCGGCTGTCAAAAGTGTCAGAAGGCACGGCTCTGTTTCTTCAAGAAGGAGGAGCAAAATGCCGATTCCACCCTCATCTTGAACTCGAAGTTACCGATTTTCGTCCTTTATTCCGTCCCACACCTTTCCCACTACATTCGTTGCTATGCCCCAGAACTTGTGACCGCTGATGCGTGTAGGAAACAACAAGATGCCTCCGAATTCTTATATTCCGTATTAGCACGTGATGAAGAAATCAGACGTTCTTTCGCCTTACCAGCACTTCGGAAGGAGACTATCTGTCGCATGTGTGGTTGGCGTAAGTACGTCTTAGAAGAGGCTGAGACTACCACTCTTCAACTCAATTGTATCTTCATCGAATCCTACCCTGAAGCTGAAGGGGAAACCTTTGCTGATATGACTCAAGCATTAACCGACGAGTTCATTGGAAGGGTGGGGACACCAGATGGATTCAGATGTGATGCGTGTGGTGCACAAAACATGACAGGGACTGAAAGGATCATCAGCCTAGGATACCATATTATAGCCTCTCCAGATGTTGATAGGCTTCCCCCATGTCTCATAGTCGTTGCTAACCGTGCTTATTACAATGTTGCTACTGGTGCAATACAGAAGCTACAAACGGCACTATTGAACACTGAACAGATCGATTTACGCCAACTCATTGCTGTTCGTGATAGCCAGGAGGACTTGAAGAAGAGCAAGGAGGCTTGGTCACGATTATTGAACGAACAGTCTCTTGAAGGCTCAGACGATGTTGATCAAGTGATGAACATATGCAATTGTAATCGCGAGGTCGCCGTAGCCGCCTTACTCAGGTGGAGAACGGCTGAAGAGGCCATCCCTAGAATATTGAGTGAGAGCATCACCGAGAAGGCGTTCTTTGAGGAGGAGTATTTAGAAACATTGAGGTGCAACGATGAAGCACCAAGACGGGAGAGTGTCGAGACGATGGACACCAAGTACAAGCTCCGTGCCATCGTCGAGCATCGTGGGATGACGGTGGATAGTGGGCATTATGTGGCATATATCTCGCTTTCTAGTCTAACGGACGCTGAAAGGAACCAAGTCTTTGGAGTGGGAAGCGAAAGCACCACCTATCCCGGGGCCTGGCTCGTCATCGACGACGACAAGATCACCATTGCGGACGAGGCGCCAGTAGCCGCTGGGTATCTTTATTTCTATGTCCGCATGCGTGCTTAAAAAAAGAGGAGTGAAAAAGCCTTGGTGATGAGTGCCAAGTTGAGTCTAGATAAGCTCCCATTGGACGTCCTGATGAGCCCGCACTCGGCCAAGGTCACCCTTTGCGACACCTTCGAGAAGGCGGTTGTCCGTAGCTTCCCGCTCACGCGATTGACGGAGACCCAGTTGAAGGAGCTTGAGGCGGACGTGGACTTCCTTGTTCGTGAGAAGTGCAGATGGATGACACAACCCTATGCGGCGCGCGTCGTCAAGGGTGACACGCGCTTTTCTAAGACTGAGGAGATGGATAACTACGTTGTATTAACGGAGTTGGGTGGAGTTCAGACGCTTCAGGATTGTGTGATCCGACGGAACAATGCTGGTGTTCCTTTTACCGAGATTGAGATCCTTCAAATGTTGGTCCAACTCCTCGTCCCCATAGACTTCGTAATTTCGGCTGAGTGGCGTTCAAGAAAGTTCCTCAAACATCTGTTACATCCCAGAAGGATCTTCGTTAGTGATAGCTTCTTGCTCAAGTTCGATTTGGTTCATGCGATGATGGCCGCGTATATCAAAGAGGAGCAGTTTGAAGATGAGGAGGCGTACTTCGCTCCAGAAACGGTTTGTGATGAGGACTCTTGTACTGATAAGTCTCTTATTTGGGAGGCCGGGTATATCCTGTTCCATATGATGGTTGCTGGGCGTTCTGGGACGTTCTCTGTCAATAACCCGCTTCTTTACACGAATTCCAAGGAGATCAACGAGATCCTGACGAAGTTCCGGAAAGACCCAGTGAAATATATCTATCGGACCCTACACTTGGAGCTGATTGATACATATAGCCCTGAGACGCGTACAATCATCAAGCAGATGCTTGACGCCTACGCCGGAAGTCGCCCCGGCACCATCACCATCTATTCTCGTTTCTTCGTCTTCGACTGCATTCGTGCTCAATATTACTTCAAGGGTCAATTCGATATTGAGGGCGGTACCCCCCTCATGATTGCCGCGCGGATTGGAGACATGAATTACATCATGGCGTGCAAGGACTGCGTTCACAAGCAGAACTGCTATGGCCGTACGGCTCTCATGTACGCCGCGGAGGAAGGGAACCTTCAAGCTTGTCGTTATTTGATGAACTACGAGTTATCGATGCGTAGTAACCGTAAGTGGTCGGCCTTGATGTTCGCTGCCTGGCGAGGAAGATTGGATTGCGTCAAAGAGCTAGCATCTAAGGAACTCGGGTTACACAACCTCGATGGGGATACGGCCTTGATCCTTGCGGCTATTCATGATAACTTCGAGGTCGTAGAATATCTGATGCAATACGAGTCGAATCAGGTCAACGACCAGGGCTTCTGTGCCTTAACTCTTGCCGCCGTCCACTGCCATCTTCGTTGCGTCATGCCTCTCATGCATACGGAGGCCCCAGTCTATGCACAACAGGCCCTTGACGCAGTCACTAGCGACCTCTGTATCGGCCTCGAGTCCCATAAAGTGATTATCGCAGCCATGCTCAACGATTTCTTACAAAGCGGAAAACTTCCTCCAACAACACTCTCGTCCGCCACCGAGGAACTCTTGCTCGCCCAGACCGGAAACATCTCGATGACAGGCTCCCTTCTTGACTGTAAATGGAATTAGCTGACCCTTCGGACCCGATCACTTCCAATGCCTCAAGTTCGACCAGTGTCTCCAGCATCTCCAGTGTTGAATCGCTAAGCTCGAGTTCCACCAGTTCCACCACCGAGGATGACGAGACTACCGATACCACCTCGACCTCCGAAGAGGAGGAGGAGGAGTATAGCTCTGATAGCTCTGATGACTCAGAATACGAAGAAGAGGAGGAGGATGAAGATGAAGATGAGACAGATTCCGATTCAAGTTCCTCATCGTCCACATCCTCGTCTTCATCAACTACATCCTCTTCATCCGATGAAGAAAGTACAGAAAGCTGCACTTCTGATACCTCTACTTCCTCGAGTACAAGTTCCGAACCTTCCCCCACACAAGCTCTCCTTCAACAGATTGACCTCGATGCAGAAGACGTCGAACTCTCCATTGAGCCCGAGTGGATGGAGTAAATGCCAGCTGTGGGGCTCGAACCCACGCACCCTTCCGGGTATCCGATCTTGAGTCGGACGCCTTAACCACTCGGCCAAACTGGCCTCCCGAGCTCGCCAGAGGCCTTTTACAATCAGTGGGCTGCTTTCCGAAGGCTTTCATACACCGCCGCAAAGGACGGATCCCGATCAAGCCCCCGGGATTGAGCGTATTGTGCGGGAGTTGTCCCATTAGGAAGTGCGATCCGAGCCTCCGCCCCGATAAGCAAAGGGACACAATTCCGTCCCGACTTGAGTGCGAAGAAGAGAGCCGTCTGTCCATCGGTCTTGCGGCGCCCACCCTCGATCGGGAGCAGCAGACGAACACACTCGACGTGATTGGCCTCGGCGGCACACATGAGCGCTGTCTTCCCATCCTTTCGCATAATTCCAGCCTCATCCTTGAGAAGAAGTCTGAGCGTATCGGCTTTCCCAGTGCGTGCGGCTTTCATCAGGGCCGTCTCTCCGAGTGAGTCGGTCATCTTCGCTTCGTATGGAATAAGAAGAAGAGAAGCCTTCGAGGCGCCCTCGCTCGCGGCCGACATGAGCGCGGTCCAACCCGTCGGAGTCGTCATCTTCGCCTCGCGCTTGACGAGGAGCTTGACAATCTCGGCGTTACCGACTCGTGCAGCTTCCATTAGGGCGGTCCAGCCCTTCTTTGACCTCAGTCCGGCCTCTCGTGGCGCTAGTGCCTTTGCGACGTCATGAAGATTCGAGTTCACGGCGTACATGAGGGCGGATATCCCATTATCATCCTGATGCCCAGCCGAGTACCCAGTCAGCTTCATTGCCACGGCGGCGTGACCGGCACGTGCCGCAAGGATGAGGACCGTGCGATTCTCATCGTCCGTCATCTCTCCCTCCAAGGGGGCAAGTACCGCGACGATATGCAAGTGGTTGTAACTATAGGCGCAAAGGAGGGCAAACCGTCCCGAGTTGTCCTTGAGCCCGGCCTCGTCTTTCTTCAGGAGGTCAACGATCTCCTTATGTCCATTCGAGGCGGCATGTATTAGGGCGGTGCGGCCATCCTGGTCACGCTTGCGTACCTCTGATAAATACTGCTTCGCCAACCTAAGATTTCCAGTCTTTGCGGCATCAATGAGGGGTGTCCCCACGGGAGCATGCTCACGCTCCCGATCGCAGTTGCTGCGCGAGACCGGCTTTTGTCGGCTTGGAGGCGCTGGGACTTGAGCCGGTATCTGAGGTTGATATTGTGGGATATCCTCACCCATGATCTTGAAGTCCGTGCGGTCCTTCAGCATTTCCCTCACCTTTTGGTCTCGACAAAGCTCTGCTGCTGAAGGTCTCTTGCTTGGGTCGAGCTCCAGCATCTGTTTGAGTACGTTCTGAAGTTTCTTGCTGTAACCCAAGCGGACGACGTCCAGGCCTTGAAGAGTTCGCTGCTGCTGCAGATCAACGAGCTCACGAAGGTTCCGCGCTCGGATATAGAAGTCCTGAGCGCACATCTCGTATATGGTGCAGCCAAGGGACCAGATGTCGACCTTTTCGGTGTAGGGCTGACGGTTAGCGATCTCAGGGGCGGCATAGACGACCGTTCCAAGAATGGTGCTAGTCATCCTGGACCCTTCAAGGGCGCGGCAAATACCGAAGTCCGAGAAGACCACCGTCGCGTTTGCGCCGATGAGGATGTTCTCAGGCTTGATGTCTCGGTGGATAACGGCACCAAACTCATGGCCCTCCTGACGATTCGGGTCATGACAATAAGAGAGGGCGGAGACCAGCTGGGCCAGTACGTTCCAGATGGCTTGCTCGGTGATCTTGGTGCGTTGCTCGTGCTTCCGGGCGATGTACTTACGCAAGTCGCCAAGCTCGTAGACATCCATGATGATATGGAGCTTCTTCGCATCGGGCTCGTTATACGCGTCATGGAAATGTATGATGTTCGGGTGGGTGATCGTCATCAGTAGCTCGATCTCCTTGCACTGAATATCGAAGACCTTTTGGGACATATCGGCATAGTTGACGCTCTTGATCGCCACGTGCCTTTGCTTCTGCTTATCAAGAGCCTCAACCACCGTGCCAAAGGCCCCGCGCCCGAGCGTCTTGATCGGGCTGTATCGAGTCCACGGACTCCCTCTCTTTATCAGTGCCATTGTTTTTTTTGAACTTCACTTCTTTCTATGATAATATCGAAGAAGAAGAATTACGAGGAGTATCAAGGCTGGGGCCATGATAATTAGGAACCGGGTGAAGTCCTCTGCGGCAGTCTCTCTCCCTGACGTCCGAGAGGCCTCGGAGCCCGATCCCGTCATTGGTTCCCACATCAACATACGCACTGCTTCTTCCCGTTGTTGTGCCGAGATTTGTGCCTTACTTTCTAGGGCCCAATTCAGCGCCTTCTTCCCGTTTGGATACCGCTCCGATGGCGGTTGGAATAATGACCCTTCCTTCTCAATGAGTAACGGGATGGTATGTGTATCGCATAGATCTGCCGCCACCATGAGAGCCGTCGACCCATCCCTGGCCTGAAGTCCAGCCTCCTTGTCAACCAATTGGTTGATGATATAAGTGTTTCCAGTCCTACAAGCAAACATGAGAGCTGTTCTACCGTAGGAGTCAACAAGCCCCATCTCGAAAGGGATGAGGATCCCGATTATCGAGACCAATGTCGTCGCCTCCGCACTAAGAGTCTTAATTCGGTCCATATCCAACTCCTTTGAAGCAGCTGCAATCTGCTCCGTTAAGGCATAGTAACGTTCCAAAGCAAAGATGAGACAAGTCCTTCCCTCAGAAACGCGCAGGCCCTTCTCCCATGCTACAAGGGCCTCAGTCGCCTCTAGACTTGCGTTCTGAATGGCAAAGTATAAGGCAGTGTTCCCAAAAGTATCTCGACGCCCGTGTAATTGTGGGGCAAGAACCATGCACATCTCACGTGCACCTGCTGCCGCCGCGACCATTAAGGGAGTCACTTGGGAGGTTCCAAGGACCATGGTGACATCAGAAGGTGTTATTTCAAAGGAATAATTCTCTCTTTGACTAACAGCAAGGAAGATATGAGGAACACCACATCTGGTTAGGAGGGCTCGTTCCAGAGGCAGTAACGCTTGGAACACGTCTGCCAACCCGTACATCAAAGCATAGTATGCGGCAGAATACCCTTGGTCATCGATACATCCTGCTTCTTCATCCACTAATAGTAGTGCAACTTCCCGATGTTTGGCCTTAACAGCCTTCAGAAGAGCCGTCTCCCGCTTATTATCCAGTAGACATCGCTGGTAAATATACTTAGAGGCTTCCTGAAGGTCTCCAACCATAGCCGCTTGCATCAGTTGTGTCTCATCATTGGTTCCTCTTACTATCCCTATTTCTCGCTCAAAGATCCTTCTTCCTTCCTGAATCATCGGATGTTCCAGAATGCTGGAGAAGGTTGGTCTTTGAGAGGGGATATGACTCATCAAGCTTCTTATGAACGTTGCGAGTGATTCTCCGTACATCTGATCGAGTCCTTTGAAGAAGAAATCATGATCGGGGGCGATAAGGTGAATGCTTTCCGAACCCAAGGCCAATTGGCAAATATCAAAGAGAAGTCTTCCAATACTCCAGACCGTCCCTTCTTCTGTACAGGGGCCATCTACGCGCATTTCCGGTGCTAGATATCGCTCGTAATGACAGATATCGTCCTTCTTGTAACAATGCTTCTTCCCTACGGACTTGACGTGTATCGAACGTTGTATTCGAGATGATGTACTCGTTCTCAAGGAGGAAGACAAAAGGTTCTCGTCATTCTGTTGTGAGACCTCTTCAGATGTCTCAAGACTACCATCTCCAAATACCGTTCCACGCCATGCCCCTAGAATATCGGGAGTTTCTCCAATGACGTCGTAGAAGATGCTATCTCCAGCAGATAATGGATGAGATGAGTTCTGAACTCGTAAGATATCTACTGGTGCCGTAACCCTTGTCTCCTCTACAATCGTTTGTTCCTCAAAGGCTGAGAAGCCGAATTCTAATTGAAGTACCCCTCTATCAGTGAAGAAGACACATCGCGGGTCAATAATTAAGGGGGTTCCCAGAAGGAGCACTCCAGATCCAAAGCCATGAAGGAAGCTTGCCGCCGAGCATAGCTGGTATGCGATACTAAGCACTTCTACACGTAGAAAGGTAGATTTGAGCAATATCTTTGTACGCATCATCTCCTGAAGCGAACCACCACCACAATAACCGTAATATAAATTGGGGATCGCACTTGGAGGGTAAAGAGGCCGGAGGTGCGTGTGGTGTACGGATAGGAGATGGTCCAGACGCGCCTGGTGTTGATGGCAAAGAGATTTCTGAGATCCCTCCATCTTCAGCTCGTAATGGCAAAGCAAGCGCCCCTGGCCTCTCTGCCCAACCGTATAAAAGGTATCGCGTGCAAAGCCGTTTTCCCTGATCGAGATGATTCGATGCATTCGGTTTTTCGTGGACTCCGGTTCAGCCCCTGGTCAACGGGTATCGAAAGGAAGGAAAGGTAGGAGTGGATACTCGACGACAAAGAACCGCTCAAGTTCACAAATAAAGGAACCACGTTTTAACAGTGTGTCATCTGGTGCTTCCTATGGTCCCGTCCAAATGGTATGAAGTTACAACTCTTCCTCATTGGCCGCTGAACTGAATGGAAGATGGTAGTAAGAAAATGTCCAGAAATGCCTTGACGAGTGCCGCTTGCAACTGCAATGTTTCCGACATCCGCGCAAACATTGCTCTGGCTGGGCAGGCCGATAAAGAAGGTTGGACTGCCTTGATGTGGGCCGTTGGCTGTAGTGATATGAATTGTACCTTGGAATTGATTGCCAAGGAAACACGTCTTACTGGAAAGAATGGGTGTACTGCCCTTATGCGAGCAGCCGCACTGAATAATGTTGAAAAGGCCCGCCTTCTTCTTTGCGAGGTACAGATGCAAACTAACGATAGGATGTCCAAGATATGCTGTACAAATATTGATGCGTCAGCTGGTGCCACAGCCTTGATGCTCGCGGCTCGGAAAGGCCACTTTGAGATAGTTGAGCTTCTCCTCCCCTACGAGCAAGGACTAAAGGATTCCGAAGGGCACACGGCTCAATGGTATGCGAACAACAGTTCAGGAGGAGGAGACTATACCCGTGTTCGTGAGCTTCTCAAGAATGAGGGGACAGAACGACTTCCTCCACCGAATCCTGAAGTACCCAACCAGGAGCATATCACTGAATCTTCTGCCAAACCCGAGTATCAACTCACTTCCTCCGAGAATACATACGAGGAAACAGAGGAGAGCACTTCCCAATCGAATCAGGAGGGCTCCTCTCCCAAACAACAAATTGACAAGGCTACCGAAGAGTCCGATAGGCGCGATGAACTCCAGAAGGCTTCTGACCAGAAACAGGCCCTCATCGATGAGCTCACCATCGAGAAGACGACTCTTCAGGAGCAACTCGCATCATCCAAGAAGACATTAGAAGAGGCGGAGAAACTGCTTTCCCAACTGAATCAGGAAAACTCCTCTCTCAAACAACAACTCCAGAAGGCCAACGAAGAGGCCAAGAAGAATCATGAGCTGGATGAAACTCTGAACAAGAGAGCACGGGAGGCCGAGAAGAGCCTTGCCGAGACGAGGTGGGAGATCACTTCTCTCAAAGCCCAGCTCTCTAAGACCACTGAGGACCTCAAAAGAGCACTCGCAGACCAGAAGGCCCGGAACCTCGCCCTCGAGAAGGAGAACGCCCGACTGAGGACCGAGAGCCATGACATGAAAGACCTTCAGAGACGCCTCGAGGAGGTGGAGGAGGAGAAGAGGATCCTCCTCCAGAACATTGCTGCTATCGGGGGCAAGATCGTTCCCACTCCCGTACAGGAGAGCGAATCCCGTATCTCAGCAGCTATCCAGGGAGATTCAGAGAGACGTCCGGCAGTAAAGGATGTCCTCAAGGAGGCGGAAAGAGAGGATGACACAACCCCAGATACCAGGGCATTCCCCTCGCTCCCCGAAAGCATGAAACAACACTACTCTCTCAAGACTTCCTTCAAGGGGCGTCCGAACACCTTCAAGGCGGTCGATAGCATGAACAAGCCCTGCATGATAGAGGTCGTACCACACCCCGAGGGCCCTTCTCTCCTGAACTCCCCGACTGAGCTGAAGGACCTCCGCCACCAGAACGTCCTGGAGTACTCCTGCGTCACAGACGACGGGAAGGGCCGTGTCTTCATTGTGACAGCCTGGCACCCTTCGACGTTACAGGACGCCATGGCTCGAAGGCTCGGGAACGGGGAGATCAAGCAGTATCTTCGACAGCTCGCCTTGGGACTCGAATACCTCCACGGGAAGGGAATAGTCCTCCGATCCATCTGTCCGAAGAGCGTCCTCCTTTCGGATGACGGAGAATGCATCCTGGGAGGGCTTGACTGTGCATCCTTCATCTCTGACGCTCCCTGCAAGCCTGTGGGAGAGCCACTCCGCCGTCCGCCTGAGATGCAGCAGGGCAGGTCCTCCTACGGACCATCTGCGGACATCTGGGCCCTCGGACTTCTTGCCTACGAGCTGTGCACTGGAAAGCTCCCCTTCACGACTGAGGAGCAGGTGGCACGGATGGACGCCCCACCTCCCGAGGAGAGGGACCAGGATCTCGTCACGCTTGTACTGAGGATGCTGGAGAAGAACCCGGAGAGGCGTCCGACGGCACAGGAGGTCGTGAGGACATTGCGTAGGAGGTGAATGTGAGTGCTTGTTCCGTTCTAGAAGTCGGCCTGGGAGGAGCTTTCTCGAAGGACGAGGGCGACGACGGAGTCAAGGAACGTGGGGCGAATGCAGAGATGGTCGGGACGGCATCGGAAGACGTAGATGCACAGGGAGGCCTTGTAGCATTGGTCTTCCAAGGGGATGCTCAAATAGCAGAGCAGGAGATGAGGACAGTTATTTACACCAAACAGCGGTGCACAATATGAGCGAGCCTTGTCAACTCGTTGCTCAGAGAGGACCTCTTCCTCTATGCCCAAAACTTCCGCCTCACATCCTTTGATTGGCGGGAGCGCTTTTTCACGAGGAACACTATAGCGGCGACTACGGCCCCAACAACTATTATCACTATGATGCAGATGACAACAATCGCGCTTACTGGCAAGAGCGAGCCATTGTCAACATCCAGCCCAGTCTCTGTGTCACGGACGACGTACGAGCTCCAATACTTGTCTGCATCAGGTTGCCGCGCATACGGCTCTGACATGTCTCGGCTGGTGAAGTAAGCGGGTGAGCCCACATACGCCCTGGTTTCAATGCAGAGCGTATTGGCGCCTATTGGGACCATGAAGAAGCCTCGGATTCCCCAGTATTCGCCCCAAGAGTTCCGGACGAGCCACACGTCCTGCCCTCTGTACTTCCCATAGCCAGCAAACGCAACTTGATGGTCAGCGGAGGCATTATTGCAAGGTCGATGAAAGACTCCGGACCTGTAATCTGAAAGCGCATATGCTCCTAAGAGTCCGTCTCCCATTGTATTCATGGTGGTTGGGACTGCAATCCCTCGCGCCAGCCAGCTTTTCAGTGTGTTGATCTGGGTCTTTGAGATCTTTTGACCGTTCTGTAAGTCGAATAGCGAGAAGAAGGAAATATTACAGCCATCACTCGCTGTCCCAATGGTTTTATATGGGTGGAATGGTTGTGTGACCTTTCGGGTGGCCTTAACAATTGTTGTAGGATTACCCGTGAGATTTAGCAAGGGAAAGTCCTGTTCGGTTTCAACCGTGTCGAGCGTCTCGTCAACATATGCTTGGGCAACGCGCAGGAAATTCCCTCCATCGCAAAATTTGTTCGGAGGAGACGTGTTGTTCATGATGTACTGCACGGATGACACAAAGTTCGGCTGCTTAAAGACCTGGTCGACATTGCTGTCGTCCTTGAAGTTCTGGCGAGTCCTACGGACCAGTGAATCGATACTAGCTGCAGTACCGTGTGCCCAACACGACCCACATTGACCTTGATTTGCGACAGGGCCTAGAAGCCCAAGCTCACGAAGGTCGACGCTCGAGGGCAGATTCACGAGGATTCCATTGGTATCTACCCTGTAATATAGTGGGCATGCGCCTGAAGCTCTTAACTCCTCGTCAGGGAGCTCGAGATGAAGATTGGGGACCATGGGGACTCCAAACCTTGAAGTCAGACCGTACGTTGCGTTCCCATCACTGTACTGCACCAGAGAGTCCAGCTCCTCGAGCGTCTCGGCGTGCTCAACCCCAAGGTGGGCGAGACGCCTGGCGAAGAAATCGTAAACGTCCCCTCTCTCATGCTCGGCGAGCTCGATGTTGTACCGATCGAGGTACAGTTGGAAGAGGCGCGGGACATCGGCAAGGGCCGTGACGAGGACTAGGCAGGGCAGCATTAATTATGCTGACCGCTCGCGGCTTGATTGACGATGATTCTGGCCCCATTGACATCTCACTGGGATACATCGACCAGCACCTCACCATCAGCACCGGGGAGACTTACAATCTCTCCGCACCGGAGTACTCGCCTGCCGCCGAGGCTTTCCTTCATGGAGTCCTGCTCATCACGGGAGCAGACGTCGTCCTCGCCCCTGGCAGTAGCTTCTCCGGAGTCCTCGCCCCCGGGACGAAGAAGATCGTCGACTTCCTAGGCCTCATCCCGAACTCGTCACTCCCCCAATCTCAATTCACTCTGGTACCCATGACTGGAAGAAGTCTTGTCGCCCTCATCCAGACATATCTCGCGGAGGCCCAATGCCAAACCCTTCAGCAGCCACGGTTCTTCCTTCGGCTCGTGGGGCTCCGGTTTGAATACACCTCTCCGGATTGCAGGATTAAGACCGTCCGATACTGCCGAACATGGATCCTAGAAGATCCACTATGTCACAACTGGGTCAGCATGGACCCGTCGACCTCATTCATGGTCGCCATCGATAACTCTGTCTACACACACTTTGTCAATCAGTCCTTCTTCAACAAGGAGCTCAGTCAGCAGATGGACGTCAATCTCATCGACGGGATCATCCGATATTTCCGCCAGTACAATGGCACAACCCTCGTGCCACACGATAACTTCAACCTTTCGCTAGTCTCCCTCTCCACGAAGGAGTTCAGGCTTAAGCTGCTCTTCCTCCTGGCCATCCTGTCGTCAATCGTGTTGATGCTCGTCGTGATGCAGTGCCTGGAGATGAAGAGGCAGGACCGTAACAGCCGTGTACAACTGTTCTATCGCTTACAGAGCGCTATCAAGGCTCCGTCGAGGATGAAGACCCCACAGCTGCCACGGAAGCAGACGAGACGTGAAATACTGCGGGACATGGCGTCTTTGAATTAGGATGAGGTCTTCCTCGGTTCCCAGACCTCAATGGGCCACTCTGATGTCGGATGGCCTACGTGGCTCCGCATCACCTTCGTGTAAAAGAAGGAAGGCTCGAGCCCATAAGCCTGCATCTCCGGGCCATGGACGGTAAGAAGGTGTTCGTGGCAATTCTCGCAGATCGCCAGACATGCCCAACAGAAAGCTGTGTTACAGTGGAGGCAGGCGACGCTATCACAGCCGTCATCATCCTTGAGATACCTCCGCTTGCAGTTGGGACAGGGCTTTGTGATGTTGTTAGTGGAGTCAGACCGCATATCGGGGAAGTGACGACCACAAACGTCGCAGGTCTGTTCGTAGTCGGGGATGATGCCACGACAATTGACGAGGGGACAATTGATGATGTCGCTGTGGGCAATTATTCTATCGCAGATCAAGCCTCGGTGCATCTCCATAAAGAATAGGAGAGGAAGGTAGACCAAACGGTCAGCGAACTGATAAGGGAAGGTCAGGTAGGCGCCATCCTCGCCTATCAATGTGTCGTATGCATGAACGGTGGCGTTGGCGATGTGTAGGACGGTGGTGTCGGCGCGGTCTATGAAGTCCCAACACGTGCTACACTTCACGCCAGCATTGCGTGCCTCCTCCGAGACCTTACAGTCGTGGATAAGGATTTCGTCGAGCTTCTGTGCAAAGGCATGTGCCTCCTTGTCCGAGGAGGAGTATAGCCTATACGCCGGATCGAGTAAGACGGTCGGGTTGTCAGCTTGGAGACGTTGCAAGGCCATTTTGAAGCTCCTGCTAACTCCGAAGGGCCAGAAGCTATACAAGGGCGTTGACCTGGGAATTGTCAGTCGCGGATGCAGGGTATAGTGAAGGTGCTTCAAGGTGTCATGGATGGCATCCCATGCCGAGGTGACGTCACCCAAATCTCTCACACAGATCTCGAAGATAACGTAACCGCGCACGTCACGATCGCTACCGTAGCATTCTGTTTGTCGTGATCTATCCTCACATATTGATGAAATGTTATGCGCTTTCTTCTCCAGGTTCTCCTGCAGCTCCTTCAAAATCGGGGCATATAGTTGTAGGACATCGCACTCGGCCCTGATGTATAATCGTACAGGGAAGAAAATATCTTGAAGTTGGATTGGAGACAATGCCGAGGTGACGCGTCTAACGTGCTCCTCGAGCCTAGTAGGAGGCTCGTCTGGAAGTGACATTGGCAAGCGGCAATATACGCTGATGTAATTCGCTTGCTTCTTGATGGCCCAGCCAAAGCTCTTTGGGAGCTGGCGTAGCTTCATCTCGAGCGTTTCATGAAGGGAGTAGAGGTTCGCTTCGTCGATTTTCCCATGCACTTGGCCCAAGATCCCTGTTTCTACGCCGACCGTAAATAGCTGCGCAATGCTCGTCGTTTGCAGGCCGATCACCCACATCGCCCGTTGTAGGCTGAAGAGCAGCTTTTCCACGTCGGAGCTGCAGTATAGGCGGACGCCGACGGCCATTAGGCGGCACGCGTGAATGAAGTCCTGGAGTGCTTGGACATACAAGGGTGAGGACTCGATTGACGATATTTCGAAGTAGATTGGATATGCGGGGGCGAAGCCCAAGTTATTACCCGCAAGGCTATGGAAGGAGGAGCTGATCATCGGATAGTACTTGCTATGACGTATAGGGGCCGTGCTACGAATGATACCGGGATCCTGTCTTCGTAAGGCCTCAGAGCTTTGTGATCGAAAGAGTATAGAGGTGCCTTCTAAGTGTTGGATAAATTCTTCACCAGTACTATCAAGTGCCTGACCCAACACGTGTAAGAAGACCAACTTTGCCGCGAGTCCAGTGAAGAGGCTTCGGAAAACCTGCAATATGAGCGCACAGGGAAGCATGTTAGGGTTAATGACTTGCATCTGTCCCTTCGATGCCTTACGGAGATAAATCTGAAGGGTACGCAACGAGGCGACGGATATGCTAGGGATTAAAGAAATAACTAATGATCGGGAACCAATATAGTGGATATGAAAGCTTCCTGGTGGGTTGATGGGTGCGGTCTGGAGCCAATGACGATACGCATCTGCGTTTAAAGGCTCTGCTCTGGGAATATTTATGTCGATCCCACAGTGTAGTTCGTTGGTAGTACTTCGCATGGTCGAAGCATAAAACCTTTGCACCTCCGCTATTCGCCTCTTCATGTACTCGGAAAGAGTGGTTCTGATATTATTCTCGGTGATCTCTGGGAAGGCCTCCGTTGCCGAGAAGACGGTATTATGCGTGTAATCCGCCGCGGAGAGCTTCGACCCCGAGAAGAGGAGGAGCGGATTCGCACGTTTATAAGGGATGACGGAAGCTCTGCTATAGAGAGCGATAAAGGCCGTTATGTCTGTGACGCTGGGAGTGCTAATGGTATAGCTGTGGTCCAGACCGTTCGTAAAATTATCATAGAGACGATAGAAGAGAGAGATGTGCGATGTCCGGTCATATTGGATAGAATACCCAGCAAAAAGCGCCAGCTCAGCCAAGAGCCGGGGGTTTCCCATGCTAAATAACGCGTAGAAGCTCATAACGGAGGAGGGGAGATATCGTTGATCATAAAGGAAAAGAGCGTTCCAAGTCGGAAGGGCTATCCTATATTCTAAGAGCTGTGGCTTGTTAGTGGTTGAAAAGCCACTCGCGTCATGCAAGGCTGACTTGAGGATGTCCATACAAGAGGGGATCTTCGAGGGAACGGCATCGTACTGCCCGGGGGTAATGTTCTGTTCGGTCGAGAAGTTGACAGCAAAGCCATACTCCCCATATCCGAGGCATGACATGATGGTGTCTGTTGCATGGTCTAGAAAATATCCAACCTGAAAGCCCTCATCTAAACGCTCCATGATGAAGGGAACACACGATATCCTGTCAAAGGAGAGGCTGATATTGATTTCTTTGACGAGATTAGCCATTCTCTGCAACTCCTTCTCCTCAGCTTCCTGCGGTTGGAGTAGGGTAGTTTGGGTTAGAAGAGAAGCCATCTCTAACTCGTTAATGGGGATAACTTCTTTGCCCAGCCTATAACGGATCAAAAAGTGAAGGAAGAGCTCAAGACTGAAGTGCGGGTACCTTTCTATCCGTAACATATCGAGTAGATTGACCGCGGAGTCTGTCAACGGCGGGGATCCAGGAGGGTTGAGCAGCTCAAGACGCCTGAGATAGTCGCATATGAAGGGAGTCCGGGAATTCGGGGAATTCTGCTTCATCTTCTTTGAATACGCAACCAACAACCCAAAGGAGAGCGCATCAATGAATAACCCCGTGTACAGGTGCGCCGGATACTTCTGGCGCGAAGAGCAGACCTTAACGTACTTTGCTGGTCTTAGCACGCTTTGGATCACAGTCTCGACGTAAGCGGGGGCGGGGAGAATCGCATAGTAGCCAAGCTGGTGTAGAACATCGGACATCTCTCCCGAGCGCCCATAAAGCCAAAAGGGCACGTCCTCGATCTTGCAGTCCCCATAGTGCGGCGCATGCGGGGAAAGGACTATACCAATGTCGATGACGTGCATCTTCTCCAAGTACCTGTCATTGTACCTCCTCTGAGCGACGCCGTCGATGTACTGAGCAAGAGAGGCGTAAGAGATGGTATAAACCCGGGTCTGGTCGTTCTTGGACGCGCTCGAGAGGTCGAGACTGCTCATCGTGATGTCCTTACTTAGGTCACATACCTCTTGATCCAGAAGTGCCTTAAGCCGTTCCGTAAACTTTGCCAGGCCGTTTGGATATAAGATCAAGACGAAATTCCTTTGGAGCTCGGGAGTGCAATAAGCGGGTGGCAGATGGTCATCATCGTCGATTTGATACTCCGACCTCTCTCCAAACCATATAATGCGCCGTATCGTGAGGAGGACCGTGTCAATAAAGCTAATATCCGACGTATCGATGAACTCAGACAGGTCCAATAGAACCTCGGAGGGTTTCTGGCACACGTTCTGGACCGATCCCGTGAGTGGGACATCTCGCTTTTGGAAAGAGAACTGGTACTCCTGTAAGACGGCCGGATCAACGGCCTTCTGATCGAAGAATAGGAGCGTTATAGACGAGCCTTTAGTGATTCGTCCAAGCTCGTGCATAATGAAGGTCAGCCAAGGAGAGGAGAGTATGTCCACGGTGTTGCTGTTTGAGGGAGGCATGCCGGCGAAATAGATGGTGGTGACAGACAAGAACCACTTCGGGCACACCATCAGTCCGAATGCGCACTGGTAGTCGTACATCAGGCATCCGCCGTCAGGCTCGATGTCCCAGACACGCGTCTGGGGGAAGAGCATGCGGGAAGGGATGATATAAAGGGTCGTTGGAGATTCCATCCAACTCATTTAATATGAGGTACATGACGGTTTTCCGCCGTCCCCTGGTTAGGCCCGCGTCCCGGCATATTGCGCGGGCTTTTGGGGATGCTGTCACTGTCGTCATTGACTTCCAGGGCGCAATGATGACCTATGCAGAATTCGCGCAGCGCATCTCCGATACCTTTCTTGACACCCCCCCAGATAGTCTTAGGCTTCAAAACTTCTCGCTGCGATCGGTATCTGCAGCTACACGGCTGTTCTCCCTCTTCTCGCTTGAGCTCGTTGATGCTGATCTTCGTACACCCAATTCATTAACTACGATCTTAGCTACGTTTCAGCCTGAGGAAGGTGCTCTCCGTCGTGTGCTCTTACAGGGCGTATACGGGAGTGACCGATCCGGACTTGCCATTGAAGGTCTCGAGGTCGATCAGCTCCTTTGTTATTCATCCTTTCCCTCTCCCCTCACCCTCTTGTCATATTGCAATAATGAGCTTGTTCTACGCATTGATGCGGCCAATGCTCAGACGCTCAGCTACACACGACAATGCGCGGAAATCTCTGGACGGCCCATCTTCTTTGACCCAGAGTTTATCTCCTCCTGCACGATGGCACGTTCGCTTCATCTGATCATAGACGCATCGAACCAAGACGCCTTTCGGATCGGACGGCGCGTTGCAACGGCTTACTTATACATCATCATCTGTTCACGAAGCTTGGGTGGACAAGATTTCACGGGGATGACGCTTCGGAGATCACGAGACTTCATACGGCTCCTACTGAGTGAGCTGGATAGGGATACCGCAGGTGAGGACATCGTCTCATTAAGCCTTTTCATCTCGATGTTGGTGACGTCCTTGCTTCTACAACGACACATTCACTTTATCAAGCACAAGGGGAAACGGAGGAGTATGCATGCCCTATTGATCTCCGTGGTAAGCTCCACTGATATCCCTCTTCTCATTCACTTCCCTGACTTATACAGCGTAATGAAGCTCTTTCGTGTCATACCCACCCGGGTACTCAAGACTCGGATACCTGACGACCCAGTATTAGACAGGGGGATGGCTGATATGACGTTGGGGATCTTCCTCGATAATAACACATCTGGAGTCGGTATAGTCTATCCAGGTCGCACCTCCACCTCCTTGAATGTCAAAGAGACGCAAAACTTCACGGTTCTTCGGTATCTCGACTTGCTCGCAGACCGGAACTTCTGTCGGCGAGCAGAGGACGTAGAAGGCGATGGGGTCCTTCTGAAGCCATTCTTTCGTCGCATCTACCGAATGCTTCGGGACGATGCAGTGCTCACCAGCTTCACCTCATCAACAGAGGCGAGCGCCTGTGGTTCGGAGGAGACCATGGACGAGGACTTTCATAATATCTTTTGTCGGCACGCTTGTGAGCTATGCGAAAAGGCTCGGGCTGAGGTTGCATCTGGGCGGCACGTTGGAAAGAGTGTTGAGGAACTCCTAGCAGGGCCTCTCTCGTCCTACATCTGTCGATCTGTGGCAAGAAAGGCGTTCCGAAAGATGGTTCAAACGAATACGATGCGACATATAGTCTCTCCACCAGAGCTAAACGTGATCGTAACTGAACCATCATTGAAACAAAACTCGGGTTCGGAGAGTCGGAAGACATCAAGTGGGTCTCCATCCTTTATCTCTGAGGCAACAGATACCGAGGAAAGTGGGTCGTCTTGTACCCGTGCTTGTCGCTCTTTGACACGGCTTTGTAATTTGAATACGTCATCTTCAACAACGGATGACATTAGTGAGGAAGAACGGATGTTAGTACACCAGACACTATTAGACTACGTCGATAAGGGAGAGGTTTTCTTCCTATATGGCGAGAGGCTCATAACGCTACCTCCAAGCGTTTTTCGTCGAAGCCGTCTATTCGGTTTGCGCAAGGCGGTATCGAACGACGCAGCAAACGATTTCCTTAACACGAAGCAAGAACTCACGCAACAACTCATTTATATGAACGTTCTATATACTTCCACAACCCGAAAGTGGCTTGCGCGAATGATAGAGAAGCTACGATCTGATGTCGAGTTGATGAGCGTGTATGCTTCTTTAATATTCGATGGCCCTGATGAAGGAGCACCTAGACAAAAGACTACCAGGAGGCGAATGCGAGAATTGCACCGCCTTCTCTGTCAATATATGCCGACAAGTAACACGATGTTCATGGATCCAAAACCTCTTCTATATACGCCACGGGTGACTCAAGGGATGAAGAGCTTCAAACTTGCGGAAGGACCGTCATACTTGACTAATCGCATATCCCCTAGCTCCGAGAGCCTATGGGAACCGGAGGAGCAGGTGCACTTCAACCAACTGGTCTTCTGGGCGTATCATCTCATCAATTCTCTCTGGTCTCATAGTGGTAAGTGCATCCACCCCAGAAGCCTTGTGCTACAAACATGTACGATCGTCGTCAGTTCGCATATTGAGGTCCTTTTGGTGCTGGTAGGACTGGGTCGTCTTGCAGACGACGTGTCGATCAAAACCCTGGAGTTCGTCTATTCCCCCACATATAAGCAGAATTACATTGTTAAGCTACTGGATTGTCTCATTGGAGGGCGCCATCGGGTGGCCTCTAATGATAGTAACGAAGATGAAGGAGATGATATGGGATGTAGTAGCACCTATGATGAATCCGAGACGGAGGGCTCCGAGTCTAGTCTGGGCTCATTCGTAGTAAGAGACGATCTGGATAGCCCTTCTCATAGTGATGATATAGCCTCTTGCGACTCAAGTAGCGAGGCATCAAAAGACACTCAATCCTCCATTCCGGGCTTTAATCGGGTCACGATGTGCTGTACTACCGAAGCCTTTGATAGGGCCTTGTATGCCAGGTGCATCCGAAAGCTTATCAAGAAGAGGATTCTGAAGCCGAAGCAGCTCATGTTAGACAATGCTACCCCGATTCAGGTTTCTTCTCGCATCAGAATTGAGTCGATCCGTATCCAAATAGAATATCCCAACGATGAGGTACAACCCTCCGTACTCAAGGCCATTCAGCAGGAATACCACAATTGTGTCCGTAGCATAGTTCTACTTTGTAAGGACGTCCCAGACGTCAGTAGCTTCTTGATCGAGGCGCAACCAGGGTCAAGCTCCGACGTGCTCTCACGACTACGAGAGCTTGGGACAACACTCGTGACAAGTGCCTCGCAAGTACTAGCGATACATGCAGGATGGGAGCTTATGCCGTCTCATGGCCAAAGCGTCGAAGAAGGACTTTCCGTACCGCAAGAAACAGGAACAGCAGGATAACAATGATTATCCACAGAATTAGCCGGTTCTGGCTTCGATGAGGTGCGTATGCGACCGAGACTGATGCGGGACTTGTAGCCAGGACAGGCTCGGAAACGGGCTGCGTACTATCCTGCACCCGAGCATGCTCAGACAGGCTTCGGAAATCGTCGCTTTCCTTCTCCTTCTCTTTCTCCCTTTCCCTACTTGCCTGGTCAAGTAATGCGTGGAGGTCGGACGCAACACTACTGATGTTCTTATTGACGGACGAGGTGAGCTCTTGTAGGCTCTTGACAAGCGGTTCTATCTGTTCCCGAGCAGCATTAGCGACTAGCAAGCTCAGTTCCTGTGGTAAGATGCGTAGGGTGTCGTCTGATAATTGTGCCGTAGTAGGGAAGCTACTGCCGCCCGAGATCTGGCTAGAGTTACGCCGGATATCAAGGGAACTGACGATCTCACTATCATAGAAGGTAAGAGAGTCAGTAACACGAGGGTGTGTCGCCTCCTCGAACGCACTCAGGTCACTGTCCACTTGTGTTCCGGATGCGTGGGGGACTAATGAGCGGACTGTGAGCTTCTTATTGAATAGGTCGATACGTGTAGATTTTGCACAATTAATTAGGGTGTTGATCTCTTCTTCCTTGAGTGTGGTGGACATGGCATCTGGGACGGGCGTCCCAAGGATTTGGAGGCGTGCCTCCGTCTCCACCCGATCATTATGAACGGTGACTCTTGTGGAGGAATGAGCGTTGATAAGTCCGAGTTTAGGCTCAAATTGAAGGATATGACGATCTCTACTATAGACTTTGAAGCATAGTGGGCGATCTCCGTCGTTGAAGAGCGTCAGAAGGCCGGAGCTACCAGGGGAAAGGACGAGGATTAAAGGCTTAATCGTGAGCATCCCTTTTTTGCTTATTTGATCGATCTAAGCCTTCTCTCTTATAGGAGCCATCACGATTCCATTTCTTCCTCTTCATGATTCGTTTAGGATGAAGGGCGTCAACACAGTATAGACTATTCCATGAGGTTCTCCTCCTTACATTCATCACTTACTTCTTTGAAGGGCAGAGGGACTTGATTCAGTAGGTTAAGATAAGAGACTTCTTGATCGAGAGCGATATGTATCCCATATTGATAAAGTATAGAGTTCAGTCATAAAGAGTGAATGCCGCCTCCTCTCAACCTAGTTCTTGAGGCGTTGGACAAGGCGATCGCCCTTGTTGATAGTTCCTGCGAGTATGCAGAGGCATTCGCCCGTGATCTTACCAAGCCACCGGCCGAAGTCATGAGGGAATTGGAGATGGAAGCGAAGAGACTTGTTGAAAATGGTCGTCAATTCACAGAACTCTATATCAACTTAACGACAGAAGTACAGAAGCTTGATGCAAGTCATGACCCAGGTGCGTCTGTCGCTCATTTGGCCCTCCAAACGGTCGCTTCATTCGTACTTTGCATCGACATCGCCATCCCCGACCTTTATGCCAAGCCCCTCGTTCCCGAGATGCTAGACAGTACGCCCCTTCGTAAGGTCAGACGATTAGTCTCATCAAAGATTAAATGATAACTGAAAGAGACGTGCATATATATACCCAGCAGTACCTACGGGCGATGGCCCTCTTCGTCCTATATTACGCCTTTACTGTGTCTCCAAATATCTACACCGCTATCGTTGTGATCGTATTGACGTTCACTTCCGATTCCTCTAACATTGGCCTTTTCATTCTCACCTTGCTGATTGTCGCCGCGGCACCCGTCGCTAGCTACTTCCTCTCCCTGAACTACGTAATCATGAACATGCTCACCTACTTCCCCTACGCTAATAACCGAGAGGAATGGCAATACGTTGTTGGATATTGCATCCCTTGGATAACGTACTTGGGGTACTACTCGCTCCAGTTCCTGGTCCAAAGGAAGTACGGTTCCGTCACGGCTTGCACTCGGTACATCCGTCGCTTCCGTGGAGGCCTGGCGGTTTAGCGGCTCTCAGAAGGACAGAAAGTAAATGTCTGGTGGCGCATTTGGCGGGATGACCGCGTTCATGCGTGCCGGAGAGCCCCGGCGGTCGGAGTTCCTCCCGATAGAGACGTACATAGCGCAGAATCAGCTCGAACGCGTACTCCTGCACCCAGACTTCGGAATGCACATCACAAATGAGGCCACGTACCTCCTGTCCTATCTGACAAGCGGTGGGAACCTCTCGCGGCTCTTCGAGTTCATGTTCGTCGACCTCGCGCCCCGCCAGGGTGTCGAAATGTACTACGCAAGACAAGGCAAGAATTGCGCCAATTCAGTCCTCGGACTCTCGCACCAGACGCGCACTACGCTGGCCACGGCGGTCGCAGATATCTTCCCAGCTAGCATCCGAGTTCCTGGCTTCATCGAACGAGTGATTCAGACCAAGGGGCTTGTCATTCAAATGCTTCGTCTCATTGGTGGAGAATATGGTGAAATGGACAAGCCACTCCCGGGACCACGTGACTCAACGATCCTCAAGTGTTTTGCAAAGGTCATTGACGCCATGATTTCGACCGCAGCACGGCATACTCTACTCACCACCGCCCTCAATAATCCGGAGGGATATTCTGCTCTCAAGTACTGGGTAGCAAATATCGGCCACACGGACGTGGCCGACGTTCTTCGTCGATTCATTGTAGGGCACGACGAGATGGATCTTGCGCGCAGAGAAGACCTCTACCAGCTCGTCATATCCGCCGGGATCGTCAAGAGTCTTGTCAGTATCCTTGTCGAGAAGAACGACTCCCCAACCTCGGCTCAAGCCGGTGCCGCGGCCTCAATCCTAACGCGTATCGTGAGTAAGAACATCCACACTCTGGTCTATGAGTTGCTTCCTTTCATCCCGCACATTGCAACAATGGTCTTCTCGGCAACCCCCTCGACGCTTGGAGGGCTCCGTGTCAAGCGTGCGGGAGACGTCGTCATCTATGCGATGTCATGGATGTGCTATAATACGGCTCTCCATTGTCAGGAGATGAGTGCGAAGCTCGCGCAAGCGATTGTGCATGTCAAGGAACCGCGGAAGCCCGATATCTATGACACCGATCCTATCTATCGCATGTCGCCCAGTGATAACCCCACGCATCTGACGGATGTGCACCTTCGCCGCATTGACATCAAATTCTACGACATCTTTATGCAGGTGGTGGCTGCCCTTGACCGCCTCCAATCGAAGTTCAGTTCCATCAACACGACCAGCTACTTCATCCTTGAGATCCTGGCGCGCCTCATCGGTATAACCGCCGACATTCGCATCGCCCTCTATTATCGTAAGTATGGAGAGCCTCCTGCCAACGAATACTCGGGCCTGGACATGAACGCTTTCATCATCAATGACCTTAACCCCCTGACCTATGGCTACGTCTCTCCAACGGCACACGCGGGGAACGGAGGGCCCAGCGAGACGCCTCTTCGGAAGACGTTCCTCTATACTCTCCCGATGGGGGTGGCCTATAACCCTATTACCCCTCTCGAGATTATCAAACGCCTTTGCGTCAACCGGGTTCCTGAGCGGCTGATTACGTTGATGTTGGCGAACGAGAACAATACGACCTTGCACTACTGCTGCACGCGCATCCTCTTGCCGATGATGGAGTTCGGCAGCTCTGCCCCATCGATCGTCGAGTACCTCGTGTCAAGCGCAGGTATCTTGCGTTTCCTTCGCCTCCCCATCGGCCCCTTCCCCTCCTATAAGCATCGCACCTCCCTTCAGACATATCAGGCGATGATTGCCCAGGCGCTGATCCGCTTCGCTAGTGGCGTCTCTGACCTCACTGCTTACAACTACAAGTACCTGAAGATAGAGATAAAGGGCCGCGACGAGGAGAAGGACCGGGCCTGCATATTCCCTACGACACTCGACGGACTCGAACAATACGCCTCCGAGTATCCGGAGAAGTGCGATTTAGCGCTCATTCGCAGCCTCTTTTCCTCTCCGGAGCTAACGAAATATTCGAGACAAGTCCTTACAGGGGAGGGGGATTTGACACAACGGTTCTACGACAACTATCACAACTTCATATCATCAATCATCACTCAAACGAATGTCAACCTTGATGTTGCAGATCCTACGGTCTTGCAGGATGTATTGTCGTCGAAGAAGCTTACCTTCGCCGAACTCCCGTCCGTTAAGGCACGTGGGGTAAGGCAACGCGACTTCCGCACACTTCCTATCTCTCGTACCGTCGCTAGGAACTCGATCGCAACTTCGAGACCAACAACCGAGGCTCTTTCCAGTTTGGAGAAGGAGAAGCAACGATCTACGACCCTATTCTCGACCATAGATGCGCTCTCGGATGTATCTTATTCTCGCCAGGAGGAAGGTGCCCCTCCTGCACCTCGTCGGGACTCAAGATATGACACATCCCAGCGGAACCCAGATCCAATGCGTGGTCTTGTCTCATCATCCGTCACATGTGCGGCAGTTGTGGCGATGGCGCTTGCCGATAATGAGTCGACGTCTGCCCCGCCTCGACGGCTATCTGAGCCTGAGCCTGCGGAGAAGGTTGAGGAGCCCGTGAAGCCTAGATTCTTGCTTTCCAATGATAGGCCAACGACATCGAATGCAACTCTTCAGGGCCAGGCCGCGGTACGTCTCGCAAGGAATCTCTCGCCTCGGAGAACGCTGAGCACACAGAACACGCCTCAGTCGGCGATGGATCTACTTAGTCGTCCCGCCCTTCTATCTCCGACCGGGCTTGCCGATCCCAATGGGAGTGGGAAACAAGTGGCGCCTCAGACTGCGCGGGAGCGTATTCAGCGGGAGCGGGAACGTCTGCAGCGTGAACGGGAGCTTCTCAGCCAGCCCTCGGGTATTATGAGCGGAAACCCAGTTATCAAGCCAAATACCGCGGCGCGTACGACAGATCGCCTGGCTAACCTGATGAAGGAGCTTGGAGTCAAGAGCCGGGGGGCATCGCCACGCCATGCTGAGGCACCATCGATATTCAATGATTCGAGCGATGACTTTGGGAGCGCAGTTGGCCGTGGGACTGCGGCGCATTCCGATGATCGTCTTCGCCCGCCCGTGGCGGGGGTACCCACGGAAATGTTAGCGGGTCCATCGACATTGATCTCGAACACCACTCGTAGTAGTCCTCTCTCGATGATGCCGAAGCCAGACCCGCGGTTCAATGGTCTGCGCCAGCGCTTGGCGGAGAACGCGACGATGGACGAAAAGCCTTTACAGCGAGGAGCACCGGCATCGAGCATTCGTCGTCATTCCGAGACGGATCTTCCAGCACGCAATATTCCGATCGCAAGTCCTGCCGACTCCCGCTCCGGAAAGTTGAACTTGAGAGATCTAGGATCGGGTCCTCGCCAACAGCCGTCACAATTGAGGCCTAATACTCCAAGCCCATCCGCCGATCGCTTCCAAGTTTACCTCACCGGGATGAATTCCCCCCACCCGATGTCCATGTCGATGGAGCTTCGCGACGTCCTTAGTTCCGGGTCTCAAGACGCGTCAGTTAGGCCCACGGCATCCCAGCAGCAATCTCTGCGGCAGATGCTACACAAGAGGAATCCGATTAACTACTTCGATTAGCTCGCGCTAGAGGTGTAAACGCTGCTATTACGGGCGGGAATGTACGTGAATGCTGGCTCGACGCGCGGCTTAAAAAACTATCGTATGAAGCTCCCCGTCATAGCATATGATACCGCATCACGACGGCGCGTTCTTGGGGGACAGCGGACGTATTTCGGGTCATATGGTCAGAAAAGCGTGGCCCCGCCGCCGACGGCATTGTCTATACCGACCCTAGCTCCATCATCGGTTCAAGGTCAGGCCTCAGCTCAACCTCAGGTGCAGCGAGATATCCTCCGGCTTCTTACAGATAGGAACATCTACCAAGTGCTACAGGCGGGACATGCCGATCCAGGACTGCTGAAACCGGATATTGTGGTTAGTCTTGGTGAGGTTCTCTTCCTTGGTAGGCTTGATAACCACTTGGCCCAACGGGCATATCTCGAGTGGCGTCGGTTAATTCAGCAGCCCCAGGATGAGTTCTGGTTCCTAACCTGCCTTCCAACGCAGAGAGTCCGGTACGCAAGCCTTGCAATGGAGTTCTTTAATTCCCTGCCCCCGGCTCTCATTGTGCTTCTGATTACAGCTCCTGCGTTCTCCATCCTCCCCCTAGTCGTGACGAGTGATGCTCAGACGATCCATGCCACCATAGATGTGTATCATACGGTAGTTGGAGTATTCCTTCGCTCCGCAGAGCATCACGAGCTGTACCTCCGAACCCTCTCGTCGAGTATGGCAAATCAGCTTCTTCGAAAACTTGCGGTCCAGATCCATCTCGGACAAGTCCTTTCCCTCTTCAATGAGCTCTTTTCTACGGTTCCAAATATCCGTGGCCAGCCAGCCCCAATAGCCTCGATCATGGGCATATTGATCCGGCAAGGATTGGTCCAGTCCTTGATGGGTCTCATTCTCCAATCGCCTTCAGGGACTGAGCATTTGCAAATATCTGGTGCAGCGGAGTTTCTCCTGACACTCTTTGTGACGACGCCTCCGGCGTTGCAGAAAGCACTTGCGCTCGAGCTCGCACCTCTAGCACTACGGTGCTGCTTTCGAACGGAAGGGCCTTCCTCTCTGTCACTCCGTCTGAAGTATTCGGGACAGATCGCCGTCGTCTGCCTTTGCGTGCTCCTTTCGCTTTTAGACACTAAGGACGACTACGCGGCAGAATACGAACAAAGCGACGGAAACTCTTCTCTCGTCGCAGTCAAGACGGCGTTGAAGGCGTATACGGACAGCGTCACAGCATTCGCCAAGGAGCTCAAGCTGACGGCCCGTGTTACGCTTCCGTTAATGACTGCCCTCCACACGGTTGCGATGCTTTTATCGGTGCGTGCAACGCCGATGAATCTGAACGAATCCTTCTACAACCTTCTTGGGATGCTGAGCCTCGGATCCAATGCGGTCCGACTAAGTACGGCCTTTGCAAGCGGGACGGATAACCCATTCGTGAGCGGGTTCTCGATTCCGACACGCTTCGCCGCCGATAAGACAAATACTCGCTTCTTTATGAGTCAGTTGACGGAGGAGCTCGCGGCCCAGGACTTCTTCAGCACCCTGATGAATATGATAGTTGTCAACCCGACGAACTCAGTGCTTCAAAACACTATCGCGCAGATCCTGTTGAATGTGGCGATCTTGGGGTATTATTCAGCTAAGCAATTTCGTTACGTCGCTGTCGACTCCGGGTTTGTCGATCGCCTTCAAGCCCTCATCTGGAAGCCTCCAATGCGCCGGTCTGTACTTGATATCTTCTATCAACGAATGGTTCTTTCTCTGTTCGGGATCGTGACGGGCGCGACTGAAACGCATTACTTCAACCGAGCATTCTCAAAGATCAGCCTCTTAAATAATCTCTACCGCCCCGAACATACAGCCATAGTTCCAAACTCCATCCAGGACATTCGGAGCTTCGCGGCGAACATGCCGAACGATACCCGTGCTCAGCTCATCGAGGTCGTCCTGGGCTTCGCCCCTTTCACCACCTATTCGAAGAACATCCTCGAGCATGTTTCTTTGACGCCAGTAATGTATGACGATAACCATCGGCGTTTCCTTCAGCAAATTGTTACCGTTCCTCAACATATGGCTAACGTTAACATGACCACCGCCATGGAGACGGGTGCAGAACGTGCACAGAACTGGCGGGCTAATACCCCAATCCCTAGAGCACGTTGGACTCCTCGGACCGGCGTCATGAATACTAGCGCTACCCCACCACCCAGTAAGGTTGTCATTACGAATAAGCTCCAGACAGATGCCACAACTGATCCTACCCCAGTTTCTCGTACTCTCACAACCCTTCGGGCGGGTGCAGCGGTATCCGCAGCAACGACCTCATTGGCCTCAGCCTCCCGTGGGACTCCTGGGTTAGGCCCTGTCTTACCTGTCGTAAGTACTCCACCCGTCTTACAGACGCCTGGGAGCGACCTCACAACAAATGTCCGTCTTCAACCCATGAACTTACCGGTGTCTGGAGAAAAACCCGGCTTCGGAGACCGTCTAGAACGTCCATTCGATCGGAAGATCTTTTCCGCATGCTCTCGACTCTCCGAACGGGCAACTGATAGTCCTTCGCTCCCTGGTGGAACGGAGTCTTCAAACCTTCGCGAACTGACAGTTCGTGACTTCCAACGATGGCACCGCCAGTCTTTCGAGGCTACCGATAAGCCAGAGACACGAACGGTCGGAACCCCTGGGAGTGCACGCCCGGCTCCACTTCGTGGTACAACAAGACAGATAGGTGCGGTGGACTCACCAGTACAGCTAGTGGGCCGCTCTCCACCCCTTAGTGGGCTTCGTGGCTTCCCAAGCAGGTTACCACCGGGGACCAGCTCAGGCCAACCTCTTCAGACTGGCGGTTTGACGCCGACCACGCAATATATCTCGTTGAGGCAGCGGCCTGTTAGTTCTGCTGATCAGCCGCCTCGGTCGTCGATCTCGGTTTCTGGACGAACAACGTCGGGAGGAGGAAGTCCGGTTCGGGCTGCGTCCCAAATCCGGGAGCAGCCGCTCGTGAGCTTCACGGGGCGCTCTATGAGTCAGACTCGCGAGCTCCCACGACAACAGGCCACCTATACTCGTAGCGGATACGTCGAGGTTCGAAGAGCAGGCCAAAAGTAAACATGCTTGGGCGAGCGCCCCCAGCGGCGTCCACGTGCACGACGCTTCGTGCGATCCTCGAGACGGGGGAGGGAAGAGAGCGGGCACTCCGGGAGCCCGCCAGCTTCTTCCAGCAAATGAGGATGCCAGGTGCTGTTTGTGAGCTTGCAGAGATGATCTATGCCGCCCGCTTCCCGGAAAACCCGCTGAGAACTGTAGAGCTACTACCACTGAGCCACCCCGACTTGGCGCAGAGTGCAACCCATCTTATTCGTGCGGCCTGGACCATGTCTGATACGGCGCTTGGTCCTGATGGTCCAAAGGCTTTAGGGACTCTCATGTTGCGTGTACTTGAGGGGATTGCTGAGGAGCTTCCAGCCGAGGGAACGTGTGCCCAGCGACAACAAGTCTATGGCCGTGAGGCGGAAAGACTTCACGTATGGACCGACCTACTCACAACCATCCTTCAGACGGAGGCGGGCCGTATCGTCGTCCTTGGGGCGATGACAGAGAGGTATGGAACGTTGGAAATAGCGGATCCGTTCCTTCGGATGTTAGATCTGGACCCACTTCGTCAGCTTTATCAGTTAGCTTGCTTTGGAGAGGATGTGGTGACGCCTAAGGAGCGTAAAGCTGCGCAGCAGTATCTTATCAGAACGCGAGTCATTTCACGATTGGTAACAATGCTTCTTACCAACGAGCAACGAATGGAGCATAGTCCATCGTTACCGGCCCCATATTACCATGGTCCGTCTATTGAGGCCGTCACTGAGCTATTGATAGATTGCGCACTCTCCTATGATCCGTCTATCGTTGAGGAACTAGCACAACATCTCCCACTCTTCGCATCTTTACTCTTCATCCCCGAACATGCTCTTTCAGCTTCCTTGCCACAACTATCTTATCTTTCTGACCTTCTGGTCGCTTGCCTCAGTGCCATTCTCAAGCTATCCCGACTTGGGCCTGATATGACCAGCGATGTTATCTTACCTGTGGAGATGGGGGAGAAGGTACAACACGAACCATTACTAGAGGAGCTCTTGGCCATATACGGACAAGCTATTGATTCTCCTGAGGTCCTTGATGAGCATCCGGAATACATCGTCCCATATACCTCCTACGTCTCGCTCATCGGGATCGATTGTCTCGTCCCCTTTTACTGCTTGGCTCGAATGCTGCGTAACTTTTTCCGAGTTCACTTACAAGAGCTGCTGGATCTAATCGTGGATGGCTCAGTCTCAGCGCGTTTCATAATCATAATGAAGACTATAGCTCGTATCCTCAACATCCCTAACAGCATCAACATTATCATCTGTGCCAGGAGGACTGGGCAATTACCTTCGGCTGTCGAGGCACGAGGGATTTTCTCCGTCGAGGATCTGAACCATGCGAGGAATTATCATGAGCAGCTCCCCATCTTCGGGATGCTAGCGCACGAGTGTGACGGGTTTGTTCGGTATGAGGAGTCATATTTACTCCAGGGGTATGGACTTCCATTATCGCCGCTGGCCTTCTTCACAGGGCTCGTGAGCGATAAGAAGGTGGGAACACAACCGGCTCAATACCTCATGCTAACGTTATTAGGCAACCGTACGGAAAGGCTCGACCTTCTTAGAGCTTATTCCACGCGGGTGCTCATGTCCTTACTCGCCCTCTGTTATCCCTCTCGCTCCTTAAGGCGTTGGTTTATTGACACGCTGTACGTCCTCGAACTCGTTCAGCCCCTTACCGCCAGCTCCCGACACCCACACTATCGAGCCATCTGCCTAGCAACTCTACGTGCCGTCTTGCACATTAGTGATGAGAGGTGGTTGAGGCAAAGAGAGGAGCTTTCGAAAGGTCCAAGCACTCTCGAAATTGCCCCGAAACACGGGCGAAGTGCCGTCCATCACTGCCCACACCTCGCTCGGGGCCTTCAAACGTTCCTTCGCCTCTTTTCCATGGAGCTAACAATAGAGTCCGATGGCAAAAATGACCGACCCAAGTGACGGGCGATATCCAGACCCTGCCTGGCTTCCAGGCCTCTTTTCGGCAGCCTGCGGGATCCCTTGCCCCTCCGTCCAATGTGCTCTTGAAGGTTTCACTCTAGATACGAATCAGGTTCCATTAGACCCAGCAGACCTCAATGCGTTTGAAGGGCTTCTCGACATTGGCCACGGGTTGTTTATGCTCGAGGCCTATGGCTTGCTCTTTGCAGCCGTCGTCAACGGATCTCTCAAGGAGCTTATGGACGCCACAATCGATCCGGAGCTACGTCGTCTCTTTAGAAAAGGGCAAGCAGGTTTCAAGAGTCGAGTACCAAGTCGGACGCTTTATGCGTTCTCTCGTGGGATCTCGGCGATCCTAACGGAGGCTCGTCTCAAACTTGCTGATTACTTCGAACCCTTGTTTGGACCTAACCCTAGTCGATCCCTCTTCTTGGAGGTTTGCATCCTCGCACGACATGGTATGCGACACATCCTTTCAATGCACCAGCTAGTCCAAAGTTTATATCAACAAGCGATGAAGAAGGAGGTGCTCATCAAGGGAGCACATCTCTATAACTTCCTTCTGAACTCCTTATCAACCGTCAGTGAGGAATATGACCTCTCCATCCTTCCCCTCATCCGGCCTGTCGCGACTGAGGTTGCCACGATGATCACTAGTTTCGTCTGCAATGGGTTCGTCAGTGACCCACATGACGAGTTCTTCGCTAAACCTATCTCACAGGCAGATGCATTGGTCCAAGGGGTTCTGGATAACACATTGAATGAGTTCCAGCATACTTTTGATCGTGAGGCCTTTACAACCGTCTATGAGAAGATCTCGGCCCCCACCTACATATCCGCAATTGCCCCGGGCTGTCGTCTTCATCGAGACCGATTCCCTACATACTTGACTGAGCATAACGCGAAGAACCTCGTTCTAATCGCACGGTGCGGTAGGATATCGGGACAGGTCGGAGAGGCTAGCAATCTTCTCCAGGAGCTGCATGACACAATTGCATTGACAACTACCACGAAGTTTAGTCAGGTATCGTTCGATCGTTGCGTATTTCGCCTCACATGCATGGCCAGTCGCTCGCTCTGGCTCTATCTTCTGCAGGAGGGTATTCTTGACCACCTCAGAATCCTTCTTGACGTCGCTTTCCTTCAGCAAGCGAGTCTTGCGTCATGTCTTTTTATGAATGCGCAAACCGCACTACAAGGCCAAGTGACGCCTCGGCTGATGAGTAGAGCCTTCAATACAGCTCTGGAACGCGCCTTGGGGGTATGTTATGGGCATCAAATCGCAAAGCATCTTGAGTTCGCTAGCTTCTGTGAGAAGCGTGTTGGATCTCGCCATGTCCCTCTTCGGCATAAGCAATCTGTAGACCTTGACGCGCTCCGAGAAACCTTGGAATCCTTCCAATTCCATGATTTGTTCATCACTCATCAACAGCTACAACCAATCTCCGGCTTCCAGTTTCATTACTGTGAAGATAACCCGGCCTATGAGGTCCGTCCGAATACCATAAGTATTAAGCCGTCGACGGCGGAGCATCTTACATACGATCCCCGTCACCTTGGTGTCGAGGCACAATACGAGGCCCTGTACAACCGTTCGATCCAACGGAGCTTTTATGAGCCAGAACGCACGGTATACACGACGGAGCAGGCGCCCCGGACCCTTGGGGTCGTCTACGTCCCCGTGGCGAATTCCATACTGCGGAACATAGTCTTTCAGTATCAGTGTAGTACGACCATCGAGGTATTTCTCGCGCCTCACTGCCTCCAGCAGCTGTCGACGATCATGCGCTTTCTCCTCGCGTTCAAGCACGCGGAATATGTCCTTAACGAGACATACCACACGTTCATGACAGTCCTTCCTTCCAGAAGGATCTGCACAGAGGCTTATGGTAACAAAAAGGACTATCTTGTCCTTCTCGTGGATAGACGAGGCCCCTCTGCATTAGGACGACAATTACAGCTCGCCAAGGCGGTCCCATCTCTATGTAGGAGTCTTGGAGACTTTCTAGAAAGGCTTGCACTACACATCGAGTTATGTTCTATCCGGCCACACCTGACAGAATTCTACTCCCGGTTGATGGAGATTTCGCGTGCAAGTGTGCAAGAGCAAGTTGAATATTCCGCTATCCAGGGCTATGTTGAGGCCTCGAACCTCTTCAACTCTCTCATCGCACACACAATCAACAACTTGTTTCTACAGAACTGTGACGCATGCGTCCTACTTCGCTTCATCTTCGAGATGATTTGCGAGTTACATCGCTTGGTTGACGGTGGGATCCGCGATGGGACACTCAATACAAGGGTCTGCGCGCACATCTACGCGCCTTCGCGAGAAATGGACGAACTCTACCAACGGGTCGTCGCACTCGGGAAGGTAACACATAGGGCGTGTTCCGAATTCATCCGCGTCACTCGGATGGAAGGGATCTGACCTAGTCCGTATGACCCTCGTAGCGCAGAAGCTCTAGGCGAAGCTGTGGGTCATTAGTTAGGGTTGAGGCATAGTTCCCGTTAGGAAGTTGCATAGTTCCTTCATGTTTTGCAAGTATCCGTGCAACCTCATAGTTCCCGTTACTGACAGCAAACATCAACGCGGTATAGCCGGGGCCGTGTATAAACTCATCATTTGTTGATCGACGTGCTTCCTTCGTCAAGAGAAGCTTGATCGAATCGACAGCATTGGCCTGTGCGGCTTGCATCAATGCCGTTACTCCATCATCACGTGTGATGGCACCCTCTTCGACGACCAGTAACTTAACCAAGTCTGTAAAGTTGTTACGTGCTGCCACCATCAAGGCTGTTGTCCCCTTATAGCGATGCTGTGAATTTGTGGAAAAGCGTCCCTCGACTTTCAGAAGAGTATGACAACACTCAATTCGATTGTGAGCAGTCGCATACATGAGAGCCGTACGGCCCTGGTTATCCCGCATGCGTCCCTCCTTTTCGATGAGTTGCCTCACACATTCAAGATGGCCGGCCTCTGCTGCAAACATGAGAGCCGTCTTCCCTTCATTGTCCTGGAGTCCAGCAAGAAAGAGATGCTTCTTCACCCCCTCATCGGATCCCTCGGCGGCAACCTTCATTAGGGTTGTTGGCCACCCCGTCCTAAGCTCTTCCAAGGCGTGCTGTAAGACGGTGTACTTGTACTCGACCTCCGTCAAGCGGTCAACGTTTGTAGGATCCGGTGCAGTTATACTACCACTCAGACCTAAAGAAGTACGCTCGGCGGTCATCTGTACCAAGCCACGAATGGCGGAGAGAAACGCCTCCTTATCGAGCTCCGATAGAGACTCCGTAGTTAGCTGGAGGGATAGAGCTTTCAGTGCGGCTAAGGCGTCACTGGCCTCTATATCTGAGGCTTGGGCCTTCAGTGCTAGATACGCACCCAATGTCTTATCAAGTGCATTTCTAAGTGCGTCATAGGAGGGGAGATGTGCCGAGCATGCCGCCTCAATGGACATCATAGGCTTACACAAGGTGCAGGTATTCTGATCCCTAGTGACTGCCGACCGTACAATCGTAGCACGGCATTCGACACAAGTGCCTATGGAGCAGTGCTTCCTAAGAATGGCCTGTTTGAGCTGGGTGATTTCATTCTGTAGGCTAATATAGCGCTCGTCCCTGGATTCGAGCTTCAGTTCTAACTCTGCAACCGATGCAGCTTGCTTACCACAACGTGCACACTTCTCCTGAAGGAGGTCGGCACGATGGATATTAAGAAGAGTAAGGCAGTCGGGGGCGGATTTCGCGGCACCTAAGCAGAAGTTAAACTCATCGAGAGAAAGGGAGAAGTGCATGGCAAAGATAGGAATGGCATAAGGAAGGTTTAGAAGGACTGCATGATGTAGTGCTGAAGAAGGGCGGTCTATGGCAGGGAGATACTCATTATCAGAGAAGGGGACGACTGCTTGCATGTATTCGAGGGATCGGAGCTCCAAGGTGATTTGAAGTGCTGTTTTCCCATCTCTAGTTGGAACCTTTGCCTCGAGGCTTGCAAGCATATGGACGACGCGTATATGACTGGAACGAATGGCTCTGATGAGGGCGGTTTCTCCGGCGGCGTCAAGGAGTGTGGATTCTTCGGGAGCTAGAATCTCGACGGCATCGATGTCGCCATAAGAGGCGGCAAGATGAAGGGCAGTCAGTCCATCAACATCACGGCTACGCTTGTGGATCGGGAGACCCTCGCGTAGTCGTGCATGGTTACGGGCTAATAGAGCAGCAAACCAATCCATAGGTTTTACTCTCTCCTTCAGATTAAGACGACACCAATATCAGACAATTCGAGTTGTCCCCATTGAATATTGAAGAGGTGGTAGTTGAGGGTGCCATCACCACGTTCGAAGGTAAGAGGCCCCAAAATCTCAGCGTTTCCGGCGACGTTTAAACAGGTACACACGTCAACGTTATGGTTCTTCATGTCATGAAGGGCGGCTAGAAAGAGGGTTTTGAGGTCAATGTCTGCCTCATCGGCCAGAGCATATTGGTAGATATAGCCCGTGCACATACGCGGATAAAGCTTCTTCACCTCCTTGCGAAGAACGGTCGTCTCGACGAGATAATATGCAAGGAAGGCAATGGGCTTATCCACGTAGGGTGTTTCGGGAGCACCCGTCATGACGAGAACGTGCATTACCCCAGGCTTATGCGTGAAGAGATGCTTAAAAAGGTCAGCTCCATACAATTGACGAAGTCGATACCTACTACTGTAGGTATTGTATAGCTCTTGTAGACGCTCCAGATCTTCCTTCATCCCAGCACGAACTCGCGTTTGCAAGGTTGATAAGAGAGTAGGTAGCCTATATGCAAAACCATATTCACGCTCAGAAACCCGTTTTGGTCGACGTGCAAACTCGATACGAGCTAGCTTGATTGGGTCAATAAGACGGTGGAAATAAGTTGCCACTTGGACCGGTGGAGTCAATTTGACACCGGCCGTATAGACGGCCTGAAAGACTCCATTCTTATATGACCTGCGAGTAATCTCCTGGATAAGGACTGGAGCGAGCTTCGAGTTACGATACTCGCGATCTAAGCACAAGAATATTATACTTTGCATAGGCTTACAGAAGGTATTGGTGCCGCGGATCTCATAGTCCGAGACGACCCCTGAAATGTATCCTACTAGCTTCTTCTCTTTCCGGTCATCACGAATCCCTATGGAATACTCCCTAAGACAGCCCGGACTCGTTAACCACCACTTAAGGATGTCCTTCGAGTACGCGAACCTGAACATCGCCGTCTTATCCTCGACGTAGAAGGAGTACAGAAGCTTGTATAGTTCATCGAGCTCAGACTCATTTAAGGGATCAATGGTACACCAAGAGAGATGCTCCGGAAGCGGGAGTGGAACATCCGGATGCGCCGTGGGGTCTATTGCTTCCACCTCCCGGACCTCGGTCGTTGCAAGAGAACGCTGGACGACTGGTTGCGTGTTCCAAAAGGCATGTTCAGGAGCGGACATTTTTTCTTCTCAACTAATGATAAGGAAGAGGAAGCTTTTTTCATATCTGAGAGACCAGTATGCTGATACCGAGCGCAATGGCATCATACCCACCTCATCCCTGATCTTTCAGCTCCCCAGTACCCTCCTTTTCTCTATCCCTTGTTGTACTCATTATTAGGAGAGAGGAAAGAAGAAAATTCTACTGATGGAGACCATAGATCTCTCCGACCTTAGCCAGTACCGTGTCGTTCAACGTCCGGAGGTTGACTATGTCACTCAACTTCTTGACGCGCTTCGCCGAGATGCTCATTGTCAAGCCTCTCATCGTGAACTTGATGCATACCTTTCCAAGCACCGCGTCAATGCCGCCTTTAGCGAGTGTATCCTCTACTTGATCGAGAACATGCCTGACGACCCGTATGCGGGGCTCGTGTATCACCTAAGTAAGATCAGGGCGACTCGGTCACACCCTTTGTGTGTCACTTCAGCTAAGCCTTCACATTGTGCCGTCCATATAGACAACAAGCCCCTGAAGGATCAGCTCGTTCATCTTCTCAAGACTCACCCACATCTTTCGGCTTTGGCCCCACAAGTTCAAGCGAACCTTCTTAACGACTTCATCTTTAAGGAGTACCCGGTTGGGTCTACGATCTGCGAGGTTGATACTCCGACGGAGGGACTCGTCTTCATCCTTTCTGGCCGGGTTTATGCGCGTTACCGTGACGGAAGAACCGCAGTCCTACAAACCGGTCAATTCTTCGGAGAACAATGCTGTCTCGCAACTCCCGGGGCCCTGAACTTTACAGCGACCGTGTATGATCCGATCGTTGATAAGGATGATACGAGATGCATCGAAACTCGTGGGGCTCAACCCGTTTGTGCCGCCATCCTTCCTCGAAGCGCATACATCAAACGTGCCTTTTCACAACAACGTACTATGCTCTCCGGGGATTGCGTCATCGATTATCTTCGAGCACGTTATCCATCATTATCTAATGATGAGCTTTCCTTTGTCTCATCTCTTGGAGAGCTTCGAGTCTTCCCTAAAGATACGGCGCTCGTGAAGCAGGGTCAGATGATGGGGGAACTACTCGTCGTTATCGACGGATGGGGAGAGGGATTTACTGCTGGTGCCATATTTGGAGAAGGGTCTGTCTTCTTTGGACGGGCAGAGCCTCAAACGGTTATTTGTGGGACCGCGACCCAATGCATGGCGATCTCCTCTGCGGAGTTAAGGCTTCGCCCTGTTCTCTTCCAAGCCCTCTGTAAAAAAAGGTATGTTTGTCTCAGTTCAAACACATGCACTTGAGGACGTCAAGGGGGCAGATCCCACCTCCCAATACACCTGTGCCTTCTACTTTCGAGAAGGGATATATCTAGACAGTGCTCCAACGGTCTTATTTCGACCGGAACTTGAACAATTTATTCCAACCACTGGGTCCTTTGGGCTTCATCACCCGACTCCGGTGGAGGCCCTGGCCTGTGGGTATAATGAACGGTGTTATATCATCCTCGTGGCCATTCAACCTCCGAAGAAAGGAAAGCGACCCGCCGATGATGTCTCTTTCCCGGAGTTAGTTTGTCTTCCCCTTTATGGGTACGTCGAGGTGGACTTCCGGGACGTACTAACCTCTCCCGAGACGACCAGAGTCGAGAGAGATGATGCAAATGAGGCGGTGTACGCACTTAACAACGTTTCGGCAGACGTCACCTTTTCCGCCGCAAATATCTCCGCTAAGCTTTCCTTCTCAATAGAAATTACTCTTCCGGCAGCTGAGAAGCATAAGTTATACCCCATTCGCTCCTCCATTACGGGGATCATATTTGCTGGTGACTTTTCAAACGTCCGGCATGTCAATCCAGCCACTCTTCCGGGATATGGTTGGAGGCTATCCATCTATCTCCCTGGAGTCACTGAGTCCCCCTTGATCGTCTTCCGGAATGGCTATCTTGAATATACTGAGAACTCGTCTGCTGCTGATGGTAGTCCCAGACAAAGGCCTATACCCACAACAGCTGCGGAACTTGCAGCAATGGTTCATACGGGCCACTACATCATCCGCTTCCCCGAAAGACTCCTGGCATATGACGCAAAGTCTATTGAAAGGGGTTTGCAGACCGTCGATAAGCTCAGTGGGGTGGGCGAGAAGGGTGCTAAGAGCACTTTGGATATACCAGGAACTCTCAACACGATCCTCGCCACCCTTACTGATACTCATCATATTGGTGCCTCTCTTATTGTAGATAAAAAGGCCCCTGCAGGAAAGAAGCCTGATACCGCGGCAAGTGACACATCTGCCACGTATGGAGGTCCCACCTTCCAAACCTCGCTTACAGCCCTAGTCGACCTCCTTCAAATGGGCTATACGAATGCCTTGCAAAAGTATTATCAGGAGCTTGCAGAGAAGCAGGAAGAAGAGATCATGGATCCTACTAAGACCCCCAGTGGGAAGGCACCTCCGAAAGGAAAGTCACAACACCCGAGTCTAGACCCGAAGAACCAGGTCAAGCAGGTATCCTTCACCACTGAGGCAGCAACGGACTTTCTGAAGCTTCCTCTGTTCATCGAGACGAGGAGCAATGGGAATCAGATCGTCTTCGTATCCGACTCCCAGGCAGTATATATTCGCAACTCGGCACTCTCCGGGATGGACTCGGCGATCCGAGCTGTTTTGGAGCTGGACATGCTCACCGAAAATACTCCAATGAACCATTTGATTCAAGACCCACGGTATGCAACGCCGAAGTCCGAACAGATGTATGTCATGACGGTTGAGGACTTCACGAGCGAGATATTCGTGGACCTCCGTCCACACCTTGTCGATTTCAATGGCTGTAACCGGGCGGGAGGTTTTCACCTCGATCTTAGTAGTCAACCATTCCAATACACTGAAGAGGCACTCTCTTTGATGAGCACGCAGATAACGACTGCGGAGGCAGACATAAAGGGGTTAGGGAATGGGCCTCTAAATAAGACCGATGCCACTCTTTATCAGACCAAGTTGGCATATAACTTTGGGATCATGTTGCACCCAATCGTCACGAACGTTGCGACCGTTGAAGGGGTTCTTGATCTCACAGCCTTACCCCTCAGACATTCAGAAGAGAATATCCTGGAGTCGATTCGTTCGAAGATCATCCCAATCCTTCCGTTACTCATTCAAATCGAGAACGGGCGTAATGTCATTGGGGGAACATATGCCATTACGACCTCGACCTTTATTCAGCGGCTTTTGGGGGATAATGTCCTCCCTCCTGCGAAGGAAGATTGCTCCGATGAGACCTTACTCCTTTGGGAGTTCTCCCAGACCATCAAGCATCTTTTTCTTAAGAGTTCTCCAGGGAGTATTAATTCAGAACTAGTCGAGGTAGTTGAGAAGTACCGTTCAGACTATAAGAAGATTTGCAACACGTTGCCATCACCGACAATACTCCATGCCCAACTCTCATTGGCAATGAAGGATGGCTATCAAGCGGCAAGAGAACAACAGAAACCACCTGACGAGCTCTTGGAGTTTGGAGATGCTCTTCTTCTTAGTAAGACTAAAAGCGAGGCACGTAGAGCGGTGAAGCTATTTGGTGCCGCACTCGTTAGAGAACGAGCCCAACTCTTTCAAGGCGAGTGCACCTTAACCCTTGAAAGAGCAGTTGAAGGCTTGCTTCGTTCCTTTGTCTTTCTTCGGAATTCGGCTGGTATTACTCGTTCCTTATTACGAGTCTTTTCCATTGTACACCTTCGTTCTCCTGATAAACCTGTCGGGCAGATCCTACTCTCCAGAACGGTCTTGTTAGCGTGCAGCGAACTTATGGCTGCGAACGAGGACGATTACATCCTCCTTTCTTTCCTTTACTCAGCAAAGGAACTATTCACTTTTGACTTTAATGACTGCATTCAAGGACAAGCGACGGATTCAGATGAATGTTCCCATTCAATACCGGACTCACGAATGCTTCTGGAACGCATTCTTCTCAAGGTCATCTGCCTTCAGCTCTATCGAAGTCTTAACATGCTTGCCGAGCATAGTGAGCTTCAGACCCTACTGATCATGAAGATCCGTGAGGCTTGTACCCCCGACTCTCCGATTTGTCTTCTCAATCTTCCAAAGGATGCACATGATCCTACATCCCGTTCCTATGCTAGTGATGACTATATAATGGCCTCGCTCCGCCTATCTCTCTGCGAGTACTTGATCATGCATGGGTCTCTTGTTACTCCCCAACGGATATTGAACGGCTTAGATATGGGGAAGCTTAGCATTGAGCAATTGGTGTCCTTGAATACGAAGAGAACTCTTCTTCTAGCTCGCTGTGCGATCCTGGAAGGCCGGCCAGCAGATGCGAAGACGTTGTTGCTACGAACCGAACTATTAACTCAAAAGGGGGCTGGGGAATTCAACCCATTGACGATCTTTACTGAACTACAATATGGTCCCACGACAAAGATAGCATCATATTTCGACCTTCTTAATCCAGACCTTGACGCCACCACACCAGGACTTCTCTCAAACATCGCCCTCATCGGTGCTGGAACTCATACGATCCCGGCTTGTATGCAGATCGATAACTTGCAGCTCCCACGCCTGGTTGTCATGCATGCCCTTCGTGGGGACTTCTGTAATGTCCTCCCTACTGGTGCCTGGGGCCATTCAAGCATAGGTAGGTCGGGTTCGAGATCGTTGTACAGTGACAGACGTGCCTCTGAGGTCCTGATGGCTCCGATAGCCGCGGCCGCCACAAAACCATTGGAGGGCATCCCTAGTAACATGGAGGTTCGACCGGTCCTTATGGCGGACGTTAAGAACCTCACCTTCACCTCCATCATTTTCAACTCTCGGGTGAGCTTAGACCTCCTTTTGCAAGCGTATCAGATGTACAAGTCGATCACGTCTCCGATGCTCTACTATGGAGGGGTTCTTGACTGCCCTGCCATCACTGGATATTCCTTCTTCGCAGACTCGGCCATCTGTTTGACTTTACTACGACTTGCAGCGCGGCACATCCCAGTCCAGGACTGCATCCCCTTCGTCGTTCCGTTTGAAAGTCCTGCAGAAGATGAGTTCATGGTCGCCTGTAAGGTGTTTGCGAGTATTAGACAATCATTAGCGGATTCTGGTAACGATGGGTATGGTCAAGCCACAACCCAAGATACTCGGCCATCCTTAGCTTCATCATACACAGTCGATTACCTTGGTGGTACTCTCCCTCAAAGTAGCATTGAAATCGCACGTATTGCAGAGTCTGTGGGTGCCTTTCTTATCAAGAACCATGCCTCGGCCATCTCCACCCGATACTATTCTTCAGAATTACTTGGACACCAAGGGATATTGATGTTATATCTTGGAGATTCCAATGGTCTGCGGGTCGTTGCTAAGGCCGCCGAGCTCGATGCCCTGAGCTTCCCTGGCTGGTGCGGCCTTTCCCTAGGGCTTTGTTCAATGATCTCTGAGCAGCATAACGGAAGAGTTTATCGTTTCACATTAGATCAGGTGCGTTCGAAGATCGTCGAGGTCACTACGCGTATGTTGGCTGCCGCCAGCCAACAGAACATTGCACCGTTCACATATGCATACGTCGCAATAGCTCAAAGCTTGTTGGATACCACGGCCGAGGATACGACCCTGTTGAGCCAATGTGCGATGAAGCTCCTCAATTCTGTTCGCCATGATATCCCGTTGATTCCACTATGCGAAAATATAGAAATGGTGACACGAGTCAGTTTTCAAGGGGGTGCTGCATTAACCAGTTCCTGGTTTGTCAATAGGCTTCGTGCACTTGCTCTTGTCAGTTGTGGCACGTTAGTGGATGTGGCGAATGCGTACATGGACGCCTTGAAAGGAATTGGAGGACTTCTTCCTGGACGGTCAGTCCCTGAGATCGCGGAGCGTGTTCTTTTGATGGCAGAGACTTCGTACAGCTTTGAGGCGTGTAACATGATCCGTCAAGCCGAGGAGGTGATGAATAACGGCTTGACGCGTTTGAGATGAAAGGTGAGTAAAAACCGTATTATTTGTATTTGAGATGAATACGCGTGCGCTTCTCGACTACTCGTTGGCCGAGCCGCTCTACACGATCCCCGTGGGGAGCGTCGGGCCCGCCACATCGCTCATCGACGGGTCAGAGCTCACGTACGTGATGATTCCGTACCACAACATGGTTCCTAGAGATTACACTCAGATTTCGATCCTCCTCTCATACATTACCGACCTTCATCACCCGAATATATGCGGGATACGTGAGGTCATCGCAGAAAGTAAGGAGAAGAGGCTTGTGGTTATTGCAGAGGATCAGCTAAATCGTTCTCTTGAAAGATTAGTAGCAGATGGGCGTTTCCTACACAACTTTAAGCCCTGGGAGGTCATTAGGATCATTAGTAGTCTCATCTCAGCCCTAGCCTATTTACATAGCCCCTTTACAGAGGGAGAAACCCTGATACATCAAGGGATAAGTTATCGATACGTGTATTGCGATAGAGATGGGTTCGTTAGAGTTTCGTTGATCCCATTACTCTGGTCTCTTGGAAGGTTTGAGGTACGTCACCAGGATGATAACCTTCGTTCTTTTTATTCTCCAGAAATCCTTACTAGAAAGCCCATCTCGACAACCACTGACATCTGGGCCGTAGGAATGCTGGCATATAGCCTATACACTGGGAAAGCCTTACGGAACAATGAGGATATCCTTTCTATCATTGATGACCCTTCCTTCCCCATGCTTGATAAGAAGCAAAAACTTCATGTTTTACTTCGCTCCATGCTACTCAAAAACGACGTCGAAAGACCCTCGGCTGAGTGTATCCTTCGTGGCTCCGTCCTACATTCCTTGAATACTGAGCATGAAGCTGGTGTCTATCCTACGTTTAGGGACGATAACACTCTCCAGGTATGTGCTCACGTTGATGTCGATAGTAATCAGGTCCATTCCACACAGTCCTTCCTTCAAAGCACTAAGGGGATAACCGCTCTTATGACTGCAATCATTCAGAACAATGAGGAAGAGTTCGATCGCCTCGTGACCAAGGAGGACCGACTCGTAGATGCAAAGGGACGTACGGCCTTGATGTATGCAGCAGTCCTTGAGCGTGAGTCTATGGTACGTCGCCTCCTTAAGACCGAGGCGCGCCATCGAGATCTCCTTGGGAATACCGCTCTCTATTATGCTGCACAGACTGGTAAGAAAAAGATTGTCTCGGCTCTTCTTTCTTCCGAAAAAGGAATCAGACTCCGTGACGGCAACTCTGCATACTATTGTTTGGTGAAGGAGAAGGCGTTTGCCGCGGCAGATCTCCTAATGGGCGCCGAATCCTCTCTCTTGAATGAGTTCGGTCTAACTTCTCTTATGATTTCGGCTAAAGATGGTGATACACAGGCGATCTCATTTGCATTGAAGCGCGAAGGTGGGAAACAAGATGTCTCTGGACGAACTGCGCTGATGTACGCAATAAGCGGAAGACACAACTCAGCCATTGATCTTCTTCTTGCTAGGGAGAAGAAGATCTTTACACCAACAGGAGTCACACCAATGATGGTTGCAGCTGAGGCCGGGTGTAGATATGCTATTGATCTTCTCATTGATAAGCAATTAAAGCTAACAGACAAGCTGGGGATGACGGCCCTGATGTATGGCGCCTTTGCAGGCTCGACATTGATAATTCAAGCACTCTCAGATGAACTACTGATGCAAGACAAGGATGGGCGCACGGCTCTCATGTATGCTGCGATGGGAGACCATCCTGATACAGTCCTAGGACTCCTGGAAGCCGAACGGAATCGACGTGACAAACGCGGTTGGACCGCGCTCATGTATGCCATTGAAGCCGCCTCTCTCGACGCGGCTCGAGAGCTTCTCTTTGCAGAGGCCAAGTCCATCAGTAATGACGACATGACCGCCCTCATGCTTGCGGTAGAAGTCAATAACATTGAGGCGGTTAGCCTTCTACTTGACACGGAGGCGGGAATCTTGACGAACCGTGGCTCGGCGTTGATGCTAGCCGCAGAAAAGGACAATGTCCAAGCCATAGAGCTCTTAGTCCGATACGAAAAGAAGCTCCAACGGAAGGATGGGCGTTGCGCGTGTATGCTCGCATTGGAAAGAGATAACATTGATGCAGTCTCGGTGTTGATCAAGTATGAGGCGGACGTCCACGATTGCGACGGACGAGGCCTAGAGGCGTATGCAATATCGCCGGTTGCGGCGGACATCGTCGCATTGCACTGCAAGATGAATGTTTACAATGGGCAATAAGGCATAGCATGAGGGAGCTTATACCTTGTGCTTTCGTAGTTTCTTATCCTCAAGCTGCTGACGTATGATACGCTTCCGTGCACGGACGTCCTTTGAAAGGAGTCTTAGGTATGCACTATGCTCGTCCTCCTTTGCCTTCCGCTTTTTCTCCTCCTCTCGTGCTTGTTCCTCAGCAAGTCTCTGTTGTTCCCCACGGATTAAGGTGAGGTCTTTGATGATTTCATCACGAGCGTGTTCCCTTTTATCTGGGATCGTGAGACTCCTTAAGTAAGGGTCTTTAATTTTCTCGGGTTCCTGACGAGCGACCATGATTTCGTGTTGGTGTTTGAACGGAAGAGAACGCAATAGGTTCCTAGGTAAGGACTGGTAGATCTCCTTCTCATGTTCCGAAGCGATGAATGGGGCTACCTTCCGAGGGGTCTTCTGAGTATATATCGAGTCCGGATTGATTGGGATCGGGATGTTATTCGCATGTCTAAGCTCCGCTATTGTGCGGAGACGTGGGCCTGTCTGACCAGACCCATAATAGTGGTCAAGAAACTCGTTGCAAAACTTGATAATCTTGATGGGGACATACATACGCATGAAGACGATGTCTGTCGTCGCAATTCGATCCTCGAACTTGGCTCGGACGTTGCCCTCGGGCACCCGTTCCGCCTTCTTGATAATTCCCCGGATCCCGCTAACAGTCTTGAGCCCCGCGCCAATGAACGCGGTGGCCTCAAGTCTGGATGAGAACATACCCGTAATGAAGGCCGTACCTTTGAGGATACGTGCCGGGCGTCCAATAAGCTTGAGCTTCTTGTATACCTTATGCTCCGAAGAGGTATTAATCACGATCCCCGTTGCGCTGATTCGAAAGCTTTTCTGCGTCTCTTCAAAAGTGTCAAACATCGCAACTCCGGTTCCAGCAGGAACGACAGGACCCCAGAAAGTACAATAGCAATACATATTCTCGGGAGTGTACTTGAGCATGCGGTATCGCCCGCTCTCTAGTGCCTCTCCGGAATTAATAGATTGGACCGAGCCTTGCTGCTCCATGGCGAAATAGGCGATCGTCTGGAAGCGTCTCCAGCCGCATGTGACGAAGACCGGGTTTCCCGTCTTCAAAATCTTTGCATGCCAACGATGCTTCTTGATCTTGGCTGTTATGTACGCGTACTGCTGCTCTCCCGGGAGCGTCACTCCCAACACGATCGGGTTGATGGTCTTATATCCACTAGTGAACTCGTCGTCCAGGTCCTTGGCGACCACGCGAACGTACGTCCCTGGTGCGAAACGATACTCGTCGTCGAAGTTCTGGAGTTCGCGGTTACGCCTCTCCTCGGCCTCCAATGCCTCCTTCTTCTTCTCAAGATAGCTATTATCAGGAGCAAGGTCCTGAACGATCCGATCGACTTCGGCAGTGGCGGTCTCTTCCTTGTTAGTGGGTGCTTGCGGCTCCTTCTCTCCTGGTTCATAGCCGATTTCTAAGACTCCATCATCAGCCACTTGTAAGCCTTCTGAAGCGGTAATAGGCTTTCCCACAAACTCCTGACCCTTAAGGACGTCATCAAGGACGTTAGCAAGGCTCCAGTCTCCGGTAACAAAGCTGTTCTTTATGCGGCGCATATCAAGGTCGCGAACAATGAGTCCGGACACTCGCATCTCATGTGAGAGCAGAAGTGGGCAATCCCTCTCGTAAGTTGTCGTCTCAGGAATGACGTTCGAGACGTCACGTAATCCCTCATACCCCTTGAGAGGGATTCCTGCCAAACGGCTTTCATTTGTCAGGAAGATGGAATACACATCAAGTTCTGCTTCCTGGTCATCTCCATATGTATCCTCACCCTCATCAAACAAGGACCTGAGCTGTGCCCGGGTTCGAAGAGCCCTGGAGCCGGTTGGGAGCACTGCCTTTCGAGTTGTTTGTGCGATGGCATTGAGACGATTTAAATTATATACCATGTCCATGAGATCTCTACCCGCGCCCTCGGAGGTTACAAGCTTAACTGACTTGTAAAGGAGGGAATCAGTAGAATGATATGCATCATGACTCCAAATGGACTCGGTCTTCTCAGATTCTATCTCTTCCTGTTCCCTATCTTCTTCCTCATCTTCCTTGAGAACCGTCTCATCTCTCTCTTCTTCGTCGTGATCTTCTAATGAGTAATCCTCCTGTCTTCCGTGCAATTCTACCTTAACGCGATCTAAGTCGACATCTTCGCGGCCTTCGCTAGACTCTTCGAGCTGGCCATCTACCAGTTCCTGTTCCATTGCCCGCTCCTCTGTGTTTCCCTCGTTTTGATGAGGGATGAAAGGATTCTCATCAATAGAATCTTCGGATGGAGCACTAGAAGGAACGGAGATGGAACCAAGAGACTCTTCAGCATCATCAAGTAGCTGGATACCAGGCTCGGGGACTGCTGCAACATCTAGCTCTGCAAGCTCCTGAAGCATTTGGAGACCACGAGGAAGATCCTCGGTCGTCTTCAAGCTAGGCTTTGTGCTGGCCTCTGTGTTGTGCACGTTGAACCAAAGTCCATCTTTGTCGTAAAAAATATCTCCGTCGTTGCAAAAGGGAGCGTATATGCTCCTGACACGCGAGCCAAGCCGGCGCTGGCTAATTTGATTCGACTCGCGTTTCTTCATTTGTTCCACACACTCGCATGGATCAGGTAGCTTTGTGATCGATTCGATGCTGAGTGTCCCACCGCCTGGCATGTAGAACATCTGCTTTGCGTCGAGGTAAGTTCCGCGCACGTATCCGAAGAAGGCGATCGTGTGTTTAACTAGCTTATTCAGCTCCTTGTCTGCGGAAAGAAGCCCTGGGTCTGTCAGGTCCTCAATACGATCGACAAGGATCCCACCATGCGAGTCGCGCCACCGAAGCCCTAGCTTATGCTCCTGTTGAGCAATGATGCGGATGAGGAGCTGAGCATCGTTCTTCAGATACGCCTTGTTATAGTGGAGTCCCTTCATATAGAAGACGCGAGACCCGGGCTCCAATTCCTTCCAGATGCGCTCCCGAAGCCGGGTCTTAGTCTGGTTCAGGACATTGACGTTCTTAATGAGATCGAGGTGTGTGAAGACCGTATAAACGCGAGGAAAGCCAGTCGACTGGAGAACGTTCAAGTATTCATAATGGGGTGCCTCGAGCCCTTTCGTGGCGTCCACGACAATAAGGACCAGCGTCGCCATCTTAGCAGCATCTATAACGGCCGGAAGATTTGAAGGGACGTCAAAGAGAGTCAGACGCTTCGTCTTCGAGGCGACGAGCGTGATTGGACCAGCAACGGTGGTCAGAGTGGTCCCCACAATGCACCTAACCAGGGTCTTGACGAGCGTTGTCTTTCCAACCCCCGAAGCTCCAATAATCGCGATTGAGTCGGGCGGAGGATAGTCTCCAAATTGATGCTTGTACGGGAGCTTAGCCGCCTTCTGCGCGGTGTTCGCCTCCACCTGGAGGATCCGACGCGCCCGGACAACGGAGTTGACTGCGAAGGCCTTGGACGGGTGCTTGGGTCGGTGACCCTCAGAGATCGTCTGGCGAGCGTTCTCTTGCCGCTTTAACTTGTTCTTGCGTCCACGGATGTCGCTCGCAGCCCGATGCGCCTTGTTCTGTTGCTCGTCCGTCACCTTGCGCTCAGTTCCGAGCATATCCTTTTTCCCTCGATTCACTAGATCAGTTTCTCGGCATACGAGAGGGCCATCCGGAGGTCCTTCTGGTACGAGATCCGCGTCCCAAAGAGGGAAATGAAGCTCCTCGAGATGGCGGGGTATCTGGGGTTGGAGGTGTCACAGCGCCCCCGAAGCGCACGTAGCCAACGGACAACGGCCTCCATCTGTTCGCGGTGATAGGCCTTCGTCGCGTACGAGAGTAGGGCATCCAGGACGACGTAGACGCTATCCTCCGAGAAAAGCTTGACGGTCGTTTGAATTGCCCACTCGGTGGTATGGATAAGGACATCGTTCAATGCGGTGAAATCCCGCTGCTGGATGATCTGCTCGATCGGTGGGAGGTCTTCTTCATTCATCTCATCTCCAACCTTCTTGAAACCTTTTGGCTCTCCTACACCGCTCTCCGCAACAGCAAGGTCCCGTATCTCATCGGTATATGCAGGAATCGCCGTCTGGATGGCGTTATCGAGCTTATTGAACCGAGTGAATTGTTGGAAACGTGTGTCGTTGGTCCGACTCGCGTCACCTACCTTTCCACGGTCGATGAACTCCTTTACGACGCGTGGAAGGGTCATGGTGACTGTATTCCCAGTGCTTTCAGAGGGAATCTTGAGGAACGAGTCCTTTTTGAAGTGCTCGAAGACCGGAGAATCATTATCCACCACGATGGAGACTACAGATGGCAAAGTAATGGTTCCACAGATGGCAAAGATCACTATCTTTGTCGCGGTAACGGATAGAGTGCCTCCAATGATGTCGGGGGTTTCTCCGATCGAACGGCCGGCTTCGATCAATGGTGCGCTCGTATGTGGCCGGAACTTATTGGAACTGAGCTCCTCAAGCTTTGGGATGGATGTGACGAAGAGTTTCAAGGAGCGTGGAGAGGTAGTGACGATCGCGTACCTCCGATTCTGTAACGGCTTGATCATGATGGAGAGCAAGTCCTCGGTTAGAAGAAGGCGGGCAAAACGACGTAGCTTCCCGATCTGACTATTATACGTGTATGCGTGGACGAAGGCACTATCGGCAAGGGTAAAGAAGACACAGTTATCGGAGGAGGAGAAGGCTGTGACGTGGGAGGCCAAGGGGATGATATCCTTAATCTCCAACGTCTCGGCTAGGGCAATCAGGAAACGGTCATAGACGACGATGAGAATGCCGTTCTGTAGGACCCCAAGGTATGCCTTAACGTCCGAGAGGTCTGTGGGGATGGAGATGTCACGGTATGTCCCTGTGATATTACACTTATTCAGTAATTGAGGAGAGTCTGACCAGACTGCACGGTATACATTTCCCCGACCATCAACGCTATAGACGGCCTGTAGGTTTGGCGTCGCTGTGATGGCGAGAACGGGGGCGGGGTGTGCATATAACATATCAAAGCTGGAGCGTTCCCCATAGAACGCATATAAGTCTCCAGCCATTGCACCGAGAAGGATAGCGGGAGCCTCCGATTCCGTATTACTAGGTCCGCGACTCTTCTTCGCGGGGGTAACGGCCGTATCGACATAAAATGCCGTCATTCGTCGCTGCGTAAGACGAGGGTCTGCAACATCTCGTAACCAGAGTCCGGACGTCGCATCCCAGAGGCGAACGACGCCTGTCTGTTGATATGTCCCAAAGACCCCTGCACGACGGTCGAGAGTGAGCATCCTTGAGTTTTAAAATCATTCGATTCCTTTGAGATCTGAGTAGAAACCTAATATGATTCTTAGTGAAAGGAAAGAAGGATGGATGAGTTGATTTCCATTCTTTCCACGCTCGACCTCCCAGAGGCTGACCGCTTTCTACAGTCCGAGATGCTTATTTCGGAGCTGAGAAAGGATATCGTTTTCATGCTTATTGAGAATGTCCCGCTTTCTCTTCTTCGAGAGGCTGTAGAGACGCGTAGCGAACTCTCATCCAAGGCCATCCTTGGCCTCTCTCTACTCGCGTATGGGATGGAATATGATATACCTTTGGAATATTCGTTATTAGCAGCGCGTATCCTTGCGTTCTGTGCCTTACCACGGTTACCCAAGGCTAGCGTCTTCGTCATCTTTAATGCCCTTTCGTTGGCATACTCCATCCTCATAAAGGCAATGGCACGTGAGACTACAAATAAGATCATAAATGTTCCAAGACGAAGGACTCAATCGGCGCCGCAAACGGGCCTATTAAGCCAAACTCTATTAAGTTCTCAGGGACTATCCGATATCGACCTTTGTTTCGATGATACTAGTGAGTTGATAAGCGTTGAAGAGGCCATCGCTACGATCGTTAATATCATTGAGTCAATGACCTTGTACTTCACGGGCGTCATCTCAGCATATCTGACGGTGGATGAAGGCACCATCGCCTCCACAACGGTCATTGAGTTGCTTTCCCAGCTTCTTAACAAGCCTATAAGGCGAACCACGCTTTCTCAAGAGATGCTGACGAGATGCATCACCGGTTGCGTCAACCTTCTAGGAGCCCTATTGCGTTCTCTCCCCTCTCAAAGAGGTATTCTCCTCTATGAACTTTGTAGATTATTGGCTATTAACCCTTCAGGTCGTTATCGCTTGACAGGTCATGTCTCTATTCGCTCCATAACGACCCTACAAGAATGTGTGCATACTCTCTTGGTTGATTTCCTAGGATTAACAAATACTTGCAAAGATCCTTCTCCTGATATCCTCCCAGTCTTGCAGTTCGTACTCGTTCATATCCAAGAGCTTTCCTCCTTACGTTCACCCGGTGCCACTGCCGTGGTAAAGCTTCTTAATCATGTCCTCACCTTACCTGAGGTTCGTGAGAAGGATAGCCTCCTGGACGACTTCCTTACGTTTCTAGAGGCTCTTAGCTCTCAAGGAAGACGTCAGCCACGTTTAGTAGCAATAGAGGTGATATCCACGTTACTCAATACAGACTCCATTGCTACCCTTCTTATAACTTCCACCTTGCGTATCGAAGCCTTCTTCTTACGTCTATTGGTCCCCTTGGGTTGTAGCTCAGATGATACCGTGGCTGCCATAGCTCTTCTGGTGATAAGTCGCACATATATAACAAAAGGAGTGGATAATGCTCTTCAAACCCTCACTCGACCTCTCTGCCTAAGCTACTTTGCCAATGAACGGTGCAACGTGCGGATCAGGAAGATTATTGACCCCGTTGCACTTCGAAAGTCTTATACGCAGTTCCTAGGCTCCTGTCTTCGCTCAAGAATTGATAGTGTCATCACTGAGTTATTTTCGACGGGGGTAAGGACTGAAGATACTCTTGAGCCGACACGGAAGAGCACCTCCACCTCTCGGAAGGTCTTGATTGAGCGTGCCAATGATTGTATTGATGAGGAAGGAAGCGAGACAAGTTTGAATTTCTCCATGCTCGAGACGAACCAAGAGAACGTATTGCCACCGCATCTCTTACCTTGTCATCGTATTTTCGAGACCTTATCTGACAACACACGTGAGCTTCTGTTCCTAGCGAAACAGAAGGTCACTAAGATGCTTGGGGTGGTACAGCTGGCATCTCTTAATGATTACCTTGTTGAGGAACTGGTTCTACGTTGTCAAGACTCCTCACCCTCGGTTAGAAAGGCTGCGATTTCCGTCGTCCTTAGTTGCGCAACCATCATCCCGCTTCCACTCTGGTTCGAATGCGTGTTCAACTCCGCCCCGGACACCGCCGATAGCTCTTCGAACCCCGTCCTGACCTATGTTAGAGAGATCATTGTCGCTCCAGTCGCTCTATCCTTGAAGGCGAAAACCACCGAGGTCTATCCCATTTCCCCACTCCTCTGCTCGGTGTTGTATCACTTGGCATTACAAGGCGTGGGGTCGGAGCAACGAGTTGCCGAAACGAGCCTTTCCAACACGCTTCGTGATGCTTTCAAGCAATACAATGTCTTGGAGCTGGTCTACGATGACGTCGAGCCTCAATCGGACCAAGCCTATTGTGTCTGCGCCGGAGCCTTGATCTTGGCGACCGGTTGCGTCACACTATGCCATCTTTGTCGCATTGATATGGTTGAATTGGATATCCACGGCGTGAACGTTGCCGAAAGCGGGGTGACTGCCACAACGTCAAACACGAACACCATCTACGCCCATAGTACGGGTCTTGGGTCATCCGCTTGTAGCCTTGGCCCTCTTAGAAACTCAAACGTTGGCCTAACCCACGCTCTTCTAGGTTTAGGCCATCTCTACGAAATCTGCATGTCTCTACTCCTAGATACCGTCTTGGCCATGCGCTCCCAGGACGTGAAGCGCGTTGCTAAGGCCATAAGGCTTCCTTGGCTCGAAAAGCGTTGCACCCAGGAGTGGAAACATATCCTGGCCCATGACGCAGAACCTAACCTGAAAGAGACCTTATTACATCACTGTTGTTCTGGAATTGATGCCTTCGCGCAAATATACGGCATCTGTGATGCACTTGATGCACGCCCAACTCACCTATCGAAATATATAGCGGTCAATGAGGACATCATCAGTGAGGCTCTTACACTAATCGGTACCCTCTTCAAGACCTTGGCAGATGAGTCCCTGGACACGCTTGCGTACGAGTTCCTCATCTCGCGCCCACATATTCCCATTGCATTCGTGACACACCTGTGTTCTCTCGTTCAGCTCCATACTGGAGATGCTTCGGATAGCATCGGGAACATCAGAGTAGTGTTTACTGACCTTCGTGATTCATTCCTTCAACAACTGCGAGACGTCGTCGTTGTCTTGAATATACTTCTTCAGGACAATAATGTGACTACCCTCAACCTTGGTGCGGCCATTCTGACGGCCTTGGGGTTCGACCCGGTATTCTTACGCCAAGCGGGCTCGATTGAGAACGTTGGGATGGCACAGCTACAATTACGTTTCCACCTGCTCTACTCTTTCATTGGGAAGCAGCTAGTTATCCAGGAGGAGGTGCAGGGACTAGTGGACCTACTCTTGGCTCTTGAGGAGCTATTGAACAGCGTATTGCACCGTTGCTTACAAGGCGGGACCAATGATGCCACCGAACTGGAGCAGGAGGATGCCAACCTCCTGATACAAACGAGCGGAGTATGCACGTGCATATTGGGGGCGATTGCGAGCTGCTTGGGTGTAGCCACGATGTTGGTTGATTCAACCGCGGAGACTTCGAACCTTGCCACCTGTCTATCAACTTTGTTGCACACGTCGCTCCACTCCTTCAGTACTCCCGCCCGTAACAATGCGCTTTTAGCGTTGGCTTCTCTTTGTTACACCGCTCCGGATACGGCGTCAGGATACATGACCCTCTACCTAGGATTAACCGGAGAACGCAAGGGACTGCTACATAGACACTTGTTACTAGTAATCGGCGACCTTTTCCTAAAGGATTACTTGCGTGTTGAACCCGTCCCAATTCTGCTCGTCCTGGCCTCGGTCGCCCATAACTTCGACCTGGAGGCTCGTCTATTCGCCCAGAAGACGTTTATCGAGCCCCTGGTACGCAAACAACCCTCCTTGATACCACAGGTCTTCATCGACATGCTTATCCTCCTTTCCGGGGTCATATATCAACAGCGTGACCCTGTATCGATCATCTCACGTCAAATCCTGGCCCTGCTCTCCGGAGATATCGTTGCGCAGAGGTATCTCGTGGAGAACACGCTGGGGATCTTTGTAGAGGCAATGAGCCTAAAGGACGCTCTCACGAAGACCCTTCGAAGCCGGTGCACCATCAATGACATGCGTGTGCGTCGAGACTTCTACATGTACCTCATCTCCCATGCAACGCCTGCACAGCGCTTTGAGATCCTCACCATCATCCTTTCCGAACTTCTCGACCGTATCGAAACGCATGAAAGTCTCTTGGCACTTCAGAGGCCAGTCGGTGACTTTCTAGCCTTACTGGAGCGTGGTGCCTTTGCATATGATGCTAGTACGCTTATTGATCAACTGATGGGGCCTGGGACGCAAACGGAAGAGGTTCTCGCCCCCAAGGCAACAGTGGTTGCAGACATGATCATACACCTCTCACATAAGCACTCGTCTAGCCGCTTATTACCGGCCCTACTGAATCTTTACTCACTGTCTCGAGGAGGACGCACTCCACTCACTCTCGAACTGGCTACCGCTATCCATAAGATCTTGGAATATGCGAAGGTGGACTTTAGACAACTGGATGGCACGTACCCGCAATACGGCCAGGAACTCCTTGAGCTTCGCCTCATGATATCTCCACCTTCTGAGGAGGAACAAGGATGAAATGACTGTTATCCTTTCCCATTAATTACTGGTATCTACTGATTTGAGTCCTTGGGACGCGCCCGAAAGTCGCGGGCGATGGCTAGCATCTCCTGGTTAATAAAGCACTGCATGATATCTGTCCTATAGTTAGCTGGGGTGGGCTGATGTGAATCCTCATCGTCCTCATAATATTCGTCAGATATGCCTTCTTGCGGCATGGACTCGTCCGACCGCTCGTAGACGTTGGCATGTACCTTGAGAGCCTGCTGGTCCATGCGGTTCTCGTCTCTACGGACGGCCTCCTGAAGCTTGAGCCGAAGCTGCTCCACTTGATCCTCAAGGGCCTCGATGTAGAACTGGACCTCTCCCGAGAGCTGGTCGATATCCCGTGGGCGTGTGGGCAAAAGCCTACTCATTTTTATTCTGTACTGGAATGTTCCGTCAACGCTTGGTCTGTCAGAGTACGTCGCCAGGGGTTTTGTATGAGGGACCACTCCTGGCCCCAATGGTACGAGCCTCGAACGAGGCCCTTAGGCTTCTCTCGCTCAGGGCCGGGGCAACCGCCGTATACTCGGAGGCGATTGTCTGTTCTGCGATAGTAGGTGGGAGGGTTGAAACGGAGGAGGAGACTGGCCGGATCCGGGTCATCACTCCTGACCGAGGAGAACATTCTCCAGAGCGTATTCTGCTTACAATCAGGCCTGAGGAACGGAAACGAACGATCATACAACTAGTGGCGAGTACTGAGTCGGAGGGATTGGAGGAGGTAATTCGACTTCTCGAACCATATTGTGGTGGAATAGACTTGAATCTTGGTTGTCCTGCTCGTTTTGCTACGCAGAACAACATGGGAAGCAAGCAGCTTAAGAACTCACTTCCGCTCGTCCGACGTGTGAAGGCAAACCTGGTAACGCTTCCATTATCGGTCAAGATTCGTCTGCTGACCTCTACGGACCAGACGATTGGACTTCTAGTGGACTTGTTTCATGCAGGTGTGACATGCGTGGCGATTCATATGCGTCTTCAAGGTCAAGCACGTACTGAATCTGCGGCATGGTCAGCCTTCTTTTCGATCTTAGAGTCGTTCTACTCGTCGTTATATTCTACGCTTGAGACGGAAGAGTTCAAGGAAGCTTGTGCACGGTTCTGGATCGTCGCGAATGGAGATCTTTATTCCCGTGACCAGATCGATTCCTTCTTTACTCTCTCAGCTACAGCTTTTACTCAACTTCCAATAGAACTGCAACCCTTCCTGAAAGATAGGTATGGAACTAGAACGCCAGTGATGCTTGCAAGAGGTGCGATATGTGATGCGACACTATTCACATACGTTCGTGAACTGCAAGCTGGATCAGTTCCAACAGTTATAGACCGGAACTATTTCCATCAAGTGCAAGATCTTCTTGAGGCTGCTAGGCATGGGGGTGCCCGATTTACAGCCTGGAAATACACAGTCGTCTTAGGCATAACACTCGTACGCCAGCTCCATCTTTACCGTACCCAGAATGAGGAGCGCCTCTATAAGGAGTGTACTCCATTATTATCAGCCGGGCAGGAATATGACTATTACGACGGCCTCCTTAGCGACCTCTCCGCCAAGGTTTCCTAATCGCTTTTCAAGATGCTATCCTCGGCGTCAATCGAAGGCTGAGGATCATCATCCTCCTTCTTCGAGGATGGTTGGTCGTTCTCAAGGTCCTCTCGCCCGAAACGAGCCGCCTTATGGGTCGAGACGAGGTACTTCTCAGTACGCTCGACGTTGTACACCCTCGGATTGAGCTTGTAGAGGGTAGGCATCGCGATATTGAACATCTCGACGCAGTTGCGGTTAACAAGGACGTGCATGATGTTTGTGGTTGGTGGTAGTGCATTACAGACATATGCGGCCGAGTTGACCAGCTCCTGGAACGTATCGAGCAAGCCATTCTTGATGACGACAAGGAGAGCGACATCTCCATCCGGACTAGCACTCTTAACCTCTCTCTCGAATAGGTCTGAGTTATCCATCCCATTCGTCCCGACAGCTTCAAGGAAGAGACGCACGACCGCATGGTTATCAAGGGCGCAAGACATTAGAAAGGCCGTCATCCCTGTGAACTTATCCGTCAGGTTCCTTGCAGACGCTGGGGACGTCGCCAAAGGTGGTTGAACAACATTCCCCACCTCCTCACGAACCGTGAAGAAACGTTTGATACGAGAAAGGAAAACCTGCTGTGTCTCAGGGGCAACGGTTCCGAACCTATCAACAAGTCGCATGAGACAAGTATATCCATTCTTATCACGCAGACCGAAGTCCGTCTTGACTCCTGCCCGTCCTCTACGACGAACACACTCCTCAAAAAGAGTGTCGAAAATCGCCTCGTCCGCTAGCATGGCGGCTGCCATCAAACAAGACTCCCCGTTGTTCATGCACCCAAGAAACTCGAAGTTCTGCTTGACGGCCTCTAGGTTCCCGTCGACGATCGCCTGGTATAGTCGATGTTCCTGGAAGTCCTCGTATTGCGCTAGAATCATCTCCGCGTCGAACGCCCCGGCCTTCATCGCAAGCATCCGTGCGTTGCAGTTATGCGAGTTGAGCATCGTCTTTTCCACAGGGGCAAGCAGCCGAACCCCGTCGACATAGTTCGCCTCGGCCGCCAGCATCAACGCGGTCTCGCGTTTGGCATTCGTCTGCCGGATCCCATGCTCCAACTTCACAAGGACTTCGAGTACCCGAGTCACTTTTAGCTTAGCAGCGAGTTGAAGGTGTGTTAATTCCAAGGTCCCATGCGTCTTAGACGGAACATGTTGGGCCAGGTACGCGATGATCTGGCTATTATATGACTGCGCCTGAGCCGGAGTCGATTCAACTTGGGTCTTCAAATTCTCTAGAATCTTATCAATCGTGGTGCGCTGCTTCGGAATTAGTTGCGCCATCATGGTGGATGTATCTTCATCACCATTGAACAGAACACCACTAACCGTCGCTCCGGTCAGAATTGATGACTCACAAATGCCCGAGAACTCTCCTCGCACATCATAGTCTACCTTCTCGCTTCCCAGCACATACTTATCCCCAATGTGCTTCAGATACTTGATCGCAGAGATTAGACAGTCGTCGCCGAAGTTGTCTTCAATCCTCCCCTCCAGCTCTGCTAGCTCCTTAACAATGGAGGTGCAACCCATGCGCGCTGCAATGGCAAGAGCCGTGCGTCCGGCCTTCTTCGACCTGAGCCCGGCCTCAAAGGGAATCAGGATACGAGCGATGTCAAACTTCCCGCAGTAGACGGCGATCATCAACGCGGTGTACTCGTCGGGCTCGGCGGTCTCGTTATCGTTCTCGATGGCCGGCATCGGGTACCTGTAAAAGGCACGCGATTCGTACGGAGCGAGAAGGCGCCCGGCATCCGCCGAGTCTGTGACGACGGCGTGCATCAGAGCCGTAAAGTGGCAGCAGTCACAACGCTCCCCAATCTGCCGACGGTACTTGGAACGCCCACGTGGAGACGAGCAAGTAGTCTGAGCATCGGTAGCGTTCTCCGAGGGGACATTCAAACGCCTCATGACTCGAAACTGCGTATCGTGCAGCATTGTCTCCACGTTCGGAAGCGGCGCCAAGTCGTCGCGGAAGATCTTCGATTTCTTGACCTCCTTCAGAATCCGACGACGATTCAGGTCTGCATTCTCCGAAAGCTTGATGATCTCCTCACAATTGCTCGAGCTATTGTTACGCGCGGCCTCCATGAGCGGAGTATGTGAGATCCTCTTCCCAGTCTCTCCGTATTCCGAAAGGACCTCAATACACCCTGCACAGCCCAGCTCCGATGCTACCTCGTAAGGCGTCTTGTTCGCGTTGTTGCGGATCGAATGCTCATCGGCAGCAAGGAGCCGGCAGGCGGCGACGGCATTCATGCGGATCGCATGATGGAGTGCCGTATTCCCCTCCGAATCCCGCTTGAGAAGCAAAGAATCAGATATCTCCTTGTTTGAGAGTAGAATCTCTATAACCTGTCGGTTGTTCTCCTCAGCGGCGAGCATTAAGGCCGTCGTGTTCTCCGGTTGCATCCGAGCTTCCAATTCTGCCAAAACCAAGTTGCGATGGGTCTGGAAGTGGTCCACAACGACGCTACGGACAAGGTCAACCCGATTAAGCTTGCAGGCGAGAAGCATGGCCGTGACTCCGAGCCCGGAACGACGTCCAGCCTCATGGGGGAAGAGAATCTGGAACGCGGCCTTCCGATTCAATTCCGCTGCTAGCATGAGAGCGGTGAAGCCAACATGGCTAAAGAGGACTTGGAACTGGCTCGGAGTATCATTGGCACCCTGAGCCTGGAGGACCACGCGGGCAGAGGTCTTCTGTACATGATCAATGGCGTTCAGAATGACAATGAGATTGCTGGAAACGCTCCCGAGCGCCACTGTGAGGGTCGGGACGGAGTTAATCTTCGCCTGGATCGAGCGGCAGCCCTCGGAGATCAAGGTCAGCTTCTGCAGCATCTGCTTCGACATGAACTGGTCCGAGCCGTCGGCCGCGTGCTTGTACATCGCGGTGACGTGCGCAAGACAGGTCGAGAGGATGTGCTTCAAGCGGTTCTTGTCGTCGGGCGTGATCCCATTCATCGGGTTGTTGAACGCCCCTGTAAACTCCTCCTTGATCGTCATAAGCTCGGCCTTGATGAGCTCGAGGCCCTCCATTGCTGAGGATGCTACCTCCGCACCGTCTGGGTTCGGGTGGGATGATTCCGGAGGAAGGTCAAGATAAAGACCCGACATTGAGCGTGCGACGAGAAGGCTAGTACACGACTTGTTCCCACTCTGAGGATCGAGTCCAGGGGTAAGAGTCTCAAGTTCCGGACTGAGGAATGATGAAGACTTCGTCTTCGAATGCCCAATACGTTGGACACTAAAGGTTGAAGGCGAACGCTTATGCTTCTTCGAAGTTGACCGACCAGGTGACGAGTCATCTGGAGAGAATAGCTTTTGCGCCTCCTTGAGCGCCTGGTTCGCTTGCTCATTCAATTCCTTCGTCATTGCCTTGTGTTGTTCCTTAAGCGTATTGGAGACCAGCCTGAGGTTCGTCTTCGCCTGCTGGGCCGCCTCTTTCGCGAGCTTCGCACGGAAGGCCTTCATCGTCAGCTTCTTGTCGGCCATCTCGTTGTTCGCTCCAATGTCACCCACGCTTGTGTAGCGGAAGATCCAGACATCTCCGGGCGTGATAAACGGGTTCGTGGTGTTGCGATATAGAAGTTCATCGACGAAGGATGTATCGCCGTCGTACTCAATCGCCGCAAAGAGATCGTGCAGCTCTCCACGGGCCTGAAGCCCGTACTCGACCTCGGCCAGAACGGAGACGCAATCCGTCTGGTCGCAGGCGACAGCATACATCAGAGCAGTCGCACCCGATGCGGAGAAGAGGCCACCTTCGCCACCAGGAGCCTGGCGTTGCAGCCGATCAAGCAAGTCCCCGGTCCCATCTGCACCCAGCTCTCCTGTGAGCGATAGTCGGCGGTGATAGCGCGCCTTGTGCTCCCGGTTCAAATATGGCGAGGATAATAACTTAACGACATCCAAGTTCCCATGCTTCTTATCAGTCTTCGCCGCGGCTTCCTCGTCGGCGGGTAGATAGTACCGTCGCGCAAGAGGTGAAAGGATGGCGAGCATCAATGCCGAATGGCCCTTGGGAGTCTGGACACACATCTCGCTACTGCTAACGATCGTATACACAACGTCGAGGTTCCCTTGAATGGCCGCGTACATCAATGCCGTGAAGCCGTTGGCATCCCGTTGGCCAAGTTCCCGGATAAGGACCTCACGAACGACAAGAGAATAGTTGAGTCGAGCGGCAAGGATCAAAGAGGTCTCTCTACGGGAGTTTGTGATCTGGGTCTCAAAGCTGCTCAGAAGGCGGACTGCGAGAAGGTTATTTGCTGCTACGGCGCAATAGAGGGCGCAAGATAGGACCGGATGTCCTCCGAGGATCCCCGCCTCCTTGAGCACCAGATACCGAATGCACGTGACATAGTTCATGACCTGGCATAACGGATGCTTTGCCTTGTGCTCGGGTGATGGCCCCTTGTTCATCATCTCGAGTGGACGAGCCGGGAGGTTCGGACCATCGACGACGAGTGCCGTTGAGGGCGGCGCAATGACAGTCGTCTTTCCTTGAGAGGCTGGAGGAGAAGACATGGTATCGGCATCGACCGCGATGAACGAAAGGGTACACTCAGGGTTCTCAAGAACTCCGGAGTCCTCGGCCTCGATCCGCGACCTTGTCGCTTCCCGTCCCCTACCGGTCGGGAGTGCTGAGAAGGGGCGGGGTGGAAGTCCGTCCGGCTGTACTGCAAACTTTGATAGGAGTGTGGCCTTGGCGTCGAACAAGACGTGATCTATATCTGGTATTGGATTCTTGTATGGAGGATAGTTTGGAAGAAGCATTGGATAATCATCTGGGTGTGCACGTAAGAGCTCGGCGAGATCGATCTTATTGAAAGTGTCTGCACCACCATAACACTCCATATAGTGGATCATTGCCAGGGTCGCGACCATCAGGGCCGTTACCTTATTATCGTCATCCGATTGCATGCACGCCTCGAAGGGTATCAAGAGCTGCATGACCTCGATGTGCCCAAGTGAGGCTGCATGCATCAAGGCCGTCATGTGGGACGAATACGCCCCCAGTTCTCGGTAAGCTGCCGCACGCTCCAGGTATCCTTCCTTCACGTTATCACAGAAGTCTCGCACGAACGTATAGGAATTGCACTTGACGGCAAGGACTAAGGCAGTGTTCCCAAGGCTATCTGTCATCCCCATCTCGGGACTAAGTGCCCGGATGCACATCCCTTGGTTCGAAATTGCGGCGTGCATGAGGGCAGTACGAGCGTAGGGGCCTGTTTGCATTCCGAGCTCGGAGGCTATCCGGCCTCCAGAGGCGATCTGACTGGGGAGGGTGATGAGCGCTTCTGCGGCTCGCGCCTTCCCATTAGCGGCGGCGATTTGGAGGGCGGTCATATGATTAACGGGATCCACTTGTCCGGCGTGGGAGATGTGCTTCTTGACGAGGTCTGCGTTGTTCTGGAGGACACAGTTCATCAACGGCGTCTGCGCGACCTTCGGCTCGGTTCCTTTCGGATGCTCCGCCATTTTTTGGTCCGAGTTAGCATTTACTGATAGATCCGAAGGAGAAGGAAACTTGCCGTGAAGGGGCCGGGGATTTCGTCCTGCACGCCCTGGCAGTCGAGCAGGAGGAATTCCGCAGCTAGTATCCCGGCCATAATCCGACATGCTGCGTAAGTCAGTCTTGTATGCTGTCGACGCTGGGGCATGGATTCCACCATTTCCTGTACGCGCTCGGAGGCACCATCATGTACATCATAGCCACGTCTAGCCAGTCCATCGCGAAGCCAGATATGCGTTTCCTCTAAAGTAGTACTATTACATCCAAGAGGGAGGCATAAGAACCCCTGTCCAGTGAAACAGTCGGGAACTGGAAGATCTACATCGGGACGAAGGAATGAACCCAGAAGCGTCAAGATATCTGTAGGACTACACAAGCTTTCGATGTAATGGCGTACAGAGTCGAGGATTGGTGGATACAGGGTTATTAAGGGAATGCGAAGGGCTTCTGCTTGATATGAGGCCTCATACTCGAGACAGGTATGACCATTCTCTCTATTCATACAAAGATTCCCTCGACACTTCTCATCAAGGGTCATATCGGTCATATCAGGGATAGGAAGAGTCATTGGAAGAAAAGAGATATGACCAATCTCAAATACGATACGTCTTGAGAACTCGAAGACATCTGGGTACTTTTGGCCAAGATAGCAGAAGAGAATCAGATGAAGTAACGGTACACGTGGATCTGGGTCATCAGTAGACCGTGAGGATGACAGGAATAGAAGAGAACTATTCTTTTTCTGTTGAGCTTCCAGAGTCTCCTTAGGTGCCTCCACGAGTCGCTGTATTATGCTTAGAACTCCATCTTCTGACAAGTCCACACTTTGACTAGCAAGAGAAGCCCGAAGGATGGTGAGGAGCTTGCGATGTGGTATGGCTAGAATGATGGCCATTGGAAGGACGTCTTCCATGGCCTCAGTCGCAAGATAACAGCGTAGCAATAGTCTGCTATGCATCAGTGAGCCTCGAATGCTCCTATTAATCAAGCCTCGCATGTGTTGAAGAGCGGCAACTCTAGCAAGTGTTTGAAGCTGCACCGTACGGATCTTCTCGGCTTCCGTCTTAAGGTACTGGAAGAGGGCCTCAGGATTCCCATTGTATTGATCATCGATGCGTGCTAAGACATCCTCCGAGAAGATGAAGCTCGCCCCATACTTCGCAAAGTCTGCAAAGTCTCGACTACTCGTCTTCGCGTCTGGATCTCGCATGCTATTAATGTTATCTTGAAGCTCTAATAACTCCTCGACCAACTCACATCGAAGTTCCTGGTAGACCGCGTCCGAATGGTCCTGCTGGAGCAGCTTCGAAAGCGTCCCAACGACCCGATCGAGCTGCTGACCAAGGAAGTTGAGGTCGCTTTGAATCCGTTCCGCTGCCATCAATATTACCGGATCAAAAAACAGTTGGCTAAGAGATGTTCATCATGCAAGATTCCACGCTGGACCCGAACTTCCTTGACCTCCCGGTCACCATCACCCTTCCAGGTCCTAATGGCGATTTTTGTGTTGAGTACAAGAATGGGGACTGGTCCCAGGTCGATGAGACCGGGTCTCCTCAATATCGACGTTTGTTGTTGGAATACGAGGAATTGAAACGGGAGAACAAGGTCCTTCGAAAGCAAACTGATAAGGCTGCAAAGAAGATCGCGATCCTCACCCTCGAGTTAGAACGACTCCAAGCGGCACGGACCGTCGAAGTGGTTGAATATTCATCAAGTAAGCCGAAGTAGTGAATTTGGGAGGGCAAATAAAGTCGGAACCCTTCAATGCCCATGACTTCAATCCGTTCCCGTTCGACAAGCAAGCCCACAAAGACTGCACGTGCTCTTTCCCGTGCGTCTAGTACTGGGCGTGCAGGCTCACACCCACGTAGCATCTCCGTCGGATCCAAAGCCAAATCAATGGCTAAGATCGCGGTTTCTACAATTCGCTCAACCTCATATGATCTTGATGGCCCATTGAGTGTAGAACTCCCTGGTATGCGTTCGGTACTAAGATATCGATATACCGGAAAGTGTTGGGAGCCCCTCAATATGTCAACGGTCTCACCAATTCAAGAGTTACAAGAACAAGTTCTTGATATGCGCACAAGAAATGATATACTCTGCAAGAAGCATCGAGAAATGGAAGAGGAAATCGCTCTTCTTCTTCAACGACGTAATGCATTACTTCGAAAAAAGACTGCTATTTACGAAACTTTACGTACGATGGCCTCTCAAGGTACTCCTCTCCGCTCCACCGATTAGGTCTGGCTATAAAGGTTTGTAAGTGCATCCTTGGCCTTCGAAACGAAGTTATCCGGCGTCGAGTTACGTATGACGTCAGCAAGGGTCATGATGGTCCCATGTAGCTCGTCGAGCTGAGCTTCTTGCTTACGAGTGATTGCCTCGAGCGATTCAAGGCGATCCATTACCACCTTCATTGCTCCATGTTCAGGATAACCATTCTCACCCCCACGCTTCAGAGGTGTCATTGGGTTACGGGAGCCAAGGTCATTGACAGAGATAGGCCCCGAGGTGACAATACTGCATGGGTTTGAGATGAGAGGCGCCATACTGCCTTGTGACCCCGTCAAGGTGGCATTAACGACCTTACGAGGCGAAGACGGTGCCTCCGTGATGGGCTTGGTCGTCGATGAGGCCAAGGATCCCAATACACTGCTTTGCATCGAAGACGTAGCAAGTAACCTTTGTCTCTTGTTCTGTGTGCGAACACTATAGTTGAAGCCCGAGGCAGGGACGTCAATCGCCTCACGAAGAAGGTGTACAAATGAATCGAAATGGTCCGGTTCCTCCCGCATCTCAGAAAGAAGATCTGCACACCTCATTGAGCTCCACGGTTCCGCCGAAGCCGAGGTCGTCTTATTGCAAACCCTCTCACATAAGGATGTGAAGAATGCCTCCTTTGCAGCTCCACGGTCCAAGTTTTCGAGAGAACTCCTCAACACCTCCAGAGTCTCCATCAACTCCGCCCCATACTCGCTATACGTCCCCATCACCGCAAAGGCCCGTTCAATGGTCCCATCGATCAGTAAATTCCCACCATGGCACCGGATTGGGACGTCAGCACTCGCTTTATCTCCATGGAACGTGATGCGCAGCTCCTCGACGTTTGTTGCGAGCGAGAGGAGGATACGGAACGAATCGAGGCAGCCTCTGATCTGTGGGACGTCAAGGACTATGAGATCGAAGTAGACTGAGATGGTTTGAACGGAAGGACAGCACATCAATAAGAAGGCGGTAAAGGCGGGAAAGGACTCCCGAATGAGTCTTCCATAACGCTCTTCTACCGCCTCCTGATCCTCCAACGTGTAGGATGTCGCTAAAGGAAGACTATCCTGGCAAATGGATGGGACGTACATGATGGATGTTAAACTATATATCTCTCCAGCAAGGTACTTCAAAAGCCGTGCATCGTCATCGTCCGAATAATGAATCCCCCGAATCGCAAGCTTCGAACATGAGGGTGCTAAGGTTACCAGAAGTTGCGCAAAAGGATCCTCACAGTGTGGGGAGACGGTCAGGTTACTAACCGTCAGCTCCTCCAGTTGCAGAAGCGTCAGTCCAGAGGCGATTGACCGCGATGGGCAGACGAGCGAGAAATTCGCGATGGTGAGAGCGGTGAACGTACAATAGCCCCCAAGGAACTGGAGAAAGGCCGTCAAGCGTAAGAGGTCGATCTCCTCAGAGGCCGAGAGGATCAGGTGCTTCGTGCTACTCCCATCCTTAAGCGCCTCACGAAGCCGAAGCTCGCGCGGGAGCTGTCCAACCGAATCGCTATATAGCTCGAGCATGATTGGTGTCGCGTCCACGGCGTACTCGCCGTCCTGAAGGGATTGAATCGCGAGCTCGCTACGTGTTGGCCTAGACATTTTTGCGGATGGCATCTAGAGAGAAGCGCGACGTCTATTATCGTCTCGCAAAGGACGAGGGGTGGCGTGCCCGATCAGCGTACAAACTACTCCAGCTGGACACGCAGTATGGACTCTTTGACGGGGTCACACGGGTCGTTGACTTATGTGCTGCTCCAGGAAGCTGGTCACAAGTTCTTTCGCGTCGCTTACCAGAGGCCTTGATCATTGCCGTCGACCTGGCACCAATGGCGGCACTTCCGAACGTCATCCAGCTTCAAGGCGATATTACACGTGAAGAAACCGTAGATGAGATCATTCGACTATGTGATGGGAAGAAATGCGAGCTGGTCCTTTGCGACGGAGCTCCCGACGTTACCGGGGTCCATGACCTAGACGAGTTCGTGCAATCGATTCTGGTTTCAAGAAGTATGGATCTTGCTTTCAAGATCTTAGCGGAGCATGGAACCTTCATCAGTAAGGTCTTCCGAGGAGAGTGTCTTGAAACCCTTCTTCGACGAAATGCTCTTCTTTATTTCCGAGAGGTCAGTATTTTCAAGCCTGAAGCGAGTAGATCAAGCTCAATGGAGTCTTACCTCGTCTGCCGCGACTTTTACCCCGATGGGCTTGCCCCCTCCGATAATAGGAAGGCCTTATACACTCAATGTGGAGACTTCCGTCTACTTGATAGCGATAGGACATACTCTTTGGATATTGACCTTTCCTCCTTCATGTCTCTAAGTACCCAGTCCCCTAGCCTCAGTAGAATAGATACTCAGGACTCATCCTTCCCGACCTCCGGCTAGAATATGTAATCGGTAGGTGAACGAGCATGTTTTAATGCCTGCACTTGCTCTGGATTCAGAACGATCGAGATGGTCTCGAACTTGTCTCCGAAGATACGCCAGAACCATCGGATGAACTTCCTACATGTCTTTCGGATACGTTCATGCTTACTTTCAACCATCCTTGCAGTAAACATCAGAGCATCCACATAATGGTCAGGAACATGCTGATCGTTACGAGCCAGAACCCCAGTAAGACACGTGACACAAACAAGTCGTTGATGAATCGCACTCCGTTGCTTCGCAAGAGTTATGACTCGATCAAGAAAGTACTTTTGGGACTGTGCCGGGTAGACGCGTATAAAGGCACTAAAGAGCGCCCCAATGGCTGACACCAGTTCTGCATGGGTTACCGTCATTCCCAACCCAAAGATGTAATCTTCAAGAACCATCATATGAATTCGATCTCCTCGAGTTACTGGATGAATGGTCCCATCGGGATTAACAGAAGGTACTGGTAACTTCAATGCCGCAAGCCCAATCATCCTACGTACAAGCTCATAGATACATGCAGACGCACGCCAAAACTGAGCATGCTCTATAAGAAGGGGTGGAAGACGATGGCCAAGTAACGTCTCTAGAAGCTCAATGTCCATATGGACGTTAGCACACATCAATAGAAGCCCCGATGCGAAGTTCCTAGTGTCTTGTAATTCCTCATAGTTCTGCATACGCACAAGCACAGGTAGGAGGTGTTCGGCCACGAGACACATCACCTCTTGACAATACCCAGATGTGTACATCATGGCAAAAGCCTGGATTAGCGTCGACAGGACGTTAAGGTCCTCCTTCGCAGCAGCCTTGTCATCTCTCTTCTTAATCCAGCTCTCGAAGACTGTTTCAAGTGAGCTGATGAGTCCAACGATATGTGGGTGATAAGTAGATGCTTTAGTTTTGCTGCACATATCCTTCTCCACCGTGATCCCTAGAGCCCCACTCATCGCGGTCGCAAGCGTATCACGAGTCATTGACAAACGGCTGTACAAGTAATACTTCTGCACCATCTCCAGGAAGCGATGAGAAAGCTGAAGGAATAGAGCCCTATCAAGGGAGTTGAAGATGAGCAGGAAAAGCGTTATTACGAGGATGGTATTTGATTGCAAGGTCTCACTATCTGCATTCCGCTCGAACGCTCCCTCAAGGTGCGTAAGGAAGTGCTCTGTTGCCTCCCACATGATATCGACGTTTTGTTGAAGGACGAATATAGAGTAAATACTAACCCAGGCATCGAGCTGACATGGTTCCAGCTTCCGAGTGGCCGCAATAAGGGTCCGACTGAAAAGAGTGGCACACTCATGTCGTTGCGCTGCTGTACAGCGCCCATACTTCAAACCTACAATAGCCGCGCTACAGATTCGCATCAAAACCGCGACGTTATCATGAACTAATGAATCTGAAGAGGTCACTTCCAGATAATGGCACGTCGACTCCAAAAGAAAGACTGACATCTCCCCACCAACAATACCGCAAAGAAACGTCAATGAAAAGGCGAGAGCATCCTCGAAGCTTTCCTCGGCCGTCTCATCGTCATCATCCTCACTCCCTTGTCCATTTGCTTGAATAAGGCGTTGAATGGCTATCCAAAGCTTCCTATGCAGTTCTGGATCGGAAAGGGTCCTTCGAGTATCATCTAGAGTCGCCAAGGTCACCGTACTAGCCATAGCCAATTGCTTCTGCGTCTTCTCCCCTAAGGGCAATGTGAGGGCATGGCCAAAGAATAGATCCTTGAATTCGCAGAACCCATGGGTGAGGTCCGGGTCCTCATAGGAGGGACCACCATACGGCTTATAATGGCGCAGAATTGTCGCCATCGCCATCCACATCGCCCCAACGTCTGCTATGGTGTTCTCAACGATTGCCCGGAGTAGGTTCTCAATAATCCCCTGCGTTGTCGCGACGTTGAGGGTCATGATATATGCTCCAAAGGATAGGCACGAGACCAAGGCATGTATCCGACTCTTGTCAAAAGACAGGGTCGAGGTATGCATCTGAATGACTCCTAGAGAGTTGATGTAGCTCTGGTACTCTGCAAGACGATCATTATTGATGCTGGTGATGGCTTCAGAACTTAATTGGATGCACGTCCGTCCTTCCTCGCGGATCAATTGGTTCTCCTTTGTCAATGCCGTATTCAACACGTCAATGTGATCAGAAACACCCCTTACGGAGCGTAACATGTTCAATGACCCTAAGCCTGAAGGCCCAGTGAAGGGATATATAGGATCCCACAGATCCGAAAGGCCCGAAATATCAAGGGCCATTTGTGTTGTCTCATCCATACGACAGGCATAAAGCCTTGCGGAAAGCACAATGAGGGAGGTGTATCGCGGAATGGACACTATGAAGTGCGAGATGATAGGCATGGTTGCAGTAACCTGCCGGGCAGCGTACAAGACTCGAAGATGATATGCTTGGTCCGCTCGTGGCAGAACTCCATCGCTACGCTGACTCAAGCTTATCAATTTCTCGCACGATGAGAAAGCAGCACCCACGTAGACTCGAAAAATGTCCGCCTCGAGGGGAACAATATGCATGGTCTGCTCCAAATAGTATACGGCCATGTTTCTAATGCCCTCGTCGTAGAAGAGGGAGGCGGTGATGAAGACTTCGGCATATCCCATCACTAATCGTGAGAATGTATCACTATTGTCGGCTGGAGTAAACTCAAGATACGCGATGCGTGCCATACTCAAGCCGAACGCTTGCAAATTCTGCTCGCATACATACATCAATTCTGGATCTACGTGGAAGTAGGTCAATGAGTTGTAGCCTCGTGATGCGTTCTTTGCGATACGGTTCGCCTTAGCCGTGTTGTGGCCGCCCCAGGTTGTGACGATGATAGATGCTGTCCGAAGGGCTTGCTGTGCAACACGTGGGTCCAGTTGTGCGCTAAAAAGAGACCGGAGATACTCAAGGAATTCCTCCATTACGGTATATGGAGAAAAGGCCCCTTCGTCAACGCATTCAGACTCAGGACAAGGAGGTACATTCTTGATCTGCGGTTCAATTATGGGCCCATCCAGAGATGAAGAGAAATCGAACAGCGGCATCCTGTCCGGGTCAGAATGGGACTGTAGCAGCCGTTCCTGAATGGCAGTGCTTATCTCTTCTGGGCAGTTCTCTGTAAGAGGTAATGCCTTTTCATCACTCAGTAGCTCGAGGTTAGGGCCAAAGAGCTCCTCAACACGACTCTCGACCATCTGCTTACGAAGGAGGTGGAGCTCGTTTGTCTCTCCTTCGATGTCAACTCCTCGAAAGTACCAGAGCATGGGATTTGGGACTTGGTACTTGCAGGAAGCATTCTGGGTGTTTTCTAGCGTAAAGAGGGAGTCTTCTCCCAACCCGGCCTCGAAGAGTAAGCTGCGGAGCATTGGGAGTGACGGTCTATAGACGACGACCCCTTTTGACGCTGCAGGCTCAGACTTGCACAGATGCTCCAAACCACTAACCAAGGAAGTGGTTTTCAGAAAGAATCGATATGTAAGCAAAATAACATACTTGTTACCAGCATGTTCGATGACATTTCGGAAACCGACTTGGACGAGACGATAAATGCGACGCGCCCACTCACGTCCCTCCTTGGTTATCTTCGACCAACGGACCTTCCGACGGGGCCATATATGCAGCTTAACGTAACGAGGGTGAAGACTACTCGGAACAGTCGGGAACAGAGATGAAGGCCGAGCAAAAGAACCACCCTGACGAACAGACCAATCACACGGATATGGAAGGGTTACACTGCGAATGGCTGCGCGAAGAACGTTGAGGAAAAGAGTGAAAACCTCAAGAGATGGGGAATCCGGCCCCCAGCTCGCAAGGTCCGTGAATAAGGGAGAAGTACTCGGGAGAAGGCTTTCAACAAGCTCCAAGAATAGGTCTCCGCGTTTGTGTGCATAAACGCAATTGTCATGTCGGACAAGGGCTCGAAGGACCATAAGAGTCCAATCGAGCTTCGCCCGGTCGGTCTGGTATGAGTATATGGCGTGATGGTAGAGCTGATCGAGAATTTCTTGCCTTTGTAGTGCTTCTCGATCGACCTTATCCGTAGTTCCAGAAAGAAGACCTAGGACGACGCCGGAAAGGAAGGCATGGACCTCCAGGCGTGCGGAGCTCAAGGAGGACGAGGAAATGAAGCCGAGTAGATGGGATAAGACAATGGCCTTTATCCTTGGAGCCTCAAGATTTCCAAGTAACGAAGCCATCGAGACTTGTAAGACTGTGAGAGAGACAGGGCAGGGCTTCTTATGACTGAGCAGCAGGCCGTCCATATTAAAGATGAGAGTGTTCTCATCGAGAGCTTTGATCCAAGCCTCATGAGTAGCCGCGCTCTCGCTGACAAGCCCAATGAGGCGAACCACCTGCTCGATATACGAGTAGATGAGCTGGCTATACGCCGGATACGCCTCGAGGAAACGCTCTGGAAAGGGCATGGCACCCCAGAAGATGAGGAGGATGAATAGGACTTGTTGACAGGTATGGACCTCGACGACGTCCAAATACTTGAGCAAACTCTCGATGAGGCGGCACATGAAGTCCGGAGTAAAGGCTACCTCGGACTTGGTGAGAAGCGTCGCCCATGTATCTGAGGGAGGGTAATTGGGCTTTGGAGGCGTTGGGTTATGAGCCAGTAACTCAGGAGTTGGGTCTACATCGCCATAACAGAACTGACTATCCGGAATCATACTATGACAAAATCCTATGAGAGAATAGAGCGTGGAGAGGATGATCGAGAGGAACATATTCCGCTTGGTTGGAGTGAGATCCGACGTCCCAAGCAGGTCGTTCAGGTACCAAACTATGCGTGGGAGAACGGTCTCCGGAAAGAGGTTGGTAGTCACACTCACAACGACCCCAAACTTCGAGAAAACATCACCCCTTTGCACAAGATTCAGGCATCGCGCTATGATGATCGTCCCCAACGGTCGGAAGGCCTCTATGGGAAGGACGGCGAGAAAGGGAAGAGCTCCATCTCTAATAGGACGTACCCGCCTGAAGTAACACCGACTCATATGGCTCTGCGAGCAAAGGGACGAGAGGACGTAAGTCATGTGCACCAGCAGCAACTGGTTCCCGAGAGGAATTCCTGAGGCTAGTACATTAAAGTAGGTATAGAAGGCATTCCAATAACGCCCCGCCTCCGTCCGAAGTGGCTGATCCCAAACCAATTCAGTTCTGACAAGGGCCTTATCTCCATTTGCAAGAGCCCAGAAGTTGGAATAGCGATCCTCACAAAGTAAAAGCCAGATGATGAGAGTACTGAACGTCAAAGCGAGTGAGGCACAAGCAGCCTCCTGGTCAAAGAGCTGATTGGCCCACTCGGGGGAGCGTAAACGTGTAGGATAACTTTCTTGCGGGTCAGCGAAATAAATATTGTCGCAGATCGCTGCTTGCTCAATGGAATACCGCAAGCCTGAATATATTGTGTACCTCGAGAGGAGGATGTCTGTCGTGCGTGGCGAGAAACAGTGGAGGTCTGGTCGGAAGTGTAATATGCGTGCAATCGTCTCAAACACTAGAGCCTGTAGTTGGTCGTTACACCCAAGCTCGACGATATCTATGAGCTCCTCAAAGAGCGCCTGCATGAAGTCATGCGTTGCGACGAGAAGGGACACAGTCTGCGCTATCTGTTCTCGACTCGAATCGTCCACCTCGGAGAAAACAGAGGTAATGACGGGGACGTCCAATGCGACCTTATCAATGGCTCGACTAAGTCTCGGTTGTGCATATTCTCCTTCTGGCTGAAGGACCATTCCGGATTGAACGAATTGCTGTCCTATGGGCCCAGCGACAGATCCCGGAAGGAACGAGCGGAGTAGCGTGACGTAGCGCGTCAAGCCATCAATGAGGCATAGGCCCTCACGTTCTTGGCGCAACGTTCGAATGAGCTCGGGCCAAGTCGCTGGGTCATAGTACTGCGAAAGGCTTACAAATACCGTAGTGAGGGATTCCACCAACTGGGCCATCCCGTTAGCACACTGGCTAAAGTAAAGCGTCGTCTCGACAAACAAATACTTTCTGACGAAGTCAAGGAGAGGATGCCAATCCAGGACGACTGGGAGGGCGGGGTAAGCGGCCCCAACCTCTGCAGCCACTTCAAGGTATTGCACTAGATCCTCTATCGGGGCGGATAGCTCAAGAGAACTATCAAGTGCAAGGCGCAAAAAGGTATCGAAGAGGACGAGCCGCTGGGAGACGGTGAACCGGTATTGGAGGGTCTTGAACATCTGAAACCGCTCGACGAAAGTGCTGAGGGCCTTCGTGTCCTTCAAGGCCGCGGCGCGAACGACCAGGTTGACAAACCCTGCGACCGTGACCCCGGACTCGAGGGGCAAGCGGGCCCGGTATGCCTCGGGCAGGAGAGACCACCCCGTGATCGGGGACGGTAAGGTTGCTTTGAAGAGGTGTGATGCCTCTATCATTATTGATTTCCATGCAAGGCGCTCGAAGCAACGGAAAAGGGACGAGGACTCGCACGCTCCAGCCCTGGCAGGAGCGGTATAGGCCTCCCGAGCTGAGCGTCGAGGTCGTTGACGGGGTTGCAACGTTCTCTGAGCACCCTGAGGCCATGGCCCCACAACAACAACCGGCTAGGTCCGGCCGGAGTCAAGAACATAAGGATCCTATCTATCGTCAACCCTCACAGGGGGCGAAGGGAGGGCTCTCAGGGAAGAAGGATGGCTTCACTGGGAAACGAAAAACTATCTGAATAAAAAGAATGCCACCTTCGACCAAACCCGAGCTATGCGCGTACTCGCTTCAGCTGGCCATTGGGTCGATGTATTTCGGGTACAACGCCCCCCGAGGCTACTACATCCTCAGTATCTCCGTACGCGGGCATGAGAAGATCAAATACATAGCTCTTTCCTCGTCGAAGTCCTTCCTACGCTCGGGCCAGAAGAAGGACGACATCCTCAAGTACAAGGTCCGTAGCGTCCCGATGAGTGTCGAGCAGTCTTTCTACCGAAGCGAGCCCTTTTACATCCATCAAGGTGGACAAGTCGTTCACTTCAACACGATTATCACGTTCACAGTTGGGGCGAAGAACCTCCAGGCTGTCACTGCCGGTCTCACATTCCGTCTGTACTATTGCGAGTTCCCGAAGGCATTGGGTGATCCCGCGACGGCTGAGGAGAAGAACTTTGGAATACTATACGAGCAAGCCCCCATCGACTTTGAGAAGGGCGACCCTTACGCCAAACGGCGTTGTTTCATCGACAACTTCTGCGTCCCATACGTCAGTTACCATACCGAGACCTTTGGTATGTCCGAAAACTTCAGTCTCAGCCTTGTCGTGGCAAACCTCTTGAGCACAGTGACCGCTACTCTTGATGAGATCACTGCTTGCGTCTCGATGTCCGATGGGTCGGACTTCGCACAAAGTGAGATGCTTACGAGTGATGACTGTGGTGAGTCCGTAGAGCTCATTGATCAACAAAAGGCTAAGAGATATAAGCCTCTGACGAAGTCCCGGATTGACATGGCCGAGGTCGTCCAAAGCTACAACAACCTGCACACGTTGCTATACGACGTCTGCGGTTGTACGCTTCATTGCCCCGCCGACTTCAAGGCCGATTCCGCGGCCATCACCCCAACAAACGTCGACTTCCTTTTCGAGGCCACGAAACACATCTCCATCCGGACTTCCCGCGACAAGTGGAGACTCTTCGTCAATAGATTCGACTGCGAGACTCTTGACGCTGTGTTCAAGGTCCCCGACACTTACAACGAGAGCTACTACCAGGAGTCGGCGTATGAACAGCGGAAACTCATCGAGGCTTACTTTCGCCCAAAGTTCATGCTTGATAGTCAACCCACCGCGTCTTCCTCGCGCCCAGCAAGCGCTTGTAACCCGAGCCGACGAGTCTCTTGTGGCCGTCCAGCGAGTGCTCGCGTTGGATTTAATAGCGCATACGGTAATATCCCGCATAAGTCCAACATCGTTGTCTCGTCTGTCGAGTCTGCAAAGGGAGAGATCATTCGTGCGATCCTACGGAATCGGCGATCGTGCCCATACTTACGTCCCGAGAGCTACGTGACAGAAAACCCTGTCGTTCACGTTCGTCAATATATGGCGACAACGACGGGTGGGAAATCCAACGATGACGAATCATCTGCTGCTGACTATGGCGAGGAACTCGTCCTCTCCGTAGTTGCTAAGAATACCCCTCTTCGCGAATCCGATCTTCGATTGTCCTCTGGACCTGCTACTCGCTCGGCACCAGCTCTCGAGAAGGCAACCACCTCAAAGAAGGTCGACCTCTACGTCTTCGTCCATGGACTTCAGGCGGAGTACTTTGATATGCTGAACCTCTGTGAGGCATTGCTCCAGCACCGTTCGGGTCGTGCGATCAAGATCCTCTGCAAGAGCCATACCGCCACTTCTGGAGGCCGGATCCTTGACAACTGCCTCCTGGTGTATCGGGAGATATATGATCGCGTGGCCGAGGCGAATTTGACATTTGACGATATTGGGACAATCAACCTAGTGGGCCATAGCTTAGGCGGACTCATTGCAACTCGCGTCGCTGCCATGTTCAATGCCGAACTAAAGATGAAACTTGGGATGCTCATTACGATCAATGCACCTCTTACAGGGACTTCTTTCAAGAGTAGCCTCGTCAATATGGTAGTTCCTTTTCTGGCGGCAAAGACCCCCGCGATTAAAGAGATGAAGAGCTGTGGTGCCGACGGGATTGTCTACGACACCGCTAATCAATTCCCTCCGTTCGAACGGGTCTATCTGATCGGAACCTGTGGAGATGGTTTCGTACCTTTCCGCTGCGCAACTGGCATAGGTGTCACGGCAGAGCAGCGTCTCGTCTCCGGCTTTATCATGCGACGAATCAAGGCGCGAGTGGTGAAGCAAGCAATCGTCTGCTTTGAGGCACGCGATCTTAAGGTTGGAGGTGGACGACTGAGTAACCTTATAGGACAGACTGCGCACCTACGCCTTCTTGAGGATAAGGACGCGATCAGACTTGTCTTCGGTGCTCTTGATGTGTAGGATGGCAAGTGAACTACGCCCCAAAATATGGGATCGGTCGAGGAGTGCTTTGATACTTGGGATGTCCATAGCCCCGACGTCCTTGCCGGTCTCATGGCTCTCATCTTGAAAGTTCGCTTAGGACTTATTCGCTCCACCGACGTCCCCTCTTCAGTACCTCTTATGAAGCTCGTGAAGGTTGGACTTACTCGCTCCAACAAGATCCTTAACCGAGCAATCCTCCAATTAGTCCTGACGGTAGCCTCTCATGGTGGGAGTAAGATCTTACAGCCGGACATCGTTGGTAGTATTATCAATGCCTATGTTGACTTTTACCCAGAAGCTTTGGGCTGCCTCATCTATGCGGCCCCTGACCTTTCCCCTACACTAGGACAGACGTATGCCACGCTTCTCGGGAATCATCTGGGGTCTTCCCCTACACCGACCTTAAATGCGTGCACCACACTTCTCGTGATCGCCGAGTTAGAACGTTGCCTAGGATTCCGCAACGTGCAATATAAGGTTCCTTTGGGCGCGGTTCAAAGCGCACAACAGTACCTCCAAGACGTGCGCTTCCCCTTGCTCCGTTGGGAACGGTCCACGGTGCTAGCCGCCATCACAATCACTCAATTCCATAAGGGTGCGGCCATTGAGGCTTCAGGCTTCGACTTTGCCGAGAATATCTTTTCCGATACCCTTACTTTTGTGAAGGCTTGCTCTCGTCAGGAAAACCCGAAGGGTCTGATCGAATTCCTCTCCAGTCTTTCTACGTGCCGCGTGGGAGCTATAGTTTCGTGTCTTGAGTCTGCCCAGTCAGTCCCAGTCATCTTGACTCGAATCACAAATGCTTTGAAGGGTGCAGTTCCCTTTCTAGACGCTTCGGAACTTGAGAAGCTTTATCGTTTCGTTTGGAAGGTGATCACGGCCCTTCCAGATCATACCGCAGCCATTCTGCAGGAGCTCTTCCTTATCAATAACCTTGAGGAGGGTGATATCGACCCTTATACCGCCGCACGAGACGGCCAGGATGCCTTCTTGGCCGTCTATAAGCCTCGTATCACCTTTGATAGCTTCAATGCGACGAAGCTTCTAAGGTATAACATAGAGCTCGTTGCCCTCGCCTTCACGACATGGCGGCAGCAACCGGCAGCGCTCTTCGGGTATTGGGGGCTGGTCCCTCTTAACCGACGTGGTGAAGCATCCTATGAGAACCTCTCCAAGGCCTTGAAGGAGTTACTCATCACACAGCAAGGCACCTGGTGTGCCCCTTGGCTGGCGGATGATTCGCGTTTGGAGCGTGTCTTTGGACACATTCCCCTCATGTTTACCCAATTGGCATCGCTTGAGGCCTTTAGTGCTCTTTATGATAACGTGGTCCTCCCTTTATCTGAAATCTACCCATATTACCATACTCTTTGCCTCATCTTGGCAACCCTCGGGGCCGACGACATAGCTACCGCCACCTCGGAGATGTTTGGAGCAGACTCCACAATGGATCGGTTATTTAGTCCCTTCACAGACTTACCCATGTATCTCTCGCTCGAGGCTTTGAATTCGAGCATCCTGGCGTTTTCGGACTTCGTCCAGGTGACTTCTGGGTTCCGCCCGGTCTGCGAGATTCGTAGGGGTGACGAGACGTTTCTTCTACGCTCTCCCGGGTTCCTTCTTGCCTTCATGGCGACCGGCTACGAGATCCTCCTCAAAGTAACGGAGTCTGCAACGCTCCTGGATGACGCCCAATTCCTTGACACCGACGTGTGTCGGATGCTTCTTTCACTGTTGTATCATTTCGAACATCTTCTGGAGGAGTTGGCGAACCCAGAAGCATATCGCACCGGAGTGTTCCGAGGAACCGATCATCTTCGCGTTTACTTCGAGACTCTAAAGATGAAGCTTCTGCTTCTGAAGATCCTCTGCCAAGAGGTTAAGTGCGGGACAATCACGGTGGGCTTTCTTGACGCCGCTCCTTTGACAGCCGTCCACCTACTCCTATCTCTCTTCTATTCGTTGGCACTTCTTGAGGCGGAATACACTGGCCCCCATGGTGCTACCCTTCTTCAGCAGGTGATTTGCGATAGTGAGCAGAACGTGCGGGCACGGATTACGAGCTCGTTGACTCATGTGCTCGCAACGAAGCCCGATGCGTATCGATATATCCTGGCACGTGATGAAGCAGTTCGTGGTTCCGTTTTGCAAATACTTCTCTTCGAGATGAAGTTGACTATTCAAAGCGAGCAGTATGTTGAAGATCGCTCCCTCCTATTTGCCGTTCGTTCTCCAGAGTACCGTGCCATTCTGAGGAACTCCGTCTCGTTAGCGGTCCTCGAAGAGAATAAGCTTTTAGATCCAGATGCGGCGATGCTTGTCGACGAGAAGCTTATGTGTCATGCCGTAGTCTCCACATGTGAGAAGATCCGAATTCAACATCAAGGTGGTTCTTCTACATCATTCATTGGGTGTCCTGGACGCGAAGCATTATTGTCTTTGCAATATGTCCTTCGAGATTTAGGTGGCTCAAAGAATCCACTTGTTATTAGCGTCCAGAAAGACATTCAAGAACTTACTAGTGAGATCATTCGTCTTTCTGGTGTCCTCATTGCTCTTGGGCATTGGGTCGAGGTATTGGAGCTCGTTCTTACAGAGCCTCTTGCGCTTTATGGACTTTTGACCATTGTTGAGCCAATACCGCAAGGTGGATCATCTTTCGATCAATTGGAATTGTACGACATGCTTCTTCAAAGCTTGGAGCACGTCTCTCAGAATCCCAAGCTTCTACCATCACATCTGGCTCTATCTGCGCTCAAGGGGATCGTTGGGCATTACCAATCCCACTTTTCTCCAGATTTATTATCAGCCATAACGGTTAGGGTTTTTCGCTTCTATTCGGCATGCCTACCTACCCTTCGTGCCGCTGGAGAGACAGTGGACACGTCACCCGAATTGGAGCGTTGCTTCTCGCTTGAGAAGACGGGTCTTCTTTCCGCGTTGAGTCTAATCACGCGACTTTTAAACCCTTCCAAGTCCCCTAAAGAGTGTCTTCTCTTGGCTCGTCCCACAGTTTCCCATTGTGCACTCCTCACCTTCTGTACTATCATTAGAGAGCTTCTTGATTTCATTCGCTCATCCCAATGCCTCTCGCACGCCATAGCGGGCTTCGCTAACCTTGTGGGCCGTCTCATCGAAAGACTAGCTGACTGTTCGATATATTTGCTGACTCGTGACGAAAGAGAACATTGTAATCGCACTCATCTCTTCCGTCTAGCAAAGGAGGCGTTCCACTTCATGTACCATCTGCTCCACAACGCTACTGACCCAGAGACTCTTCCCTGTCTCGAGTCCTTATCTCTGAAGTCGTTAGCAAAGCTGACGGGATTACTCGGGTCGGAAGCATCAGACCCAAACTTAATCATCTTATTGTGCTACGCCTTCCGTATTTTCCTTCGGGAGAGGTCAAGGAAGGCTGCAAAGCCTCCATTGGCTCTATTTGAGGGGTATCGTGAAGTAGCCTCCTTGATTATGACACGAGAGAATCGTCTCCTACTTCTTGTTAAGCAAGCACCCACCCCAAGTGCCTTACCTTTACTTTTCGGTGGTCTTGCGATGTTATTGACGGAGTTCTGTGAGAGTGGCATCCAGGGTATTGAACAACAGGACAACTCTGCGGCTGCGCGTAGCGCCCTCGTTGCAGCCTCAGGCAATGCATCCGCGGTGCTTCGATGCGCCGTTTTCGCATGTTCATCCTTCGGTTCCGAAGACTTTGTAACCAAGGCTCCTTTCCGTATTGTTATTCCAAGTAGTATTGATTCTAATAGGGAGGTCTTCGTTGACATTGAACCGACGACTGCGATCTGCATACTCTTGTCCTCATTAACATTGGCAAATCGTACTCAGGGAAGGTTGGAATCGATACAGGGACAAGCCGTCAATCTTCTAGCGCAAGGACTGTGCCAATTGATAGCATATGCAGAAATGGAGGGGATTACGCCCGAACGTAGACGCGGGATTCAACTAACGGCTGTACAATATTTATACGATTTAGTCGGACATGCCAATAACATGACCCTCGAGCTGTTCTGCGCACAGGTACCAGGAGAGGATGCATCTCCACGGCTTGTCTTGCGAAGTTTTGGTTGGACGGCACTGTGCGAATGTATTTCACAGACGACGGCGTTCTGGGGCGCAAACACGGCAGCAACGGTCTCTATGTACGTCTACAAGCTGTTGTATGCAACCCATAAGCTTGTGGAGAGCGCCATCATCGTCAGACGCTTACCTCAGCATGAAAAGCAAGCCATTTGCCGCATACTCCTGGAGCTATTAGCTCAGCACCTAACACCAGTATTAACGGTGGTGAACCCAACGTCACAGACGGATGCCCAATCCCAATTCCTCTTTATTCGGGTCTGTTATGGGTTACTTGGATATATTCTTGAGGAACGTATGGTACCAACCAGCCTTCCGGCTAATAGTACTCATCTATGCTTAGCTATCTTGCGACACATTCAAGGACTCGCAAACATGTGTTATCTTCGTTTAAGTCATCAAGAATGCCCACTTCTTTGCCATTTGTTAGGCTTAGCAACCGTCCTCATCTGTCCTCCTTGTATGACGGAAGAGGTGCTTGAGGCATGTATGGCGTGTTCCCACATCGTCCAGAAGTTCGCGGCCGCAAATAAGACTCTTTTCGGATCTTGTCAATATGATGATTTGATGGTGATTTTCTTAAGTGCAGCCCAGAACTATGCTCCAGAGACTGGGAACGCTCCCGCCCTTGTCCCAGCGGCGATTCAACAACGCCGGCGCATCGTCATGCAATTTACTTCGGGAAAATAAAATGCCTGGTGTGATCTTCGTTGGTCATCTCCCATTGCACTTCGCAGAACGACCGTTACGCCAGTTCTTCAGTCAGTTCGGGAAGATCTTGAAGGTGCGCGTCTCTCGGAATAAAAACCAGAACTCTCGAGGCTTTGGGTATGTAATGTTTGCTGAAGAGGAAGTCGCGAAGATCGCTGCCCAGACGATGAATAATTACCTCATCCATGGAAAGATATTGAAGGCAGAATACATACCGGACCCACCCAATAACCTTTTCTGGGATGGGTGTGAGAAAATTAGACGGCCTGTCCCTCATGCCGCCATCGCTCGTGAGAAGAAAAACATGCCCTTAGATGAGGAACAGACAAAGGAGCAGATCGGACAGCTTACCGCCATGCTTGATGGGCGTAAAGAACTTCTTGCCACCATGAACTACGAGTATGATTTCCCACCAATTGTTAAAGGAGGAGAAACCCCAACAGAGCTCTTTTGTGATTGAACCTAGAACTGGACCATAATATCCTACCATTGCTATTATTGAAGCTTAAGTCTCATCACTATCTAGGTCTCCAACCTCCTTTATTGGCTGAGCATGTGTATCGGAGTTACTAAATGCTTTCTGACGTACTCTGACGTTCCAGTTCAAGCAGTGAACTAAGGACTTCACCCAGTCGACGCTACTCGTCGCGAATGTAATTGTTTGAAGGGGCTTCCCGGCCCGAATACAAACGGATTGGCCTCTACGAAGCTCAATACGAGTGAGGCCATCAAAGGATGCCCAACACGTACTCCTAGCATCTCGTGGTAGTTTGACCTTCAACGTATGATTAAGTGGAAAGGCAACTTGTCGACCAGATAAGACATGTGGACAGGTCGGGGTCAAAAGGATGCAATCCACCTCCGGATGGACTGGGATGCCTCCTGCACTCATTGCATATGCCGTTGACCCCGTACTCGTTGAGATAAGTAACCCATCTGCTTGAATCACGGTCATGAACCGTCCATCAAGGTATGTATCAAGCGTGCAGATATGCGCATCAAGCTCTCGTTGAATGCTGATCTCGTTCAGAACCGTGAACATCTGTGGGTGAAGTCTTCGTATACCTCGTGGCTCACCACTTTCAGCACCAGCTCTAGATGACGTCTCTACCCACGCTTGAAGCCTTGACCTCTTGGTGAGTGTAAGTGGACGACGAACCGCACGTTCAAGTACATCATCCATTTCATGCGGTGAAAAGGGCGTCAGAAACCCTAAGGACCCACAATTAAAGGCTAATATTGGTGGGCATTCTCCCTGAAAGAGATTGTTAACATAAAGAAGCGTTCCATCACCACCAATAGCAACAATAAGGTCGATCTCTTGATCATCTGCTTGATCTTTCTGTTTATCATAGAGTGTCGTATTAGGATACCTCTGTGCGATTCTCGAGTCCACTAACACTTTTATCGAGTATCGACTGAACCAAACAAGAGCATGATGAACATACTTATCAACCTCCGCATCCTGTGGCTTCCCCATCAATAGAACCCTGGTTAGTGGAACATTCCAATGCCATTGCCCATCCTCTTCCGAATACGCTAGCTTTGGACCACGTGGAACCATCATCGGGCGACTGTACACATGATCACATGACATCAATCGTCTATGCCTCGGAATGGCTCCAGAGTGAGTCGAGGTTATTGAGAGAAGATCGGGACAGTCACTATCGGTAGCCCCTAGTCCTACGTCTTGACTAGTCGTCGGGGGCTCACCACTGATCGAATAGAAGTCTGGATGACGTTGGAGTAGTTCTTCAATGACAAGCTGGAGTCTCTGCTCTGATAGCTGCTTGTACTCTTTCAACCTCGCCTCGATGCTCGAGATCGCTGCCGCGTTCATTGGCCCTCACTGAAGTGGCTTTTTGTGGACGCTGACAATTGAACCGGATATCCACACCAGTTCTCAAACACGCCAGTCCACTCATTCAGTACCATCAATGAAAGGCAAAGGAACCAAGCAAAAGGGGCATTTACGCGCGGCCACCGCGGAGGCGGAGGACGAGGTGGAGGGTGGCGTCCTTCTGGATCGAGTAGTCCTGGAGCGTACGGTTATCCTCGAGCTGCTTCCCGGAGAAGATCAGGCGCTGCTGATCAGGGGGGATCCCCTCCTTGTCCTGGATCTTAGCCTTGATGTTCGTGATCGTGTCGGTCGGCTCGACGTCCAGAGTGACGGTCTTCCCGGTGAGAGTCTTAACGAAGATCTGCATTTATTTCGAGAACGCTGGATGGTCCGTGGGGTAGGAGGAGGGGCCTCCTAGAAAAACAACGGAGAAGCCGTTTGGGAATGCGAGTATATGAAGACCTCCCCAGGCGCTGCGAAGGGTCCAAGGTCACCACCCAGTAACGTGCAAAAAGGTGGAGGACTATCCTTCAACATGGCGAGCCCCCAGGTCGTCTGGTAGGATTGAGTAGGCTGGGAGGTTTCTTCCCTTGTCTATTTGGTTTTGGGGGCATTGAATAATGAGGGAAGGTTATTGGGTTACTAGTAGAATCAGATGGCGTATTGAATGGTACATCAGGTACTTCTGAATTGCACTGATAAAGACTCCAAGAATTTGACCCTTGCTATTGTCCTGGCTTAGATGAACGCACTATATTGAGGATAGACCGGAGCATGAGTATCTTTGCGATATAGTACACATGAGGGTGGAATGGGGATACTCCAAGATGACATGGAGCAGTAATGGGGATATATATGAAGAATAGGTCTGAGAATGACAACCACTAGAGCGTTAGTCTCCCAGTATTTGCTTTCAGCAACTGTCAGGTGCGAGGAAGCAGAACTGGAACCCCTAAGATATATTGCAACGACTCAAAGGTTACAGGAGTGAATAGGAGCCCGCCTAGAAGGCAGCATGTAGAATATATGTACCTAGTATGTCGGTGCAGATAAGTACCGATCGATTTCTTTGTAGGAAGGGTGAATTCACTCTTAATAGTACTAGCTTCATCATCCTCCTGCGCCTCTAACAATACCACTGCTGCTTAGAAATCTCCAATGCCCCCAAAACCAAATAGACAAGGGAAGAAACCTCCCAGCCTACTCAATCCTACCAGACGACCTGGGGGCTCGCCATGTTGAAGGATAGTCCTCCACCTTTTTGCACGTTACTGGGTGGTGACCTTGGACCCTTCGCAGCGCCTGGGGAGGTCTTCATATACTCGCATTCCCAAACGGCTTCTCCGTTGTTTTTCTAGGAGGCCCCTCCTCCTACCCCACGGACCATCCAGCGTTCTCGAAATAAATGCAGATCTTCGTTAAGACTCTCACCGGGAAGACCGTCACTCTGGACGTCGAGCCGACCGACACGATCACGAACATCAAGGCTAAGATCCAGGACAAGGAGGGGATCCCCCCTGATCAGCAGCGCCTGATCTTCTCCGGGAAGCAGCTCGAGGATAACCGTACGCTCCAGGACTACTCGATCCAGAAGGACGCCACCCTCCACCTCGTCCTCCGCCTCCGCGGTGGCCGCGCGTAAATGCCCCTTTTGCTTGGTTCCTTTACATTGATCCAGGTGAATGTCTCTATAGACAATATGGACTTTATTGACTTGCCCGTTCCGGAGGAGGAGGACTCCCTACGGGCTCTTTGCGAGGCATCCTTTCCGGTTCGTTACTGCGATCGCTTCTATTCACTGCTTGTTCATCCTTCGCTTCTCAAAGGGGAGTTCTTCGTGAGGGCATTATACCGGCCGAAGCCTTCCGGGCGACTGGGCCGAGAGCTGCTTGGGATGATGTGCTGCCTTATACTCGAGGCTACTGACAAGTTGGCGCAGAATGCGCTATCTCCCCTTCAAGGATGGCCGTTTCGAGTCTTCTTGAATGGGGAGCCAGTACTTCGTCCCTACGGATATCTGATGTCGATAGCGGTGACTGTGAAACGTTCAGGCTTAGGATCTCGACTCCTTCAAGAGTTTGAGACTCTGATGTGGTCAGCGGGTTGTGTTCTGGTCTTCCTTCATACTAGTGACGACAATGAGATAGCTCATCAGTTCTACACGCATCACGGTTACAAACGCGTACGAGAACAGCGGAACTTCTATTGCTATGGTAACCGAATTCATTCCGGACTGGTCTATTTGAAGCCACGTGTTCCAGGGCAAGTATATGCATCACCAGGGAGCCCGATACCGATTATCAGAAGCCGGTTCGAGATGTACTATTACTCCCAAAAATGAGTCATACTGATTTCATTCGACAACAATACGCTCCGAACATCTCTCCTAAGCGGCGAGCAGACCTTCGCGCGAGGTTCGTGCAGTGCGACGTTGACAATTCGGGCTATATCTCGGCGTTTGAGCTGCAGTCCCTCCTCTCAACTGAGGCAAACCAGTTCCCAACAAGTGCCGCAAGGATGCTTGTACGAATCTACTCCCGCCAGGGTCAGATCTCGTTTGAGGAATACGTCCAAATCGAGAGCTTTGTCGAGCTATGTCGGACTGCGTTCCATGGACCTAACGGGGAGAACCGTCGCCAACTGAAGCGAGCCGAGGTCTCCGAGGCGTTATTGAGCCTCGGACTCAACTTCACCCCCGAGACCATCTCTCTCCTCTTTAAGCACTTTGATTCCACGCATACGGGAATCTTGACACTGCCTCAGTGGCATTGTTTTACCTCTTTGTGCCTTCTTGGGCGGCGGCTCTTTAATGAATGGGATGTCCAGTCAAAAGGAGAACTCATAATCGGCTTGGAACAAACGCTTCTCATTGGAATCTGGTTTCTTGAATGATCCTCTAAGAGAAGCCTCTTTTAAGATTCACGATGATGGATGATATTGAACATTGAGCCGTGGAGATCCTTTGGACATGTCCGTCCTTGTGCTAGCGTCAACATTCGTGCTATCCGTTGGTAGTGAAAACGAATAGGAAAGTTCGGCTACGGCACCATTGTTATCAGCTTCTTCATAAGCACTAGCTGAGAACACTGTGAAGTGCTCAGGCCGCTGTCGTAGCTCACTGGCTGTGAACGTATGTAAATACTCAAATGCCCTATGCTTATTATTAGCGGAGAAATCATGTCTAAGCCCTTCTGCCGCAAATTCATGCCCACGGAAGAGGACATGTATTTTATTATAGGTGCACCATTTATGGAATAGGGAATATCCATATAGATACCCTAAACGGCGTTGGGAGGGCATGAATCCTTCAGCTGGTTCGAACTCAGTAGACAGAGGATCATTCCAAGTCAATTCAGCAGCAATGGGATCGATAATTCCCATCGTGCGTTGAATGATGTTCTCATACTTCTCGACACGAATCTGGCTCGATCCTTGAGTGCATAAGCACGTATATATGCAAGGGGCGCCTCCATGGCAACAAAAGACGCGTATGGATTCGTCGTCTATTTGCGCAAGGATACGTGCACCCTCTTCGTCTTGATCGTCTACGGTATGGGACAGGAAGTGATTCATAGCCGAGGCCCGTGATAGAATCCCGTAGTTGGGAGTATAAGCATCCGTTCCACTTCGTTGGGTCAAAACCAAACTAAGACACGCGTCATAGATGGAAGATGGAAGGAACGTTAGCTCACAGAAGAAGGGGAGCGATGCGAATGCCCGCTGTATCGCTTCATAGACCGGGTTATCACGCCCATACACGTTCCGAGCCTCGCGTTCAAAGCCATATATGCTATTGAGGGCACGGCACTCATGATTCCCCCGGAGGAGGACGAAGTTATATGGATACATAAGCTTTAAGATGCTGAGAAAAACGAAGCATTGAACTCCATATGGACCACGATCAACATAGTCTCCTAGGAAAACGTAGATGGCATCGAGGGTGGGCCGAAGAGCATGCGCGTCCGATACCTGGCAATGAGTATATACGTCTCGTAGGGCAAAGAGGTCGAAGAGAGTCAATAAGTCTGCGGCAGACCCATGGATATCCCCAATGATGAAGACAGACTCATCCTCCGCCAGATACCGCCGCACATTCCGCTCGTCTGTGCATTTCTGGGCGAGGGTGGTGCAGATTTGTGTCACCACCACGCTCTTAAGATGGCAGTGCTCTATCAGTAATATCCTCTTTGCATCCTCGATTAAGGTGAACCGCTGCATAGAGGTCAGTACCGTCATATCAAGCATATGATAGTCTTGCTCCGCCACAAGTGCCGGCCAGCGTTGTTGCTCCCGTGCAAGATGAGTGACTCCAAGCTGCTGCATAGTTGCCTGGTAGCGCTCAAGTGCCTCAAGCCGTATTTCTTGGCCCTTGGTATGGGCCGTTGCTCGACGGTAGAAACGTAACGCCGAGTCAAGCTTTCCTAGGCAACGATAGATATCACCAATCAAAAGGGCGAGAATGGTCGCATCTGGACTATCTGGCGAGAGAGTATTCAGTGCCCGTAGTCCTGCGTCAAGGAGGGCCGTCGAGGGCCCGTCTAAGAAGAGTACGGTAAGCTCTTGTGCCAAGGGCATTATTTACCTGACTTAATGAGTATCCCTTGGGTCGAGAAGTACCGACCCCAACGAGTGGAGGATATGATCGCCCATGAGTCTATTAGGTCGGCGGTCCAGTCACTAGTCCGCCAGGATCGTCTCCCCCATCTTATCTTCCACGGAAAGCCTGGGACTGGAAAGACCACGTTGGCCCGCGCGCTCGTCCGTGAGCTCTTCAAAGACGCCGTCCCATCCCGGGTACTAGAGTTGAACGCTTCGGACGACACGGGCGTCGATATCATCAGAACTCGTATCAAGGCATTCGTTTCAACTACAAGTCTTATGGCATCGCTTTCCGGATCCACCCCCACCGGCTCCAAAGCCTTGAAGGTCGTTATTCTGGACGAGTGTGACCACATGTCAAATGTGGCTCAAGCGGCCCTTCGTCGGCTTATGGAGAAGACCGTCAAGATTGCTCGCTTTATCCTCCTTTGCAATTATCCAGACCGTTTACTCCCTGCCCTTCAAAGTAGGTGCTGCTCCTTCCGTTTTCTTCCAATCCCACGAGCGTCATGTGTCTCCATGTTACAAACTATTTGTGAGGTAGAAGAACTCCTCATTGCTCCAGAAGCACTTCTGGTTGTTCACCGCTTGACTGATGGGGATATGCGGCAAGCTATCAACCTCCTTCAGAGCTTGCATCTATTCTCTAATAAGAAGTCTGACTCCCAAATTATCACGGTTCCAGATATCTATCAGCTGGCGGCGAAGCCAGACCCAGAGGCCGGAGTCGCACTTCTCGAGGTTTCCTCCTTCGGAGAGAAGTATAGTCAGATAGTAACGCATATCTCTCAGGGTAGCTCTCTTGAGGACATTATCACTTGTGTATTCGATGCCTTGATGAACATCCCAATGGATAGCGGACGAAAAGCTCGGTTCATTAAGGAATTGGGTATTATTGAGGAAGCTCTTGCAATAGGTGCCTCCCTTGAAAGTCAGATATCTGGTCTTGCCTCATGCCTTGGCCAAGGTTTGCCCTGACCGCTTTCAGAACTACCCTATGGCTCAGTTAGGTCATTTGCTCTACCACTGAGCTAACCCGGCCCGGCGAAGTGAAAATGCATATCTTCGGGATGCACGATAGACGAGACTGGTTCACGGCGGTCGAGACGAAGGACTACGAGCGGGTGGCGGTTCTTCAGCGGCGTTTCCAAACGTCTAGAGACGCGGCAGGCGATACAGCTCTGATCATCGCCGTTCGGAATAACGATCTCAAGCTGATTGGAATGCTCGCCGCTGCAGAGGCAGGAATCCGAGGGGCAGACGGAAAGACTGCATGCGCACTTGCGATCGATAATGATAGCCTCAGGGCGTTTCATCTTCTCCAACCATTTGAACTTCCTGAAAGTGTCCCTTCCGGAACTGCCTGCTCTCTCCCTGTTTCTGAAGAGGTCTACGTACACTTTGCAGCTGCACGGCTCCGAGTTCTTTATCATGCCCTAACTGCAGGGCTTCTTAGGACAGTCCAGCATGTTGTAGAAAACTCCGCTGCCTGGAATGACGCATACATACGCGCATCATTGATGATTGCACTTGTTCATGGGCACCATCACATCGTTGGCTATCTACTCCATCGGGCGATGGACTTGAACTTTCTCAATGGGGTCGATCTCTACCGAGTAATAGACTGTCCTGATGCAATCGGTTATCCCATCTCAGGGTCCGGGTTTGAAGAGGCAGCGTTATTGCCCATTAAAGACAAGATTGCAGTTCTTAGGCAAAAGATGACTTCGCTACAAGAGCAATATGTGGCACAGCTTGAATTTGTCCCGACTATGACTTCTCTCAATAAGGATCTTGATCGCTCACACGCACAAGCAGACGCTCGGGAATTCGATTCCCTTGCACGTACCCTTCAGGAAGATGTGCAGAAGATCCTGAAAGAGAACGTTGCTCTTCGTAAAGCTATCGAATCAACCATGGAAGATGGTACTCAGAGTCTTGTTCAGACATCGGCCGAACTTGTTTCTCTTCGAGAAGAACTAGATCGGAGTATGGAAGAAGTTGCTACTCTTCAAGTGCGATTGGCTGATTCTCTTCGGGCTACTGAAGGTGTCTCTGCAGACGACTGTGCAGGAATGGATTTGGGAGTGGGTGGAAACAGTGATGCGGTTATTGAGCTTGGCCGTGAACTTACCCTCGTCCGCAATGAACTGGAGCAGAGAACCCGCGAAGTTAACGAACTTACTACTCAGGTACATAGACTTAAACATGAACTTCGGCATTATTGCCCACTAGAAGGGCAGATCCGTTGTTTCGATTCGCAGGAACTCATCTAGGCGTACAGAATAAAATGGTCCCGAAAGACTCCATTATCTTCACCCCGCTCGGTGCAGGAGAAGAGGTCGGCCGCTCTTGCTTCCTCTTGAGTTTTCAACGTCGAGGGAAGCGTGGTCAAATCATGCTTGACTGTGGCCTTCATCCTGGATTGTCGGAGCAGAAGGATGGTTGTGCACAACAGGCTCTCCCCTTTTTTGACGTCCAGAACCTCAACTTGTCACTTATTCTAGTCACACACTTTCACAATGATCACATTGCAGCTCTTCCTTACTTTGTCAAGTGCTTACGGCAACGGGCTCGCGCAGAGAACCTTCCAGAAGACAAGTACATTCCTCCGATCTATATGACATCACCTACACTTACTATCTTTCAAAGCAATGCTACAGACATCGGAACGCAGACACGTCTATATGATGAAAAGGACGTATCGTATCTCTCAAGTAAGGTGACTCCTCTGAGTAGCTTCTACGAGACCAAGACTGTCAATAGCATCACATTCACAGTTCTTCCTGCTGGACATGTCATAGGAGCCGCAATGTTCCTCATCAATATTGACGGTTACCAGATCCTCTACACGGGAGATTTCAGTTGCGAGCCTGAAGATCGCCATCTGCATCCAGCCGCGTTCAAAGCTTTGCCAACTCGTCTCGATATGCTCATCATTGAGGCAACATATGGGTCAATGACACATACACCCCGTTCAATTCGTGAGACAGAGTTCATTTCAGAGATTGTTGATACACTCAAGAAAGAAGGTCGTGTTCTTTTGCCTGTGTTCACAATAGGAAGGGTTCAAGAACTTCTTCTGATCCTCAGTGAGCACTGGCAGAAGCATCCAGATCTTAAGCACTTCCCAATTTACTATATCTCCTCTAGTGCAAAGTCTGCAGAGAACCTCTATGTTGAAGACGTTGGATTCCTGCGTGACCGACATCAACAGAGTCATGCCTTTGTTAAACGGACGACAAGCGAGCGGAGCATTGGACCACGACCTTGTGTTGTCTTTTGCACTCCTGCAATGCTTCAGGCTGGAGCATCACGAGCCCTTTTTGAAGAGTGGTGCTCCCGAGATAGTAATCTTCTGTTGGTGACAGGATATGCGACACCTGGCACGCTTCTCTACCGATTACTTGAGGAGAATCCACCAGAGCGTATTATGACATCAGCTGGTTTAGCTACAGAACGACGGATCCGGATCAAGAATATCTCTTTCTCAGCTCACTCGGACTTCGCTCAAACAAGCAGCGTTATTCAGGAGATGAATCCACGAGACGTAGTCTTCATCCATGGGAGCTACAAAAGCATGGAATCCATGCGAAAAGGTATTTTGACGCAATTCCCAGATAGTTTGACCATTCCCGAAGGGACTCCCGTTCCAGAGGTAGACGATCACCGAGTTCGCTTTCATTACCCCGCAAATGGACAGAGTATTGTCTTCCCCTTCACGCGCCCAGTTATCGTAGGTTTGAGTCTTGAAAAGCAAGCACAGTTGACAGAGAATTCTATTCAGCGTTTGTATCTCTCACAGAATGGATTTTCATGTACAGCCTATGATCTGAAGGGCTTTCAAGCTGCACACAGAGGCCGGTTGAACTCATTAAAACTCACACTCAAAGTTACATGTATGTTCACAGCAGAAGAGCTTCAAGTCCTCCTATCTGGACATGAATATACTGTGGCACTAGAGGAGGATCGAATTCGTGTTAATTGCCAGCAAGCAGTTGTAGACCTTATACTAGCAGATCGGCAAATCATGACAACTTTCGAGCTTTATAGTGCAGAAGCCTGTCTACATCTTCGCATCCTCCTTTTGATCCTCAACACACCGGCATCAACTCTAAAGAAATATTCGGTCGAGAAGATCTTAGATAAGGTGGGTCGAGCTTTCGGGTTTTCATTCGTTGGTGATATGCTCACTATTGGTCAGGAAACACTCCACATAGACACGCAACAATGGGAGTTTATAACCATCCCACCAGGTTTACCATACCTGGTCCGTCAGAGACTTCGGGATACCTGTGACTGTGCACGTGCCCTTGCTAGCTCATGGTTCTCAGACCATATACCTGCGTAGTTAATTATTCATGAGAAGCTGTACTGATGTACCCTCTGGTTGATCGAATGTTCCTGCGTCTGATGTGCAGATTTGAGGCAGTGTCTTATAGTCTCTATCTCAAGTAAACGTCACTTGACGAACAAAATGCCTTTCACCAAGCTCTCCATCTCCGATGTTGATCTCAACGGTAAACGCGTCTTCATCCGCACGGACTACAATGTCCCGCTGGATAAGGAGGGCAAGATCACTAACACGGCCCGCATTGATGCTTCCATCCCTACACTGAAGTACTGCCTTGAGCATGGTGCAAAGGCGCTTGTCATTGCTTCTCACCTCGGCCGTCCCAAGGGGACGGGTCCCGAGAAGGAGTTCTCTCTTGCTCCAGTTGCCATTGCCCTTCAGGACATCCTCGGAAAGCCTGTCACTCTTCTGTCAGACTGTGTTGGCCCAGAGGTTGAGAGCAAGTGTGCCGATCCGGCTCCTGGTAGCGTGATCCTTCTTGAGAACTTGCGCTTCCACAAGGAGGAGACGAATGAGGACGAGTCGAATCCAGACGTTAAGAAGTTTCGTGCCTCACTTGCCAAGCTCGCTGATATCTACTGTTCGGATGCTTTCGGAACAGCGCACCGTCCTCACTCCTCAATGGTTGGTGAGGGCTACGATATCCGCTGTGCCGGTTTCCTCATGCAGAAGGAGCTCGACTACTTCAACATTGCACTGTCTGATCCCAAGAGGCCATATCTCGCCATTCTGGGTGGTGCGAAGGTTGCAGACAAGATCAAGTTGATCAAAAACCTGATCCCGAAGGTCAACCGTTTGATCATCTGCGGTGGGATGGCGTATACATTTCTCAAGGTCCTCAAGAACATGAAGATCGAGAAATCTCTCTTCGATGAAGCGGGTTCTAAGACGGTTCCCGAGCTTATGGAGCTGGCGAAGAACCACAACGTCGAGATTATCTTCCCCACTGACTTTGTTGCAGCATCGGACTTTAGGGAGGATGCGGAGACGAAGGTCGTCACTCTTGTTGAAGGCATTCCTGATGGCTGGATGGGTCTTGACTGTGGCCCCGATTCCTGCAAGGTCTTTTCGAATGCAATTATGACCAGCAAGACGATCATTTGGAATGGTCCAGCTGGGGTCTTTGAGATGCCTGCCTTTGCTAAGGGTACGCTTTCGATGGTTGAAGATGTTGTTAAAGCCACTGAAGCGGGAGCGGTTACGATCATTGGTGGTGGAGACTCAGCAACTGCAGCCAAGAAGGCAGGTGCGACGAAGAAGATCTCACACGTCAGCACAGGCGGAGGCGCGTCTCTTGAGCTCCTCCAGGGCGATCCACTTCCAGGCGTCGTTCGCCTCTCGGACAAGAAGTAAGTGAAGAATCGGGATTCTTACGGTCCTGCCCGCACTCTTAACGAAATACCGAACCCTCCCCCTGCGAAAGTTCAGCACCCAGCTTTCCCACGGAGTCTCCCGCCGCAGTACTCACAGGGCCCGCGCCGGCTTCTCTTGCGAATTCGGAACGAGCTCGCGAGTTGCCCGGCGGGTGTGGCCGAACTGGGGGCAGCAGTCGGGAAAGCCGGGCGGGAGCATCAACCGGAGGGGGGCGCTTCTCTGTGACCTCCCCGAGCTGCAAGAGGGAGATTAAGATTGATCTCGAGAACGCTTTAACAATATGGAGAGGAGGGTACGTCCCTTCCTTCCCCATACAAACTGGCTGGAAGAGACACTATTAGACATTTGAGGTACAGGAACCTCCAGGATCACGAGCCGTCCTCTCCCCAAAGTTCCTTCCGACTGAATGAGTCAGCCTGTATGAGTAAAAAGGTCTCGATCAGTACATCGAGAAGAGACTGCAGGCCTTCCTGTCTTCGGGGAGAGGCGGAGGTCGTCTCATTCCAATAACAGGGGCCGCATACTGTGGCCCATTTCTCGCTAGTAATAGCGTCCTTGTGGACGGGATCAGAACAAGGCGAGTGTCAGAGGGTCAGAGAGAGGAGTTAATGGCTAACGAACAAAAAGATGTCCTTCACTGAATTGATGAAGGCGGTCAAGAGTGGGGACCTCGAGAGCGTGAAGGCCAACCTTGGAGATGCAGGGAAGAAGGACGAGTATGGTCAGACGGCCCTGATATACGCTACAAAGTGGAATCATGCCAATTGCATCCCTCTCCTAGAGAATGAGATCGGGATGCAAGACAACGATGGATTGACCGCACTGATGTATGCCGCCTACAATGGCAATGCAGACTGCGCCCGCCTTCTTCTCTCCGAGGCCGGAAAACAGGCAACGAAGAATAGTGAGTTCACTTTGAATGGCAAAGCAGTTACCTTCCCTCCTGGAACAACAGCTCTCATCCTCGCGGCCCACTTCAACCACCCCGAGATCGTTGAGCTCCTCCTCCCCTATGAACAGGGAATGGAAGATTCCAAGGGATATACTGCTCAATGGTACACAAATAACGGTGATTTAGGTGAGGACGACTTCACTAGTGTTTGTGAGCTCCTCAAGAATGAGGGAACGGAAAGAATTCATCCACCATCGAATCTTGGTGAGGTGCTTAGACTCCAGGAGCACCTTAGCAAACTCACAACTGAGAATGAGACCCTCAAAATGGAACTTGCAGACCAGAAGGCCCAGAATCTCGCCCTCGAGAAGGAGATTGCTCGACTGAGAGAGGAGTCTCTCATATCATCTGCCATCCGAGGAGACATCGAAGGTATCCGAAGACGCCTCAGTCAGGTGAAGTGGCATGATGCCTCAGGCATGACAGCCCTGATGCACGCCGCCTCCCGAGGCCAGACCGAGGTCGTCCGCCTCCTCCGGCCCCTCGAGGCCCGCCTCCAGGACGGGAGGGGATGGACGGCCCTGATGCATGCAGTGGGGGGAGGACACGAGGAGTGCGCCGGCCTCCTCCTTCTGGAGAGGGACCTGAAGGACGGGGAGGGCAGGACGGCAGCCGAACACGCGGTAGATGAGAAGATGCGACAGGTGCTCATGCACCAGCCCTCGTTTCCGAGGCTCCCAGACAGCCTCTCGGGATACCACCTGACCGCTGTGCTCGGAAAAGGAGCCTTCGGAGCTGTCTATACGGCACATGGAAATGGCCAGAACGTGGCGGTCAAGGTCATCGATCTTGGAAAATACAATGAGAAGGGGCGGGAACTGCTTCGCAGAGAGGCGGAGATACTCCTCTCCCTTGACCATCCGAACATCCTCCAGTGCCTCGGGACAGGGGAGAACGACGATGATGATACATACATCATTGTGACAGAACTCTGCTGTGGGGATCTCCGTGGGGAGATGAAGGAACGGAAGAAGACAGGACGTTCCTACACCAATCAGGAAGTATGGAAGATGGTTCGAGAGATGGCAGCCGCCCTCGTGTACCTCCATAGGAAGAGGCACGTCCACAGAGACCTGAAGCCCGAAAATATTTTCATCACCTCGAACGGTCGATGTGTCTTGGGGGACTTCGGACTTACAAAGGTACTTGAGGACTCATCTCAGATGGGTACATGTGTGGGGACCCTTGCATATATGGCCCCTGAGATCCACCGGAAGGAAAGCTACGATAAGTCTGTAGACGTCTGGGCCTTGGGAGTGGCAGCGTACGAGATGTGCACCGGAGATCGTCCGTTCAAAGATCCGGCAGTAATCCTTGAAAAGAAGCCCGCTCCTCCTCTTAGGGGTCGTCCTTCAGAACTTGCTGATCTCATCGCCTGGATGCTCTCAAAGAATCCCAAAGATCGTCCAACAGCACAAGAGGTCATCAAGGAGGCAGAACGGAACAAGCAGGCGGACTGACGTGTTGAAGACACGAACCCCGATCCTCAGGCCGGTCCTGACGCAGCAGTCTCACAGTTGGGCATGCAGGGGTGCTCACATGTGTCTCCCCCTGTTCCAGTGAGTCAGTGGTCCTTCCTCTCCATCCTCGAACTGGTGGAACTCACGTCTCCCGATATCCCGCGGACCAGCAACTCTCGACCCTTTCAGTGAAGTAACACTTGTTTTTCGAGCTACTCTCATCAGCAAATGGGGGGAGACCAAGCAGCGGCCTCAGGACCACTGGGACCCGAGGAGGATGTGTCATCGAACTCTCAGTATTAGGACCACCTCAAGTGTAAGTCCCAGCTTGCAGACCAGCAGAAATCTCCAGGTCCTCGTTGATGATGTCCCCGGGGGCCTTCGGAGCTGAGCTCCTGAGGTATCAAGACAGCAAAAGGAAAAATCGTTTTCGGGCTTGCAGGAGTCTGGGAAGGTCCGGGACAGTGATATGTTGCTCCGGAGGCTGTAAAACGAAGAGAGGGGTCCAGATGTATTGGTGATTGATGAGGTCCATGGAATTGCTTCGGCATGGCGGTACCATAGCCTCTGCTCAGTGGGACTCCTCGGCCAAGACCCACCATCGAAGATGTCTTTCATCAACAAGAGATTGGGCTCATACGGCAGCTCCCTTCAGGGACGAGGGAGTCTCAAGACTCGTGCAGTCGAGGCGGCTGGCAGGGGTGGTCTCCTCTGTCCGAAGCCTCTGAGTGAACACGTCTGTCGACAACCCCGAGACCGCCAGATGCGGGATGTTCCTCCCCTCCAAGAGTCCTCCATCTTAGGTTTCGTGACTTCTCGAATAACTTCAGGAATGGAAGGCCCAGCACCTTCTGGCTCCCCACCATCCATCTTTTAATAAGAAGGCACCAACTTTTTCGCGAAATATTTTTGAAGGGGCGATCAGCTTCAAAAAACTAGTGATGTTAGTTACTGTAGGGCTTTTAATTAGCGTTGCCGTTGCAGTTCACGTCGAGGCCAAATCTCGAGCAACTCCTACTCCTGGAGCCTGCAGTCCTGCCATCGCGGACTGTACAGAAGGCAAGTGCCTAAAGATCGGGAGCACGCAGGTCTGCACAGTATGTGCCAGCACCCACGCTCCGATCAACGGGACCTGCGTAGCAGCAGCTGATGCTGAAGCGAAAGGGTGTAAGACCTCGGGCGACGCTACGCCAGACGCTGGTGTATGCGGGAAGTGCGGAGCCAACTACGTCCTCTTCCAGGGCGGCTGCTACCATGTCAACTCGACTAGTCCCATCTGCACGGCAACGGATCCCACTGACACCTTCAAGTGCACGACGTGCGGAGACGGACTGATTCCAAACACAGCTGCAACTGCGACGACCGAAACCTGCGACCTCTGCGACTCGACCTGCAAGACATGCGAGGCGAAAGAGGACTCCACGAAGTGCAAAACTTGCTATAGTGGTACACCCACAAATGGCGCATGTCCCTCAACCCCGGCTTCTACGTGCAGTGTTGAGAACTGCAAGACGTGCGTCACTGACAAGACGAACGAGTGTGAGACCTGCAACGATGGTTATTACGTCAATTCCAAGAAGACCTGCACGCAGTGCTCTGCGGACTGCAAGAGCTGTGCCGATTTTGGCCTCGGGGTCGTCTGCACCGCCTGCAACAACGGGAAGGTCCCGGTCGATGGAAAGTGCGTTGACTCGAATACAAAGGTTTGCACCGAGCCAACGGCCTCCGACGGCACATGCATCTCCTGCAAGAACGGGTACATGCTCTACCAGAAAGGCTGCATCTCCTCCTACAAGGCGAACGCGATGGGTCTCTGTGCCAACAGCAACCAGTTCCTCGTCGGGGAGGCCCTCGTCTGCAAGGAGTGCAATGCCGGGTTCGTCCCGATTGATGGGACCTGCACTGAGCTCGGGTCGACTCTCTCGAGGGCGACCATCAACGACGCCTGCAAGAAGGCCGACGGGACGACCGCCGTTGATGCGAAGGCCACGAAGTGCGAGAACTGCTCGACCGTTGGGAGCGTCAGCTACTTCCTCTTCGAGGGCGGGTGCTATCCTGCAGACTCGACCCCCGGGACTTCGGTCGGAAGCACTCTCTGCTCAGCAGTCACTGATGGGAAGTGCTCTACTGCTGCCACCAACTCCCCCTTCCCTCTCGCCAATGGCGTCTTCACCCTCTGCCCGGCTGGATGCAAGAGGTGCTCCATCCCAGCTGGAAGCACAGACCCCACCTGCGATGAATGTGCCCTCGGATACTTCAACTCGGCCTCTAGTGGTACCACCTGCACTGCATGTCCGACTGGCTGCACGGTCTGCACCGATGCGACCACCTGCACGACCTGCTGGAATGGAAACAGCCCCGACGCCAGTGGGAAGTGTCCCGATCCCCCCTCCTACTCCAGTTCTTCGGGGCTCTCGGGGGGCGCCATTGCGGGAATCGTCATTGCCGTCCTTCTGGTGCTGGGAGGTCTCGGGGGCTTCCTCGGTTGGTGGTTCGGATGCAGGGGGAAGTGAGTGAATGGTGAAGGGGAGACCTGGAGCGAGAGGTGACATCGAGCTCATTATAGACCTCCAGCTCATCTGGATGGACGGAGAGGGGGTCATATGGCTACACATCCGGCCACTCAGGATACTCGACGACAAGGGCCTCGTCGGCCTTCCCCCGGCAGTACGGACAGCAGTGCTCGATCTGATCAGCACAGACGACGAGGTGCCGGCAGGGAAGGATGACCGCGTCCTTCTGGCGTGAGAGGCAGACGATGCACCCGTCAACCATCTCGTCCTCACAGAAGGCGTCGTCCAGTGCTCCGGGCTCGCAGAGGAGTGCCGACCAGACCATCTCTCCGAGCTCCCGGGCCTCCGACTGCTCGATTGGGGACAGGATGGCCAGGACGTGGTGCGGGCTGAGCATCTCCAGCCTCTCCCGTACCTTCCGCATGACCGCCTCCTCCAGGGCATCTGCAACTGCTCGGTACGTCCTTGAAGAGTGAGTCAGGCCACTCCCGAACAAGCTCTCGGATCCCCTCGATGTGCATTCTTCCGTCCCCTTCGTGGACTGCCGCCTCGTCCGCCAGGAGTCTTGCACACTCGACCCGGCCCTCCTGGAGTGCAAGCAGAAGGGCCGTCTCCTTCCGGTCGTTGAACAGCCCCCTCGAGTGGGAGGAGCAGGAGGACAGATGGGGGGCATCCGTGATAGGCGGCCATCATCAGGGCTGCATCCCATGAGCCTCGTTGCCCACGTGTAGTGTTCCTGACTCCAAGGACGTCCCCGGCCACTGCAGACGTCAGAAGCAGTAGCGGTTCCTTCGGGGGAGGGATGTGTTCTGATCTCTCATTCTCGAGGAGCTGGCGGACCCGAGTGAAGTCGTCTTCGTCTGGACTGTTGTTCGCATGCCATCTGTGTGGCCTTTGGAGTCAGTCCCTGCTCATGGGAAGAGGAGTTCAACGACCTCGGGATAGTTCTCGTGGGCTGCCATCATGAGAGCAGTCGTTCCGGAAGGGAAGAAGACCATTCTGCCATCTGAGGTAAACCTACTATTCTTCGTCGTTTGCTTCCCTGATTCAGAGAGGAGGGGTCGAACGTAGTCTGTCTTGCCAGTGAAGGGGGCCCACATCAGTGCGGTCCGTCCTCGGTTGTCCCTCATTCCAACCTCTTCTCGAGGAGGGGGATGAAGTTAGAATACCCTTCCCCTACCGCCCACATCAGGGCCGTGCTGCCACTTTTGTTCCCCTTCCCAACCTCATGGAGATTCCTTTTCAGCCCTCGAGGTCTCCTCTCCTGACTGCCTCCATCAACTCAATGAGGGGCATGTTTGAGCATCAAGCATCAATCCCCTCCTCCCCGCCTGAACACACCTTCCCCGACGCCCCATCCTCGAATGGGCACAAGAGGACCTCTCGGAACGGTCTCCCCGGGCGGACAGAGGCCCCACGTCCGTTCACTCCTCCACAGCCCTACTCGTGCCTCCAGGCCCGCGGGGATGACTACCACCCCGCCCCAAGAGGAGCACCTCTCACCATCCCAGGTGGCGAATCCGTCCCCGACGACAGGGAGGCCTTGCAGGGACATGGGCCTCCGGGTCATCCGAGCACTCCCAGGACGCTTTGGTGTCCAGATCCCATGTCTGCACCTCCCGGACATCATCGTGCTTCCTCCTCACTTCCATTCACTCACTTCCCCCTGCATCCGAACCACCAACCGAGGAAGCCCCCGAGACCTCCCAGCACCAGAAGGACGGCAATGACGATTCCCGCAATGGCGCCCCCCGAGAGCCCCGAAGAACTGGAGTAGGAGGGGGGATCGGGACACTTCCCACTGGCGTCGGGGCTGTTTCCATTCCAGCAGGTCGTGCAGGTGGTCGCATCGGTGCAGACCGTGCAGCCAGTCGGACATGCAGTGCAGGTGGTACCACTAGAGGCCGAGTTGAAGTATCCGAGGGCACATTCATCGCAGGTGGGGTCTGTGCTTCCAGCTGGGATGGAGCACCTCTTGCATCCAGCCGGGCAGAGGGTGAAGACGCCATTGGCGAGAGGGAAGGGGGAGTTGGTGGCAGCAGTAGAGCACTTCCCATCAGTGACTGCTGAGCAGAGAGTGCTTCCGACCGAAGTCCCGGGGGTCGAGTCTGCAGGATAGCACCCGCCCTCGAAGAGGAAGTAGCTGACGCTCCCAACGGTCGAGCAGTTCTCGCACTTCGTGGCCTTCGCATCAACGGCGGTCGTCCCGTCGGCCTTCTTGCAGGCGTCGTTGATGGTCGCCCTCGAGAGAGTCGACCCGAGCTCAGTGCAGGTCCCATCAATCGGGACGAACCCGGCATTGCACTCCTTGCAGACGAGGGCCTCCCCGACGAGGAACTGGTTGCTGTTGGCACAGAGACCCATCGCGTTCGCCTTGTAGGAGGAGATGCAGCCTTTCTGGTAGAGCATGTACCCGTTCTTGCAGGAGATGCATGTGCCGTCGGAGGCCGTTGGCTCGGTGCAAACCTTTGTATTCGAGTCAACGCACTTTCCATCGACCGGGACCTTCCCGTTGTTGCAGGCGGTGCAGACGACCCCGAGGCCAAAATCGGCACAGCTCTTGCAGTCCGCAGAGCACTGCGTGCAGGTCTTCTTGGAATTGACGTAATAACCATCGTTGCAGGTCTCACACTCGTTCGTCTTGTCAGTGACGCACGTCTTGCAGTTCTCAACACTGCACGTAGAAGCCGGGGTTGAGGGACATGCGCCATTTGTGGGTGTACCACTATAGCAAGTTTTGCACTTCGTGGAGTCCTCTTTCGCCTCGCATGTCTTGCAGGTCGAGTCGCAGAGGTCGCAGGTTTCGGTCGTCGCAGTTGCAGCTGTGTTTGGAATCAGTCCGTCTCCGCACGTCGTGCACTTGAAGGTGTCAGTGGGATCCGTTGCCGTGCAGATGGGACTAGTCGAGTTGACATGGTAGCAGCCGCCCTGGAAGAGGACGTAGTTGGCTCCGCACTTCCCGCATACACCAGCGTCTGGCGTAGCGTCGCCCGAGGTCTTACACCCTTTCGCTTCAGCATCAGCTGCTGCTACGCAGGTCCCGTTGATCGGAGCGTGGGTGCTGGCACATACTGTGCAGACCTGCGTGCTCCCGATCTTTAGGCACTTGCCTTCTGTACAGTCCGCGATGGCAGGACTGCAGGCTCCAGGAGTAGGAGTTGCTCGAGATTTGGCCTCGACGTGAACTGCAACGGCAACGCTAATTAAAAGCCCTACAGTAACTAACATCACTAGTTTTTTGAAGCTGATCGCCCCTTCAAAAATATTTCGCGAAAAAGTTGGTGCCTTCTTATTAAAAGATGGATGGTGGGGAGCCAGAAGGTGCTGGGCCTTCCATTCCTGAAGTTATTCGAGAAGTCACGAAACCTAAGATGGAGGACTCTTGGAGGGGAGGAACATCCCGCATCTGGCGGTCTCGGGGTTGTCGACAGACGTGTTCACTCAGAGGCTTCGGACAGAGGAGACCACCCCTGCCAGCCGCCTCGACTGCACGAGTCTTGAGACTCCCTCGTCCCTGAAGGGAGCTGCCGTATGAGCCCAATCTCTTGTTGATGAAAGACATCTTCGATGGTGGGTCTTGGCCGAGGAGTCCCACTGAGCAGAGGCTATGGTACCGCCATGCCGAAGCAATTCCATGGACCTCATCAATCACCAATACATCTGGACCCCTCTCTTCGTTTTACAGCCTCCGGAGCAACATATCACTGTCCCGGACCTTCCCAGACTCCTGCAAGCCCGAAAACGATTTTTCCTTTTGCTGTCTTGATACCTCAGGAGCTCAGCTCCGAAGGCCCCCGGGGACATCATCAACGAGGACCTGGAGATTTCTGCTGGTCTGCAAGCTGGGACTTACACTTGAGGTGGTCCTAATACTGAGAGTTCGATGACACATCCTCCTCGGGTCCCAGTGGTCCTGAGGCCGCTGCTTGGTCTCCCCCCATTTGCTGATGAGAGTAGCTCGAAAAACAAGTGTTACTTCACTGAAAGGGTCGAGAGTTGCTGGTCCGCGGGATATCGGGAGACGTGAGTTCCACCAGTTCGAGGATGGAGAGGAAGGACCACTGACTCACTGGAACAGGGGGAGACACATGTGAGCACCCCTGCATGCCCAACTGTGAGACTGCTGCGTCAGGACCGGCCTGAGGATCGGGGTTCGTGTCTTCAACACGTCAGTCCGCCTGCTTGTTCCGTTCTGCCTCCTTGATGACCTCTTGTGCTGTTGGACGATCTTTGGGATTCTTTGAGAGCATCCAGGCGATGAGATCAGCAAGTTCTGAAGGACGACCCCTAAGAGGAGGAGCGGGCTTCTTTTCAAGGATTACTGCCGGATCTTTGAACGGACGATCTCCGGTGCACATCTCGTACGCTGCCACTCCCAAGGCCCAGACGTCTACAGACTTATCGTAGCTTTCCTTCCGGTGGATCTCAGGGGCCATATATGCAAGGGTCCCCACACATGTACCCATCTGAGATGAGTCCTCAAGTACCTTTGTAAGTCCGAAGTCCCCCAAGACACATCGACCGTTCGAGGTGATGAAAATATTTTCGGGCTTCAGGTCTCTGTGGACGTGCCTCTTCCTATGGAGGTACACGAGGGCGGCTGCCATCTCTCGAACCATCTTCCATACTTCCTGATTGGTGTAGGAACGTCCTGTCTTCTTCCGTTCCTTCATCTCCCCACGGAGATCCCCACAGCAGAGTTCTGTCACAATGATGTATGTATCATCATCGTCGTTCTCCCCTGTCCCGAGGCACTGGAGGATGTTCGGATGGTCAAGGGAGAGGAGTATCTCCGCCTCTCTGCGAAGCAGTTCCCGCCCCTTCTCATTGTATTTTCCAAGATCGATGACCTTGACCGCCACGTTCTGGCCATTTCCATGTGCCGTATAGACAGCTCCGAAGGCTCCTTTTCCGAGCACAGCGGTCAGGTGGTATCCCGAGAGGCTGTCTGGGAGCCTCGGAAACGAGGGCTGGTGCATGAGCACCTGTCGCATCTTCTCATCTACCGCGTGTTCGGCTGCCGTCCTGCCCTCCCCGTCCTTCAGGTCCCTCTCCAGAAGGAGGAGGCCGGCGCACTCCTCGTGTCCTCCCCCCACTGCATGCATCAGGGCCGTCCATCCCCTCCCGTCCTGGAGGCGGGCCTCGAGGGGCCGGAGGAGGCGGACGACCTCGGTCTGGCCTCGGGAGGCGGCGTGCATCAGGGCTGTCATGCCTGAGGCATCATGCCACTTCACCTGACTGAGGCGTCTTCGGATACCTTCGATGTCTCCTCGGATGGCAGATGATATGAGAGACTCCTCTCTCAGTCGAGCAATCTCCTTCTCGAGGGCGAGATTCTGGGCCTTCTGGTCTGCAAGTTCCATTTTGAGGGTCTCATTCTCAGTTGTGAGTTTGCTAAGGTGCTCCTGGAGTCTAAGCACCTCACCAAGATTCGATGGTGGATGAATTCTTTCCGTTCCCTCATTCTTGAGGAGCTCACAAACACTAGTGAAGTCGTCCTCACCTAAATCACCGTTATTTGTGTACCATTGAGCAGTATATCCCTTGGAATCTTCCATTCCCTGTTCATAGGGGAGGAGGAGCTCAACGATCTCGGGGTGGTTGAAGTGGGCCGCGAGGATGAGAGCTGTTGTTCCAGGAGGGAAGGTAACTGCTTTGCCATTCAAAGTGAACTCACTATTCTTCGTTGCCTGTTTTCCGGCCTCGGAGAGAAGAAGGCGGGCGCAGTCTGCATTGCCATTGTAGGCGGCATACATCAGTGCGGTCAATCCATCGTTGTCTTGCATCCCGATCTCATTCTCTAGGAGAGGGATGCAATTGGCATGATTCCACTTTGTAGCGTATATCAGGGCCGTCTGACCATACTCGTCCTTCTTCCCTGCATCTCCAAGGTTGGCCTTCACGCTCTCGAGGTCCCCACTCTTGACCGCCTTCATCAATTCAGTGAAGGACATCTTTTTGTTCGTTAGCCATTAACTCCTCTCTCTGACCCTCTGACACTCGCCTTGTTCTGATCCCGTCCACAAGGACGCTATTACTAGCGAGAAATGGGCCACAGTATGCGGCCCCTGTTATTGGAATGAGACGACCTCCGCCTCTCCCCGAAGACAGGAAGGCCTGCAGTCTCTTCTCGATGTACTGATCGAGACCTTTTTACTCATACAGGCTGACTCATTCAGTCGGAAGGAACTTTGGGGAGAGGACGGCTCGTGATCCTGGAGGTTCCTGTACCTCAAATGTCTAATAGTGTCTCTTCCAGCCAGTTTGTATGGGGAAGGAAGGGACGTACCCTCCTCTCCATATTGTTAAAGCGTTCTCGAGATCAATCTTAATCTCCCTCTTGCAGCTCGGGGAGGTCACAGAGAAGCGCCCCCCTCCGGTTGATGCTCCCGCCCGGCTTTCCCGACTGCTGCCCCCAGTTCGGCCACACCCGCCGGGCAACTCGCGAGCTCGTTCCGAATTCGCAAGAGAAGCCGGCGCGGGCCCTGTGAGTACTGCGGCGGGAGACTCCGTGGGAAAGCTGGGTGCTGAACTTTCGCAGGGGGAGGGTTCGGTATTTCGTTAAGAGTGCGGGCAGGACCGTAAGAATCCCGATTCTTCACTTACTTCTTGTCCGAGAGGCGAACGACGCCTGGAAGTGGATCGCCCTGGAGGAGCTCAAGAGACGCGCCTCCGCCTGTGCTGACGTGTGAGATCTTCTTCGTCGCACCTGCCTTCTTGGCTGCAGTTGCTGAGTCTCCACCACCAATGATCGTAACCGCTCCCGCTTCAGTGGCTTTAACAACATCTTCAACCATCGAAAGCGTACCCTTAGCAAAGGCAGGCATCTCAAAGACCCCAGCTGGACCATTCCAAATGATCGTCTTGCTGGTCATAATTGCATTCGAAAAGACCTTGCAGGAATCGGGGCCACAGTCAAGACCCATCCAGCCATCAGGAATGCCTTCAACAAGAGTGACGACCTTCGTCTCCGCATCCTCCCTAAAGTCCGATGCTGCAACAAAGTCAGTGGGGAAGATAATCTCGACGTTGTGGTTCTTCGCCAGCTCCATAAGCTCGGGAACCGTCTTAGAACCCGCTTCATCGAAGAGAGATTTCTCGATCTTCATGTTCTTGAGGACCTTGAGAAATGTATACGCCATCCCACCGCAGATGATCAAACGGTTGACCTTCGGGATCAGGTTTTTGATCAACTTGATCTTGTCTGCAACCTTCGCACCACCCAGAATGGCGAGATATGGCCTCTTGGGATCAGACAGTGCAATGTTGAAGTAGTCGAGCTCCTTCTGCATGAGGAAACCGGCACAGCGGATATCGTAGCCCTCACCAACCATTGAGGAGTGAGGACGGTGCGCTGTTCCGAAAGCATCCGAACAGTAGATATCAGCGAGCTTGGCAAGTGAGGCACGAAACTTCTTAACGTCTGGATTCGACTCGTCCTCATTCGTCTCCTCCTTGTGGAAGCGCAAGTTCTCAAGAAGGATCACGCTACCAGGAGCCGGATCGGCACACTTGCTCTCAACCTCTGGGCCAACACAGTCTGACAGAAGAGTGACAGGCTTTCCGAGGATGTCCTGAAGGGCAATGGCAACTGGAGCAAGAGAGAACTCCTTCTCGGGACCCGTCCCCTTGGGACGGCCGAGGTGAGAAGCAATGACAAGCGCCTTTGCACCATGCTCAAGGCAGTACTTCAGTGTAGGGATGGAAGCATCAATGCGGGCCGTGTTAGTGATCTTGCCCTCCTTATCCAGCGGGACATTGTAGTCCGTGCGGATGAAGACGCGTTTACCGTTGAGATCAACATCGGAGATGGAGAGCTTGGTGAAAGGCATTTTGTTCGTCAAGTGACGTTTACTTGAGATAGAGACTATAAGACACTGCCTCAAATCTGCACATCAGACGCAGGAACATTCGATCAACCAGAGGGTACATCAGTACAGCTTCTCATGAATAATTAACTACGCA